>CM039136.1:41037973-41637973 GCA_022036555.1 Microstegium vimineum | reverse complement strand
GCGATCCAGCACCTCCTCGGCGCCGTCGCCGAGGGTGCCGTCGTCCCCGCGGTCTTATTCGTGGATCCACCGCCGGTCGCTCCCCGTTACCTCGTCGGCGGCCTCGCCGGCGACGTCCTCTTTGTCTGCACCGGCGAATTCGCCCGCGGAGGGTTCGGATTCAGCGCCAGCGTCAGTGGTGGCAGCTTCCTCGTCGCCCTCGCTGGCTCCTTCGTCTCCGAACGTGGACCGGTGAGCTAGCCTGTCCGGATTCCTCTTGGCGCCGCAAATGGGTCGCTTCAAAATGGGGAATTTTTGTTGGCTACCGTACCTGTTGACATTTCCTGACGACGATTCGCGCACTAATTCTTAAAATTATGCTATTCTGGTAGCACAGTGGAAGTGGTAGTATGTTCAGTACTATTATTCTTATAAGATTTGCTTTAGGCTCTTAGTTTTTTTTTTAAATGCTAACTTATTTGCTGTTCAAGTGCTCTGAACCAGCTACTAGGTGCTTCTTGTGCACTTTGATCTAGTTAAGTCTTGCGCAGCAGGTCGCAGTACTAGGCACAAAGTTCTGGTTCACTTGCAGTGCTATTTGTGTGAAATGTAGATTGGATGTTTGTTCAATTCATTGTAAGAACTAAAGGAGCATTTTAGCCTAAGGATGATCCAATTGTAGATATTTTTAGGGGGGGGGGGCATTTTACGATCTTGCTTCATGGCAGTGGTAGCCTGGTAGAGTTCTAAACCATGTCATCTGAAACTGTGCCATGAATGACATTTCATAATGTTGGTTAGTGCAAACAGGCCTCTAGCTGAGTTGGTTCGGTGGCTCTAGTAGCACTCTTCAGGTCCTGGGTTCGACTCGCCGTGGGAGCGAATTTCTGGCTGGTGTTAAAAAAAATCCCCTCGTCTATCCCATGCCAAAGCACGGGTCTAAGGTCGAGGCTACGTAGATGGCCCTTCTCACAAGGGCTTCGGTGCCACTGAGTAAGGGTGGGGCAGGACCGCAGGAGTTCGGGAGTTTTCTCATCGTGCGTGAGAAGCCCTTCCCTAGCACACAGTGCTTTGCAGGTTGAGTTTTTTTTTATGATGTTGGTTAGTTAACTTGCCAGTGATTGTTGAAATCTTGAATTTGACACCTCCAGCTTTTGTGCTAGTAGCTTGCTGGAATCTACATTTTGGGTTGTATTTATACATTTGTGGTAACCAATAAAGCACTACATTTTAGCTATTAAGGCTAGCATTAAATTCATTGTTTGATTTGAAAATGAAAATCCGTAAATGCTGTGGTCAAGTTGTATCTTTGGTATGCTGCAATAACGTAGAACATGGAATCATCAGCCAACTTGAACTTATTATTTCTTCCTACCACATTTGATTCTAGGGGTGGAATTAAATCTCCATGGTCTCGAAGAAAAAGGAAACGAGCGCTTACTTGTCAACACTGGAATCGTCTATTTTCAGCAAACGGGAAGCTTCGTGATGGGGGAAGAAAGTTTCTAAAGAAGGTTCGCAGTGGGGTAAGCATTATTGTTGTGCAGGCTTTCTTTCTATACACAACCACTGACCGATATATGTTGGGATCGTTAGCTATGCACATTTTGCATCCTATTGCATGTTGTGCAGCCTTTTCCACTTTAATGGTAAACTGAATCACTTATATCAATGTTTCCAGGGGATTGAACCGGGCATAAGGGCTAAAGTTTGGCCATTTCTGCTTGGAGTGTAAGATGATTTTCCTATTTTTTTTTGTGTATTAAATATCACATAGCAATCATCTTGTTAAATGTTAACATAGTTTGAAGTGGTAAATGAATGTATAGTTCAAGAAGCTAGTCAAACTTGAACATTCGACCAAAATGTTCTTTTGAAATGATATGGTGCATATGTGCTAGTAGTTATTTAAAACCTACAAGTGTAGTCTCATGTGATAATTTCCCCTGAGTAGAAATATATTACTCCTATAATTCTATACAAAGTGTGGAAGTGCCGGAATTCTTGTGTGTTTGACGGAGCTGTGCCTAACATCCATACCCTTCTTCAGACCATAGGTGATGAATGCAGTTTGTGGTGCATGGTTGGACCATCAAAGCTTAGTGAATTGCTCGCAAGGTCGCTGGTCCAGATTACCCAGTGTTTGGAGTAGTTAGTTCAGGTCCTGGCCATGTATCTTCCCACCCCTCCCCCCTTTTTTTTGTTGTGGGTGGGAGTGTGTGTTGTTTGTTTTTGGCGAGTTGGGCTTCTTTCTAAATCCAATTCGTTTTTTACTCTATCTCTATCTTAATGAAATGACACAGCTCCCCTACATCATTCAAAGAAAAAAAATCATGCAAAGTTGGAAATAGTGGGCTATGGAATTTAGAGGTGGCTTGCTCAGACTGCTATTACAGCTATTGTGGCACTATAGCAGCCGTTGGCCACTAAGTCATTTAGTGTTTTGGGAAAACACATGCAACTTATAGGCGAGAACAATCATTATTCCAGTAGAAATTCGAATGATTGCTCACATAACATAACAGATAAATAGGTCGAAGATAAGATGTATAACATAAGTATTTGTCCAGCAGCCCTAGACATAAGCAAACACCAACCAGACAGTTAAATGGTAGTTGCCTAAGTTCTTAACTTAATAGAATATGTAGAGTCTGTTTGGCGCTGCCAAATAAATAGCCCGCTAAGCTGTTTAGTGCTGCTATTGCCTAATATAGCACCGTTAGCAGCCATAGCACAGAAAAGGGAGAGAGCGTAGCAGGGAGGGGCTCTAGCTGCTATAGTGGTGCTGTAGCCTGCTGGTTTTTAATATTTTTTGCAATGGAGGAAAAATACTTCTACTTGGTTGGTGGCCTAGAGTTTTGCAGTGCTTTTTCATGACATTCTTTACACAAAATAATCTTTCCATCATACCCTCTCTTTTGCAAAATGTTGGCCTTATGTTTTTTTCTATCCTGTTTCGACATACAAGCATCTGATCCCCCCTCGTTAAAACTTATTCTATCTATGACATTTGTGAGTTAATTCTACATTTCCCTTTATCATTCCTCTGTCTAGTAAAATATTTCATCTCCATGCTTAAACAAGTATGCCTTGTGAACAGAAATGGAGGGAGCACTTGTTAAAAAAGCATGCCAAAAGCCATGAGTTTGTGAAACCTCATTATTTTACAATCACTGCTCAACCTGGATCAGCAGAAGTCCAAAACATGCCAAAAGCTAAATGCATTTCCTCTCATAGGTCAACAGTTGTCCAAAAATATCAGCATTCGATTTGCTAAGTGTCATCTGCAATGTGAATGATCAATGTGTCATACTATCAATGACATGCGTCCCTAGGCTTCACATGGCATCCTAATATTTGATGATACTTTGCTAATTTTTTCTTCTATTATTTATGGGCCTCCCTAGTGTCATTTTTGTGAAGTTGCTGGTTTTTCCTAAGCCACATTTTTGGGCCAATCGATCGAAATCAGAATCATCTGTGCAACTTACAAAAGTGCGTTATGCTTAAAAAAAATATAGGCAACTTACAGCAAGAAAAATGTGTTTAATTTGGTTGATTGAGGCTTAGCCTTTTGCTATTAGATATCTATCATATGTAATTGCTTCAAGTCGACAGACTGACCAATTTCATATTGTATACAGCTATGATTTGAACAGCTCTGAAGAGGACAGGAATACTATCAAGATAAAGAAAAGGTATCACTTTCATAACTCCATTCTTTGTTGAGATAAAAAAAAAACTCCATTCTTTGTCCATCAGTTTTTGCTTTCTTGATTTAGTTGAATGTCCAGTTTGTATTGAGGATGATTTATCTTTATATTCTAGAATCCAGAGAACAAGAGTAAATAAGTAGATATAACAGCTGTTTGCACCTTTGCTATCAGACATGTTGTGCTTTCCTGTTACCTGAAGAAAATGTCACAATAACACTAGTGTTGTTCACAATGATACTTTGTTTATTGATAAAATGAATTGCCTCAATTTCTGGTGCAGAAAAGAATATGAAAAATTGAGGCGACAGTGCAATCGCGTTCTGCATTGTAATAGAGGAAATGGCCTGAATGTCATAAATGAGTTCATGAATGAGGACTTCTCTGATGGGGCTGAAGGTTCAGAGTCACCATATTCAAATGGTGTTAGTAAGAGGGCTTGTGTGATGCCCAAAGAATTGGAATCTTTAGGCAGTAAGGCAGGAGAATCAGAGAGTTCTAACTGGGATGCTGTGGAATGCATAGATGAAGATACAAGTGAGTTAACTTCTGTTGATCCATGTATGGTAGAATCAGAATCTTCGGAATCTGAGTCTTCCTATGAAGAGGACCCTGATAGAACACCCATCTCTAACAATATGGAAGAGAACCGTGATCCTAAACCAAAATTTGTCCGGTCCGCTTCATCTAAGTCGGACAATTTTATTTCAGACAGGACTCCCGAGGATTTTGCCACATGGCAGCGCATTATACGTGTAGATGCTATTCGAGCAAATGCAGAATGGGTTCTATTTGCCCGTAACCAGGCTGAAGTCTCTAAAGAGAAAGCACTGCAGTCTGCAATATCTGTTGGGTTGAAAGATTTTGATCATTTGGAGCCTTACATGATTTATCATGCTGCACGATTAGTTGCACTGCTTGAGGCATATGCACTCTATGATCCAGAGATCGGGTACTGTCAAGGAATGAGCGATCTCTTGTCACCAATAATTGCAGTCATGGAGGAAGATCATGAAGCATTTTGGTGCTTTGTGGGTTTCATGAGGAAAGCCAGACACAACTTCAGGCTTGATGAGGTTGGAATAAAAAGACAGCTAAAAACCGTCTCGCAGATCATCAAGCGCAAGGATTCACACCTCTATAGGCACCTGCAGAAACTTCAGGTTGAAGACTGCTTCTTTCTGTACCGAATGGTGGTGGTTCTCTTCAGGAGGGAGCTCACTTTTGAGCAGACTATGTGTCTGTGGGAGGTTATGTGGGCTGACCAGGCCGCGATTCGAGCTGGGATTGGAAGGTCCACTTGGGCAAGGATAAGGCTTCATGCCCCACCAACAGACGACTTGCTGCTCTATGCTATCGCAGCCTGTGTCTTGCAGAGGAGGAAGCTGATAATCGAGAAGTACAGCAGCATGGATGAGATACTGCGGGAGTGTAATAGCATGGCCGGGCAGCTAGATGTCTGGAAGCTCCTAGATGATGCACACCACTTGGTTGTTGACCTTCATGACAAGATTTGATGCAATGGCGTTCCTCTCAGTTATGTTCGGTAGAGTATGCAGACATGAACCCTTTTCCGAGGTGTATTTAGTAATATGTTGTGTACTGTTGTTCATCACCCGGAATAAAAACCCTTTCATGGGTATATATGTAGAGAACCTTGTAGCTTCAAGTGAGGATGAAGTTGTCCCCACTTTGGTTAAGCTGATACACCATTGGATATCACAGTGGTTTATGCAAGCCACCCATAGTCAAACTTGATGGGAAATTTGTTTTTGCTTCCAATGTCTGTCCGAAACAACATTTTCCATGAATGTTTTTATAGGAAAAGTAAGTTCCCAGATTTTGGGTGTAATGTGGAGTAATAATGAAATCAAAGCTGTCATTTTACACATCAGTTTCTTTCATCACGAGCTCTATATATGCTTGAGATCACATCAACGCATTTTCATTCATGTTCCTGGCTCCTGGTATATTCTGCAGTATCTGTTTGATATCGCAGCATGGTGAGGGCATATGCTTGCAGAAATTATGCAAAGCACGAGATCATTGGTAACGTGCTACAGTTTTTTTTTTTGTTTTTTTTTGTTTTTTGTTTGTTTTTTTTGCGACGAGTAACTAACTACAGTTGTGCGAAGCACAAGAGCATATGCTCGCAGGTATTATTATTATGTATTTCTGGACAACATGGCAGGGGCAGTTGCGAGCTGCACTACTATTTTTACTACTGCCCCCGTCTTGAACTCTATTATCAATCAAATATTGTAAAATTTAAATAATATTAAAGAAAAATGAATAGTTCCATAAGGTGTAGGTGTACTATAAAAGTATATTTCATAGAAAATTTAAAATACATATTTAGTATCATAAATATGGATACTTTTTTCTATATAAATGTGATCAAAATAGTTTGACTCGGTGAGGTACTGATGTGCTAGATTTTTTTTTCATGGAGTACTAATGCATCTACAGATGTAGTACTGGCCCAGTGAGACACTGCGACTGTTACGCCACTCCAACAGAGTGAACATCTGCGTCCACTTGAAATTCCTGGACGTCCTCTTCCGTGGAACATGCAGAGAGATGGCGACCAGCATGTAGGATTTGATCGTACAGCTCAGGGGCAGGGGCGAAGCTACGGCTTGCTGTTGGGGTCGGCTGACCCCGACAGATTCCAAAAATCAGAGAGATAATTACTGTTCATGCTTATTATTTCCTTTTAATGACCTCAGCTTGTTTTAGCCAAGACCCCGGTGATCTTCTACCCTGGCTTCGCCACTGCTCAGGGGACACCTGCACCAGCGTCCAAACTTTTGATGTGATCTTACCTGAAACAATGCTACTCCTACTACGCAACATGAGGCGACAGCCAGCAGTTGCCCTGGCCCATGGGGCACAACACGTGTTCAATCATTTTCTCCACTTTCCCAACGTCCTATCCTCCGGTGATTAGAATGCCTCTTCGACTGATAGTAAAACAGCGATGTTATATGTCATTTGTTTGGGTGCCTCGGCTACCTAGCCAGCATTGCTGCTAAACTTACATAGTCGCACAATTAGTTTCTTAAGTCAGTACGTTTCTTCAGCTCCACCGCTTTAGTCGATGCCTTATGTATGTGTCTTTCCGGTTGTTTGTTAGCGGTATCTCGCCGTATAATAATCCCGGACGTTGTATAAATCTTACTTCTTCTTAATGAAGCACGTGTCAATGCACGCTTTCGAGAAAAAAAATTGTTTGGGTATTAAGGTAACTTAGTTGGTTCGGCTCTATGTGATGGTCACACTCGATTTTCCGTTGATAACAAGGTAATCTACTGACATTTTTTAAGAATGTTCCTTTTTTTTTGCGAAGATTTTTTTTTTAAGGATGTTCATAGGGTTAAGATACGTCCGTGCATCTATAGGACTGAGTCCACTTAAAAAAACAATCTATAAGGCCGGGTGAGTAATATATAGTGTATTGAACCATGAACGAGAAAAGGTACTAGAGAAATATATATTAGCTAGTAATTAAGAAGTCCTAGTTCTTAATTGGAATGGACACCAAAGGACTCTATCTGTGCTATAATGAATTAAAAAAATTAAACTTTAATAACATCAGCATTACTTATAGTAAAAAGATATAAATAAATAATATATATAAAAAACAAAAGTCAGAAGCTAGGAAAACTACTTTTGAGCCAAAAGTTTCAACCCAAAAAAACTAACCTAGGCTCACCCGCTACATGCCAAGGTGCATCTAGCCAACAATAGGCTCCACAACTTTTGTAGCTCCACGACCAATATAATTATGAAGACTAACCATAATGATTATAGATTAGGTAGTTCATATGAATAACTTTTGTGTCAATGGTATATAGTTATGATTGTTGCTACAATATTGAGTAGTTCATATAAACAGTCCATAGAATTTTGTATAAAAAAGTAAGGAGAGAAAAGGATTATTTGTTATTTCTATGGACAGACTATAGGACTATGTATCTTTTAGTTATGTACTGTCCTGTGACTACTTTTACTCACAAGATTTCAGCTGGCAGGTAAACAATATTCTAATGTCCATAGATTGCTTTTCTGTAACATTGCTCTAAGTGTCTGTTTGACATGTGTCGAGTACAAAGGTAAGGGGTACCCTAACCTGCGATAATCTAATGCTTAACATAACAACCATTTTTAAGGCAAAATCCAACCAGCCATTCGAACAATGGAGAAAGACTCATCAAACGAAGGCTTACCTCACCAACAACAGTGACCAGTCGTGGGCCGGCCCATTACTGGAAAAACAGTAGGCAGGACACCCCTTCGCCTCGACCTCGACTGACGGACAGGGGTCGAACGAATGACCCCTCTGCCTCGACCTCGACTGATGGACATGGGTCGAACGAACGACCCCTCCGCCTCGACCTCGAGTAACGGACAGGGGTCGAACGAATGACCCCTCGGCCTCGACCCGACTGACGGACAGGGGTCGAACGAACGACCCCTCCGCCTCGACCTCAACTGATGGACATGGGTCGAACGAAAAGGACAGGGGTCGAACGAACGACCCCTCGGCCTCGACCTCAACTGACGGACAGGGGTCGAACGAACGACCCCTCCGCCTCGCCTTAACCCCCCGAATGACGGAAGAGGGGTCGATCGAATCCCCCTCGACCCCGATTGACGGACAGGGGTCGAACGAACGACCCCTCGACCTCAACCCCTCGAATGACGGACAGGGGGCCGATCGAACGACCCGCGCGCAGGAGGCTCGATTAGCTTACCTACTCCCAGTGTGGGTAAGGAGAATCCAATGCGCCTACCTGCCCCCGCCTAACGCCATGAGCGCCCACTGCCACAGTCAAATCCATCAACTCGCCGCCCATGCCCGGGACCTCCGTCAACCGTGCGCCGCTGTAGCCACATCGTAGGTACGGAATCCAGAGGCATCCCCTCGAGCCATGAACATGACAGCCCTCGACTGTGTCTTCGGGGATACGACAGGGTCACGCTGGCCTCGACCCCCCCTCGACCAGGGGGCTCGACCATCGTCTCCAACCACTCCGGCATGGATCCCGTCCAGTCCGTCCCGCGTCAACTGTGGGACTCGTACCCATCTACAGAAGGCCAACCGTACTGCGCCATGCTGTACGGCGGTGTCCAGTCTGCTATCGCCATGCCCTGAAACACCGGAAGTACAGAAGGAACATGCCGCTACAGCGATCGACGTCTCGTCGCAGGCATGGCGCACGGACATGTCTCCCATGCCGCTACAGTCTAGGACCCCTGTACCCCCGTGCCTCCCCTTGGCCTATAAAAGGGGACGCTGGGATAATAGAGAGGGGGACGACACGAGGAGAGACACAGAATTCCACCTCCAAGCCGAGCGGAGGGTCAGATCATCGGACATCCGCCCACACTCGCAACAC
The DNA here is from genome assembly GCA_022036555.1 of Microstegium vimineum. Classification (NCBI taxonomy): domain Eukaryota; kingdom Viridiplantae; phylum Streptophyta; class Magnoliopsida; order Poales; family Poaceae; genus Microstegium; species Microstegium vimineum. The sequence continues at coordinate 41,628,879 of CM039136.1, read as the reverse complement.
CACTCCTTACATGCTTGATCGACATCTCAAGCAATCCACCAACCGACCACCTAGGGTAGCCCTGCTAGTCCTAGGCCTCAGCTCATCCTAAGCACCCCCGTGTAAACTAGCTTGTACCCCCCCTGTACGAGCACTTCGGTGCAAGATAATACAATCCATCCTCCCCCGCTGGACGTAGGGTCTTCTTTGCCCGAACTAGGATAAATCTTGTGTTCTTCTTACATCACGTCTGGGAGAGGGAGCACGCAATATACAAATTTACTAGTTGGTGGTCTTGACCCCCTGGGTCATAACACCGACAGCATGGTTCCTCCCTCGCTTCAACTCCAGCTTCTTTAGAGTCTTACCAAACATTTTGCCAGAGGAGCTATATTTTAGCTAAATAGAGGAGCCAGAGTTGTTCTGAAAAAGCCATAAATTATGACACTTTCAAAATGGCTCTGGCTTCTTCATATGAGCCTCTCAGGAACGGATCAAAACCATTTTGGAGGAGCCAACTCATTTTTCCACTCAAAAGTGTTCAAAACGACTCCTCAGCCTAAACTATTTAGTAGAGCTCATTCAAAGAAGTCGGAGCCAGAGCCAGAACCAGAACGGAGATGAGCTCTACCAAATAAACCTAAGCCAATAACTACAAGTTGTAAGCAAAAAACTGTAAGGGAACATCTCATCATGTGTCTATGCTATTTTCCTCTGATTAGTTGCACTGACAATGGATGGACATGTATGCATCATGTCCTACCACCAATTGACAATTATTAGTTGGTCAATTAACAGTAAAAGTCTAAAACGTCATGAGGCAACACAGGATGACACATGATACGGGTCTCCCCGAGATACCGGACGCCATCTCTCCGGCCTCAGCTGGCGACACATTTCCTCCCTTCGGGAGCCTGTTTGACCCATGCTTGTGGGTCGGGAACAGGTACCTCGCTGAGCCTGACTTTGGCTTCGCCACACCGTCATCTCAGAGGGTCCCCGTGGCTTCTCCGACATACTCGGCCGCGCCGCCGCGCAACCTGTTTCCACACGGGCTCTACAACAACGCCAGACTCTGTTCTGCTTTTGTAGGCTCGCAGATGCAGACACGTTACGGGTCCTCAGGGAACCTTCTATGTGCGACGACTAACCTCGTCAGCACCCCTCCGCCAGATGAGCGCCCGGTGCCACGGCGAGCCCCGGCCCCAGGTTACTACACCTGGGGCACGCTACGACGACAATTGGAGGAGGAGCGTAGGGGATCTTTCCCCAACTTCTACTAGGGCAACCCCCACTCAGACTCCCCCGATGAGGATTACAATCCCACGCGGGAGTGCTTCCACCTCATCGAGCCGATCGACTCCTAGGATGAGACCACCGACACTGCAACTGCGAATGCGGGAGGAGGAGGGCGCAACGCTACTCCGCCGCGAGACGCCGCCCCCCCGGTTCCAGGCGAAGCTGGTCCACCTCAGGATGCCCAGGAGGAGAGCTGCTCGCCAAGGTCGAGGAGGAGCGCCTACGGCTCCAACAGCTCGAGCATGCCCTCGAGCAAGATTGCGGGTGGTCACCGGATGGAGGAGCCCGCGAGCGGGCTCGGGATGTCCATTGACAGATCATCAACGAAGGGGCGAACGAGCGCCACGTGTACAACCGTGCTAGCCAGAATGTCGTGGCAGCCGCGATGCTGCTCCGCGAGATGCCGACACCATCGACGCCCCAGGCGCAACGCATCAGGGATGAAATCCAGGGGCTTCTCCAAACCGCGGCCGTACAGCAGGCAGAGAGCTCGGCCTCGAGGCGTAGAGGAGTTGCTTCCGAGCGGCGGGACGTGCCCCCTCGACAAGATCGAGAGGTATCTGTCCACCAAGACAAGGCGCCCCAAGGAGGAGCGGAGCGGCAACCAGTTCGAGACCGCATCCTCGACAATCGACAACCGCGAGACGCGCGACGCGACATCAACGACAACAAACGACGCCGACACGGTGACGCTGAGGCTCGAGGTTACAGTGCTCATCGAGGTGGGCGCTACGACAGTGACGAGGATCGACGTCGATCTCCGGAACCACCAGGGCCACGAGTCTTCGGCAGGACCATCCGGCAAACCGCCTTGCCTGTTCGTTTCCGTCCACCCACCAGCCTGGTCAAGTACAACGGCGAAACCAAGCCGGAGCTCTGGCTTGCTGATTTCAGGCTGACATGTCAGCTAGGAGGAGCCGGCAACGACCACGTCATCATTCGGCAACTCCCGCTTTTCCTCTCCGACACCGCTCGAAGATGGCTCGAGGAACTCCCCCCGGACTTGATCCATGGCTGGCCCGACCTAGTCAGGATCTTTGAGGGGAACTTCAAGGGCTCCTACGTGCGGCCAGGAAACTCCTGGGATCTCCGCAACTGCAAGCAGAAGCTAGGGGAAACCCTCTGCGACTTCACCCGACGGTTCTCCAAGCAACGTACTAAGCTAACCCACATCTCCGACCACGACGTCGTCACGACGTTCGTCGCCGGGACAACCTGCAAGGAGTTGGTGCGGGAGCTGGGACGGAACACCCCCAAGACCGCCAATGAGTTCATGGACATCGTCGCTAACTACGCAGCCGACGAGGAAGCCGTTGACACGTTCTTCTATGCATCCCCAGACAAGGGGAAGGCCAAGGTGGACGAGCCCGGGGGCTCGGATAATGGGCCCAAGAGGAACAACAACAACAACAAGAAGAAGAACCGGCCGGGTCGACCCGACGTCGATCCCGACGATCTTGTCGCTGCTGTAGACAAAAGGAAGCCTCGAGGTCCCCCGCCCGAGGGGGCGTCTTCGACAAGATGTTAAAGGGGCCCTGCCCCTATCACAAGGGACCGGCCAACCACAACCTCGAGGACTGTCGCATGCTCAAGAAGTACTTTGACTCTCTCGGCATCAAGAAAGACGACGACAAGGAAGACCCACCCTGCGACCTCCACGTCAAGGGCGATGGCAAAAAAGGAGGCTTCCCCGAGATCCACGACTGCTACATGATCTATGGAGGACCCTCGACCCGACTCAGTGCGTGTCAGCGCAAGAGGGAGCATCGAGAAGTCTTCTCCGTTCGAGCCCAGGCCCCTCGATACCTCGACTGGTCCCACACGTCGATCACCTTTGACCAGAACGACCACCCCGAGCACGTCCCCAACGCAGGGGTCTACCCACTCGTTGTCGACCCGATCATACTCAACACCCGCCTCACCAAGGTACTTATGGATGGGGGAAGCAGCCTCAACATCATCTACGCCGAGACCCTTGACCTCCTGGGGATCCCGAGGACCATGCTCCTGCCCAGCGCGGGCGGACTCCACGGGATCGTTCCAGGGAAGAAGGCACTCACGATCGGCCGCGTCAAGCTACCCGTCTGCTTCGGTACCCCCTCGAACTTCCGGAAGGAAGATCTGACCTTCGAGGTGGTCACGTTCCATGGCACCTACCACGCCATCATCGGTCGACCGGGGTACGCCAAGTTCATGGCGATCCCGAACTACATTTACCTCAAGCTGAAGATGCTAGGGCCCAAGGGGGTCATTACCGTCGACACCTCCTACGAGCACGCCTATGACTGTGACGTCGAGTGCGTGGAAAACGCCGAGGCGGTCGAGGAGTCAGCCATCCTCGCGGCCCTCGACGACTTCTCCAAGGAGATCCCCGACCCCAAGCGGCACACCGGCAACTTCAAGCCTGCGGAGGACACCAAGACCATCCCGCTCGACCTCGACCACGCGGATGGGAAGGCGCTGACGATCAGCACCACCCTCGAGCCCAAATAGGAAGCCGTGCTCGTCGACTTTCTCCGCGCGAATGCTGACGTGTTTGCGTGGAGTCCCTCGGATATGCCGGGCATTCCGAGGGATGTCGCCAAGCACTCCTTGGACATCCGGGCCGGATCCAAACCGGTGAAGCAACGACTGCGCCGCTTCGATGAGGAGAAGCGCAGAATCATCGGGGAGGAGGTCGACAAGCTTCTGATGGCCGGATTCATCAAGGAGGTACATCATCCCGAGTGGTTAGCAAATCCTGTACTTGTCAAGAAAAAGAATGGAAAGGATAGAATGTGCATAGACTACACTAGTTTAAATAAAGCATGTCCTAAGGTTCCTTTTCCATTACCACGTATTGATCAAATAGTAGATTCCACTGTGGGATGTGAAACTCTCTGCTTTCTTGATGCGTATTCTGGCTATCACCAAATAAGGATGAAGGAGTCCGATCATCTCGCGACTTCCTTCATCACCCCCTTTGGCATGTTTTGCTACCTCACTATGCCCATCAGTTTGCGAAACGTCGGGGCCACATATCAACGATGCATGCTCCATGTCTTTGGAAAACATATAGGGCCAACCGTCGAGGCCTACGTCGATGACATCGTGGTCAAATCTAAGAAAGTCGAGAACCTAGTCGGGGACCTTGAGATCGCGTTTGGGTGCCTCAGGGCAAATCACATAAAGCTAAACCCAGAGAAGTGTGTCTTCGGGGTCCCTCGAGGCATGCTCCTAAGGTACATAGTTTCCCAACGCGGGATCGAGGCCAACCCTGAGAAGGTAACCACAATCACTAGGATGGGCCTGATCAACGATCTTAAGGGCGTACAAAGGGTCACAGGGTGCCTCGCTGCCCTCAGCCGGTTCATCTCACGGCTCGGGGAGAAAGCACTTCCCGTTTATCGCCTCCTAAAGAAAACAGAACACTTCACATGGACCATCGAGGCCGAGGAGTCGCTCTCCAAACTCAAAGCCTTACTCACCTCGCCACCTATCTTGGTGCCCCAAGCCCAGCCGAGCCCCTCTTGCTCTATGTTGCAGCGACTACTCAGGTAGTCAGCGCTGCCATAGTAGTCGAGAGGGCAGAAGAGGGACATGCCCTGCTGGTTCAGAGGCCCGTCTACTTCATAAGCGAGGTGCTCTCAGAAACCAAAGTGAGATACCCCCACATTCAGAAGCTGTTGTACACCATCATCCTCACTAGGCGGAAGCTCAAGCACTATTTCCTGGGTCACCCGGTCACTGTGGTCTCGTCTTTCCCCCTCGGGGAGATAATCCAGAACCGGGAGGCGTCTGGGAGAATCGCCAAATGGTCGGTCGAGCTCATGGGGGAAACTCTCTCCTACGCTCCTCGGAAGGCCATCAAGTCGCAGGTATTGGCAGATTTCATTGCAGAATGGACCGACACCCAACTACCCCCGGCGCAAGTTCAGACCGAGCTCTGGACCATGTACTTCGACGGATCGTTGATGAAGACGGGGGCAGGCGCCGGATTGCTGTTCATATCACCCTCAGGGGTCCACATGCGCTACGTCATCCGTCTCCACTTCCCCACCTCCAACAATGTAGCTGAGTACGAGGCCCTCGTCAACGGTCTGCGCATCGCCATCGAGCTCGGAGTTCGACGCCTCGACGTTCGGGGGGACTCACAGTTGGTAATCGACCAAGTGATGAAAGACTCGAGCTGCCACGACCCTAAGATGGAAGCCTACAGCAAGGAGGTTCGTAAGCTGGAGGACAAATTCTATGGCCTCGAGCTCAACCACGTCGCCCGCCGGTACAACGAAGCTGCTGACGAGCTAGCCAAAATCGCGTCTACCCGAGGCACGGTTCCTCCCAACGTCTTCTCGAGGGACCTTCACAAGCCGTCCGTCGACCTAGGCTCGGGGGCTCCCGCCCTCGAGCAAGGGGTTGACCCTTCCTCCTCGACCGATCCTCCCTCGAACGGAGGAGAGGTCATGGAGATCGACGAAACAACCGCAACACCAACCCCCTCGACGGACTGGCGCACACCCTACCTTGAGTATCTGATACGGGGCGAGCTCCCAGAGGACCGCACTGAAGCCCGACGCATAGCCCGACGCGCCAAAACCTACGTCTTGTATGGGGATGGCCGCGAGTTGTATCGACGCAGCCCTACCGGTGTACTTCAACGTTGCCTCACCCTCGAGGAGGGGAGGACACTACTGAAGGACCTACACTCGGGGGCTTGCGGCCACCACGCGGCGCCAAGATCGCTGGTAGGAAACGCCTTTTGACAAGGCTTTTACTGGCCGACAACCGTCGCCGATGCTACCAAACTTGTTTGATCTTGCAAGGGATGCCAATTCTACGCCAGACAGACCCACCTACCCGCCCAAGCTCTTCAGATGATACCCATAACTTGGCCATTCGCAGTATGGGGGCTCGATATGGTCGGCCCCCTGAAGAAAACAAAAGGTGGCCACACCCACCTCCTCGTGGCCATAGACAAGTTCTCGAAATGGATCGAGGCTCGACCCATCGCCAACATTCAATCTCGACAAGCTGTGTTGTTCTTCACCGACATTGTCCACCGCTTCGGGGTCCCCAATGCCATCATCACCGACAACGACACGCAGTTCACCGGCCAAAAGTTCTTGGACTTCTGTGACCACTGCAACATCAAGTTGAACTGGTCTGTAGTCGCTCACCCTCGAACTAACGACCAGGTTGAGTGCACCAATGGTATGGTTTTGTAGGGTCTTAAGCCAAGGATCTTCGACCGGCTAAACAAACACGGCAAGAGATGGGTCGATGAGCTGCCCTCTGTCCTATGGAGTCTCAGAACGACGCCAAGTCGAGCTACAGGGTTCTCCCCATTCTTCTTGGTCTACAGGTCCGAGGCCGTCCTCCCCACTGACCTCGAGTACGGGTCCCCTCGATTAAAGGCCTACAACGAGCAAGCCAACACAGCAGCCCGAGAGGACTCCCTCGACCAGCTTGAGGAAGCCCGGGACACGACCCTCTTCAAGTCAGCAAGGTACCAGCAGACGCTACGGTGCTACCACGACAAGCACATACGCAAAAGGGACCTCGACGTCGGCAACCTCGTACTGCGCCGCCGACAAAGCAACAAGGGGCGTCACAAGATGACGCCACCTTGGGAAGGACCCTTCATCGTGGTAGAGGTGCTAAAGCCAGGGACTTACAAGCTGAAGAACAGCAAGGGCGAGATCCTCACCAACGCATGGAACATCGAACAACTACGTCGCTTCTACCCCTAAGGCCTCGTACATTTTCCGCATTATGTACACTTATCGCATTATGAATGAATAAAATGTTCTCGAAATACATTTCACATCCGTTCATAACTCTGAGGTAGCCTCGACTCTGCTCCTGCAAAGTCAAGCCTCCCTCGGGGGCTGACAGGGGGGGACCCCCTCCTAAGTCCACCTTTGCCCCGAGTACGCTTCTTAGCTAAGTAAAAACGCCTCAAACTCCCTAAGGGTCGAGGGCCGTCGAGCCGGGGACTCTCCCATGCCTCAGGGCTACGGTACCCCCACTCGCCCCCCTCGAGGGATACGAGCGTGCGTCGAACACTTAGTCTAAAAGCAACAACTCAGACAAAGAAAGATAGAGATGGCTCTAGAGATAAAAACACTCAGATGCATCTCAAATAAAATGCATTAAAGTTAGGAAGCCCCCAGGGGCTCAACATCATATTGTCACAAAAACTAATCTATTACATGGATCTTCTTGTCCAGATTTGGCTCACATGCCTCGACTACTCATCGCCATCGCCGTCCGCCGGGGGAAGCACCTCAGCCTCGAACAGCTTCGCCAACTCACCGCCGGGCACCTCTACGGCGTCGATCAACTCATGGCATCTCGCCATGTTCGCTTCATCGGTCAGCTCTGGGTCGACGACGAAGCCGCTGGCGACGACGTTCAGGTCGTAGGAGTACCCCGAGCGGACGACCGCGAGCGCCCGCTTCACGCCACATGAAGGGCAGCACGGACCCGCTCCGTCACTCCACGGGTCGCGGCGAAGAGCCGGCGCAGGAGGGAATCTCCACGCACGTCTCCCACAACCGACAGCTCCGGCTCGACACCCATCCCGTCGCAGAAGGAGGAGATGACGTCCCCAAGCCTCTCGTTCAGACTCGTCTCCGCCCTGAGGAGGTTCTGAAGACTGGTCAGATCCTCGTGGGCTCGGGCCTTGTCCCCTTTGAGTTCTGCCAGAACAAATAGAAGACTCCATCAAAACCAAAAAGCAGGGGAAGGGGCGAGACCAAGCGAGCTCAATAACACTTCTAAAAAACTCACCTTTGGCGTATGCTTCCAGGGTGACGTAGTCCTGCTCAGCCCTTTGAAGTTGGTGGCGGATGTCGACGAGCTCTGCAGCTTGGTCGCTGTTTTTAGCCCGGAGGTCCTCGATGATCTTGCCAGTACTATCGAGGGCCCTCTTCTGGTTAGCCGCCACCTCCCCCAGAGCAGCGATCTAGGCTCGAGCCTTCTCCTCCGCGACACCTAGCGCGTCGCGGTCGCGGGAGACGGTGTCAACATCCGCCTGGAGTTCCCAGACCCGCCCCTCGAGGGAGGTGCGGTCGGCAGCCGCCTGCTTCAGGTCGGCCTCAAGCTGCCGAACACGGTCCGCCGCTCGAGCAAGTTCCTCCCTCAGCTGGGTGGACCCTTCCTCCGCCTTACGCCGGGCCTCCTGGGCAGCGTCCCGCTGCTGCCCGACCTCGACAACCTCCTTAAGGGCGGCCTCGCCCCTCGACTGCGCCCGGGAGGCCTCCTCCTGGGCGGCCTTGGCCCCCTCCTGCGCGGCCACCACCTCGACCTTCGCCTGGGTGGCCTCGGCCTCCGCCTTCTCTAGCGAAGCACGGAGGACGGGGAGCTGGCGCCATTGCTCCTGTGTCCGCAGGATGAACTGGGACTTGTCATGCGACCTCGCCCTTAGCATCTACCAAGGATAAAAAGGAAGATCAGAACAAACGACAACAAAATAACCAAGGTAAATCGAAAGGGAAAGAACAAAACTTACGTTTATTCCTTTGTACAAGTCTTCGGACGCGACTCCCACGGCCACGCGCATCGCGTGGTCGAGCCACGCCCGGAACTCCTCCATGTGCTCCCATTCCCCGAGCTCGGCTTGGTCGTCGAGCTTGAAGAATCTGCGCCCTGGATCTCTGGGGTCGGGCAGCTCGAGCACCTAATGCCCCCAGAGATCGCTGGAGCGGTCGACCCTCCTCCTCACCTTGTCCATGATGCCCTGACCCATCTCGAGGGTACCTCTGTGGGACATCACCCGCTCGGACAGGTTGGGGAAGTCGGTTGCCCCCTCGAGCCGGGCGATCCTCTCCTCGAAGTGGTCTTGGAGGGCCGCCATCGACGCCTCCGGGTCATCACTTGGAGGCGGAGGGGGCCCCCACCGCGGGAATAGCCCTGGGCGGTAGAGGAAACTCATGTTAGCCTCCAACACGGTGGGCTCGCCACAGTCTGGCAGAACATCTCCTTCCTCCACCACGACTGAGCCAGGGGGTGGAGCGCCTCGAGCAGACGGCTGCCCGACCTCGACGACAGGCCGCGCAGCCACCTCGGACATCATCACGTCCGCCGCGCTGCTTCCTTGCAGCGCCACAACGGTCCCCTCCGGCTCCTGCCGAGGGGTCGTCACCACCACTATCTCCGCCAGCTCCGTCGTCGTCGCCGTCCCCGCCGCGGGCGACGCTGAGGCCCCCTCGACGAGGGTCTCCACCGACGGTAGCACCTCCGGCGCAGCAACAATCGCTCCCTCCTCTTGCCGCGCCTTCTCCTCGCGCTCGCACCGCTGACGCGCCTCCCACGACACAAGGTTCTCGGGCCACCGCACCGTCACCGGGCGCTCCGGCGTCTCTTCCTCGCCGGTGGAGGTCAAGTCGACCACCTCCATTTCTACGGCGGCTTGGGGCTCAACCCCCTCAATCACGGCCGTCGTCGACGCTGGCTCCACGCCTTCCGAGGCCGTTGGCGTACCCTCCTCCGACGGGGCGGTGAGCACGGCCTCGACCGCCACTCCGGCGGACCCTGTTGATGTGACGGGCCGACCCGCTTCTTCCTCCGCTCGAGTTCGCTCCGCGGCGGCCTGTGCCTGCCCGCGCCCTATCGCCTCCCGCGCCTTGGCCGCCCACGCCGCACCTGAGGCGAGGGTCGAAGGGGACGAGGCGGTGGGACTAGCCCCGATGGCCATCTTGGGCGCGGCCTCCGCCTTCAGCCTCTTGGCCGGGGTGGGGGTCGCGTCCTCTAACGAGCGCTTCACACTGAAAAAGGAACTCATACGCGACGGCAAGCACAATTCATAACCAACGAAAAATACTCGGGATCGATAGGGAAGCAACTTACCCCAGCGGAATCACGGGGGTCCGACCAGTGGACCTCGAGCCGCTCGGGGGCTTCTGCAAGGCACGTCGGGAGCCACTTCTCCCGCCAGCGCTGGCCGCGGCAGGGGTTGAGGCTGCTCCCGACACCGTATCCTTGGCAGGGGCCAACGACGTCTTCGTCGCCACCGTCCTGGTCTCCTCCTGGGTCGACGGGCCTGATGCCCGTGCGCTCGACCGAGTAGGCGCTGGGGGCATGCTCGACCGACCCCTCGACGGGGACTGCGACGAACGGCTACGCATCTGCCGCGACACTTCACCTTGAAGAGCCGCGGGGCGCTCGTCCCGCGACTCAATTCTGATAGTTGGGGTCGACCTCGACGTCGACCCCTCTCCTCCTTCAATACTGGCGGCCTCCCCATGCCGCTTGGGCACCGCTCTTTCTTCCTCGAGCCCTCGTTGCGGCTCGGCCTCTTCCTGCTCCTGCTCGGCCTCCTCCTCCTGCTCCGGCTCCTCTTCCTGCATAAGGACGACACCCGTCAGGTCAAAAGCGATAGGCCTAACCTGATACCGTCACGTCATGACACCATCTTTAACAACCTCATCGCTGCTCGACCCCTCATCCTCATCCTCCTCCGAGGGGGACTCCTCCTCGGGAAGGTTGGCCCGCCTCTGCCGTGCCCGACGTTGTTCACGCTCCTCCTTCTCTCGGGCCTTTTTGCCCTTATCCTTCTTGGCCTTGTCCTTGTCCTTCTTGTCCTGCTCGGCCTGAAGGCGTCTCACCTTGGAGTCGTTCCGCTCCTCCTTCACCGGTGGCAGTGACTTCTGGAAGACGACGTTCCCCTGAGGAACACAAGGCGGTTAGTAGGCAGGCAAAGGAGACAAACGAGATGGACAAGAGGAAATTGACAGAGAAAGAGATGTCATACCAGCTGGACGTGACCCTTATCCGGCACCATGGGGACGCTGGCGATGTTCTCCTCCTCGAACGTGCCGGCGAAGGAGGCGCGCACCCGACGGACCACCCTCTCGAGGGGCAGCTCTTCCCCCACAAGACGGCACCCCGTGAGATCCACCCCTGGGCGCATCTTGTCGAGACGTAGCGGGCGAGCCATCAACGACACGACTCGCCGCTGATGAAACACCGACGCCACGATGGCCGCCGTAAGCCCCGCCTTCTTCAGACGGGCAATCGCGCCAAGCAGGTGGTCGAGACGCTTCTGCTTCTTCTGCTCGACATTGTACCTCCAGTGGTCGGGCCTCGAGTCGATTGTTTCTCAGATAGAAGCACCCGGAGTGCCATCCTCAGTGACTCGACGTGAGCTTGGCCTTGATCCAGTACTCCGCCCTCTTGAGGGAGATGCTGCAGCACCCAACCCTAACCATCCTGCGGCTACTGCTCCCGGCCGAAGCGTGGAACAGGCTCGCTTCGAACAGGTGGAGCCACAGCTCCCAATGCGGCTCCATCCCCAGGTATCCTTCGCACACGGCGGTGAAGACCGCCGCGTGGCAGACGCCGTTGGGGGAGAGGTGTTGGAGCTCCACGCCGTAGTAGTGGAGGATCTCACGTAGAAGACAGTTGGGGGGATCCCAGCCCCGCCCGGTGGAAAGCTTTGAAGCTGACCACGTAACCTTCCGGCGGGTTGGGCTCACGATCCTCCCTCGGCGGCACTATCCACTTCGGTCGGTCCGCGGAGGTGATAGGCCGGAGAAGGCCGCTCTCCACCAAATCTCCCAAACGCCTCACGGTCGCCGACGATGGGAGTCAGGCGTCAGATCCGCGCAAGCTGTAGCTAGCCATTGGAGCAGGGAAGCGGATGCGCTCGGATGCGGGGGTGGAAGGTGTGTTCCCGATCTCTCCTCTCCCTACTCTCGCGCGCGCAGAGATCCGACTCGTTGGGCGACGAAGGCAATGGCGAAGGGAGAAGGAGTCAAGGGAGGCAATGGCAAGCGTGCGGAAGCCAAACCCCCATCCCCGTATTTATAACCGGAAGCCCAATGGGCGGGTCCAACAAAAAGACAGGTAAATCTCCGCATTTAATGCGCCCACCTACCGCCCCCTCGCATTCCACAGGATAAGGCACGCCCGTCGCGTCATCGGGCTCCGCGCCGCACTCCACGCCGCACCCTACGCCTGCTACGGTTGCAGTCGAACGGACATCTCCTAAAAAGGCGTGCCTACGGCAGACAACGTGCAACAGTGGGCGTTATCTTCGGAGGTAAGCAACGGACGTCGACCCGTCCGTTAAAATCTCGAGGGAGCGAAGGCTGGCCCTCGAACAGGGTTCGATAGCCGCTCTCGAGTATCCCGAGGTCAGGGAGGACCCAGGGTAAAACGGACTCCGGTCCACCCCCAAATCTCGAGGGGGCGAAGGCTGGCCCCACGAACAGGGTTCGACAGCCTCCCTCGAGTACTCGAGTTAGGGATGACCCAGGGGGGGGCGGCGCGAGCCCCTAGCTCGAGAACGAACTCTCGAGGACCCCCTGGGACATATCCAAGGCATAACCAGGGAATACCCAAGGATCCCTACGACGGGAGGCATCGAGCCACCAACTCCCATCGAATGGAGTTGGCACCTAGGTAATCCACGCGGTCTTGCTTATTGAGAATGCCTCAGGGCTTCTATCGACCCGTATCGAACGGGGCACGAGTTCTCACTTGGATTTCTACCCGTTATTAGCTCACAGAGGACTTCGAGGATCGTCCTAACGAGGATAGCACGATGCTCTTCGCCCCGCAATCCGAGCGCAAGGATCAGTGGGAAGGACGCTAGGAGGTAGTGAAAGCCCAGTCACACGAGGCTCGAGGGCTAGACTACGCACGACACCCCTCGACGAAAGAGGGTCAAATACACTCGTAGCCTGGCAGACAAAGTTGACCCCTCGATAGAGCACTATGACTCCAGTTTAATGCTCGAGGGAGCGAAGGCTGGCCCTCAAAAGGGTTTCGACAGCCGCCCTCGAGCACCCCCTTCCCAAGGAAGTGAAACGCTCGTAGCCTGGCGAACATAACTGACTGCTCGATAGGGCACTATGACTCTAGTTAATCCTAACCCCCCCGGTGAAACACTAATTAAAGCCCTAGAGGAGTTCTTAATCAGGGGCCTCGGGGCTACCCCCGCGGGGTGCGCTCGCGCGCACCCCACGGAGAATCAGACCTTTTACTAACCCTGCAGATCATCGGCAAAAGCCCCTATACGGATTCTTCTTATCCGCATAGAGGCTCGGGGGCTACTGTCGGGTACAAAGGTAAGGGGTACCCTAACCTGCGATAATCTATTGCTTAACATAGCAACCATTTTTAAGGCAAAATCCAACCAGCCATTCGAACAATGGAGAAAGGCCCATCCAACGAAGGCTTACCTCACCAACAACAGTGACCAGTCGTGGGCCGGCCCATTACTGGAAAAATAGTAGGCAGGACACCCCTTCGCCTTGACCTCGACTGACGGACAGGGGTCGAACGAACGACCCCTTGGCCTCGACCTCGACTGACGGACAGGGGTCGGACGAACGACCCCTCCGCCTTGACCTCGATTGACGGACAGGGGTCGAACGAACGACCCCCCAGCCTCGACCTCAACTGACGGACAGGGGTCGAACGAACGACCCCTCGGCCGCGACCTCGACTAACGGATAGGGGTCGAACGAACAACCCCTCCGCCTCGACCTCGAGTGACGGACAGGGGTCGAACGAACGACCCCTTGGCCTCGACCTCAACTGACGAACAGGGGTCGAACAAATGACCCCTCGGCCTCGACCTCAACTGACGGACAGGGGTCGAACGAACGACCCCTCCGCCTCGCCTTAACCCCCCGAATGACGGAAGAGGAGTCGATCGAATCCCCCTCGACCCCGATTGACGGACAGGGGTCGAACGAATGACCCCTCCACCTCAACCCCTCGAATGACGGACAGGGGGCCGATCGAACGACCCGCGCGCAGGAGGCTCGATTAGCTTACCTACTCCCAGTATGGGTAAGGAGAATCCAATGCGCCTACCTGCCCCCGCCTAACGCCATGGGCGCCCACTGCCACAGTCAAATCCATCAACTCGCCGCCCATGCCCGGGACCTCCGTCAACCGTGCGGCCGTTGTAGCCACATCGCAGGTACAGAATCCAGAGGCACCCCCTCGAGCCATGAACATGACAGCCCTCGACTGTGTCTTCAGGGATACGACAGGGTCACACTGGCCTCGACCCCCCTCGACCAGGGGGCTCGACCATCGTCTCCAACCACTCCGGCATGGATCCCGTCCAGTCCGTCCCGCGTCAACTGTGGGACTCGTACCTATCTACAGAAGGCCAACCGTACTGCGCCATGCTGTACGGCGGTGTTCAATCTGCTATCGCCATGCCCTGAAACACCGGAAGTACAGAAGGAACATGCCGCTACAGCGATCGACATCTCGTCGCAGGCATGGCGCACGGACATGTCTCCCATGCCGCTACAGTCTAGGACCCCTGTACCCCCGTGCCTCCCCTTGGCCTATAAAAGGGGACGCTGGGATAATAGAGAGGGGGACGACACGAGGAGAGACACAAAATTCCACCTCCAAGCTGAGCGGAGGGTCAGATCATCGGACATCCGCCCACACTCGCAACACCACTCTTACCTGCTTGATCGACATCTCAAGCAATCCACCAACCGACCACCTAGGGTAGCCCTGCTAGTCCTAGGCCTCAACTCATCCTGAGCACCCTAGTGTAAACCAGCTTGTACCCCCCCTGTACGAGCACTTCGGTGCAAGATAATACAATCCATCCTCCCCCGCTGCACGTAGGGCCTTCTTTGCCCGAACCAGGATAAATCTTGTGTTCTTCTTGCATCACGTCTGGGAGAGGGAGCACGCAATATACAAATTTACTAGTTGGTGATCTTGACCCCCTGGGTCATAACACCGACAGCATGGTTCCTCCCTCGCTTCAACTCCAGCTTCTTTAGAGTCTTACCAAACATTTTGCCAGAGGAGCTATATTTTAGCTAAATAGAGGAGCCAGAGTTGTTCTGAAAAAGCCATAAATTATGACACTTTCAAAATGGCTCTGGCTTCTTCACATGAGCCTCTCAGGAAGGGCTCAAAACCGTTTTGGAGGAGCCAACTCCTTTTTCCACTAAAAAGTGTTCAAAACGACTCCTCAGCCTAAACTATTTAGTAGAGCTCATTCAAAGAAGTCGGAGCCAGAGCCAGAACCAGAACGGAGATGAGCTCTACCAAATAAACCTAAGCCAATAACTACAAGTTGTAAGCAAAAAACTGTAAGGGAACATCTCATCATGTGTCTATGCTATTTTCCTCTGATTAGTTGCACTGACAATGGATGGACATGTATGCATCATGTCCTACCACCAATTGACAATTATTAGTTGGTCAATTAACAGTAAAAGTCTAAAACGTCGTGAGGCAATTTTAATTAATAAACAACACTTCATTCAACCACCTCTTAGCTGACAGGAACTAAATACTATTCGTAGCTAATAGTTAGCCATCTAATTTTAGATTCATTTATTAAAATCATAGAATTTTTCTTGTTTTCGTGTTTTATATAAAAATAAATTATTTTTAATAGAATTTATGTATAATTCTAATGATATTCCTACTTTCTAAGGACCTTTAACTGAGAGCTAGCTATTAGCTACATAACTATTTACTACTCACTCTGTCTCTAAATAAATATCATTTTAAGTTTTGTGCAGGTCAAATGTTCTTAAGTTTAACTAGATTTATAGAAATTATCAACAATGTCTATATCTTTGAATAAGTTATCATGAAAACATATTCATAATTAATCTAGTGATACTTATTACATATCATTTTGTATATTTTTGGTCAAAGTTGAAAACATTTCACTTTTCTAGAAATGAGAATAACACTTATTTTGGAACGAAGAGAGTATTTTTTTATAGAGCCAAGCACACCTATACTATATATTTACATCCCACGTTTTCTCTTAGAATCAGGCTCGGTGAGCCCAAGATAGAAATATGTAATTTTAATGCATACTCTTCATGTACTAAAATATAACATGTTTTGGCTTTTTAATGTGTGTGTATACTCTCTTCCTCGTAAAAAAGAATATGATTCTAGCTTTGAATTTAGAAAAATACGTTTTGAATCTGGACAAGTGTTTGTCCAGATTCAAAGCTAAAATCATATTCTTTAGTGTTTTGTAAATTAGAACGGAGAGAGTATTTGTTTGGCATGCCTAGCTAGGTGCAACGTTTATAGTTGAGAATAATGGAGCTACTATTTCGTACCATTTCCACTCGTACCGTTGTACGCTAGCCACTCTCCACAAGGACGAAGGGAGGACACATATATGAACATGACGACAAGGAAAGGCTGGACGGACGCTGAGCGGCGGCACGAGAGGTGGGCCCCAGGCCATTCTGTTTGGTGTTGGGCGGGCGCCACACCCAACTCATGAAGAGATTGAGCCGACTGACGTGCCTAAAGGCGCCGGCGATCGACAAAGCCTGCCCAGGGCAATCTCTCTGGATTGCTCTCTGTCTCGTCGCCGTCGTCGTCGTCGTCTCCGGCCGAGCGAGTTCCAGCTCGATCGGTGGCCACACAAGTGGCTGCAACAACTGGCCCGACCGGCCGGCCGCTAGCTGCTGGGGACAGCCATAGCTTGCATTGGCCGGCGGTATTGCCTGCTTTGTTGCCGTCTCTCGATGATAGATGGCCATCCAGGACGACAAGCCACGGCCCGGCAAGCTAGCTGTCTGGTGGGGTCTGGACGCGCGCGCTGTCACGTCCTCTCCCTGCCTGCCTTGTACATCCACCGTGGGCATAGTCCGTGACTACTCCATGTTTGAAGACAACCACCGCTAGAAAAAAATATCCCTATTTGAAATAGGAGTACGTATTAAGAGATGTTCATTCACTCTCCAAAAATAAACTTGTAATGGTGGATTTTTCTCATTGGAGCCCACCTGGTTTACCGCACAAGTGTCATCCATTAACAAATGCTAGTGAAAAGAAAAGGAAGAAAAGAGGACGTTTAGAAGAAAATTATTTTTTCTAGAACTTGCCGGGTTTCTAGCTAGGGGCATGCATGGTGATCCAGGGGCGTGCTACTAATGCCCCGTTTGGTAGGGATCTAATTTCTCTGACGCATTCACTGTTTATATATTATTCACAAGAGCCGTTTTTATTTCTTCTTTCTCCTTCTCTTATAGAGCCCGTGAGAGCAGGAGAAGCCAACTTTTCAGCTTTATCTGCTCCCACTGACTCTACGAGAGGAGGAGAGAGAAGAGAAGCCAGTTTTTTTTTCAGTTTTATTTGCTCCCACGGGCTCCATGAGAGGAGATAGAAGAAATAAAAATGACTTCTATACATAAACAGTAAATGGATTAGAAAGCTGGAGCCGTTTGAAACCCTGCCAAACGGGACCTAAAGAAGATTGTTTCGTGTACCGACACTAGCTAGTACCAGTAAGGCAGAGTATCTGGAATCTGTTACTCCTATATTCAGCTATAGCCGCAATACTTCGTAGTTAGACCACCCCAAATTTTGAGCAACTTTTTTACGAGGGACCCTATCATGACAGACATACGTGTGTCTAGAGCTCTATCATCGCCAGGATCGTACGTGAGGTTCTTTGTGTTGGAACCAGTCCATCTAGAACTCCAGATTTAAATCTTTAACTTAATAATAATATGGGTGCGCACAACTTTCTAAATTTATTGCATGATTTAACGTCGATAATTTTTTTTTCAGATAATTTTTTTTTCAGTAATAGGTGAGTAAAGTAGCGACTTTGTGAATATCAAAATTCATTGACCAACTCAGGTATTCAAAGATACTTATAGAGGTAATAACATGCGTATACAAGTGTTCATAAGATGAGATTGCACTCGTGTATATGAATGTTTATGTCTGTAGGGGCCGGACCGCCGGAGCCTCACAAAAAATCACCATTGAGAGAAAACATGGACATCAACGAGGGATTAGGAATAAAAAAATAAAACTGAATTGTGTTTTGATTGATTGAATATCCCTAATATATAAACCACGACTAGATCGATGGTTTTGGCCCTGTTAAAAGTCCAACTATTCAACTCAAAACCCTAGATGGCTTTTTTGATCGTCAACAAAACCTACCTACAACCGCAGCTCAGAACTTGCATGATCGATCCCGGTTGATTAGGTATATATAGGTATATAGTAATCATCATCTGGTTATGAAGTGATCAGCGGGCAAGTTGTCATGCTGCTACGTGAACAACGCACTTATTTTGGCCACGAAGTAAAGCATATATATAGCTAGCAACAAAGAGCTTTGTGGCTGTCAGTTGATCTCCTCCAAATCACTCAAAGCTAGCTAGCTAGCTAAGCCCCGTGTGCCACAGACGGTGACGCGAAAAGCTAAGCTAGCTGGCCCAATCATGGCGCGCTCGAGTCGATAGCTACCCTGCGGTGCGGATCAGTGGGGTGACCCAGCATCGCAACTTGCTCGCATCTGCTTGGCCGGCTCATCTGCCTCATCAGCTCGCTGCTCGCTCGAAGCCTCGATCGAATAGCTAGCCATACGTGCGTGCATAGCATATGAATTATGGGGCTAATTGGTTATTTATATTAACTTACGTAGCATATATATTCTATATAATATATCTAATTTAAATTAGGCAATACAATTTGATATTGTTTAGTTTAATTGAATAGAGAGATGTATAGTACTATATATATGTTTGATTGGTTGTATGTATTAGTTTACATACTGGGTGCATAGTGGATGCAATGCAATGCTTGCATAGCTGGATATGATCGGTTTCTAGAAAATAGTTAGATGCAAGTCTAACTGCTTTAAGGATGATAGTGCTACCTCGCATAAGGCTATATGAAGTCAACCAAATAGTCCTATCTTGCATCCCCTTAGCTTGCCTCGAAAGCGCGCGTACTGAATGCTGCTGCTACTGCTGGTGCTGGTGGCTCTCTCTGAATTTACAATTTCTGCAGTCCCTCTCCATCGATCCATCCCATGCCCATGTTTTCTTTCTTTCTTTCCTAGTGGATGTGCAGCAGCTAGCAGTGCTCCCCTTAGCTAGCTTTTGCTGCTGCTGCTATCTGCGTGCGGCCGGTCGATCATATCGTCAGTGGATATGATGCAATGCATATGCAGTGGAATGCTTGGATGCGTACGTGGATATAAAGATCGATAGTGTTCGTCCTCAGCCACTTCCATGTGCAGACATATGCATCTATCAGGTTGCGCTCCATCGATCGATCGATCGATCCCTAGCTAGCTAGTGCCTGCAGATCAGAGTGCTGCATTATTCTGCGTCTTTTACGTACGTGTGTCACGCCGGGAGCAGGGGCTCGAATGGACTCCACTGTAGTGTCGCTTTTGTGTTTTGGCCGGCCCGTCGTGCTCGTGCCCTGCCCATGGCGGGGCCGGCCGTGCCTCTCAGCCCTTTTTGGCGATCTTATCTTCAGCCGAATGCACGCACAAGGACGACGACGACGCTCCTCTCGATCGGGTACGTTGTGCAGCCACGGGCACGGCCGGGCAGGAAGGCAT
Source organism: Microstegium vimineum (assembly GCA_022036555.1). Classification (NCBI taxonomy): domain Eukaryota; kingdom Viridiplantae; phylum Streptophyta; class Magnoliopsida; order Poales; family Poaceae; genus Microstegium; species Microstegium vimineum. The sequence continues at coordinate 41,609,270 of CM039136.1, read as the reverse complement.
GCAGGCAGAGCCAGGTGAGGGCTAGCTAGCAGTGCAGTGCAGTGTACTCTCCTATAGTGCTAGTACTATGCACTGCACTGCACCGAGTGGTGGTGATCGTACTGGCGATAAGGCCCGTTTTGACATGCCCTAGCTAGCACATGGGGGGAAATCTACCATGATCCCATTGCAGGACCCCCGGAGCTAGCAACAACGTACCTTTGTCGATCGCCCACATAGTCCAACAGAGAGATCTGTGTGAGCGGAAACATGAAATGTCACGTCGTCCAGAGAGCCGTGTAGTATCTTTTAGCATGTCCCGTTTAGTAATGCTCTAGCCCTTTCTAACAGCACTTTCGACTCTCACTCTTCACGAGCGGCTTTTTTGATGGAGCTACAGAAATTTTAGAAAATGTTTGCCAAATAAAATGGCCTCAGTGAAACAGTTTTATAGTATTTTATTATTACTAACAAACATGCCCGTGCGTTACAACGAAAAAAAAACTGAACATTAATTAAAATACACAGGAGTATTGTATATTTATTCATATTTTATATTTTTTTCTATTTTTTTTCATGATCAACTCATTGTATTGCTATTTTCTAATCTGAATACATTTTCTTTTCTATTTAGATTTAGATTAGAATTAGAATCCTATTCATCTTACTCAGAGGTATTCCATCACGAGTCATGTTGGAATAAGAATTATATGGAAAGCTAGTTATTTTCGAGTCCAGATCATATATGCGTCCCAATAGATTTTGGAATCGAACTCCATATCATGGTAGACGAGAGCTATTCAAACTTGTATAAACACGAATTATACATATAAATTAGAAATATATCACTACTCTTGTCTTTTACTGTTTAGATTTGGATTAGAATTAGGATCCCTATTCATCTTACTATGGGTATTCTATTTTGATTAGAATTTGATTCTTAACTATACTCGTATTCAATCCCTATATATAGAATAAGAGGGTTGTAGTATACAAACGAATAGAGACATCTGCATTCACGGAGTTAATTAGGGAGGGCCATACCAAAAAAATGGGTGGTGAAGAAATTTTGCCTCTTCATTATTAGGTATAGATATAGATATTTAGGCTTGTGAGAAGTTAGCAGAAACCACTTTTTCGGTTTCGACTCCTCTATACAAAAATAGCTCTGACTCCTCCGAAATTATTTTTCTATTCCAGTTTGGCCATCAGGAGTTAGAGCTAGCTAGAGCCCTGACAAACCAGACATTTTCGATTTTTCTTGATGACATACATGTCACACAATGACGTGTTTTGAAAAAAAAAATCATGAGGCTGGAAGCATGAGGCACAACCAAAATCTAAAAGTTATTCTAGTGAAGTAAAATTCTCCTACTAAATTAATGCCTATAAGTGAGAATTGTTATGGACTATGACTAGTGGTAATGTTTTACTACTACTTAAAAATACTAGGAGAAATCCGCCAGACATTTTCGATTCTTCTTGATGAAATACATGTCACACAATGACGTGTTCTCGAAAAAAATCATGAGGCTAGAAGCAGGAGGCACAACCAAAATCTAAAAGTCATTCTAGTGGAGTTATTCCCCTACTAAATTAATGCCTATAAGTGAGAATTTTTATGGACTATGACTAGTGGTAGTGTTTTAGTACTACTTAAAAATACTAGAAGAAATCTACCATTCTAACAGTGAGGTCATCTGTATGAGTGGAGGGACGATGACAATAATATATAGCAGGCCGGGCCCCACATACACACGTGCGCACGAACCAGGATTAAAATCATGTCGTTCTAGCGGATTTGTCACAAATTTTAAAGATCTAGCAAGCCGGATAAGCTCATCCTACACCTCTATCACTGTCGCACCTCACTTGTGTCTGCCAAATGCCATTTCAACTTGGAGATGGAGAAGGCCCGGGTGTGCACAGTGCACGGGTTACCATCCTGGTGATCGGATCGCAGATGATATATATTCTTCTTGCAAGGTGAGTGCATGGCGCCAAACGGCCCAGGTTGCTGCAAGCTTGTAGTAGCCAATTAGCCATCGTCGTCATGGTCACCGTGCAGTAGTGTATAGAGTAGCTAGCGTAGCGTAGCGAGCAAGTTGGCTCTAGCTTTCCCTTCACCTCTCCCCCCTGCTGTGCTTTGCTTGGTTTTTCTTCTCTGCTCTTGTACTTTACTTTGTTTCTGTCTTAATATAATTTGCCTTCAGTAGGAGCCTCCTGTTATTTCAAAAAAAAAAGTTGGCTCTAGCTGCACATCGACAGCAACAGCTAGCGTCTTGAATTCGCGCATGCGTGCGATAACGAAAGGCACACCAGTACACCACACGCCCGGGGCTTCAATCGCTTGGCCTGGCTTTGCACTCGGGTAGCCATCCTCTTTGCACCCATTGCAATAAGTGCCCGGAAAGCGCACCCGCGGCACCGCCACCATACAAGCCGCCGGCTGCGCGCCAAGCTGCGGATCTAGACCGGTGATCCATATATGCACGCCAAGCACACGACGATTTTACTGTTACGAATGACGGCGGATAATGATAAAAAATAAGAGACAATCACAACAGGGACACAAGATTTGACGTGGAAAACCCCTCCAATACGAAGGGAAAAAAACACGGGCCTCAATCAGCAAACACTCCTCACTATTATCAAGAGTCGTATAACAATACCGTATGACGGCTTACAAGATAATGACCAAGGCGAAACCCTAAATAGGGTATATGGCCCTAGCCTTCCGCTTTACAGGGCCTCTGCTTCGCTCCGCTAGAAGTTAGCCAATATCATGCGCAACTGAATTTGGAATAGATTCAGCATTTACTTCATGTATAGTGGCTAGCTAATACTCTTAATTAGCTATATACTCCCTCTATTCAAAATTACAAGTCGCTTTGACTTTTTTTACATCAATTCTGCTATGTATCAAGATATAACAATATATCTAGATGCATAGTAAAATCGATATAAAAAAGTCAAAGTCACTTATAATTTGGAATAGAAGGAGTACTGCATACCTCTAATCACATTTATTTGACGATTTGGAAACATTTTAACTTGTGTGTAGTTTTTTTTTTTGAACGACTAGGACTGGTTCCAAGATTATATTAACAAAAGGAAGTTTCGAAATGCGAGTCATGCCTACGTGAGTTCCCTTGGAGGCAGACCGCCAACATAGGATTTAAGAACAATCTCTAATAGTTACTCAATGGAGGTAAGATGACCGGTGTCCTTTTCATACACACACTAACTATATAGCTGTGTTAGCTGAAAAAAAATAAGCTGATAACTAATTATTAGTTTGGTGGTGGGCAGTGTTATCCTAAATGGTAAACAGTTGGTCCACCTTTCATTTAGCGTTTATTCCATTTGGACGGTGTTTAAGTGGAGTTAAATAGTCTAAGTGGTTTTACACAATATTGCCCAAACATGTATATTTATCGATGTAAAATCAATTATTCTAGCATTTATTCATATATATATATATACACACACATGCATTCAAAAGAATCAAATATACATATTTATGTATGTAAGAAATCAACTATAGAAATTTATGTATATACAATTCAACTAGATTTACCTGGTGTTCACCCTAAACAGTTATTTAAACAGTCGTTTGCCTCCTTTTTCATTTAGGTCATTTAGACCATTTACCCTGATTTTTTTATTGTTTAAATGGTCAACCATTTAATTTATGTTTACCCCCAAACCACATCTTTCTACCAATTAGCGGCCGTTGAAATGATCGTTTATCCTGTTTAGGTGAACACTAATGGTAGGTATGAAATTAGCTAATGTATTAGCTGTGGATCTGAACAGAATCTCATCTAATTTGTAGCAGCTAATTATTATCTGCATGGGATCCACACAAGCTCTAGGTCCTCCAACAAGTTCTTTTGCATTGAGATCGATGGCCACAAAAGGCACGAACAATTGTGCATGCTAATTTCGATGACCCAAAAAATCTCTACTGCATGATGTCGTATTGTCCAATGAGCAGGTGGACCATCCATGTGATTATTATACAGATGGTGTGGTCTGTTATGCTCAGGGTGTGTTCTTGTGGACTATCCATGCATGCATGGCCAAGGTTCTAAGACTTCGTAGTAGAAGCATTCTAGGGCTAGTGCACACAGTCTATGTGAACACATGTACCATCTGTGTCATCAATGTAGAACAGACTTTCCTCATGTGGCCAAGGTTTGTTCTCACGTCCCATCCGTGTGATCCACCAGACCGTGTTCATGAGTTCAAAGCACTGAAATCACATGTCTCTAGTGTTTATATTGTTGCTTGCAAACCGTCTTGATGTGCCACCGGATCCAAGGGTTTTAAGTATATGCATCTAAGTGTCGAGAGGGGGGAAGGGTGCTTTAGTATGCCATTCAGTAGTCCAGGTAGACTGTCTGTTAGTGTCAGCGAAGGCATTAAGGACCAATCTCGAGCTTGCTATGAGCAGACCAAGTTGTGTCCTTCGGCAAGGCTTGACATAGGTGTTGTTGGGGTACATTGGTGGGTTTAGGCATATGTGAAGCAATAGGACATCAATGGCTATTGTACCATTTTGTGACATTTGGGATGAATCCTAATCTTAGCTTCCTATGGCTTGAGGCTTGGAGCTTACCCATAGCTTCCCCCAAATTTCAAGCTTGGTGCCAAAGATCAGGGTAGAGAGCTTTGGGATGGGTCCTTCATGTTCTGCTCCTCTACCTTTTTCTTTCTCTCGTAGATCAACCTTAGCAATAGGGAGGATCTTGGGGCTCGTTGTTGTAGCAACTAATGATCTCCTAGGCCTCCTCCCCTTCTTATATGGAACCTTCTCATTTCTTGCTAGAGAGAAGGGTGTGGATAATAATGTTCTAGTGAGGGATATGGAGAGGGGGTGTAAGTGCCACTCTTGCAAACATGTGGTCCCTGAGGGGTGCTAAAGAAACACATAAAACCACATTCTTAAGGTGTCATTGTGTTCTATAGGACCGCTAGTTCGTTCATTAGAGCAAGACTCTAAAAGATTGAAAAAGCATTTGCTAGACTGTCTGATGGCCCAGTCAAACCATTTGTTAGTTAACAAATGCCAATTTCAACAATACTTAGCACATATCTTTTGCAAATAAGTGTTCTATGATGCAATTCTCATGATAAAGATGCTTATGGACAAAATGCACACAAGGTTGTTACAATAACCTAGCCTCTATTATGTCAGTTTTCACATGGACCCTATAAGTTCAGAACACACCAACAATTAAGGACATAAAACTTATGACGAACAACAAGGGTCATGAAGGAAGCTGTCGCACTAAGTGATTACACCATGCCATGTTCTAGATCAGGAACCATTATAGTGTTGCAAAGTGCTACAAAATACTTCATATAAGCACCAAGATTCATCCTATCAGCTTATCTTCCCACATGTTGGTTGTCCGGAGCTCTAAGGCTTAATCTAGATTAGTCTTCAAGGTACAACCATGGCCGCATAGGCTGTTGCGGCTATCTCATCACTTGACCTCACATTGGAGGTTGGGTTGCTCCTACTGCGCAACCTGTTGCACTCCACTTTCAAGGAAAGTACTTGTGCCTAGAGTAGAAATGTCCATGCAGCCCGAGCTCGTCGGTGTGGCCTGAGGCCCCCACTTTTGGCCCGATGGTCAGTGGGCCTGGGTTGGCATGACCCGGAGGAGCAGGCCATACCTGGGCCTTACCTAGGCATGTGGGCCGGTACGATACGACTTGCTCCTCAATGAGAGGCCGGTGGCGCCCCGACCCCACACCCGCGTGGCCACGTATATACGCCACCCAGGGACAACGGCATAACCCTAATCCCCATTCCACCACACATGCCGCTCTTTGCTCTCTATCTGTCTTGCTCCGCCCGCATCAACTAGTGGTGAATCAGAGCTCTCGTTGTCGTCGTCCCCGTCCCCGTCCCTAACTCCGGTGACCTGGATCCTCATGCCACCGCTCTCATATCTCACCATATATCCTCCTTTCTCCCTATGAGTTGAGAGTATGATATGTGACTAAGAGAGTTACTGAGTGAGTGAGTTGAGACTCTTGACAGTGTGATATATATGTGACTGTGAGTGTGATATTGAACTATGGTTTGTAAGACTTTAAGAGTTGGTTGCATTCTTTTTGTCTTTCCAGGGTTCTCACATGGTTAAGTTTTACCTAGAAAGGTTTTTAATGAGACAATATTGCACAAAAAAACTCAATTATCATATTTGTGTTATTTGCTGGCTTCTCTGTTGGCTTGTGAATGAATATATCTTTATGGTCGATGTTGATTTCTGAATGTATATATATTTATGGTCGATGACTCAATGTTGATTTGTGAATGTATATATCTATATCAAGTCTATTTTGATTCTGTGAATGAAACTGTGAAAAATGTTAAGTGCTACTTGTGAGGAGTATAATGTGGTATTGTAAGGGTATATCGGACTCAATTACGTACGAGGCTGTGGACCGCCATGGCCCATAATTTTGGTCGTGCTTAGCGGGCCGACACGACACAAATAACGGCACATAGTGCCATGCCTAGGCTGATGGCTAGGCCCATGAGCCTATGAGGCACGGCCCGGGTGGCACGACGTGCCGTGCTAGCCCGACCTCCATTGGGCCATGCTGTCATGGGCCTGTGCCTGGCCGGCTGGTTGGCCATCTATAGCCTAGAGGCGGTTTGGTTCTTCTTCGAAGGGTCTCAACAACAATAACTGGTGGGGCATAATTGCCCCCATTGTCGTATCTAGTCATGGCCATAAATAATCCCCTAGATGGGTGATTGTCCATGGTGCTCCCGGTGTCAGATTCTGAGTCCCCCTAGGTGAAAAGTTAGATCATTGTGGCCGGTTTTGGAGCAGGCATCATCGTCCCTTGTGGGATTGGCTAATGAAGTTGTAGTAGTGGTTGGATTGGCCTTGTAGATGGTTCTACAAGGCCGCTATTGCGTTTCTACGCCCGATAGGGAAATCACGGAAGTCGTGTGGCAAATCTATAGCGCCTGTAGTGGACCTCCAAGATGGAGACCTTAGCAGGAATACAATGGTACCATCAAGGACATGTCATGGTTGTTGTTGATGAAGAGGTTTCCGGACATAGAGATCCATGTGACACGCGAGTGCTTGGGCACCATTAGCCGCAACATCCTCTAGTTTGGCGAGGAACATGTAGAGACAGTTCGGCAAGTGTGCTAGGCTTCCTTCAGGTTGTGCCTGCAACATACAATCCTCAACAAAGACCTCCATGAAGATGAAGACTAGACACTTAGATAGTGTGCCACATTAGTCCTAGAGACAATGCTACTTTTGTTCTGGTTCTCTGAACTAAGTATGTGAAGTCTATGCACTGCCCCCAATCACACAACTTGCATGCTGTTTGAATAAATTGTTCTACAATGGCCCAATATTAGAGTTTAAAAATAGTCATTAAAAAACAAAAGATAAGAGATAGCATAAGAGAATGGCCAGTCTATTCATATGTGGCAAAATACAAGCACCTCCATGAAAAATCAAGAAATGTTACTTATTATTATCTCTTCCTTCGGAACTATTTATGTTTTACAACCAATGTGCCGTTGGTCGTAGCCGAACACACTTGTTGATATGTATGTAAAGTGTGTGTCCCTCTCAGGCCTTTTTTAATGGTATATAGTGGTGTTAATATAGTTTTATATCTATTGTTGCAGATTACATGTCTCATTGTCATTGTTGTCTCTCAAGTCACAATCAGCAATCAGCAGGTTAAACTTTTTTTAGTCCGGGGTCCGGGCCGTTGTAGTAGCGCGCTAAGTACGGAGCACTCCTACATTCCTACTCCTAGCTACTAGCAGGCAGCTGGGCGAAGAAAAAAAAAAGACAGAAAACACGATAGACCGTCGACCTGCACGCGTTTCTTTCTGTTAGATCATGCTCTGATTCACTTGCCTGAGTGCAGACACCAGCCCTTTGGGTTCGTGAGACCGATCCATATGGAGCAGTGCTGCACAGCAGTCGTTAAGATTCTCCCTGTCAGTTGACGGCGATGGGTGCGCAGATGACAGCGATGGCAACGAGGGGCCTGCAGCAGCAGCAGCAGCAGCCAGTACAACCTGATGCAGTGAACATGTACTGATGTTGGAGTACCTGCTCTCGGTCGCTCCATGATTGATCTCGCATTGTCGCCATCAGATGTGGGCCGTGGCCGGAAAAGCAAGAAAGGGACGACCGGCGGATCGCTGATATGAGACGAGCAAGCAGCCTCCCCTCAGCTCTGCTGCTGCCAAAATAGGTCTATTATTATTAGTTTTTTTGCTGGCGAGAAGGACGTACGCACATCATTCTGATAACACCAACACGTACGCTTGCATTATATAAAAGGACACGAAAATACATCTAGCTCTAGCTAGCTACAGGCAGTACTGAAAAGGAAAAGATAACTGTCACGCTCACATCATCTGGTACACACTACACTACCTAGCTAGACTAACAGGTGGATATTACACATGCAGCACAAGCTGGTAAGTTACATTACACACATAATTTAATTAAGCATTAAACCGGCTGGTGGTACTACGTACTGCCTCCACCAGCAGCTAGCATCATCATCATACACAGGAGAACTTACCGGAAGAAGTCTAAAGCATGCATGTGGCACTCGGGCATTCTTTTTTCTTCTTTCTTACCTATCTCATCTCGGCCCGGCCCACGCGTTACGTTCTGCTAGAAAGTATAGTAAGGTAGTAGTAGTAGTAGAAGCTACGTAGAAGACGATCGAGCAACTCCTCCGGCGCCCTCCTCGACATCATATCACACAGCGTGACGACGTGGCACCACCCTGGCCTCCAGCGGTGCAGTCATCTCACACGACAGCCTCAGCACTTCGGACAGGTCGACGCGCGGCTTGTCGTCGTCGTCGGACGGCGGCGGCAACCATTTGAATTCGTGCAGCAGGGTGGCGACCCAGAAGCCGACGGTGGCCATCGCGAGTGACTTCCCGGGGCAGCTCCGCCTGCCGGACCCGAAAGGCGCGAGCCGGAGATCCGAACCCATTATGGGGACGTCCTCGGCGGCGGCAGGGCCCATGCCAGTGACAACGAACCTCTCGGGCCTGAACTCCGTGGGCTCAGGCCACACGCTGGGGTCATGGGTTATGGCCCACATGTTCACCATGGCGGTGGTGCCTGCGGGCACGAGGTACCCACCTACGCGCACGTCCGACGTGGCGAGACGGGCCCAGGAGAGCAGTGGGCCTGGCGGGTGCAGGCGCAGCACTTCCTTGATGACCGCCTGGAGGTAGACGAGCGAGGCCGTGTCCGACTCCGTCACGGCCTGGCCTGGCCCCACCACCCGGTCCAGCTCCTCCTGGACCTTGCTCTGCACGTCCTGGTGCAGCACCAGTCGCGCCAGCACCCACTCGATCAGCACCGCCACCGTGTCCGTGCCTCGGAAGATCATCTCCTGCATAGACGACGAGCACAAACCACAAAAAGGCTCAAAAAACCTTCTCGATCTTTCTTTCTACTGAGAAGATCGAAGAGTTGAGAGTGAGCAGGGTGTACTGTACGTACCCAGAGGACGGCGATCATGTCGGCGTCGGAGAGCTTGTCGTCGCCCTGGAGGGAGAGCAGGACGTCGGTGAAGTCCATGACGGCGGCGGTATCGTCTCCTCCGCCGAGGCGCGCACGGTGCTCGTCGATGATGTTGCCAACGAAGCGGTTCACCCGCGGGACGAGCGCGGAGCACCTGGCCCGGGTCTTCTGCAGGTCGAAGCGAGCGAGCCACGGGAGGTGGTCGGACCAGTTGAGCTGGCCGAGGAGGTCGTAGCCTTGGTCCACCAGGGCCTTGAGCTCCGCGGCCTCCTCGCCGTCGTCCGCCGCCGCCGCCAGCAGGTCGTCGTACCGACGCCCAAACACCGACCACATGACGTTGTGCAGCGACGCGCGCTTCAGGACCCGGCGCGCCACGACGACGCCCGGCGCGGCCGCGGTCACGGCGTCCACCATCTGGCGCGCGATGACGGCGCGCTGCGCGGCGGAGGCGGCGATCTGGCGGGGCGAGAAGAGGTGCGCGGACGCGACGCGGCGGAGCGCGCGCCAGTAGGCGCCGTGCGGGGCGAAGCCGATGGCGCGGTGGAAGAGGAGCCCGTACGCGGACTCCTTGATGGGGCGGTCGGCGAAGGCGGCGCTGGACAGGAGCTCCCGCGCGACGTCGGGGTCGGCGGTGACCACCACCCGCGTCTCGCCGAGCGAGAGCGCCATGAGCCGGCGCCTGCTGGGCTCCCTGGCGGCCGCCGCCGCGAGCTTGCGGTGCGCCAGGCCGGTCATGAGCCACATGCTTCCGAGCACGGGAAGGCCACGGGGTCCTGGGATGGCGGCGGCGATGCCTTGCAGGCGGCCGGCGCGCCTCGTCCACCAGTACCACCCCCAGGCGGGGCCGCCTGGGGACGCCCAGTGCAGGAGCGCTGTGACGACGCACGTGGCGACGATGACCGCCGCGAAGCCTACCAGGCGGTGTGGGTCGCCGCATTTGGCGGCCAGGGAGAGGTACAGCAGCCAGCCACAGTCCTCGGTCGGCGGCGCCATGGCTAGCTAGCTAAAACCTTTTGCGGATTGGATTGGATCGGATCGGATGAGCTGCTCACGATCGACTCGGGACGACTCAGGAGGCCCGGAGGTGGTGCTTTCCTTCTCGTGTGGAAGTGGGAAGACCGATCAACCAGAGGGTTGCCTTGCCTTGTTCAGGTCTTGGAGGACTGGAAATGGCGGCCCCCTGAATTTATAGCTGCGGCGGGAGGAGGTGCAGAGCGCACAGACGTTGACGCCGTGTGTGTTTATAGCTGCTAAAAGTAGTTAACTGACCATAAGTCCATAAGCACGCAGACGACAGAGAGAGGATTGTTTTTAAGGCAATAATGGCGGGAGCAACCTACTATACTAATCTGTAAACTAAACATAAACAGTGTGGCACTGGACCGACTGACGACGACGGCGCGACCGTAGCGACAGACAGGGTCGGGCGAGGTGATATTTCTACCGGGCCGGCCGGAGTGGTGCTCTGGTGGTGCGCGCGGTAGCCATCAGGCAAGGAGAGGTCAAGGCCAACGGGGTGGTGCACCGTGCACGGCATGTGGGGTGGCATGAGGGGGCGCGTGGAGCCTGCGAGCTCCGGCGGGACCCAAGGCGGTGTCGCCCGCACGTGGCCGGCGTGCCACGGCGACGAGGTGCATCGGTTGGTAACACAAAGCAAAGCAAGGTGGACGACGGCCGACGGGGACTGATCCTGCTGCTAGTTCTCATGCCACGGAGTAATTCTATAATATATACACTAAAAGTAGAGGCGGATTTAGAATTTCAATCGTGGGATATGGACTAAAGTTCACTAATATAAAATTAACATAATTAGATCACTAAACAATAATAAAATTCTTACGAAGATTTTAGAAAACAATGATTTTAGAGTGTTGAGGCTGTTGTATGGGCTAAGTAGTCTAGCAATTATATTTAGCAACGTATTATATATATACAAGGTATTAAAGATTATATATACTTGATTTTTTTTTCAGAAGTTTTGGGGGACAGCTATACCCCATGCTACTACTATAGATCCGCCCCTGACTAAAAGCATATCACGTGTTGCTGCGAAGATCACCGATAGGTTTGTTTAGATGATATATGATATGCTCATGTAGGTAAATAAATACATATTAGACTTTGTTCCGATATAACATTAATTTAGTAAATAGGGTTCAAATTTAAACTAAATTCTACCTAAATCCACCATAACACCTATAGATACGTGAATTCGATAACATCTAAACAGTGTCTTAGTGAAGAATGTTACTAATAATATGGACAACTTGTATCTATCTACATTAACACTATAAAGAACCAATTCAAACAATGCTTGCTACACCCACATTTGTGTCACCCATTGAGATAACCCAGACGTTGTGCGCCAAGAATTGTGTACCTAGGATTACAACTTAATTAAGATCAATGGCTCATAGTTCATCAAAGATTTCAACTCAATCCAAGGGTCAGGGTTCTTTGGATCATCCTTGGCCAGGCCGAGCTTGAAAGTTTGCTTACCCTCCCCCACTCGCACGATGCTCGCACACTCCCACACCAATCCAGATTTGACCCCCTTTGTCCCTCTCCTTTTCAAGATGCTTTTTCATGAAAAAATGTCTATGCAATGTCTCTGCGCTGAGTCTTTGTCTTTCTCCCACTCCTCATGCACAGATATGGCCCTCTACCGTTGCCATGGCTGCCACAACCTCCTACACTGCTACTCATAATTGTCATCACATCCCTCCTTGCCGCTGACGTGTAGCCATGCCACATCTTCCTCGTCACCTTCCTGGTCGTCCCAACCCAAACCCCAACCCTAGCAGAGGTGATGGCGGCTCGCCACCACCTCGGCACTCCTAGCTCCCCATTTGCCACAGTCATCACACTCTTCTGCGTCTGCTGCCTTGATATTTATTGTAGTTATTGATAAACTCAATGTATTTTAGTTTGATACTACTCCATCTGTTCCTGAAAGAATAAATTTGTGAAGTTGTCCTAAATCTAAAAAAATATATTAAAATTTATGATATCAAATTAGTATCATTAGATTTATCATTGAATAAGTTTCACATGGTGCTTATTTTAAGTTATAGATGTTATTATTTTTTAGTCAAAATTAAAAAAAAATTGACTGACACGGATTGGACTTGATTCTTTCAGGGACGGAGGGACTATGTTAGAATTGTTTTTTTTCTATGAACAGAGGAAGTATCATCTTAAGGTGTTTGGGTAAACGCTTTTTTATAGTATGATGGCTGTTGTGTTTTCTTGGTCTCAAATAGTCTTGATAGCATACGTAGCACTGATGAAATTGTGACGCAAGGGACCAGACACTGATAACAGTAACAATACGGGCGGCAACAGTGTCAGCAGTAAGTGTGCTAACAGTGTATGGACCTGCTCTCATCGTGATGAGGACTAGTTCAACCAATGTTACAACTAACGAACACCGCTATCGGCCTAGCTATCACACGGAAATGACAAGCTTTTTTTCTCCGAAAGATCTGCAATAGGTTTACCGAATTTATATTTAGTACAGAAAAGAGAGAAAAACAATATAAGTTACATGCCTCCTTGCAAGAGGCAGCCACACACAATAAGACACAACCCACAACATACATGAAAAGAGAGGCAAATGGTAAGCAACTTCCCTAACTAGAGGAACCCAACAGAACACGACTGCTATATGTGCCAACTAATTAATCTTTCAGGAAATAGCTAAAAACAACTCAGGATGTAGCACCTCCTTCTGGTATACCAGGTGACAACCATCGTCCCGATGGCTAGATGTTCAAGAGTATTGAGTTTTGGCCAATTGATATTGCATCTTATTTAATTTATTTCAGATTTTTTTCATATGTTGTTTGGATATGTATAATGTGCCAAGTCTTAATTAATATAATTCTCATTCTCTCTTCGTGAAAAAAAACTGACTATAGTACAGCCTAGGACCTAGAATCTGTTTTAATAAAATATAAAAGGAAACTAATTTGAATAAAGTTACAACAATAAGCATTAGAGTTTAAACCACTACTAGAGAACAGGTCTTTGGATGATGTCCAAAATGAACTTTAGTCTCAGAAAATTTTGTGGTCGGGACTAATAGATCTTTAGTCCCAGTTTAGTCCCGGTTGGTAATACTAACCCGGACTAAAGTTCCTTCGTTTGATTAGTTCAAAAGGAAAACGACTCGTCTATTATTAGATGTGATGTTTAGGTGGGGTGGTAAGCTATACGTGGGGTTGTGCATGAGGTCTTGGATTCGAATCTCACATTATTTTTTTTTTAATTTGCGAGGACCTTTAGTCCCGGTTGAGGCCGAATTCGTAGTCTTGGTTGGAAAACCAGAACTAAAAGTCCTTCCTAACCGGAACTATAGGCTAGTTATGTAGTAGTGAACTTAATAACGTGGATATAAAAAATCAAAACAACTAACTAATAAAAAAGTTGAAACCCAAGAATTTTTTTAATTTGCGAGGACCTTTAGTCCTGGTTGTTGCAACCGGGACTAAAGGCCGAATTCGTAGTCTTGGTTGGAAAACCAAAACTAAAAGTCCTTCCCAATCGGAACTATAGGCTAGTTATGTAGTAGTGAACTTAATAACGTGGATATAAAAAATCAAAACAACTAACTAATAAAAAAGTTGAAACTCAAGAAATTTAATGCAGAGATATATAGATCAGCATAAGTATGAGTATACCTGCCCTAGTTGCTTCTAAATGCGCATATATAGAGCCAACCGTGCCGACAGGACGAATAAGATTACCTTGAACATGTTCCTCGGCCTATCTGGCCCTTTCCATATACATTTGACTACAATATCCGTCACTATTACGAATGAAATAAGTTGCTCAAGTGTTCATATATATGTTGTGACTTGTGAAACAGCCCGCGCGGCCAATCTGTGGTCAAGAACACCAAGAAGCGCAAGCCGGCCGGTTGGTTGCTCCAAAAGTTGTTGTTGTGCCATGTCCTAGAGTACTTTCCCTCAAACAGCAAGTAGCAACGGCCCCAATAATAATAATCATATACATGTAGACTTTATAGCATAATATATATATGTGTTCTGGCTCGATCGACCCGTGTGCTGGTTCTGAAGAACTTTCGTTGGATCATGACTGCTGTGAGCGCACACACAGGTGGTTTCTGACGAATGAAAACCGCTATTATTGCATCTTGCGCCGTTACCACCATCTGTGCAGCAAGTATGTCTCAAATTTATTGTGACATCACCATCAGAAGCTGCAGCTAGCTAGCTGATATATACGTATATGTATTTCTTTTTTAAAAAAAAGGAAACGAAATAGCAGGAGCCTATTCAATCAATTAAAAAGAGAGGTTTGCAAAGCAACTGACCAAGCCTGTGCATCTTAGGAGGATTATTACACAAGTAGTAGCTCCTCTCAAGGTACAAACACGATTCATATATTACTGAATTTACAGCCGAGCGAAAAACCTAGCTTCTACAATATTCCACGGTATCTTCTTTGGTGAGAGCGGTCACCGTTGTAGCCTGTAGGGCTAATTAACAAACTTTTATTTTGAAAATTCGTTGACCACTAATAAGTTTACTTCAATCCTCCATTTCAAATTATAAGTTGTTATAGCTTTTCTAATTAAGTACATATATACTTTTAGCTATACTATATATATATATATATATATATATATACATTATGTTTAGTTACATAATAAAAACCACACACACATATATAGTTAGAAAAGTCATAACAACTTACACATTAATAAAATAGAGTGAGTAGTGACTTAGGAGTTACTACCCAAAACCCTAAACTTAGGCTACTGCTGACCTTTCATTCAAGAAACAATGCAATAATTCTTTTTAACTTAGACTCCCTCGATCGTGTGGATGCTTGCATATGATTAGCTATGAACGAAGAGAGCACGAGAAATTATGAGAGTATTAATTTCTGCTGGTTTGTGCTAGCTATGGACTAGAAGAGCGGGGATGGATAACTAGCTAGAGACTCTGTCAGCTCCAGTTTGATTGAAGCTTGTTTCACATCACAAAGAATCAATTGGCCAAATTGCCACCTAATCTACAAATTTCAACACTGACCTTTCTTGGTAGCTTTAGAAGTCAGACGATGAGCAAATTGTATATTAACACAACATCGTCCTTGTATAATTAGTCAAAGTATTATATCCCGTTCCTAAACTTTTGTTGTGGCCAGGAACACATGAAAGGCTACGAAACGTGTTAATTAATCTTTTATAATTAAAGAAGAGCCATCAGCATGACTAAGCTCAAGGGGACAATAAGGAATTAAAGGAGACACAAATCAGTCTCACGGAGTAGTAAGAGGAAGTGGGGGTTCATTGGATCAGAACGATCCAATTAGTCTGCAACGTGTGTGGCCACCCAAAAGATTCTGCAGATCTTCTGCATAGTCCACAGGATATGCTGCTTCCATGTTCTTTCGTTTTAATGTCATGCACTCTACATTTGTTTCAAGAAAAAAAAAATCATCATACCACATCCCCACTCACAAAAGAATGCAATTCTCATTTTTGAATGAGTTAAACAGTTTTGAACGTTTGACTAAAGTTATATAAAAAAATACTAATATTAATGTTACAAAACAAGTACTGTTAAATTGATTAAAATATATTTTCGTAGTAAATTTGATTAGAGACACTAATATGAATACTATTTATTATAAATTTATTTAAATTTAAACTAGTTTGACTAATACCTCGCTTGAACTACTATCAATTTGTCTTAATTTGTTCTCTCTCATATAATACTATTTATACATATTATTCTCTCTTAAAAATACTATTTAATCAGCCAACTTTTTAACTGGCCGAACAGAGTTCTTTTACGAATGGAGGAAGTAGGTCAACCGTAAACAATAATTGTCGTCAGTCCTCTCTTATTTTGGCTAGCTCCAACAAATTTCTAGGCGTGTAGCTTGTAGGGGGTGATGTAAGCGTGGTGTGCGTTCAGTGTGTGCATCTTCACTATATTCTAAACAATATTTCGTGTTGGTGTCAAACAACCCTAAATCTGAACGCGTGGCATACGCTTGTGAGGTCTTAAGGAGCATGGAATATGCATATATATAATATATATATATATATATATATATATATATATATATAGCTAGATCGTGTTGTCAATAAAAAAAATGTTGTAAAAAAAAAAGCTAGATCGCCGTCCACAGGGCCAAGGAGCCAGTAGGGGAAGGATATATGCATGCATGTCCATGTTACATGCATATGGATGCTTTATTTCCAGTTTAGGGTCCAAGTGAACCGCATCCCTTATGCGCAATACTACATCACACAGCAAGCAACATATATGTGTACGTATTAAGCAAAGATACATGCATGAACCGTACTAGTACTGTAGTACATACATCTGCACCATCAGCTAAACTTTCCATTCCCACCATGCTTACATGACTGGTTCTGTTTTTTTTTAAATAATGAAACAAAGTTCCAGCCTCTATTATCTTGGAATGATACATAGCTGGACTGGTTCTGGTTATGGAACCTGTCTATGTTTCCATTTTGAAATCTTGGACTCACCAAAAATACTCCACATTTAGTTATAACTTATTTTTTCATTGTAGGGCCCTTGACAATGAGATGATTACTTAAAGCAACTCCAACGGTTTTGCATTTTTTCTTTGGCAAAATTAGGAATTTGACAACTTCCAAATGAATATGACAAAGGTAAAAAGAGTCAATCTCCAACGGTTTCCTATTATTCGCTTGGCAAAACTAAAAATTGTACGCGCGAGGGGGAAATATCTCGCGGGAGTAGTGCGCGGGACGATAGCCAAGCGAACTACAGTTTGACATATATGCCAAATATCACCCGGTACTTGCCAAGTTAACAAAAATGCCAAGCTCATTTGCCAAACTGTGTTGGATAGAAGATTTTTAGACTTTTTTGTAAAATCAAGAATGCCAAGCTCATTTGCAAAACCGTTGGAGATACTCTTACGAAGATTTATATATTAATATCTTAAAATCTGTAGGTTTAGTCTTTCGTAAGCACTCGTGAGGTAAGGATAAATTAAACACACCTCCTAATAAAGATCTTGTTTGGATGAGCATGTATTCGTCTCAATCCACATGTAATTGAAGTGTATTTAAACTAATTTTTCACTTCAATACGTATAGTTTGAGGTAGATACATATACATCCGAAATAAGGCATAAGGTGATGGTAAGGTGTATTCATGAGGGTTTTGGTGCTTGTACTATCTTTCTAGGAAAAAAAAGACCGTCACCAAATTAACTCACCAAATTACACTAGCAGAAAAAGCCTCTACGGCAGTGGTGGCCCAAAATTTTTACAGGTGGTTTCCGTTACCAAACGCCTGTGAAAATAAATCGTCGGGCTCGACTCTTAAACCGCCTGTGAAAACCAATTTTTACAGGCGGTTTCCTAAAGAAACCCGCCTGTAAAAATACATGATTTCTACAGGCGGTTTCCTTAAGAAATCCGCTGATAGAAATCAGTTCAGTATAGAATATGAGGAACTTAAACGAAAGATGGACACAAGTGACATATGGGTGGAGTGGTAGAGGAGTATATGTGTGAGGCAGAGGTTCTAGATTCAAACCACCACAAGCGCATCATGGACAGGCATGTTTCTTTTTTGATTTTTGGACAGCCAAAATGAGCCATTTTTACAGGCATGTTTCTTTTTTGATTTTTGGACAGCCAAAATGAGCCATTTTTACAGGCTCATAGGACAGGCGGTTCAAAAAAACACCTGTAGATATGCGCTTTGAACCGCCTGCACAAATGCTTTTTGTACTAGTGTTAGTGTACTAGGCTTATTTGGTTGACATACTGGCCTGGGGGTGCTCGTCCAGGCAACCTGATCCGGCCGTCAGGCATAGGAAATCGATGGCCTGGGAAGCTGCCTGGCCAGGCACCTTTTGCCAGGCCAAGAACCAAACACGCCTAATATACATGATCACCGCGCACATTAATTATGGGTCCGTCGTTATGCATGCATCATGCATGGGCCGTACTCCGTCCATCATCGTTGTCTGGGCTTAACCACGCGACAGCTCTCTCCGATCCTGATCTCTTGCGCTCGGCCTGTCCAGAGAAATTTAGTTTAGCCATAAGAAAAATCATACAAAATAGATTTTAATGTGCGGTTTTTCTTGTAGCATGGTCAATTGCTAAAGAATCAATATCATCTTAGAGCCACCACTTTGAACACAAATCTATTAATGTAAGTTTTATGCTTAAAACTTGCACATAATTACTTTGACTAATTGTTGGTCTAATTAATATGTCTAACATTTCTGGACAGAGTACAATGGAGTAATCGATCGGTCCAAACCTTTGCATGGCGTAGGTACTGACGTCAAGAAACTTTTAAGGTTTGGAAGAGCCGAGTCCAACAGGGCCCAGCCATGCATCATCATGCCCTTCAATATTAGTTGTTTTCAGTGGCAGTGCACACGTAACTCACTGATCGAGTCAGGGAAGATAAGCCATCGTCGTCACTTCTCTCTTCTCTCCTCTTTCTCTTCCTTTTCAATAATTATTTACTCCAGTAATCAGCTGTCAACATCAGAAGCTATTAGCTAACCAAACGGCTCCTCCAGCACCAGCGGCGCGAGGTTAACTATCTAGGTTTTCGAATTTTGACCTCACCAGGAGAAAAAGAATGAGCGAGCGAGAGTACTCTCTGGTCTAGTTGAAATGCTAGTTTATAACAGAGAAAAACACTCTCTCCTAAAACAAATCAATTCTTAGAACCACCCTGTGAGTTAAATTATTTTAAATTTGACCAAGAAAAGAGTAGGAACATTTATATTATAATAACACCAAATAAGTATATAATGGAGGTATATTTCTGGATGTATGTATATGTAGTGATAGTAATTGTGTGTCATAAATGTTATTGTCCTTTCCCATAAATTTAGTGAAACTTAAAACAATTTGACTAAGGACAACACACTAAAAGTTGATTTAATTTGTGATGAAGAGAGTACCATCATATAAACCCTTATGCACGTATGCAAGCTTATAAATAGATCTATTTTGGGCCACTAGTTTTAGTTTACAATAACAAATGGGTAACATGTAAATCCTCATATGTAGTCATGGTCATCCAAGCTACAATAGGCTTCATTTTGTTGTGATCATGGCTCAACATATTTTTCATTAAGAGGAAGAGAGAGTTTAAGACACACGATCCTACCAAGACCAACATAATCCTTACAAAACTATATATAAGATCACCAACACAATTCACAACTGAATAATAACAAAATAATATTAATCCTTGACGGATTGACCACACGAAGGTCCACACCAAGAGAAGTATGTAACATGGCGACATGACTAAAAAACTAAAAGCAACATTACTAAGCGACAAAGATCACCATGCAGCCCACTATCTAAAGCAAGTAAAAGAGGTCTAAATAGTCATCTCCTCATGACCATGATGCTTCATGACCACATGTTGGGGACACCTTGTCTTGAAGCACGATTGACTTCAAGAAACCCCACTTTGCCAATGGATACCTAGAGCCAGGGGAGGTGCGGTGGCTCCACTCTCAACTATATGTGGAAGTATTGTTGAACCCCCAAAGCAAGAGGCTAGCTATCCACACCACCGTCGGGGGAGACAACATGTTGCCCATGGCAATATAGTGGTTCCAACAACTGTATTAAGCATTGACCATGGTGATGGGCAATGGAGGAAACTAAATAAGGAAAATATTGGCAAGGAAAACTCTTTCACGACCAAAGGAATCTCTATAAGCCACAATCAAGGGTGGAGTGTGAAGCTAAGCTAGCAACCTAACATGCCTTAAGGCAGGCCATGGATTAGCAACATCAAGTACATTCACTGTCAATGCAAAGCGGGGCAACAATGATATTAGGTATTCACAAATAAGAAGATCATCACTAGAGAGACTCCTCACCTCAAGCACTAGATCAAGATGAGGCATAACTTCTATAATGTTTTCTAACTGGACATTTGGTGAATGGACCTCATTTGTAACCAATGGTGATAGAGTGTCCCCGAGAGCAGCCGGTGGGAGATGGAGCATGCAGATGGCAAATCAAAGGATCTTCCAAGGGGATACGAGGAGCAATTGCATTATGCTACTCGATATTCACCTCAAAATGGGGCAACCAATGACAATAGATCATGATAAATATCAAACTCATCAGTGAAGATAAGTACAAAAACTCCAATGCAATTTCTAACTAAACCACAGACGATGGAAGCTCCTTGATGTGGCATTGAGGACGAGAGGGCGAGAGTTACGTATAGAAAAAATGATAGATCTTTTAGTTCTTTCTTTTTTTGTTGGTGTTAACTTTTCCTATTTTTAATATACACTCCTTCGTTCTAAATTATAATAAGTTATTTTGACTTTTCTAAATACATAGTTTTTACTGTAAATCTAAACATACTGTGTGTATATTTAGGTGCACAATAAAAACTATGCATATAGAAAGGCAAAATGACATAATAACTACTAGAGCATGGTGCTTTGTTGCTCCTCATGTTTCTCTCAATGAAAAAATAAGAATCTGTAGGCTTGAGTGCTTGACTAAGGGCCTGTTTGGAATAGAGAATTGAGAAACGTAGGAAAGAAAGAAAACACATGAATATAAAGGTAAGATAGGAGTAAAACAGAGGATTGAAAAAATACCGAAATTTCATAGGAGAGGTGTTTGGAACACAAGAACGCGAAAGTAAATATTAAATTGGAAATGAATGACTAAGTATCTTTTAGTATTTCTTTTAAAATAAAACCTTGAAATGACACATACGACTAAACACTACTAATCGTATATTTGTATGGTCGATGAATTATTGGAAACAAATTACTAGAAGAATCTCACAGCTCGTGGACCAAATGCATTACTGTGGAGGCCACTAAAAAGGCAGGTGCTTATCTTCATCGTAGGTGTGTGCCTCGGACTTTCCCGAATAATTCAAGTCGGAGTATAGTTCTCTAGCTTTCCCGTGTTTTATGAAGAACACCTAGCCTTTCCTTCGGAACGATAAGATTCATTCCTTTGATCCAAATGACATGTGCCGTCAGCCGACCAAAGGAATCCCTTTCATGCGAAATTTCGATGAGAAACCTCCATTCAATTCCAACCATGGCCTAATTTGGAATGTGCACGGTTGGTGCTGAAATCAGCCAACACAACAGCAATCACGTGTACGAATCCTGTGGGCTGCTCACTGTCTGTCTACCATCATCACCTGGGTGCGGCAGATATGGGAAAATCCCAGGCATGCACGGGGCCACACGGGCTGTGCCGGGGTCAAAAACTGCATGCATCCATGTCTGCTGCTAGCTGATGATGTTGAATTGTTGATGCATGATCGATCACATATTCACATTCACTTGCGTCAACCTTCGAGTCCTGATGCTACGTACTGCACCTATATCTATATATCCCGCGAGTGGCTGATGCATATATGACGAGGTGGTGGCGTCGTGGCAAGCGATCGATGTATGTGATCGCCCTCTGCCTCTGATGCATCAAAAATTTAATTCACATGGGAGCTAGCCTTAATTAGGCCTTAGTTTGGATAAACAGTTAAACACGTGTCTTTATCAAATATCAAACCGTATATGTTAAAATAGATTGAAGTAAAACACTTATATATAGTTTAACTACACTTCGATGCATTTCAATATATATATATATATATATATATATATATATATATATATATATATATATATATATAAACATCCATATATAACTATATAAGTACACTTAATTACTTGGTCGAGTTGACATAGTGCTTATAGAACTACTGTTCTGCAGCTGGACGTAGTTATATATAACTGCTTTAAATTACGATAATTACTATAATAATTTATAAAATTATAGTAACTCTCCACATACTAAACGGTTTACTATAAATATTAATTTTTTATAGTAACACAACGTACTACCGTAAATATGCATTTAATTTACCGTAAATTAATATGCATGCATGCATGCCACGGAATATTGCTGCTTGAGAAGATTCCGATCCAAGTGGAAGCTAAAAAGACATACTCAGAGTTGTTTGTTGTTTTCGTTTGCTGGCCAGGCCTTATCTCCAGTCTGTTGTGCTGCTGTACCGCTGGAGTGTATACTATATATTGTTGCGTTCCTGGTGCTTCTCGATCGTTGCCTTGCCTGCTCTTTCGTCTAAGGATCGATACGTTGAAACCCGACAAGGATAAGGTTACGTGTCTTACTCCTTTATTTCAAATTACAAGTTATTCTAAAAATAAGACAAAAGTTTGATTAAAATTATAAACCGAACACAAAAGTTTATACCATCAAACAAATATATTTAAAAAATTAATGAAGAAGCTAATAATATCATAAATGTTATTATTTTAATATAAAATTTTAGTTAAATTTGAAAAACTTTGTATGTTCAAAATTTATATAGAATAACTTATAATCTGAGACGGAATAAATAAGTCCCACCATTGCAAAGCCGTGGGCTGCGTGTGCGTGCCCACTCGCTATAACCGATCGACTGGTGGTACACCTGCTACTACCGGCTACCGCACCAAACGAGCTGGTACAAACGATAGTGCCTCACCTCATCCAGGCTACGACGCAACGTGGCCTCCAGCCAGCAAAAGACGACGTGCAGGATGGTGGGCCTCGGTTCTACCTCTTTATACCAAAATAAAGCCCATAATTTTAGGCCCAGTGGACTCCCAGGGACTATCCAAAATATGGCCGACCTCTTCTGGTGCGCGAGAAAAACAGGTTTTTGTTGGGGACTTTGGCAAAACAATAATTGGACTTTATCCCCTTGTTGCTCTCGATCCAGACAATACTTTTTTTCCCCCGAAAGAATCTCAATTCCTAGAATTCATACCAATCAAACTTTTTTAACTTTAACTCACTTTATAACTTTGACTAATTTTATAAAAAAATATAACAACATCTATAATTTAAAATAATCACCATGTGAAAATATATTCTATGGTAAATCTAATAATAGTAATTTAATACCATAAATTTAATATTTTTTCTAAAAATCTAGTCAAAGTTCAAAATTTTTGACTTAGAACAACTCCTGAAATGTATTCTTCCAGAGACGGAGGGAATATAATGTATATAATCTAAGAATCTCTAATTTAAAGTTCAGACAAGAGAATTAGGACTTAAGATAAGATCCGCAATGTTAGAAATCGACCAGGCCAATTTTCAAAATAGGTTAAACCGAGTTAAGAGTTGTATTTCCAAGCGGACTTTTAAGAGTTTTGATACTTAATGGGACAGTACTTTCCAACCCTATAAGCATGAAAGGTCATAGACTCATCGCTGATGAAGGGAATCCAATTGTAGCTATCAAACTCTTTTAACTTGTTTTTCTCTCTTAGAACATGTCCATCACCTCCTCTGTCTGCATAAAACTGTAGTATTAGGGTAACTATGTTCCTTTTTTTGGCTATCGTTGTCCTTAATATATCTATTTTTTTGGTGGTCAACAATATTTTCATTGCCTTCCTTTTAAATAATGGGGAGTTGCATCTCTCCCAATAACATGGAGACCACCTAGCCATCATTTTTCAGCCATTTTTTCCTACACACCCGTGGGCCCCACATTTTATTTATAGTAGTGTTGACCATTGGGAGATATTGAAAGTCCAAGTTTGGTTTTGGTTAATTGATGAAACCTATGGACTAACCCTAGTGCTAAGTGTGTTATCTAGCTAGGGTGATCCAACTTGACATATGGAGCTAGATGAAAGATCATGATGGATCAAGTGCTCCATGAACAAAGAAAAGAAGAAAGAGAAAAACAAAAATGGGCTCAAGGCAAAGGTATATCATAGGACCATTTTTGGTTTAGTGATCAAGACACTATAGAGAGTGTGATCACCTTTAGGATAGATAGCCGTACTATCAAGAAGGGAAAACTCATGTCGATTGTGGTTATCATGTGCCACTAGGTTTGCATTGCATATCTAAAATAAACCTAAGTGACATGAACATGAAACATAAATCCAAGAAAATATGTTGTAAAGGCTAACACATGAGCACAAGTGTTTGGATCACATGGTGTTAGCACATGAAGACTTGGAGAAGAGACAACTCAATTGGACTCGAGACAGAGCTCCAGACAGAGGTCCGGACGCTCGGTTTGCGCGGTCCGGACTAATGCGGATGCGTCCGGACATATGCCCTAGCCTTGGCTCTTCTCTGGACAGGTGGCCCGGATGCTGTTCGTGGACCGGACGATGGCTCCGGACAAGCGTCCGGAGTTTTGGACGGCTTTGGATGCTCTCTGCATAGCGTCCGGACGCTATGTGTTGTCCGGACGATGGACTCCGGACGACCGTCTGGACCTCGGAGGCTCTCTGGTTCGGCTCTGCATAAGAGTCCGGACGCTGGCGAGCGTCCGGAGGTGACGTGGCAGCAGCAGAACAAAGCGCGAACGGGCAAATTCAAATTGGTGGTGGGTCCGGACGCGGCCAATGGTCCGGACCCCTCCTGCAAACAGCGTCCAGAGGTACGCAGAAAGTTGAAGACAAGGGGCAAAACGACTAGTTCTTGTGTCGTGGCTATATAAGTGTTTTGGCCGGCCCTTGGGGCTCACTCCTGCACCTCACATTCATTTGACATACTTGTGCTTGCTTGAGAAAGCCCCCAACTCATCTCTCTTTGCTTCAATTGCATTCTTGTGAGAGTTTGAGTGAACCAAGTGCATTGATCATTGCATTACATCTTAGTGGCACTTGGTCATCGTCATCGCCGTAGGATTTCTTGTTATTCTTGGTGTTTGCCAACACCTAGACGGCTTAGGCGATTGAGGAAGCTTTGGCGCGATTGGTGATTGTTCGTGGCCGACTTCGACATTGTGAGAGGGCTTGTACCCACCTCAACGGAGCATCAAAGGGTAACTCTAGTGGATTGCTCGTGTCATTGAGTTACTCTCATTTGGGTGGATTCTTGTGGTACCCGGGTAGTGGGCTAGGCTTGTGATTGCCTATTAGCCACCGAATCACCATTTGAGTAGTCGACACAACGGGGACTAGCTTGGTGGCAACCAAGTGAACCACGGGAGAAAATCTTTGTGTCAACCATTGTCTCCCGGCTACTCTTGGTGTTCATATTGTGATTGGTTCTTCATTGGTATATTCTCTACACAAGGCATCGGTTATAACAATCACCCTTATCTTTGCATTTACATTCTTTCATTCCTTGCTTTGTTAGCTCTCTTGTGTAGCTATTAGTTAGTTTAGCTAGCTCTCTTGTTAGTTGTTCTTGCTAGCTTGTGTTAAGTGCCTTAGGATCTTGCTATTGTTTGTTAGGCACTTAACTAACTAGAATTGCTTGGATAGGTGGCTTTGCACCCCTAGTAGAGCTAGAGCAAAAAGCTTCGCTTTAGTGTTAATCTAACCTTTGCTCTAGTGTCTTGTAGAATTTTTATTAGGCTATTCCCCCCCCCCTCTAGCCATCTAGGACCTTTCAAGTGGTATCAGAGTCGTGGTCACCGCTATTATCAAGGCTTAACAACCTTCGGTGTTAGTGATGGCTCAAATATCATTCAAGCATGTGGGGAGCAAACCACCAATGTTTGATGGCACCTCATTTGATTATTGGAAGAGAAAGATGAAGATGCATCTAGGCTCAATCCATGAAAAGGTGTGGAGTGTGACCGAGAGTGACTTTGTCATTCTTGATGAAGCAAGTCCCACACCTAGAGAGCAAGAGAACCGGCAATGCAACACCATGGCACTCAATGTCATATACAATAGAATTGACTCCAAGGTGTTTGAACAAATCAAAGATCTTGAAAGAGCAAGTGAAGTGTGGAAGAGACTTGAAGATACATATGAAGGCACTTCAACGGTAAAGAATGCCAAGTTGTACATGCTTAAGGACAAGTTATCTCACTTTAAGATGAAGGTTGATGAGTCCATCCCGAAGATGTTTCATAGGCTCCAAGTGATCATCAATGATCTCAAAAGCTTGGGTGAGAAGGTTGTGACGGAACCGTCCAGATTATAAGAGATCAAGTACCAAAGTAGCCGATTTAACTGCCACTTAAGACACTTGAGCCCATATAATCCCGGTAGTCCGGAAATCTCGAAGGATTTCTAACAATCGTATATCAAACCCGGATCGCGCAAACTCAGGTATGCACATTCGAACGAACCACAATTAAGACGAAAATACTTAAAGTACAAAATAAGTTATTACAACGCTTTGTTCCAAATAAAGTAGTACTTACACCACAACACTTGTGGCCAAATAAAACATTGTTTGAAACTTAACCCAAAGTTTTAAAATTTAAGGGTGCCCACGAAGTCACGTCCGACAACAGCAAAAGATGAGCTCATAGAAGACCTTGCCCAAGGCCTACTCCTCTTCTCCTTCGAAAGGATAGAGACAGTGCTTACAATAGCCGAAGTATACTTGGCCATCTGCAACAAACGGGATAAACCCTGAGTACGGGAATGTACTCAGCTAGACTTACCCGTCTAACTGAAAATAAAGACTCCAAGGGTATGCAAGGCTATTTATGTGGATCTGGGTAAACTTGTTTTTTGCGGAAAAGCGAACAAGATG
This sequence comes from Microstegium vimineum, assembly GCA_022036555.1. Classification (NCBI taxonomy): domain Eukaryota; kingdom Viridiplantae; phylum Streptophyta; class Magnoliopsida; order Poales; family Poaceae; genus Microstegium; species Microstegium vimineum. Next base: position 41,582,163 of record CM039136.1, on the reverse strand, counting down.
AAACTAAGATTATAGAACAACCATTTTCCATCCTATTATGATTATCTCTAGGTTTGCACCTGTACTAGAGCACTCACTTGAACTACTCAAACAATATAATAACATATATCCAATTCCTTCATCAAAATTTTAGTAGAACCATTACGATGTCACATGGAGTTGTACCGTGGTGAAGCTCAGCATAATCCCCCATATCCAGTGGGGGGCGGCAATTCGAATCGATATACACCAGCTGGTAAGATTACCTTTAACACACGCCACAGTTTCCCCATCGGGTCAGCATTGGGTTACCGCTCAACAAAGTCCAGGTGGTAACCGACGCGATCTCAGAGTAGTCCACCCAATTGTAGAAATCAGTTGGCCACCACGGGGCATGTCGTATCTACAAACTAGAGGGTGCTCACAGTAGGCTGAGAACCGGCCCGGACAGTGTTTACTCGGCTTCGGGGTCGACACTCCCGACGGCCCCTATGTGAAAGGGCGCATTCAAAGATGTAAGAGGGCCACCATCGTGTACAAACCTATACGATCCAACGGACGGACTGCCCCCAAGTCTAAACCACTTGGTGCACTTGCCTTCCAGTTGATCGCATTTCATTACTACCATTGGTTCTTTCCACGATAGCAAACTATAGCCAACCGTGATAGTATTACCCCTAAGGGATAATACGAAACATAAAATATAAGGTAACCAGCTATTCTAAGCAGGCTAAGCGGTTTTGCTTTTACTTTTATTAACAGGGGTAACAAGGTAGGTAAAAACAAATATCAAGGAAGGTAATGCATCAATTTGGGATTCAAACAACTCCTGTCACCTAATGCATCACAGTATAAAAAGACTCAAGTAGATTAATTGTAAATATTGGGAGGCTTAAGGTTGCTCCGGGGCTTGCCTTGAGAGAAGGTGGAGGCTGGTGGTCAGGGCACTCGGGGAGGTTAGTGTCGAGCTCGTGGTAATCCTCGCTTAGCTCCTGTACCTCCTGGATTTTCGGTCTCTGTGGGCTCCTGATGTTCCTCCAGGATCCTAAATGTTTGTAATGCATAAATAAATGACTGAATGGTGCAGGGATGATGCTTGAACAGGATTTAGCACACTAAAAGAGATTCTAAGCTTAGGACCAAAGAACTACCACAAGCCATTAGAACTAGAGCTACTAGCTAGCAGGGTAAAACATGCTTTTAACTTACTCTTAGCAGAAACTATACTTCAAAAACATTTTTATCAGGAAAGTTCCATGATTTAAACATGCACATATTATCACAGGAATTAATCTAAGAAACAGCAGGAACACATTTTTACTTTGATAAAACCGAAACAACTAAATTAAACACTAGTACTGAAGACATTCTCCAAAAACTTTTATATAAAAGCAATAGACAGATCATCTCATACAGAATCTAACAACAAGGATTTCACCAAACTCTAACTGTAAACTAACAGGCATGACACATATTACTGAAATAAGAATAGGAAATCATTTCGGAAAACGGGCTCGAGACGCGCAGAGGCGCTCAGGGCAACTGACAGGCATGACCCTCGATTACTCGAGGTCCAGCTACCGTCGAGCAGGAAACAGAGACGGTGCTGATCGGCGTGTTTCGCCGGCAGTGAGGTCTCCGGCGGTGGGTTGGTTTTTTTTTTTGTGTTAGGCTCGGGACGGTGACGCGCATCCACTGGTGGTGTTGGTTGAACCGTTGCGACCGTTTAAAAGGGGTCGGCGACGTGCGGTGGCGGTGCAGACGAGGGTGCGACACGGGGAGGTGTCGCCGGCGATGTGAGGTTCGGCACGAGGTTGCGTGAGCATCGTGGCGATGCGGTGAGTGCGGTTCGAGGGTCGGTTTTAGCCCGGGGGGGCTCTGTGGAAAATGACCACGTGCAAGCTCCGTGGCGGGCGGGCAATGGCGCACGGCCAACGGTGCTGTGCTGACAAAGGTCGAACTGAAGCTAGGGAAAGGCGTTCTCACCCTCGGTGGCTCCGGTGAAACTTCCACGAAGATGGAGGCGTCGGAGGCGAGTCGGTGGGAGATGAACACTGCTCGGTCGGTGCGGGTGGCGACTCGGGCCGAGGAACGGCGGAGACGTTCCGGCGACTAGAGTGCTCGGCTGGTGAAAGCGAGGCGAGCAGCGTGTGTCGGGGCAAAGGCGACAGCTAGAGCGAGATGGATTTGAGCAAAGGAACTCGGATGGTGGTGGATTTGAGGAAAGGTGCGCTGCAGTGCTCGGAGCTCTCGACACGACGAGAATCAGAGAATTGCGAAGCGAGTGAGCGAGTGAGGGTGAGTGCGGGACGAGTGTGAGAAGTGGAGGAGGTTAAAAGGGGCTCCTCTTTGCATGGGTCATGGCCGACCGACACGGCTAGTGGGGCCGTGACGTGATGGTGCGGCGGTGGCAGCGGCGCTGGCATGTTTGCGGCGAGCGAAGCAGAGGGGACTTGGTCAACGCGCCGTTAGCGCAAATTCGCGCTCGAGTGTGAAAGGACGAGTCAGGGCGCTGATCAGACGCGGCACTGCGGCGGGCGTTACTGTGAAACGGCGGCGCGGTGCGCGGGCAGTGCGGCTGGCAGGTCTGCGGCGGCGAAGCAGGGCGTCAGCGGCGTGCAGCGATGTAAGCTCGGTCCCTAGTGCCGTTAGCGCGGGGTGCGAGTGCGGACGTGACTGCGAAAGAGCGAGCGGCGACAGCGATGTCGGTTGCAGTGCCGCAACGGCGGCGATGGCGTGTTCCACTTCCGCGGTCAGGCATCATCGGCCACGGCGCAGACGACGCCGACGTACGGTTCAGCCGCGGTCGGGTGAGTTGCGCGCGGGGAGTGCGTGGCACATGCGTTGCGGGTGAGCGCGCGGAAGAGGGGTCGATATCGAGGGTAGGATCGATCGGCTGATGAGCCTTGGGCTTCGGTCGAGCCTCCTGCGTGGGGTCGTTCGATCGAGCCTCTGTCCGTCACTTCGGGGGTTCGAAGTGGAGGGTAAGGTCGTTTGACTGGCCGGAGCGACTCTGGCCCGGGGTCGTTCGATCGACCCTCGGTCCGTCCCTTATCGACGGCGGGTCGAAGCTGAGCGGTGGTGCTCGGCTGTTTCGGTTCCCATCTCCTTTTATTTGATAAAACTAAGCAGGGGTAACTAAACATAAAGTAGATCATACTTTACTCTAAACATAGCAAGGTTTAAACTAAACAGGTTGATCACAAGATTAAGCACAAAAACCTATTCATTCTAGTTTCAAAACATATAAACAATCACATGAAATGTAACATATGCAAACATGAATGCATTGAAATGTTGTTACTTAGTGGCTAATAATGATCCTAATGCAAGCTTGACACAGGGTGTCACAGCCCTTCCCCCCTTAATTGAAATCTCGTCCTGAGATTTGAGTTTTAGTACCATTTATTATAAAAGGCGGGGTGGTACTTTGCGATTAGGTAGGCCTCGGTCCCGAGGTTGATCATTGGGACCATGATGACTCCAAGAAACCTTGAAAGTCTTCACTTCTCGATTCCTTGTGACTCTTGTCTTTGTATCCAAGATCTTGTCTGGTTTCTTCAAGATTCCAAGTCCGATCTGATTTCGAGGTCTGAACTTGGAACAGACTCTTTTCTGGAACTCGAAGACACTTCTTGAACTGAGATACATGGAACACTGGAAAGATAGGAATCATCTCTGGGGGTAATGTACTTGGTAAGCACCTTACCTTTCCTTGCAATGATCCGATAAGGTCCAAACATATTGGGGGTTGCTAACTTCTTTTTAACTCCAAAGCGACGGATGCCTCTCATTGGTGATACCTTAAGATACACATAGTCACCAACTTGAAACTCCAAAGGTTTCCTCCTTTGATCTGCATACCCTTTTTGTCGAGATTGAGCTGCCTTGATATGTTGTTGAATAGTGCGGATATTTCTTCTGCCTCTTTCACATAGTCGTACCATAGAATCCTTTTCCTGATTCAATCCAATTGACCGGGGTTCTACACTTGCGTCCTACAAAGCATCGAACGGTGCCATCTTAATGCTTTCTTGGTAACTGTTATTATAAGAAAACTCCGCCAAGGGTAACCATTTTTCCATGATCCTTCTGCTGATACAACACATGCTCTCAACATGTCTTCCAACACTTGATTCACTCGTTCCGTTTTGTCCGTCTGTCTGAGGGTGATAAGCGGAACTTCAAATCAACTTTGTTCCCAACTCTTTGTGTAACTGTTCCAAAAAAACGAGCGATAAACTGTGATCCTCTTCGGATATGATGGTCTTAGGAATACATGCAACCTTAAGATATTTTTGAACTTAAGCTCGGCATACTGATGTGGTCGGTGTGTAACCTTGACTGGTATGAAATGAGCAACTTTGTTAAGCGATCAACGAATAAACCCTTATCGATTCATTTCCTTTTGAGTGGTAGGCAAACTGTGATAAAGTCCATAATGATATCTTCCCACTTCCATTCAGGTATAGAAAGAGGTTGTAACAACCCGATAGGTTTCATGTGCATGCCTTGATGCGACAACACGTATCACACTTTGTGACAATTTCTGCGATATCCAACTTCATCTTAGACCACCAATACCTTGTCCTCAGGTCGTGATAACATCTTACTACTACCAGGGTGGATCGAAACTTTGAGTTATGTGCTTCATGGAGAATTCTTATCTCGCAAGACTTGATCCTTAGGTATACCAAACGCTGATTGAACCATAGGATTCCTTTCTGATCCATTTTGAAATTCAGAGAGATTCACTGGTTTCCAACCTTTGTTTGGTTTGCACAAGCTCTTTGTCGATTTCTGTCCATGAATAATTCACTATCCAAGGTACACTGGATAACAATATTATTTAGGACCAAGGGGTGCATTAGATCAAAACCTCTTCTAACAAGGGTTGCAACAAGTTGCAATGAGATTTTTCGGCTCCAAAGCATCTGCTATAACTTTGCTTTTCCAGGATGATAATGCACTTCCAAGTTATAAATCCTTGATTAGCTCCAACCATCTTCTTGCCTCTATTCAATTTAGACTGGGTAAACAATACTTCAAACTTTTATGATCCGTGAAAATGTGGCACAGATTACCCATCAATGTAATGCCTCCATATCTTCAAAGCATGCACGACTGCTGCTAACTCCAAGTCATGGGTTGGGTAATTCTCTTCATGAGGTCAGAGTTGTCGTGAGGCATAAGCAATGACTCTTCCATTCTGCATCAACACGCATCCTAATCCAATGGTTGATGCATCACAAAAACACATCAAAAGGTTCCTCCAAATTTGGTTGTGCCAGAACTGGTGCAGTTGTTTAACAGTGTCCGCAAGGTATGGAACACTGTTTCACACATCTACGCTTCCATTCAAACTTCTTATTTTTCTGTGTCAACCTTGTCATAGGTTTAGCTATCTTAGAAAAGTCGGGATAAAACGAACGGTAGTATCTTGGCCAATCCTAAAAAGCTCGAACCTCATGCCGTTAACGGGTGCTTTCCAATTCATAACTTCTTGCACCTTTGAGGGATTACACTGAGATACCCTCGGTGACAAAATGTGACCCAGAAAAGGTACTTTGGTCACCAAAACTCACACTTGCTAAACTTGGCATAAAGCTTATGCTCTCTTAACCGTTTCAGCACTAAACGCAGGTGTTTCTGCGTGGTCCTTCTCATTTTCTGAATATACCAGGATGTCATCGATGAAAACTACCACAAACTTATCCAACTCTTGCATGAACATGAGTTCATAAGTACATGAAATGCGTAGGCGCATTTGTCAATCCAAAAGACATCACTAGATATTCAAAGAGACCGTTTCTTGTGGAGAAACGGTCTTGGGTAATCTTCTTTTCTGATCTTATCTGATGATAACCAGATCGTAGATCTATCTTGGAGAACACTTTGGCTTTAGACAACTGATCAAACAACAAATCAATCCGCGGCAACGGATATTTGTTTTTGATGGTAACTGCATGAGAGGGCGATAGTCCACGCACTTCTTAAGGTTTTATCCTTCTTTTTCACAAAGATGGGGGACATCCCCATGGTGAACAACTCGGACGGATCAAACCCTTTTCCAGCAACTCCTGGAGTTGTTTCTTGAGTTCTGTTAACTCGTTGGGTGGCGTCCTATATGGTCTCCTGATATAGGTGCTGTTCGGGAGCTAGCTCTATAAGCAAACTCGACATCTCGATCTGGAGGTAACCCTGGAAGATCATCAGGAAACACATTCGGGAACTCACAAACTACAGAAATCTTAATCCAACAACTCTGCAGTGACGCAAAATGACCCCCAGCTGATTTGATTCTTAGGTAAGAAGATTCCGAAGGTAACTCCATTCCGGGGGTTGGTTGATAGTTACTGCTCGTTGGGCTATATCTAGATGCACTTTCCAAGCTTTCATCCATTCTATACCAAGGATTACATCTAGACCTAGCTCAGGTATTACGATGAGGTTGACATGTATCGATGCCGTCCCCATGGTAATTTTACATCCTTTACCATCTTACGAGTTATTAGGACAGCTCCTGCTGCACTAATTGATACTCCTTTTCCATTCTAAACACCTTCTGTTGACTCCGCAACACGAAGTTCCACTAACGATGCGAGCTCAGAATAACAGATAACGCAGGACATTGATTAACAAGAAACGTCGCTGGAAGGTTCTCCTTCGGGTACTTCCTCCAAGGTGGTGTGGTGAACATTCCCTGTGCGAGGCTTTGGGGGATAGCTGAACTGCCTTTTGGGCTTCGTGCAGCGGAGAGCGAGATAGGGACCAGGTGTGGTCCGCAGTTGAGCACGGTCCCACCAGATGGTGTCTTTGACCTCGCTTGCAGGTGGTGGTTTACCTTATTTGCGGGGGTGAGTGAGGGGCCTGGTAGGGGGACGAGCGCGGAGCATTGGTCATTCCCTTGAGGGGTCGGGGAAGTTGCGCCAACTTGTGGTGGACGAAACGTGGCTGAGCATTGGGACCCCTACTTGGTGGGCCGGGCTGGATGCGACGAGGAATCAGAGATTGCGAGGCGTGTGTCGGGGGCAAGGCCGACAGCTTAGAGCGGTGGACTCGAGCAGAGAAACCTCGGATGGTGGTGGATTGAGAAAGGGGCGCTGCAGTGGCGCGGAGCTTCGGCGCGACGAGAATCAGAGAATTGCGGACGTCTGATGCGAACTGAGGTGAGTGCGGATGATTGGAGAAGTGAGAGGTATAGGCGCTCCTCTTTGCCGGTCATGGCCGACGCGCGGCTAGTGGGGCGATGACGTGAATGGTGGGGGGATTTGGCAGCGGTCATGGCGGTTTGCGGGAGAGAGCGAAGCAGAGCGGGGACTTGGTCGAGGCGCCGACGTTCCGCACAGGGGGTTTTTCACGCTCGTGTGGCGAAAGGACGAGGCGGGCGCCGTGATCAGACGCCTGGCACTGCGGCGGCGTTACTGTGAAATGACGGCGCGGCGCGCGGCAGTGCGGCTGGCAGGTCTGCGGCGGTGAAGCAGGGCGTCAGCGGCGTGCAGCGATGTAAGCTCGGTCCTAGCGCCGTTAGCGCGGGCGCGAGTGCGGACGTGACTGCGACAGAGCGCAGCGGCGACAGCGATGTCGGTGCAGTGCCGCAACGGCGGCGATGGCGTGTTCCACTTCCGCGGTCAGGCATCATCGGCCACGCGCAGACGACGCCGACGTACGGTTCAGCCGCGGTCGGGTGATGTGCGCGCGGGAGTGCGCGGCACATGCGTGCGGGTGAGCGCGCGGAAGAGGGGTCGATATCGAGGGTAGGATCGATCGGCTAATCGAGCCTCGGGCTCGGTCGAGCCTCCTGCGCGGGGTCGTTCGATCGAGCCTCTGTCCGTCACTTCGAGGGTCGAAGTGGAGGGTAAGGTCGATTGACTGGCCGGTCGAGCCTCTGGCCCGGGGTCGTTCGATCGACCCTCGGTCCGTCCCTTATCCAGCGGCGGTCGAAGCTGAGCGGTGGTGCTTGGCCTGTTCCGGTTCTGATCTCCTTTTCCCATCTCCTTTTATTTGATAAAACTAGCAGGGTAACTAAACATAAAGTAGATCATACTTTACTCTAAACATAGCAAGGTTTAACTAAATAGGTTGATCACAAGATTAAGCACAAAACACCTATTCATTCTAGTTTCAAAACATATAAACACTCACATGAAATGAAAAACATATGCAAACATAATGCATTAAAAATGTTGTACTTAGTGGCTAATAAGATCCTAATGAAGCTTGACACAGGGTGTCAAAAAGGTGAAGGATGAAGACTTCTAAAACCCGGTTTCTTGGTCATTTGCCCAAGAAATACAAAACCTTGAGGCAAAATAATTAGGAGATATGGTTTGCCCAAGATCACTCTCAATGAAGTACTTGGAGAGATCAGGGACCAAAGAGCAATACAGTGAAGAAAGTGAAGAAGAAGAGGTCAAGGAAGATGAGAAGAAAAGTCTTAGCATTCAAGGCTTCATCATTCAAGGGCAAGAGCAAAGCAAGAAAGCAAGACTCAAGTGATGATGAAGATGCAATGATATTGATGATGAGATGATGGCCCTCTTTGTGCGCAAGTTTGGCAAGTTCATGAAGAAGAAGGGCTATGGTGCTAGAAAGAGAAGAGACAACTTCAAGAGAAAAGAATATGTGAAGAGATGCTACAAGTGCAAGAGCACCGATCACATAATTGCAGATTGTCCCAATCATAGTGATGAGATGAGAAGAAGAAGAGCAAGCATGACAAGAAGGAGAAGAAGCTATCATTCATCAAGAAGAAGAAGGGTGAATCATTATGGTGACTTGGATAGTAGTGATTCCTCCGATGACGAATCTAGTGATGATGAGAGGAAGAACCCCAAGAAGAAGGCATTGACAAGCATTGCTATCAACAACAAGCCATCCATCTTCGACACTCCAAAATGCTTCATGGCTAAGCCAACCAAGGTAAAATCTTGTGATGATAGTGATGATGATAGTAGTGATGATGAGGAGGAGTACTCCAAGGATGAGCTAATGGATATGCTAGAACAAGTCATACTTGTCTTGAGATGAAGAGGAAGGAATGCAAAGAATTACGTAAGACCAATAAGGGTTTTGGGGAAAAACCTTGATGAGGCTATAACATCTCATGAGAGGCTAATGGAAGCCCATGAGAAGATAGTAAAGTCTCACACTAAGCTTGAGAGAGCTCAATCCTCCCTCCTTGATCAAAACAAGGATAAGGTTATTGTATCATGTGAATTGGAGTAACTTGTGATATTCTAGATGAGTCATTTTTCACTTCTATCATTGTTGCACCAACCAACACTAGCACTTCCACATGCACCTCTACTAGTGATAGCTCAAAAGGATGATGTACACTAGTGAGTGAAAATGAAAAATTGAAAAAAGATGTTAATGAACTCACTCATGCTTTGGGTAAGGCATATGGTGGAGATGCCCTCTTGCTAAAGTGCTTGGGTTTGCCAAAGATTTTCCCATTACAAAGAGGGGTTGGGGGTATACCCCCAAGAAAGGCAAGACGGCCTTTGTGACTCCAAAGCCTAGCTTTGTGAGAAGCAATGGTCGGTTTTGCAATAGTTGCAAAGCAAGTGGGGCATGTTGACCAATATTGCAAACTCAACATGAGTCAAACCAAGTTTGGTAAAGCTACTTCCATGCACTTTGATTCTTTTATATGCTTACCAAAAGTGCTTAAGGCATCATGGCTAAGTATGTTGGTACACCATTGTTGGCCCAAAGAAGAAGGCAAATTTGGATGCCAAAATCCTTGGTCACTAACTTTGGAGGGCCCAAACAAGTGTGGGTACCTAAGAAGAACTAATTTGTTTTGTAGGTCAATTACAAAGCTGGAGGAAGGCATTGGGTGCTTGATAGTGGGTGCACTCAACACATGACCGAGGATCCTAGAATGTTCAAATCAATCAAATCCAACACCAATGATGGCATTGATAGTATTACATTTGTGGGTAATGGCAAGGGCAAGGGCAAGGGTCTTGGTAAGATTGCAATATCCAATTACATGAGCATATCAAGTCTTGCTAAATTGAAGGCTTGAACTTCAATTTGCTATCCGTGGCTCAATTGTGTGATCTTGGATTCAAATGTGTATTTGGGGTAGATGATGTTGAGATCATTAGTGTGGATGGTTCAAAACTTGATCTTCAAAGGCTTTAGATATGAGAACCTCTATCTAGTTGATTTCAATGCTAGTGAGTCTCAATTGTCAATTGCTTGCTCACTAAATCAAGTATGGATTGGCTATGACATAGAAGGCTTGGTCATGTTGTAATGAAGCAATTGAATAGATTGATTAAACATGACTTAGTTAGAGGCTTGAAAGATGTTGTGTTTGAGAAGGTAAACTTTGTAGCTTTTGTCAAGCCGACAAACAAGTTGGTAACACCCATCCCAAGAAGAGCATGATGAACACTAGTAGAGCATTTGAGTTGTTGCACATGGACTTATTTGGACCAACAACATATACAAGTATTGGAGGCAACAAGTATGGCTTTGTGATAGTTGATGATCTTCAAGATACGTTTGGGGTTTATTCTTTCTTAATGACAAGAGTGATACATTTGCCACCTTCAAATCTTTTGTCAAGAGATTCACAATGAGTTTGAAACCACCATCAAGAAAGTGAGAAGTGACAATGGTAGTGAATTCAAAAAATACAATAATTGATGAGCTATGTGAAGAATTGGGAATCAAACATCAATTCTCGGCCAAGTACACTCCACAATCAAATGGCCTTGTTGAAAGGAAGAATAGAACATTGATTGATATGGAAAGGTCTATGCTTAGTGAGTACAATGTGAGTACTTATTTTGGGCCGAAGCTATCAACACCGCTTGCTACTCTAGCAACCAGTTGTATTGTCACCCATTGATGGAGAAGACACCATATGGGGCTATTGAATAGAAGAAAGCCCAACATTTCATACTTTAGAGTTTTTTGGTTGCAAATTCTATATCTTGAAAAAGGCACAAGACTTGGGAAATTTGACAAGAAGTATGATGAAGGGTTCTTACTTGGTTACTCAACCACAAACAAAGCCTATAGAGTATGGAAAATTCGGCTAGTGGTGTGCTTGAGGAAGTTCATGATGTTGAGTTTGATGAAACCAATGGCTCTCAAGTTGATAATGAGAATCTAGAAGATGTGAGTGGACCTCAATTGGAAAATGCTATGAAGAGCAGGGATATTGGTGATATTAGACCAAGACAATGATTGGCATTGAAGATGATAAAGATCAAGTGCTCAACTCACCTCATATGCAAGCTAGTAGTTCTCAAGTGCAAGATCAACAAGTTGCTAGTTCATCTAACCAAGCTCAAGCAATCAAGTCTCTATCCTCCAACCAACCAACATTGCAAAGATCACCCCATTGATCAAATATTTGGTGATATTACAAGTGATGTGCAAAACAAGATCAAGATTGACATCCTTTTTGTGAACACTATTCATTTATGTCATCCATAGACCCAAACCCAAGATTGAAGAGGCCTTACAAGATGTTGATTGGGTCATGCAATGCATGAAGAGCTCAACAATTTCATAAGAAATAAAGTTTGGGAGCTATTTTGAAAGACCCAAGAATTACAATGTGATTGGCACAAGATGGTTATTTAGAAACAAGCAAGATCAAGATGGTATAGTTGTGAGAAACAAAGCAAGATTGGTAGCTCAAGGTTACACTCAAATTGAAGGTCTTGACTTTGGAAAAATTTTATGCACCGGTTGCAAGGTTAGAGGCAATTCAAATTCTATTGGCCTATGCATGTGCACACAACATCAAGCTATACCAAATGGATGTGAAGAGTTCTTTCTTGAATGGATACATCAAGGGAGCTAGTATATGTTAAGCAAACCCCCAGCTTTGAAAATAACAAGAAGCCCAACTATGTGTACAAGTTGAGAAAGGATTTATATGGCTTGAAACAAGCACCTAGAGCATGGTATGAAAGATTGAGGGATTTCCTCTTATCCAAAGGGTTCATCATAGGGAAGGTTAATACTACTCTCTTTACCAAGAAGCTTGGGAAGGATCTATTTGTGCTCCAAATCTATGTTGATGACATCATATTCGGTTCAACCAATCAAGACTTTTGTGAGATTTGGCAAGATGATGGCAAATGGTTAAAAAGTCAATGATTTGGTGAATTAGTACTTCCTTAGACTTCAAAACAAGAAATTTAAGAAAGACACTTTTTTAAGTAGAAATACATCAAAAATATGATGAGAAGTTTGGCCTAGAAGATTCAAAAAAACATTTGCACTCCCAAGGGGGACTAATGGGAATTGGATAGTGATGCTAGTGGCAAAATGGTGGATAAAAGTGAAAGGACTGATTGTCCCAGAGGGGGGGGGGGGGGAAAAGGCCTGTCTAAAAATTTAAAATCGCACTTGCTGTAGTCGCGGCCCGGGTGCCGGGTCAAGGCGGCCTGCCGGGGTGGCCGGGTTTTTGGGCTAAGAGCGCAGTGTGGTCACTGAACGATTTAACCAATTTAAAAAGTAAAGCTTGAAGGAAAATTTTGCTTGAATAGAAAACCCTTTCCCGAGGTGAAGGGGAACCCCTAGCACCCCCTGAAAGTGGTGCAACACACCCACCAATAATAGGTCCAAACCCCGAAAAACCTTGCAAACAAGATATATCAAAATATAGAGATAAACACAAGGGGGCACAAATTTGACCGTGGGTTCCCCTTTCCACCAAGGCTTGCCTACGTCCATGTTGTTGAGGTCGCCCCAAAGGTGTCTTCCCCGGGTTTAAATCAAGGGAAATGAACCCTTAAAATGAGAGAAGTGTATTAGATAGTTGGGTGATACAAATTCCCCAGGCTTCCACACGAAGGAGGCAAACTAAGGGAACCCCTGCCGGCTAGGAGCAAAGCTCCGAGTAAAAAACTCAAACCACCCGGGCCCCCCACAAACCAAAAGTTTGTTGGGTGAAGATCCCAGGGGAAGCTTCTTCTAAAGTTTGGAGGGTCAATCTCTAAAAAATGATTGGAAAACAATGGAGGAGAGTGGATGAGCACCAAGGGAGAAGGGGGAGCAAAAAAAAATTCTTGTTTGTTTTTGCGAGGTCTGGAATTGGAATAGCGAATAGACTTAGGGGGAATGAGAAGGGGTTTAAGTACCCCTCACTGCCCAAGGGCAGAACAAGTCACGGAGTGCGGCCTGCCCGGCACTCCGGCCTGGGCAGAATAGCAAAGGAATGATCTTCAATTTGCTAGCGATTTGCCCACTTTTTTGTGGGGTGTGAAGATAAGATAATGTTGCATTTGGTTCACTTGTTGGCATGGTGTTGAATCCCTTTAATAGTACGGCATACCCAACTCAAAATTTTAAAGTATAAAAAAATTTAAACTCCCTTTTGGTTGTTGCCAGCACTTTTGTAATTGGGGGTGCCAACCCGTTCATCAACCCCCTTAAATTTAACCTGCTTGTCATACTTGTAAAGTTCATTGTTCTTAATTGCGTTTTATTCACCCAAAAACCCCTTAGGGCTTGATTGCACTTTCAATCTCCCCCTTTTTGGAATTTTATGCAACACATTAGGTTACAAAAGTGAAGTATAATTTGGAAAAGCAAGTGGGTGTGTAGCTCCCCCTAAATGTGTGAATGAGATTTGAATTTCCAAATTTGGCATAAAAACAAAATTCACAAATTGGAGGGTTGGGGGTAAAAAGGTAAGGGGTACCCAATTGCGTAATCTAATGTTAAAAGAAACCCATTTTTGGGCCCAAAAATCCGTCGCCGCCCATAGTGGAGAAGGCCCATCAAATGAGGCTTTCTCCCCAAAAAGTGAAGTCATGGGGGGGCCATTACTGGAAAAAAGTAGGAGGACACCCCTCGCGTCGACCTCAGGACGGCGGGGGTCGAAGAAGACCCCTCCGTCTCGACTCAACTGATGATAGGGATCGAACGAACAAACCCCTCCCCCTCGCCTTAACCCCCCGAATGACAGAAGGGGGGTCGATCGAACCCCCCTCGACCCCGATTGACGGACAGGGGTCAACGAAAGACCCCCCCGCCTCAACCCTCGAAGAGAACAGGGGGTCGAAAGAACAACCCGGAGCAGGGGGGCTGATCAGTCACCTCTCCCCGTATGGGGTAAAAAAAAATCCATGTGTACCTTCTCCGCCTAACGCCGGGCACCCCTCCACGGTAAACCAAATCTCGCCCCTGCCCCCCTCTTTCGGGCGTTAGACCATTAACCACCCTGGTAGGGAGGTCAAAGGGATCCCCTAAAAACTTGACGGGCCCCCGGGTTTTTGGGAACGTGGGCCGTGGGGGCCTCGATACCCCCCCCCTGGGGGTCGATTCCACCCCAACCCCTACGGAGGACCCTCCTATCCGCTTCGTCCCCTTTAAGTGGGGGCGTACCCCCTTTTAAAGGGGGCCCCAAACCCTCGGGGCCCCTGATTCGGCAAAATCCGTTGCTTCACCATCCCGAACCCGGAAGGGGAAAGGCCACCCGTAAGCATCGGTCCCCCCGCAAATGGGGCGGAACCCTCCCTGCCCCACGTCGGCTGTACTAGGCCCCCCTTACTAAAAAGGGAGGGGGGAAGAAAAAGGGGGTGACATTGTTGGGTCATCTTTGGACACGAGATCTCTCAACGGCTAAATACTCTGACCCCTAACCCCAAAACCCCAAATGCACACACCCACCCCTTGTTTCAACTCTCAACAATCCCCAGCCCCTAGGATCCTTGTAGTCCAGGGTTAGCTCACTTGACCCCCCGTTAAAACCCTTTTTTACCCCCCCCTGTACGAGCATTCGGGGCAAAATAAATCCACCCCCCCCCCCCCGCGGGCGGGGCCTTCTTTGCCGAAACCCAAAAAATTTTGTTTCTTTTGCAACTTGGGGAGGGACGCAAAAAAAAATTTATAGTTGGGGTCTTGACCCCCGGGGGATAACCCGACTTTTTTGGGGCCGGGGGGGGGTTTGGTTCGAAACTCCCAAACTCTCCCAAAGGATTCCGTCCCCCCTTTTTTTCGCCCATCATCTGGTTGGGGGGTCTAGATTCATGTCCTCAGGCCCCCACGAGGGGTTTTACTTCCGGGGGCATGGGCAAAAAGTGGCTCCGTACGCCGGGAAGGGGGGCCGGGCCCCCCCCCCCCACCCCCCCCACCAAACAACCCCCCCCCCCCCCCCCCGCAAAGGGGACACCCCCCCCCCCCATGATAAAGTTTCCCCTTGAAATTTTGAATGTTTGGGGGGAGGGGATTGAGTGATTGTTTGCCCCACGTCATCTAAGGGTCCCCCGGGTTTCCCCCATACCGGGGCCCCACCCCCGGGGAAAACCCCATTTCCCCTGGGCTCTCAACAACCCGACTGTTTTTTTTGTGGGTGCAGATGCAGGCGTTAGGGTCCCAGGGGAACCCGCTACATGCACGACTAACCTCGTCAACACCCCCCCCACCAAAGGCGTCGGTCCACGGCGAGCCCCCCCCAGGTTATAACCTGGGCACGCTACCGAAAATGGGGAGCGGGGGGTCTTTCCCCAACTTCTCCGGGCAAACCCC
Source organism: Microstegium vimineum (assembly GCA_022036555.1). Lineage (NCBI taxonomy): Eukaryota > Viridiplantae > Streptophyta > Magnoliopsida > Poales > Poaceae > Microstegium > Microstegium vimineum. The sequence continues at coordinate 41,566,671 of CM039136.1, read as the reverse complement.
GCTCAGACTTCCCCCAGAGGGTTCGATCCCCAAAGGGGGTTCCCCACCCCTCGACCGGTCGACTCCCAGGGTAACCACCGACGCCCCAGCTGCGAATGCGGGGGAGGGTGCAACGCCCCGCCGCGAGATCCCCCCCCTCCATTCAGGCGAAGCGGGGCCCCCCTCAGGATGCCCCGACGCGAATCCGAGAGCTGCTCGCCCCGGCGGGGGGGTGCCTAACTCCCCCGGGTCGGCTCCCCCCGAGAAAAATCGGGGGGTCCGGAGGGGGCCCCCGACCGGGGTAAATGCCTCGACATTCTAAACAAGGGGCGACGAGCGTACAAACGTGCGCCAAAAGTCGTGGCAGCCGCAATGCGCCTGCGACATCCCCCCACCCCACGCCCCGGCGAAAAACACGGGAGAAATCCGGGGCTTTTCCCCAAAAACCGGGCGTACGCGGGGGGAGACCGGGGGCCCCGAGGCGGGGAGGCCTTGACCGGGGGCGTCCCCCCCCAACAAACGGGGGATCGTCCCCAAGACAAGGCCCCCAAGGGGGGACCGGGGGGCAACCGTTCGAGACGCATCCCGACAATCGACAACCGCGGCGCGCGAGCGACTCAACGACAAAAAACGATCCGAACGGTACGCGGGGCCAGGTTAAGTGCCATCGATGGGCCTTGACAGTGACGGGATCGACGTCGATCCCCGGGAACCCCGGGCCACGATTTTCGGCGGACCACCACAAACCGCCTTCCCTGTTCGCCCCCCCCCCACCCGGTAAGTAAACGGCGAAACCCAAACCCCGGAGCTCGGGTTGTGTTTCGGCTGGCATGTCGTAGGGGGCCGACAACGACCCCCATCATTCGGAACCCCCCTTTTTTTCCCTCCGACCCCGCCGAAGATTTTGGGAACCCCCCCGGGATTTACCCTGGGGGCCCCCCTAGTCAGGACTTCGGGGGGAACTTAAGGGACCACGGCACCATAAACTCCGGGACTCCAAAACTAAAGCAAAACCCGGGGAAAACCCCCTCCGCCTTCATCCTTCCCCAAAAAAAACCCGGCTAACCCACATCTCCCCCACGACGTCACAGGCTTTGTCGGGGACAAACCTAAGGAGTTGGGTGGGACTGGGACGGCCCCCCCCAAGACCGCCAACGAGTCAACTCCCCAATTCCCCAGGGAATCGTTGGCGCGTTTTCTTTGCACCCCAAAAGGGAAGGCCCAAAGGGAGACAGCGGGGGTTGAATTGGGCCCCCGGGAAAAACAACCAAAAAGAAAAAGAACCAGTCGGGTCATGCGGTTTACCCCCACGATCTTTCGCTCGACGACAAGAAGAACCTCGGGTCCCCCTTTCCCGGGGGGGGGTTTTCACAAGATGTGAAAGGCCCCCCGCCCCCTTTAAAGGGGACCCCAACCACACCTCGAGGTTTCGCTCTAAGAAGTATTCACTCTTTTGGCCTCAAGAAAATGACAGGGGTCCCAAACGGGGGCGTGGGGAAGAACGGGGGGTTCCCGAGATTCACGACGCTACATGATTGCGGGGGGCCCTCGATCGACTCTGCCTCAGCGAAAGGGGCGTCAAGAACTTTTCTTTCGAGCCCAGGTCCCGAACCTCGAAGGTCCCCACGCGAACCTTTGACCAGAAACCACCCCGAGAGTCCCCCGAAAAAGGGGCCCCCCCATATCGACCGATCAACTCAACACCCCCCTCCCAAATACTCAGGAGGGGGGGAACCCTCAACATATCATGCCAAACCCCGACCTCCTAGGGATCCCCGGGGCCAGCTCTGCCACGGGGGGGACCCGGGTTGTCAGGGAAAAAAGGGACCCCCCGTCGGCCGCTAAGCACCCACTGCTTTCCCCCCCCGAAATTCAAAAGGGAAAATCCCTTCGAGGTGGTGATTCCCCACTCACCACGCCCCATCGGCGACCGGGGTACCCCAATTCATGGCGATCCCGAACTACACCACCTCAAGTAAAGATGTCAGGGGCCCAAGGGGGGTCTCACCCCGAACCCCCCCCCAGCACTTTTTTGACTGCACTCGAGGCGTGGAAAACGCCAGGGGTCGGGGAGCACCATACTCGCAGCCCCGAGACTTTTCCCAAGGAGCCCCCCCCAAGGGAGGGCAAATTTAATTGGGAGGACACCCAAACCACCCCCGACCTCGGGGCCCCGGGATGGGGGCGCTGCATCACCCCCACCTCGACCCAAATAGGAAGCCGTGCCGTCGATTCCCCCCGCGAATGGACAGTTTGCGGGAGTCCCCCGGGGTAGGGGCTTCCCGGGGGTGTCGCCGAGCACCCTTTGGACATTCGAGCCGGTCCAAAACCGGGGGGGAACAAGGTTTGCGCCGCTTGAAGGGGAAACGCAAACATCAGGGGGGGGTCGAAAATTTTTTAAGGCAAAACAAGGAATTCATCCGGGGTTCAAACCGTACTTGCAAAAAAAAAGGAAAGATGAATGTGGGACTAATTTTTAAATAAAGCATGTCCTAAGGTTTCCCCTTTTCCTTACCAGTATAACAAATAAATTCCACTGCGGGTGTGAAACTCTTCCTTTCTTGATGCGTTTCGGGTATCCCAAAAAAATAAGGGGCCCATCGGTTGCGTTTCCTTATCACCCCCTTTGGCTGTTTTGCCCCCATATCCCCTTGGGTTTTCAAACCCGGGGGCCCAAAAAAACGAGCGCCCATGCTTTGGAAAAAGGGGCCAACCCCGGGCCAGCTGACACGGGTCAAACCAAGAAAAATTTAAACCTATCGGGCCCCTTTGGGGCCCTTTGGGTGCCTTTGGGGGAAATCACAAAAAGCTAAACCCAGAGAATGTGTCTTTTGGGCCCCCCCGGGGGGAGCCCTAGGGGCTGTTTCCCAAGGGGGATCAGGCCAACCCTGAAAAGGGAAAACCCCAAACACTAGGATGGGCCCATCCCAAAGATTTTAAAAGGGGGGTAAAAAGGGTCACAAAGGGGGCCTCGCTGCCCTTACCTTCCCTCCCCAAAAATCGGGAGAAAGCCTTCCCCTTTTATTTGCCTCCTAAAGAAAACAGAACCTTCACATGGACCGTCGGGGCCCCGGGGTCCCTCCAAACTCAAAGCCCTTTCTCACCTCCCACCTTTTTTGGGGGCCCCCCCCAAACCCGCCCCAAACCCCCTTCCCCATTTTTCAACGCACCTAGGGAGTCAGCTTGCCAAATAGTCGAGAAGGGGAAAAGGGAAAAACACCCTGGGGGTGCAAGGGCCCCTCTACTTCGGAGCGAGCTTTTCCCAACCAAAATGAATACCCCCCTTTTAAATTGTTGTAAAGCCCCTCGTCCTCACCGGCGCAAACTCCAACACTTTTTCCGGGGCCCCCCCTTTTCGGGGGGGGCCCCCCCCCCCCCAAACCCCCCCTGGGGGGATAATCCAAATGGGGGCGTCGGGAGAACGCCAAATGGCTCAAGCCAGGGGGGGGAACCCCTCTCCCATCCCCCGGGAAAAACCATAAAATCTCAGGTATTGGAAAAATTTTTTGGGAAAAGGCCCCTACTCAACTCCCCCGGGCAGGTTTGGCCCAGCCTGGCCCCTGTACTTCGAGGGGGGGGTGAAAAAGACGGGGGGAGGCGCCGGACGCTTTTCATAAAAACCCCCCCAGGGGTACACAACGTTTAAAAGCATCCGCCCCACTTCCCCACCTCCACAACAGCCGATAGGGGGCCCCCCCGTCAACGGTCGGGCATCCCCATCGGCCGGGTTCGACGCCCCCGACGTTTTGGGGGGGCTCCCCAAAAAATTTTGACGACCGGGATGAAGGCCCCGAGCTAACCCCACCCCAAATGGAACCTCTGAAAGGGGGTTTCCCAAAACCCGGAGGACAAATTCTAGGGGCCCCGAGCTAAAACCCCACCCCCCCGCCCGGGACAAAAGGTTTTCGACGACTAGCCAAAATCGCGTCCCTTTGGGGTACAGTCCTTTCCCGACGCTTTTTGGGGGGCCTTCGGGAACCGTCCGTTTTGACCGGGGCCCCGGGGGGTTTCCCCCCCCCCGAAAAGGGGGCCCCCCCCCCCCTTTTTCCCCTCGACCGCCCCCCCCTCGAACGGAAAAAGGGCCCAAAAGATCCCCAGAAACAAAACCCCAAAAACCAAACCCCCTCGAGGGGCGGGCCACACCCACCCCCAGACCTAAAAAGGGGGGGAGCCCCAAGGCCCACAAAAACCCGACGCCTACCCCACGCGAAAAAAACCCACGTCTTGGGATGGGAGGCCGGGGCTAATCGACGCATTCCTATCGGGGGACTTAAAAATTGCCCACCCTTGGGAGGGGGGCACTACTAAAAGGGCCTCCCCCGGGGCTTGTGGCCACCATCGGGGCCCAAAAACGCTGGGAGGAAACGCCTTTTACAAGGCTTTACGGGCCAAAAACCGCCCAATTTCTACCAAAAAGTTTTTCTTGAAAGGGGGGGGCCATTCAAAACCCCGGGAACCCCCCACCCCCCCAAACTCCCAATGATACCCATAAACTTGGCCTTTCCCCCTAGGGGGGTCGCGGGGGGGGCCCCCCCGAAAAAAAAAAAAGGGGGCCACACCCCCCCCGGGTGGCCAAAAAGAAAAAAAAAATTCCGAAAAAAAAAAAAAGGGAAAAAGGGCCCCCCCCCCATGCCAACCCCTCCCCTTTCCGCAATTTTTGTTGTTCTTTCCGCCTCGTCCCCCCCTTCGGGGCCCCCCAAAAACCTCACACCGACAACACACGCTTTTCCCCGCCAAAAGTTCTTGGGGCTTCTTTGACCACCACAACACAAGTTTTAACTGATCTTTCATCGCCCACCCCTTGGACTAAAGGGGCCGGGGGGGGCCGCCAAAGGAAAGGGGTTTTTCGGGGCCCCAACCAAGGACCGCCGGCTTTAAAAAAAACCCCCGGCCGGGGGGTCGGACTGCCCTCTGTCCTAGGATCTCAAGGGCGACGCCAAAAACGACTAAAGGGGGTCCCCTTCTTTTTGGGCCGGGGCCGAGGCCGCCCCCCCCCTGACCTCGGTACGGGTCCCCCCCGGGAAAAACCCCCCAAAAAACAAGCCAAAAGCAAACCCCAAGGGCCCCCTCACCCGCTCGGGGGAACTCGGGCACTGCCCCTTCAAGCACAAATTTCCCCCAAAACCAAAGGGGGCCCACCACACAAACACATTAAAAAAAAAGGGCCCGACGTCGGCGACCTCGTACTCGCCCCCCCACAAAAAAAAAAAAGGGGGGCCCCCAAAACAAAGCCCCCCTTTGGGAAAGGCCCTTTTCGGGCAAAGGGCTAAAGCCAGGGGCTTTCAACTGAAGAAAAAGCCCAAAGGGGGAATCCTCACCAAACGGAAAAATCGAAAACTACGTCCCCCTTTAAACCCCCCCGGGCCCCAGGGCCCGTCATTTTTCCCCCAAAATCCCTTTTCGATTAAATAAAAAAAAAACTCGAAAAAAAATTTCACATTTGGTTTATAATCAGGGCCTCGACCGGGTCCGCAAATCAACCCCCCCCGGGGGGTACAGGGGGGGCCCACCCTCCAACCTCTAAAAAAAAAAACTTTTTTTAAAAAATCACACTTCTCTTTTTCCCCCTTTTCCCCCAGTACGCTTCTTTCTTTTGGAAAAATGCCCCCAAAAAACCCCAAGGCGATGGGCGGCGAGCCGGGGCTTTTCCCACGCCTCAGGGCTAAAAGGACCCCCAAACCCTTTCCCCCCCCCCGAGGGGGGGGGCGTGCGTCAACACTTAGTCAAAAGCAACAACTCAGGCAAAAAGGGTAAGATGGCTCAAAAAAAAACCCCGACACCCCCCCCAATAAAAAGCTTAAAGTTAGGAAGGCCCTAGGGGGGGACTCAAAAGTCACAAAAAAAAAAACTTTCAAAAAAAACCTTTTGTCTAGATTTGGGTCACAGGGGCCCGACTACTCAACGCCGCCGGGGAAAGGGGGACGCAATATACAATTTATAATTTTGGGGGGCTTGACCCCCCCCCGGGCATAACACCGACAGGGGTAAATAGGGGGCCCCCCCACACCATGGGTCGTGGGGTGGAAAAGGGGGCACAAAAAAACAGGGTGCAATGAACCTGCCCCCAACAAAAAAACAAAAAGGGGGGGGGTGTTGAGCATCCGGGACGTCCGGGCCAGCTGCAACCACAACCCTGCGAAAGCTCAAGCACGGCCAACCCCGTGAAAAAATGAAACCTAAAAGCATACTAAAACAAACATGAATAAAAAATAGAAGCATGTCCCCCCAAAGGGAAAAAAAAAAGTACTTAAATGACAAATTTTTTAAAAAAAGTGTTTTGCTAGCTCCTCATCTCTCAAACTAAAAACTGGAAAAAAAAAAATAACTTTGCTGCGGGTTTCCCTTTTCTCCCCTTTACCCTCAAAGGGGTTTTTTTAAACCCCCTTTTTTTTAAATTCCCCCCTTTGGGGGGCAATCACCAAAAAAGAAAAAAAAAAAAAAGAAATACAACGTCCCTCACCATGTCCCCCAATTTTACATTTTCATCTTCCCACTCATCATCGGGGGCTAAAAAATGAATACCAACTAGGCCCTTTTCCCAAAACCCTAGCGGGGGCTGTAGACCTTCCCCCCCCCCACCTCATCACCTCACACAAATCACACCAAATAATAACTCCTCACTGAGCTGGTGGGGTAGGGGGGGGGTCGACTAGGCCCGCCCTGTCTGAATGCCTAATCCCGCCTAGTCGGGAAACGGTTTTTGGCATAGCAATGCCCAAAATTTTTAATAACCTACCAAGCTTCCCCCCTTTTTCCTGCCTCGCTAGCTGCCGGGCGGGAAAATCAGGGATCTGGGTGCTCCCCGGGCTCCCTCGGGGGATGTTACCTCCAACCAAAAGAGGAAGGCCTCTCTACCAAAGGGGTCATGAACAGTCTTTTTTTTTTCCGTCCTCACCACCAATAAGAACATCAATAAGGGTTGGGCATCCCCTTCCAGCATCCCGAGCGATGCAAATCTATCCCAAAAAAAGGGCCCTAAAAAAAGGGTGCCCACCTCTCATCCTCCTAAGCACATTCTTTGATTTAGCATAAGGTTGGAGGCAGATCCCATCTTTGGATAGAGTGTGACCCCTGAAGAGATTGTTTTAAGATAAGTACTTGCCCTCAAACCCTTCCCCCAGACCATCTGCCTTATGAGGCTCAATGAAAGAGAGAAAAATTTCATCATTGTTCAACCTCTTTCATCAGTTAAGTTGAAGCATGCCCTATCATCCTCTCCAAAGCCCAGAAGGCGAGCAAATGTCACATAGTAAATTTCCCTGTAATGCAGGCCCCTTTTCAACCAAATGCATCACCAAGTTCTCCCTATCAAGATGTAAGTGAGTAGAATTTGGTAAATGATCTCAGGTTTCCCGCCATTCGGAAACCCATCCATGATACATGCCCAAAAAGCCTGCACTGGTCAATGACTCGTCAAACACCCGATCCCCCCTGAGCTCCAAGTGCTCCTAACAACATATTTCCCTCTTTATGTCTTGGGTTTTTCAGCTTGAAGAAGGACTGTGGTGTAATAGTCAGAATGGAAAACATTCCAAAACCTGTAATCCACACTCATGTCCTTTGGCATATCATAGGGATTAAAGGGGCCCCCTGCCCTGGACTGTCCTCCACTGATTTTTATAGTTTTACTCTGACTCTGCCAAGAGTGTCCTGAGGGTCTCTGACTACACCTCCTCAGGGGTGCTCCACAAGGTGAAAACATTGAAAAGACCCAAGCTGGAGGTGTCCTAGGGCACACATCATCCTGATTTGTTCTCCCTGCCCTTTGCAAAGCCTCCTCTTGAGCTATCCTCTGCCTGGGATTTAACCCATCATCAGCCAAGGGAGTACGAGCCTTGGTCCTTGACCTCTTTCCTCTTCCATGACTCGATCCACCGCCGCCATCTATGCATTTAAAAGGAGAAAAGGGTTAAGTTACTGCACTTAGACAGTGACAAGAAACTCTAGTGGAGAGATTGAACCCAAACTAAGGCAATAGACGATTGTAGGAGCAACTGCACAGGTGTTGTCACCAGGGGCCCGGCACTTCCGGCCTGGTGCAGACAAACACCATGGGATGCTCCATCAATCCTCCATTGAAACTAGGTTTTGATCAAATCTAACTACTGGGGGTACATCACCATATATAATGCAACTACTAACAACCAAATCTCATCTCAAAAACCATGCATTGCATAGATCGAACCAACCTAGGGTTTCATATTATTACCTTTGAAAAGAGGGAAGGAGGACAAGAAGGTCGGGCTTGAATTAAGCTTGACGCAGGAGGAAGATCCTCCACACCTCCTCCAATGGCAGCGCCTCCAAAGGGGCAGCACTGCCGGGGGGAAGAGAGGGGCCTCCGGGCCCTAGGCTCCTTAGGGTTGAGAGAGGAGAGGGGAAAGGGGTTCTGTTGGGAAGGGTATGACCTGGAAAGGAGTCCTCTAAGTCCCGGCACTGCCGGGCAAACCCCGGCACTGCTGCCTGGGGCCGGCACTGCTGGCCTGGCCAGGCAGTGAGGCACTATGCCACTGCTATAATCTATATTTTATGCAATTGTGGACACATACCCCTTGCCATGTGTTGGTCAGTAAGCAAATCATCAATCATACAATGACCAACACATTCAAGTTTCTTTCGAAATTGGTTTTGAAACGCATAATTGAAACTTTCAAAGTTTTGCCTAAGTCGCTAGGTGGACAACCAAATGTGTGCTATAGTTCAAACCACGTTACGAGAGTCAAGTATATTCAGCTCACTACGCAAAGCACAAAACCTTGTCTCATCTATTGGCTTAGTGAAGATATCAGCTAGTTGCTTTTCGGTGCTCACATGGCGAATTGCGATATCTCTTTTAATTCGTGGTCTCTCAAGAAGTGATGACGGATGTCTTTGTGTTTGGTTCTAGAGTGACTAACCGGGTTGTTTGCAAGTTTGATGACACTCTCGTTATCACACAAGAGAGGCACCTTGGTGAATTGACATCCGAAATCTTTTAAGGTTTGGCTCTCCAAAGTAGTTGAGCACAACAAGCGCCGGCTGCAACATACTCGGCCTCGGCTGTGGAAAGGGCTACACAATTTTGCTTTTTAGAACTCCAAGACACTAGGGACCGTCCAAGGAATTGACACGTCCCCGAAGTCCTTTTTCGGTCTACCTTGCAATCGGCGTAATCGGAATCCGAAATACCCAAGTAGATCGAACTTATAGCCCTTGGGATACCATAAGCCAAGGTTAGGAGTGAAAACTAGATATCTCAAGATTCTCATTAACGGCCACTAAGTGGCACTCTTTCGGGTTAGCTTGAAATCTAGCACACATGCACACACTAAGCATTATGTCCGGCCTAGATGCACATAAGTAAAGGAGAGAGCCGATCATGGAACGATATACCTTAATGTCTACGGATTTCCCTCCTTCATCAAGATCAAGATGTCCATTAGCTGGCATGGGAGTCTTGTTTGGGTTTAGCATTTTCCATGTCAAACTTTCTCAACATATCATGGTGTACTTGGTTTGGCATAAGAAAGCCCCTTCCTTGAGTTGCTTGATTTGAAAACCGAGAAGAACTTTAGCTCACCCATCATAGACATCTCGAATCTTTTAGTCATGATCCTACAAAAACTCATCACAATAGGATTGGTTAGTACTACTGTCGGTGTTATGACCCGGGGGTCAAGACCACCAACGAGTAAATTTGTATATCGCGTGCTCCCTCTCTCAGACGTGATGCAAGATGGACACAAGGTTTATCCTGGTTCGGGCAAAGAAGGCCCTACGTCCAGCGGGGGGGATGACTTGTATTATCTCGCACCCAAAGCGTGCTCGTACAGGGGGGTACAAGCTGTGTTACACGGAGTTGGCCACCCGAGGGGTCGATCGAGTGGTAGGGTGTGTGGAGTGTGGAGTGTCGGAGTCTGAACTGAGGTCCCGGAGGTTTCAGGCTCTGACCGTCTAAAAAAGAAGAAGAAGCCCCCCCTCTTCTACCTCGGGGTCCCCTTTTATATGCCAAGGGGAGGTCCGAGGGTACAGGGTCCTAACTGTGGCAGTATGGGTAGCGTATCCGCGGCACAGTGTTGGCGGAGAGACGTTTGAGCACTGTGGCGGCATGGCCTTCCCGTCCTTCTGGCGTCCCTCGTCGTGGCGGCAGTAGAAGTCGCCGCAGCGCGGCGTCCGAGGCAGGCACGAATCCCATGGCTGAAGCGGGATGGGGCGGATGGGACGGCTTCTGTACTGGAGTTGTTGGAGAGAGGGTCGAGCCCCCCGGTCGGGGAGGGGTCGAGCCCTGCGTGACTTTGTAGCGTTCCCGAAGTCGTTGTCGAGGGTCGCACTGTTCACTTTCCGAGGGGTACTGTTGGAGTCCGTACTCATGTATGGCGATAGTGGTGGTACAGTTGACAGGAATCGGGGACTTGACGGGGAGTTGGCGGATTTGACAGCGGACGCGGGCGCCCATGTCGTTAGGTGGGTTCACTTTAACCCATGCCGGGAGCAGTTGGGTTAATCGAGCCCCTCGTCCGGGGGTCGTCCGTTCGACCCCTGGTCGAGGGGGAGGTCGAAGCGTCGACGGGGTCGGAGAGGTTGAGGTAGAGGTCGGGGGGTCGATCGCCCCGACCCCTCATCCGTCCTTCGTTCGTCGAGGTAGGAGCCGGGGGGTCATTCGCCTACCCCCTCGGTCCGTCATTCGGCGTCGAGGTGGAGCCGGGGGGTCGTTCGCCCCGCCCCCTCGGTCCGTCATTCGACGTCGAGGTGGAGCCGGGGGGTCGTTCGCCCGCCCCCCTCGGTCCGTCATTCGGCGTCGAGGTGGAGCCGGGGGTCGTTCGCTCGCCCCCTCGGTCCCCTCATTTTTCGTCAAAGTGGGCCGGGCCCGCGACTTGTTGCCACAGCCGGTGTAGGGGGGCCTTCGAGTGATGGCCGCGCCTTTACGGAGTAGTGGGCTGGTCCTCTGCCTTAAAAATGGTTGCTATGTTTAGCGTTAATTTATCGAAGGGTTTAGGGTATCCCTTACCTTCGTACCCGACAAAAAGCCCCCGAGGCCCCAGAGGAGTGATTAAGAACTCCTCTGGGGGCTATGATACGTGTTTTCTCGGAGGAGTAAGGGTTGCCCGGAGGTTTTGTCCTTGGCCTGCAGGGTTAGTGAGAGGTTCGATTCTCCGTGGGTCGCGCGAGCGCACCCCGGGGGGTAGCCCCCGAGGCCCCAGAGGAGTAATTAAGAACTCCTCTGGGGGCTATAATATGTTGTATCGAGGGGTTTTTTAAGGATACCTGGAGGCGTGGCACCCTGTCGAGGGGTCGATTCCACTCTTTTCCCTAAAAAGAAAAGTGTTTTGAGGGCGGCTGTCGAACCCTACCGAGGGCCCGCCCTTCGCTCCCTCGAGCACCACTGGAGTCAGAGCGCCCCGCCCGAGAGGTCGACTCTGTCTGCCAGGTTACGAGTTTTTCGACCCTCTTTCGTCGAGGGGTGCCGTGCGTAGTCGGGGCCCTCGAGCCCTCGAATGGCTAGGCCTTCACTACCTCATAGCGTCCTTCCCACGGATACTTTCGTTCGGATTGTGGGGTGAAGAGCATCGTGCTATCCTCGTTAGGACAAGGCCGAAGTCCTTGGTGAGTTGTTCTCGGGCATGAGTCCATTAGAAATGGTGCCCTGTATGGGTAAAAATCCGAGTGAGAACTCGTACCCCGTTCGATAGGGGTCGACTAGTGGCCCGGAGGCGTTCTCATTGTTAAGCAAGCCGTACGGCTTACTAAGCACGACCATGTGGATGACCAAGGTGCCAACCCCATTCGATAGGAGTTGGTGGCTCGATGCCTCCCAGCGTAGGGATCCTTAGGTGTTCCTAGGTATGCCTCGGATATGTCCCAGGGAGCCTCGAGAGTTCGTTCTCGAGCTACCGGGACATCCCTGACTCGCGTACTCGAGGGCGGTTGTCGAACTCCGTTCGTGGAGCCAGCCTTCGCTCCCTCAAGATTTGGGGGTGGACCGGAGTCCGTTAACCATGGGTCCTTCCTGACCTCGGGTACTCGAGGGCGGCTGTCGAACCCTATGTAAGGGTCAGCCTTCGCTCCCTCAAGATTTGACGGATGGTTCATTATCCGACGCTATCCTCAGGAGGGGGAGTCCTGCCTTGTGGACCCCTGAGGGGAAAAGCAGGTGGTTGTTGTATTGAACTTGGGGACATACCTGTGCCGGAGCTCTCGAGGGAGGCTGTCGAACCCCCGGACGGGCCAGCCTTTACCCCTTCGAGGCCGTGGAACGAACTGCAGTTGATGACCCGAGGCCCCGTCAGGCCTCGAGTACTCGAGGGGGGCTATCGAGCCCGTTCGTCAGGCCGGCCTTCGTCCCCTCGAGATTTTGGGGGTGGACCGAGGTCCTAACCCGAGGTCATTTCTGGCCTCGGGTACTCGAGGGTAGCTGTCGAACCCTCTTTCGAGGGCCAGCTCTCGCTGCCTCAAGATTCCTTACCCTCGAAGACGACGTTTCCGGCCGCGCGCCTTTTCAGGCGATGTCCGTTCGGCGCAACAGTGGCGGTTGCAGGGCGGAGTGCGGCGCGGAGCCCGATGATGGGATGGAACGCCTTATCCTGGAGGAATACGAGGAAGGGAGTATAGGCGAATTAAATGCGGAGATTCTCTTGCCTGTTTGCCGGATCCGTCCGCTGGCCTCCGCGTATAAGTAGCGAAGGTGAGGAGTCGGGTGCTCTTTCCGCGCACTTGCCTTCCTTGCCTCCTTGCCTTCGTCTTCCTTGCCTCCTTCTCCCCGCTACTGCCTTAGGCATCCCGCGAGCCGAAACTCTGCGCAAGCGAGAGAGAAAGAGATAGGGAACGTACCATCCGCCCCTAAGTCCGAGCAAACCACCGTCCCCATGGCCAAGTTCGACCTCATCGGCACCGATGACTGGCCCGCCTCCTTGGTGACCGCCTCGCATTTGACGGGGTTGGTGGAGAGTGGTCTTCTCCGGCCTGTTACCACGGCGGAGAGGCCGGAGTGGATGCTTCCGCCGCGGGACCATGCCGAGCCCAACCCGCCGGAGGGGTATGTGGTGTCGTTCGAGATTTTCCATTGGGCGGGACTGGGTGCTCCACCCAGCCGCTTTCTGCGCACGCTCCTCCACTACTACGGCGTGGAGCTCCAGCACCTCACCCCCAACGGCGTCTTCCAAGCGGCGGTCTTCGCTGCGGTGTGCGAGGGCTACCTTGGGATCGAGCCCCACTGGGAGCTGTGGCTCCAATCTTCAAGGCCAACATCTTCCACGCCTCGGTCAACAGGGGTACCCGCCGGATGGTCAGGGCGGGTGCTGCAGCATCTCCGTCAAGCGGTCGAAGTGTTGGCTCCCGGCGAAGCCGTCCTCGAGCCACTCCGGATGGCACTCCGGGTGGTTCTACCTGAGGAACGACGACGATCTGCTCCCGGCGTACACCGAGAGGACACTCGACGCCCAGCCCGACCGCTGGGGGTATGGCGTCCCGACGAACAAGCAGGACCGCCTCGACGGCTTGCTGGACGCGCTCAGGCGTCTGAAGGAGAAGGGGCTCACGGCGGAGATCGCCGCGTCAGCGTTCCACCGGCGGCGGATCATGCCGCTGATGGCTCGACCCCTTCGCATCGACGAGATGGGTCCGGGGGTCGATCTCTCAGGCTGTCGCTTCGTCGAAGAAGAGCTGGCCCCGGATAGGGTGGTCCGCCGTGTCCGCCGCTTCTTCGCAGGGTCATTCGACCCCAAGAACGTCACGAAGATCCCCATGAAGCCGAACGAGGGCTTCTTTGAGCTGGTAAGGTTCTTTCCTTTGGTTAGAGTCCTCGCGCTCGCCCCTTCTGTCCTCTCTGCCCGTGTTCTAACTGCCTCGCGTTCCGCAGGGGAATGTGTCCTACCGACCCTCGCCCCCGCCGGTGAAGGAGGACCGGGCCGCGAAGGAGGCGAGGCGCCTCCACGCGGAGAAGCAGAAGGCCGACAAGGACAAAGCCAAGGTGGCCACGTCCAAGAGGGCTCGGGAGAGAGAGTTGAGAGAGCAGCGCCGGGCCCATCAGAGGCGGGAAGGTCTCGAGGAGGAGTTGTCGCCCTCTGAAGAGGAGGATGAGGAGGAGGAGGAGGAGAACTGGAGCGATGTGGAGGGGGAGGAGACAGCGCCTGAACAGGCGGCCGTTGCAACCGGGGGAGGGGGGGGGGGTCGACCTCGAGGTCGGCCCTTACCGTCGAGGCTAGGCCACGGGGGGAGCGCCCCGTGGCTTCGCAGGAAGACGTGCCGCGGCAGATGCGCTCGCAGACGTCGCGATCCTCGTCGGGGGGGGTCGATCGGGCGAGCCCCCGACGCCCGCTGCGTCGAGCGCACGGGCGCCGGGCCCGTCGGCGCAGGTGGGGACCGGCAAGGGTACGACGGTGGCGCCGCCGGCCCCTGCCCGGGAGACGGTGCCGAGAGCCGCCTCGACCCCCCGCCCCCCGGCGGTGGTGCTCAAGGGCTCGACCAGCCCGACGGTCTCCGGGCCGAAGCGCCGGGCTCCGAGGGGGTAAGTCGCTTTCATGGACGTTTTTTGTATTTTCTTTTTGTCGATAATGACCCGTGCTTACCTTTGCACACGTGTTTCTTTTTCAGGTCGAAGCGCCCGCAGGGAGCCGCGCCCTTAGCCCCTGCCAAAAAGCTAAAGGTGGGGGCTGCGGTCCAAGCAGCCGCCGAGGCCGGTCCCGCTGCTCCGCCCCCGTCGGTGCTCATTCCCCGAGGCGGCATGGGCAGCCACGGCCCGGGAGGCGATGGCGCGGGGGAAGGCGCAGGGGGCCTCGGTGTCTGCTCAGACGGCGGAGGAGGCGAGCCCGCCGGCGGTGGCCGTCGAAGCGACGGTCGTGGCGCCCCGCGCGGCCGTCGGAAGAAGTTGTACCTGGCGCCCCGGGGGGCGCAGGGCTTCCGCCGACAGCGGTCGCGGCCGAGGAGGTGGAGGTGGTCGGGCCCCAAGGCCCTATGAACGAGGGGGAGGCTCCGGTTCACCCAACGCCGGGGCGTTGGCCCGAGGGCCTAGCTGCGCTGGAGGCTTGACTCTGGCTCGAGCGCGAGGGCACGACTGCTGCCAGCGCCCGAGGGCCCCTCGACGACGCCAGAGCTCGAGGCGGGGGGTCCGGTCGATCGGCCCGAGGGAATGCCCGTGTCGGCGCAGGTGGACGAGATGGTGGCCGAGCTGGTGGGCTTGGCGGAGACGACCACCGTCGCGGCTCCTCGGGCGGAGCCGGAGGAGGCTCAGCGTCCCCTCGAGGCTGGGGGGGCCGCTGTCTCGAGGTAAGCCACACTTCGACTCGCTCGGGACGTAGTGGGTTTGCCTTGCTGGGTGTTAACTTTTTCGAGTCCTTCGTCGCGCAGGGCCGTTCTACTGGCCGGGGTCTTCTTCTACCGGTGGCGATGGCTTGGCGGGGCCGTCGACGTCCTCGCGAGGTGGCCCCGAGGATGGGAGAGGACAGGCGGAAGAAGCCTCGCCCCTTTCCGCTTATCGAGGGGGGGGCGATCTGCGCGAGGACGTCACGGGGACGTCGAACAGAGGATCGCCGCCCGCAGCGTGGCCTGGGGCCAGGAGATTCTCGAGTTTGCGGACCCTCGAGACCCCGAGCGGCTTTTCCTCACGCTCGACGACTAGGCCGAGCTCCGACGGTGGGAGCACGTCGAGGAGTATCGGGCATTGTTTGAGCACTCGATACGTCGTGCTGCGGAGATCGCCGCCACGGACATACGCCAGGGGATGGAGGTGGGTTTTGTTCTCCCTTAGATAGTACTCGAATTGTCTGGTTGCTGTTTGTTGACGGTCTTCGTTTTTATCCTCGCCAGTCGCTGTGGGTGAGGTCTTACGAGAAGTCCCAGTACATCCTCCGGGTGCAGGAGCAACTCCTGACCCTCCGCGCCTCGCTGGGTAGGGCGGAAGAAGAGGTCGCCCACGCGAGGGCTGAGATGGCGGCTGTCCAGAAGGATGCCGAATCCAAGGTCACTCATGCGAAGGCCGGCTACGAGGCCATCCAGAAGGAATCCTGGGCGGCCTTGTCGACAACGCAAGGGAAGCTCGACATCGCCCTTCAGTCGACCGTCACCGTCGAGCGGGAACGGGACGCTGCCCTCGAAGCCAAGCGCAAGGCCGAGGAGGAGGCTGCCCGGCTGAAGGAGGAGCTGGCCCGAGCGATGGAAGGCATCCGAGGGCTCCGGGGAGACCTCGACGCCGTCTCCCGCGAGCGCGACGCTCTGGCCACCTCGGAGGAGAAGGCTCGGACCCGCGCGACCTCCCTGGGCGTGGTGGCGATGAACCAGAAGAGGGCCCTCGACGACGTAGGCAAAACCATCGAGGGCCTCGAGGCCAAGGTTAGGGATCAGTCCTCCGACCTTGTCGACGTCCGCCACCAGCTCGAGGAGACCGAGCGGGCCTACTCCACCTTGGACCTGCGTGCCCAAGGTGAGTGTTTCGAGAGTGTTGCAAAATCTGTCCTACCTCGACCCTCTTTCTGCTTCTTTGGATTTTGACTGTTGCGTGCTTGTTTTGGCAGAGCTCGCGAAGGATAATGCCCGCGCCCACAAGGACCTGGACAATCTTCAGGGCCTCCTCGGCACTGAGGCGAACCTCAACGCAACGCTTGCGGACGCCATCAACACCTTCTGCAACGACCTCTCGGTCAGGCCGGAGCCGGAGGTCGAGGGGGATGCTCGAGGGGACTCCCTGCTGCGCCGCTTCTACTCCATGACGCGGGGGGTGACGGAGAACGTCCGAGCCGCCCTACATGTGGGCGTGAAGCGGGCCCTCGCGGTCGTCAACTCGCTCTACGACGTGGACCTCAACCTCGTTGTCGACGGTGTTCGCCACCGACCCGAAGCTGACCGAGGAAGAGAACGACGCGAAGTGCCAGGAGTTGATGGATCACGCAGAGGTGCCTGGAGGCCTGCTGGCGAAACTCTTCGAACCCGAGGTGATCCCCTCGGTGGACGAGTAGCCCTTGGAAGGTGTCGACGGGTAGTCCCCGGGCCTGCGAGCCATATCTGGACAAGAAGGTCCATGTAATAGTTAGGCCTTTGTACTGATACAATGCCAAGCCCCCGAGGGCTTTTTGTGTATAATGCATTTTGATCGAGATGCACATAGTTATTTTTGTTTTTTCGAGCTCTCCCTGCTTTTCTTTGCCTAAGTCGACGCTTGTGAACTAAGTGTTCGACGCACGCTCATATCCCTGGAAGGGGGGTGGCGAGCGGGGATACCGTAGCCCTGGGGCGTAGGTGAGTCCCTGGCTCGACGGCACCCGCGACCCTTAGGGAGTTCGAGGCACCTTTGCTTAGTTACGAAGCGTACTCGAGGGAAAGAACGAGAGGGAGAGTCGAGTTTCGAAAAAACGTTCGAGTTTTTTGGGGACTTAGGAGGGGGGTGCCCCCCCTGTTAGCCCCCGAGGGAGGCTCGACTTTGGTGAGGCAAAGTCGAGGCTACCTTAGTGCTATAGACGGGGCCGTCTCATTATTTCTACTCTCGAGCTCTCTCTGCTTTTCTTTGCCTAAGTCGGCGCTTGTGAACTAAGTATTCGACGCACGCTCGTATTCCTGGAAGGGGGTGGCGAGCGGGGATACCGTGGCCCTGGGGCGTAGGTGGGTCCCTGGCTCGACGACACCCTCGACCCTTAGGGAGTTCGAGGCGCCTTTACTTAGTTATGAAGCGTACTCGAGGCGAAAGAACGAGAGGGAGAGTCGAGTTTCGAAAAAATGTTCGAGTTTTTCGGGGACTTAGGAGGGGGTGCCCTCCTGTCAGCCCTCGAGGGGAGCTCGACTTTGTTCGGGCAAAGTCTAGGCTACCTTCGAGTTGCGAACGAACGTGAAATGTGTTTCGAGAACATTTTATTCATTCGAGAATTTGTACATAAATGCGAAAATGTACAAGGCCCTGGGCCTCAGGGATAGAAGCGACGTAGCTGTTCGATGTTCCACGCGTTGGTGAAGATCTCGCCCTTCTCGTTCTTCAGTTTGTAAGTGCCGGGCTTCAGCACCTCTGCCACGATGAAGGGTCCCTCCCAAGGTGGTGTCAACTTGTGACGCCCCTTGTTGCTTTGTCGACGGCGCAGAACGAGGTCGCCGACGTTGAGGTCCCTTTTGCGCACGTTTTTGTCGTGGTAGCGCCGCAGCGTCTGCTGGTACCGTGCCGACTTGAAGAGGGCCATGTCACGGGCTTCCTCGAGCTGGTCGAGGGAGTCCTCTCGGGCTACTGTGTTGGCTTGCTCGCTGTAGGCTTTTAGTCGAGGGGACCCGTACTCGAGGTCAGTGGGGAGGACGGCCTCGGACCCGTAGACCAAGAAGAACGGAGAGAACCCCGTGGCTCGACTTGGTGTCGTTCGGAGACTCCATAGCACAGCGGGCAGCTCGTCGACCCATCTCCTTCCATGTCTGTTCAGCCGGTGAAGATCCTCGGCTTGAGGCCCTGCAAAACCATACCATTGGCACGCTCGACCTGACCGTTAGTTCGAGGGTGGGCGACTGCGGACCAATTCACCCTGATGTGGTGATGGTCACAGAAGTCCAGGAACTTTTGGCCGGTGAACTACGTGCCGTTGTCGGTGATGATGACGTTGGGGACCCCGAAGCGGTGGATGATGTCGGTGAAGAATAGCACGGCTTGTCGAGACTGGATGTTGGCGATGGGTCGAGCCTCGATCCACTTCGAGAACTTGTCGATAGCCACAAGAAGGTGAGTGTGGCCACCCTTGGTCGGCCCCCATACTGCGAATGGCCAAGTTATGGGTATCATCTGAAGAGCTTGGCGGGTAGGTGGGTCTGCCTGGCGTAGAACTGGCATCCCTTGCAAGATCGAACGAGTTTGGTGGCATCGTTGACAGCGGTCGGCCAGTAGAAGCCCTATCGAAAGCCACTTCCTACCAGCGTTCTCGGCGCGCGTGGTGGCCACAAGCACCCGAGTGTAGATCCTTCAGCAATGCCCTCCCCTCCTCGAGGGTGAGGCAGCGTTGAAGTACAACCCGACGGGCTCCGTCGATATAGTTCGCGGCCATCCCCGTACAGGACATAGGTTTTGGCTCGTCGAGCTACACGACGGGCTTTCGTGCGGTCTTCCGGGAGTTCGCCTCACGTCAGGTACTCGAGGTAAGGCGCGCGCCAATCCGTCGGAGGGGTTGGCGCCGCGACGGCCTCGTCGATCTCCATGACCTCTCCCCCGCTCGAGGGGGATCGGTCGAGTGGGGTGGGTCGACCCCTTGCTCGAGGGCGGGAGCCCTCGAGTCCAGGTCGACGAACGGTGTGTGCAGATCCCTCGAGAAGATGTCGGGAGGGACCGTGCCTCGAGTAGACGCAATATTGGCCAGCTCGTCGGCAGCTTCGTTGTACCGACGGCTACGTGGTTGAGCTCGAGGCCGTAGAACTTGTCCTCGAGCCTTCGGACCTCCTTGCAGTAGGCTTCCATCTTAGGGTCGTGGCAGCTCGAGTCTTTCATCACTTGGTCGATCACCAACTGAGAGTCCCCTCGCACGTCGAGGCGTCAAACCCCGAGCTCGATGGCGATGCGCAGGCCGTTGACGAGGGCCTCGTACTCGGCGACGTTGTTGGAGGCGGGGAAGGGGGCGGACGACATAGCGCATATGGACCCCTGAGGGTGATATGAATACCAATCCGGCGCCTGCTCCCGTCTTCATCAACGACCCGTCGAAGTACATGGTCCAGAGCTCGCTCTGAACCTGCGCTGGGGGTAGTTGGGTGTCGGTCCATTCTGCAACGAAATCTGCCAGTACCTGAGACTTGATGGCCTTCCGAGGGGCGTAGGAGAGGGTCTCCCCCATGAGCTCGGCGGACCACTTGGCGATCCTTCCCGATGCCTCCCGGTTCTGGATTATCTCTCCGAGGGGGAAAGATGAGACCACAGTGACCGAGTGGCCCAGGAAATAGTGTTTGAGCTTTCGTCGAGTGAGGACGACCGCGTACAGCAGCTTCTGATGTGGGGGTACCTCATCTTGGTCTCAGAAAGGACCTCGCTCACGAAGTAGACAGGCCTCTGAACCGGCAGAGCGTGTCCTTCCTCCTCCCTCTCGACTACTATGACCGCGCTGACTACCTGGGTAGTTGCTGCGACATAGAGCAAGAGGGGCTCGGCCGGGCTCGGGGGACCAAGACCGGGGGCGAGGTGAGCAAGGCCTTGAGCCTCGAGAGCGATTCCTCGGCTTCGGTGGTCCATGCGAAGTGTTCCGTCTTCTTCAGGAGGCGGTAAAGGGTAGGGCCTTCTCTCCGAGCCTCGACATGAAGCGACTGAGGGCGGCGAGGCACCTAGTAACCCTTTGCACGCTTTTGAGGTCGTTGATCGGGCCCATCCTCGTGATGGCGGTTACCTTCTCGGGATTGGCCTCGATGCCGCGCTGGGAAACTATGTACCCTAAGAGCATGCCTCGAGGGACCCCGAAGACACACTTCTCAGGTTCAGCTTTATGCGATTAGCCCTGAGGCACCCAAACGCGATCTCGAGGTCTCCGACCAGGTTTCTGACGGTTCTGGACTTGACCACGATGTCATCGACGTAGGCCTCGATGGTCGGCCCTATGTGTTTCCCGAAGACGTGGAGCATGCATCGCTGGTAGGTGGCTCCGGCGTTCCGCAGGTCGAAGGGCATGATGAGGTAGCAAAACATGCCGAAGGGAGTGATGAAGGAGGTCGCGAGCTGATCGGACTCCTTAATCTTTATTTGGTGGTACCCGGAATACGCATCAAGGAAGCAAAGGGTCTCACATCCCGAAGTGGAATCTACTATTTTTTCGATACGTGGTAAAAGAAAAGGAACTTTAGGACACGCTTTATTTAGACTAATGTAGTCTACACACATCCTATCCTTCCCATTCTTTTTATTTACAAGCATGGGATTAGCTAACCACTCGGGATGATGCACCTCCTTAATGAATCCGGCCTTCAAAAGCTTGTCGACCTCCTCCCCGATGATCCTGCGCTTCTCCTCGTTGAAGCGGTGCAGGCGTTGCTTCACCGGTCTGGACCCGGCTCGGATGTCCAAGGAGTGCTCGGCGACCTCCCTCGGAATGCCCGGCATATCCGAGGGACTCCATGCGAACACGTCGGCATTCGCACGGAGAAAGTCGACGAGCACTGCTTCCTATTTGGGCTCGAGGGTGGCACTGATCGTCAGCGCCTTCCCATCCGCGAGGCCGGGGTCGAGCGGGACGGTCTTCGTGTCTTCCGTCGGCTTGAAGTTGCCAGCGTGTCGCTTGGGGTTGGGGATCTCTCCAAACAAGTCGTCGAGGGCCGCGAGGATAGCCGAATCCTCACGGGCCTCGGCTTTTTCCACGCACTCGACGTTGCAGTCGAATGCGTGCTCGTAGGAGGTGTCGATGGTGATGACCCCTGAGGGCCCCGGCATCTTGAGCTTGAGGTAGGTGTAGTTCGGGACCGCCATGAACTTGGCGTATCCCGGTCTACCGATGGCGGCGTGGTAGGTGCCTCGGAACGCAACCACCTCGAAGGTCAGCTCTTCCTTTCGGAAGTTCCAAGGGACGCCGAAACAGACCGGTAGCTTGATGCGGCCGATCGGGAGTGCCTTCTTCCAAGGGATGATCCGTGGAACCCCCCCTGCGCTGGGTAGGAGCATGGTCCTTGGGATCCCCAGGAGGTCGAGGGTCTCGGCGTAGATGATGTTGAGGCTGCTCCCCCCATCCATGAGTACCTTGGTGAGGCGGGTGTTGAGGATGATCGGGCCGACGACGAGCGGGTAAGCCCCTGCGTTGGGGATGTGCTCGGGGTGGTCGTCCTGATCGAAGGTGATCGGCGTATGGGACCAGTTGAGGTACCGTGGAGCCTGGGCTCGAACGGAAAAAACTTCTCGACGCTCCCTCTTGCGCTGGCGCGCGGTGAGGCGAGTCGAGGGTCCCCCGTAAATCATGTAGCAGTCGTGGATTTCGGGGAAGCCTCCCTTCTTGACATCGCCCCTGACGTGGGCGTCATAGGGCAGCTCTTCTTTGTCGTCATCTCTCCTGAAGCCAGGAGGGACGAAGTGCTTTCGGAGCATGCGGCAGTCCTCGAGGCGGTGGTTGGCCGGCCCCATATGATAGGGGCAAGGGTCCTTCAGCATCGGGAGGGAGGGGGCCCCGTCGGGAGGGGGCCCTCGAGGCTTCTTCTTGTCTGCCGCAGCGACAAGGTCATCGGGCTCGTCGTCGTGCTCGACGTTGGGCTCGACGTTGCGTTGGCCCGGTTGGTTCTTCTTCTTCTTCTTCCGGCCGCCGTTGCCGTCGTTGTTCCTTTTGGGCCCATTGTTCTTCTTGGGCCCGTCGTCCGAGCCCCCAGGCTCATCCGCCTTGCCTTTCCCCTTTCCTGGGGGTATCTGGAAGAACGCGCCAACGGCCTCTTCGCCAGCTGCGTAGTTGGCGATGACGTCCATGAGCTCATTGGCGGTCTTGGGGGTGTTTCGCCCCAGCTCCCGCACCAACTCCCTGCAGGTTGTCCCGGCAATGAACGTCGTGATGACCTCGTGGTCGGAGATGTGGGTCAGTGCGATGCGCTGCTTCGAGAATCGGCGGGTGAAGGCGCGGAGGGTCTCCCCTGGCTTCTACTTGCAGCTGCGAAGGTCCCAGGGGTTGCCCGGCCGCTCGTAGGTGCCCTTGAAGTTGCCCTCGAAGATCCGAACCAGGTCGGACCAGTCCTGGATCAAGTCCGGGGTAGCTCCTCGAGCCACCTTCGAGCGGTGTCGGAGAGGAACAGTGGGAGTTACCGAATGATGACGTGGTCATTGTTGGCTCCACCCAGCTGGCATGCCAGCCTGAAGTCGGCAAGCCAGAGCTCTGGCTTGGTTTCGCCGTTGTACTTGACCAGGCTGGTGGGTGGACGGAAACGGACGAGCAGGGAGGCCCGCCGAATGGTTCTACCGAAGACTCGGGGCTCCGGCGGCTCCGGAGACCGACATCGGTCTTCGTCGCTGTCGTAGCGCCCACCTCGGTGAGCGTTGTAGCCTCGAGCCTCGGCGTCGCCGTACCGACGTCGATTATTCACCCGAGGGGGGAGGTCATCGACGAGGCGTTCCTGAACCGGTCGTCGCTCGACCTGGCCCTGGGGCGCCTTGTTCTGGTGGACGGAGACCTCCCGATTTTGTCGAGGGGGCGCTGCTTGTCGCTCAGAGGCAGCCCCTCGACGCCTCGAGGCTGAGCTCTCCACCTGCTGTACGGCCGCAGTTTGGAGAAGCCCCTGGATTTCGTCCCTGATACGCCGTGTCTGGGGGGTCGATGGCGCCGGCATGTCGCGGAGCAGCATCGCGGCTGCTACAACATTCTGGCTGGCGCGGTTGAAGACTCGGGGTTCGACGTTCCCCTCCTCGACAATCTGCCGGTGGACTTCCCGGGCCCGCTCGCGAGCTCCTCCACCCTGAGGACGCCCTCGATCCCGCTCGAGGGCGTGTTCGAGCTGCTGAAGACGCAGGCGCTCCTCCTCGAGCTTGCTGAGAAGCTCTCGGACCTGTGTAATCTGGACGTCGGGGGGTGGATCGGCTCTATCAGGACTTGGGGGGATGGCATCTCGAGCTGGTGTGGCGTTGGTCCCCCCTCCTTCTTCGGTGGCCGCGGTGTCATCGGCGTCGTCCTGCGGGTCGGCTTGCTCATCGAGGTGGAAGCACTCCCGGGTGGAGTCATAACTCTCGTCGGGAGAGTCCGAGTCGGGGTCGGCGTGGTAGAAGCGGGGAAGGCCCTACCCCTTTCTTCCTCCTCCAGGTGCCGCTGTAACGTACCCCACGTACGGGGCAGTTCGGGCTCGCCCGGTGAAGAGGTGGTGACGGGATCGGCCGTCGCCCACGACGGGGTCCATGGAGACTCGTCATATGTATGTATCCACAGCCCTGCGAAAGCAGAGTAGAGTTCGGCACTATTGCGGAGCCCGTACGGGAACGGGTCACGTGGTGGTGACGGGTCGAGGGTGTCGGAGAGGCCACGGGAGCCTCCGGGGACGACGACGTGGCAGAGCCGAAGTCCCGCTCGGGGGTACGCCCGCCCTCGGCCCACAAGCGTGGGTCAAGCGGACCCCTAGGAGAAGGGGCCGTGTCGCCAACTGGGACCGGGGGAACGGCATCCGGCGCCTCAGAGCTCGCACGACGGCGAGCGCGTCGGAGCCGCTCGCGCCTCCTCCTGATCGTAGGCCAGAGATGCAAGCGGAGGGACCGTCGCCTGATCCTTGCTGGCTCCGGCGCAGCAGAGCTGCTGACGTCTAGGCCACGGGCGGAGGGAAAGACTATGAAGTCGCCCTGGTCCGTGGAAACGAACCCTAGACTGCCGAACCAGATGACGGTGGTGAACGGGAACGGTGGGATGGTAGAATCCATCTGAGAGAGTAGTTCGGAGTTGATCGACACCCGAATCCCCCCTATCTGGTGCGCCAACTGTCGGTGTTATGACCCGGGGGTCAAGACCACCAACGAGTAAATTTGTATATCGCGTGCTCCCTCTCTCAGACGTGATGCAAGATGGACACAAGGTTTATCCTGGTTCGGGCAAAGAAGGCCCTACGTCCAGCGGGGGGGGGATGACTTGTATTATCTCGCACCCAAAGCGTGCTCGTACAGGGGGGGTACAAGCTGTGTTACACGGAGTTGGCCACCCGAGGGGTCGATCGAGTGGCGGGGTGTGTGGAGTGTGGAGTGTCGGAGTCTGAACTGAGGTCCCGGAGGTTTCAGGCTCTGACCGTCTAAGAAAGAAGAAGAAGCCCCCCCTCTTCTACCTCGGCGTCCCCTTTTATATGCCAACGGGAGGTCCGAGGGTACAGGGTCCTAACTGTGGCAGTATGGGTAGCGTATCCGCGGCACAGTGTTGGCGGAGAGACGTTTGAGCACTATGGCGGCATGGCCTTCTCGTCCTTCTGGCGTCCCCGGTCGTGGCGGCAGTAGAAGTCGTCGCAGCGCGGCGTCCGCAGGCGGGCACGAATCCCACGGCTGAAACGGGACAGGAAGGAGCCGGGGGGTCGTTCGCCTGCCCCCTCGGTCCGTCATTCGGCGTCGAGGTGGAGCCGGGGGGGTCGTTCGCCCGCCCCCTCGGTCCGTCATTCGGCGTCGAGGTGGAGCCGGGGGGTCGTTCGCCCGCCCCCTCGGTCCGTCATTCGGCGTCGAGGTGGAGCCGGGGGGTCGTTCGCCCCGCCCCCTCGGTCCGTCATTCGGCGTCGAGGTGGATCCGGGGGGTCGTTCGCTCGCCCCCTCGGTCCGTCATTTTTCGTCGAAGTGGGCCGGCCCGCGACTCGTTGCCACAGCCGGTGTAGGGGGGCCTTCGAGTGATGGGCCGCGCCTTTACGGAGTAGTGGGTTGGTCTCTGCCTTAAAAATGGTTGCTATGTTTAGCGTTAATTTATCGAAGGGTTTAGGGTACCCCTTACCTTCGTACCCGACAACTACCAAATATTATGTCATCGACATGTATTTGGCACACAAAGATATCATTATTGACTTTATGATTGAAGAGAGTAGGATCCGCTTTGCCTATTTCAAAGCCTTGTTTGATCAAGAATTCCTTAAGGCATTCATACCATGCTCTTGGTGCTTTCTTAAGCCCATAGAGCGCCTTATGGAGCTTGAAGACATGATGAGGGAACTTTGGATCTTCAAAACCCGGTAGCTGCTCAACATACACCAACTCTTGGATAGGGCCATTGAGAAATGCACTCTTGACATCCATTTGTTGAAGCTTGAAGTCATGATGGGCAGCATAGGCCAAAAGCATTCGAATTGCTTCAAGCCTAGCTACCGGTGCATATGTCTCTTCAAAGTCTAGGCCCTCCACTTGAGTGAAACCTTGAGCCACCAATCTTGCCTTGTTCCTTGTCACCACGCCTAGCTCATCTTGCTTGTTGCGGAAGACCCATTTGGTTCCAATCACATTGGTATTTGGTCTTTCCACAAGTGACCAAACCTTGTTCCTTTCAAAACTATTTAGCTCTTTTTGCATAGCAATCACCCAATCCGGATCATCTAGAGCTTGCTCAACCTTGAGGGGTTCCAAAGAGGAGACAAAAGAGTAAAATTGACAAAAATTTGCCAAATGTGAACGAGTAGTTACCCCTCTTCGGAGACTCCCAAGTATATTGTCGACGGGATGATCCTTTTGAATTGTTTGCCTTAATCTTGGGTGTTCTGTGACTTCTTGTTGGTTAGCTTGGTCATCATACTCATGCTCTTCAAATATTGGTTGTAGGTTCCTTGGACTAGCAGGAGAAGGGTTAGCTGCTGCCTGTCTGCCTGGTCCGGCAGTGCCGGCCATAGGGGCAGAGCCCTGACCAGGGAGCACTGCAGGCCCTTCTTCATCAAGTCTTGGAGCAGTAGCTTCTTCTCCTTGAGGTTCCACATCTATGGCCTAAGCTTCTTATGGCCTAATATCACCAATAGCCATATTCTTGATTGCTTCACATGGTGGTTCCTCGTTACCTACAATCACTTGATCAATTTTCTCTACTTGAGAGCCATTAGATTCATCAAATGTCATGCCTATCGCG
Organism: Microstegium vimineum; assembly: GCA_022036555.1. NCBI lineage: Eukaryota > Viridiplantae > Streptophyta > Magnoliopsida > Poales > Poaceae > Microstegium > Microstegium vimineum. The sequence continues at coordinate 41,540,272 of CM039136.1, read as the reverse complement.
ATTTCAATTTTCCCCAAGGTCTTGTTGAATACACGATAGGCATGCTCATTTGATCCATAACCAAGAAGAAAACCTTCATCAACTTTAGGTGCAAACTTAGAGGTTTTGGGTTTCTTATTAAGTATGAAACACTTGCACCCAAAAACTCTAAAGTAAGACACCTTTGGTTTGTTACCGGTTAGGAGTTCATATGAAGTCTTCTTCAAGATTTTGTGTAGATAGAGTCGGTTGATGGCATGGCAAGCGGTGTTGACGGCTTCGGCCCAAAAGATATCCGAAGTCTTGTACTCATATAGCATTGTCCTTGCCATGTCAATGAGTGTCCGGTTCTTCCTCTCTACTACACCATTTTGTTGAGGGGTGTATGGAACTAAAAACTCATGCTTGATGCCCTCATCATCAAGAAACTCCTCCACTTGAGTGTTCTTGAATTCGGTTCCATTGTCACTACAAACTTTCTTGATTTAGAAACCGAATTCTCTTTGTGCTCTTCTAATGAAGGTTTTCACCTTATCTTGCACTTGTGCCTTATCATACATGAAAAACACCCAAGTGAAACGAGTAAACTCATCAACAATAACTAAATCATGTTTGTTACCGCCAATGCTTATGTAGGCCACCGGTCCAAAGAAATCCATGTGAATCAGCTCCAATGGTTGCTTGGTGGAGACAATGCTCTTTGGTGGGTGAGGTGCACCTACTTGCTTTCCGGCTTGGCAAACGCTACAAATTCTATCCTTCTCAAAATGAACATTGGTTAGTCCAAGAATGTGTTCATCTTTTAGGAGTTTGGCCAAGTTCCTCATCCCAACATGAGCTAGTCGACGATGCCATAGCCAACCCATGCTAGATTTTGCCACTAAACAAGTCTCAAGCTTAGCCTTACTTTTGTTGAAATCAACTAGGTAAAGCTTGCCCTTCAAACGACCCGTAAAGACAATAGAGGAATCCTCCCTCTTAAAGACGTCCACACTCTTATCCGTAAAGAGACAATTGAAGCCCATCTCACATAATTGAGAAACGAACAACAAATTGTAACTCAACGAATTCACATGTAATACATTTGAGATGGAATGATCAAGAGTAATAGCAACTTTACCAAGTCCAATCACTTCCCCTTTGGAGTTGTCACCAAAGATGATATTCTCACTTGCATTTGAAGTTGGGTAACATGATGAGAACATACTCCTTTCTCCGGTCATATTATTTTCTACATCCGCTATCAAGCACCCAACTTGATCCACCGGAGGAGTATGCCTACAAAACAATTTAGTTCCTAGATTTAGGTCCCCAATCAATCTTGGGGCCTTGCATGTTAGTCACAACAATTTTGGGAACCCAAATGTTCATGCTTCTTTTATCATGTTTCTCATCACCCACAAATTCTGCAATGACTTTGCCACGGTCATTGCATTTCAACATGTAGCTTGAGGACAAACTTCCTTGAGGTGACCTTGTCTTGGGTTGATATGCAAATTTGTTTTTGGCCACCCAGATTGAGTCCTCGGGATTCTGAGAAACCTGCTTTTGCTAGGGAATATTCTTGGAATGCACTTGGGCTTTAGCTTGATCAGGTGAAGCATTGGTAGCCTTCCCTTTCTTGGGGCGCGACACTGTCGGCCTCAGGTCCGGCACTGCCGGCCTGTGGTCCAGCAGAGCTGCTGTCTGTGCAGGCTTATCTGCACCAATGCTTCCCTTCTTCTCAAACTTGACACACTCAATGCCTTTGACCATTTTTCTACCATTGGTTTTGCCTCCTTGAGTGTGACCAAGCCCATCTTTGATTGATGGATGCCTTCCATCCTTGTATTGGATCTTCTTTGGCTCAACTTTGTCTTTGTCATTCTTCTTTGAAACTAAGATGACATTGTTGAGCCTTGCTATTTCTTTCTTCATAGCCTCCATGTTGGCAAGATTAGTGGAATAGGCATTCATACCAATATTATAGCATTTTCCACAACCTTGACTAGTGGATGGAGAAGAGGCATCATTTGATTTAGAAAGATGTGAGTTGCCCTCCCAAAGAAGAGAGTATTGTGCCTCAAGCTCTTGATGCTTTTCAACTAAGCCACAATACTTTTGCTTGAGGTCACCACACTCCTTCTTAGTGAGAGCATGAGCTTCTCTTTCCTTGGCCAAAGCTTTGGTCAAAGAGCTCACCTCACTCCTTTCTAATTCAAGGGCTTCCTCACTAGCAATGTAAAGATCCTCTTGTTTAATAAGAGTTTTCTCTCTAGATGCTAGCTCGGCCTTTGTTTCCTCTAATTCATCCAATATGTTGGCAATGAATAGTTTGGTCTTAGGATCCATTTTATTAGTTATTTTATTTATCTCTTCATCACTAGATTCATAATCACTAGAGTAATCACTAGAATCACTACTAGAGATGTCTTTGGGGGGAGGAGTTATGGCTTTGGGTTTTGATTTTACCTTCTCACCCTTTTCCATAAGACAAGTGTGAGGGAATCTTTCATCATCATCGGACATGTTGTTGAAGAGCCTTGTTGAAGTGGATGGCTTGTGAATAGCAATGGTGGCCATCTCTTCATCTTCACTATCAGTTGATTCATCCCAACCATGTCCAATGTGAGCTTCACCCACATATTTCTTCCCTTTCTTGTAGTCACCCTTGTCTTCTCTCTTGCCTTTGCCAAATTTGTTGTCTTTCTCTTTATTTGGGCAATCGGCAATGAAGTGTTCGGTGCTACCACACCTAAAGCAAGTTCTTGATTTCTTGATTGGGAACTTCCTCTTCATGAGCTTGTACCCATTCTTCTTTAGGCCCTTGTTGAATCTTCTTATGAATATAGCCATGTCATCTATGTTCTCCTCTTGTTCACCTTCACTTTCACCATCACTTGATGTTGGAGCTTCGGGTTGATGCTTGATGGCCTTGGTTTCTTGAGCCTTGCTTGAAGATGCTTGCTTGCTGTTTTTGGAACAGCTAGGGGCTGATTTTCTTGCGCTATTGTTTGCCTTGAGAGCCACATCCTTGATCTTCATGCCCTCCAACCTTGCTTGCATCTCTCCAAGTTTCTTCCTCTCTTGGGCTTCTTCTCTTTGTAGATCAAAGGTGATAATCCTTCCAAGCACATCACTTGGGGTGAAGTACTCAAATCTCTTCTTGTCTCTAATCAATATCACAACGGTCTCATTTCTTGGAGAGTAGGCTTCAAGCATTATCTTGACAACCTTGTGATCATTGACCTCTTCACCACCAAGTCCTCTAATCTTCCCAACCATAGTCATCAATCTATCAAACATTTCTTGTGGCCCTTCACCTTCATTTATCACGAACCGGTTGAGCTTGGCCATCAACAAATCAATCTTGGACTGTCTCACTTTGCTCACACCTTCATGTGCAAGGTGCAAGGTGTCCCATATCTCCTTGGCAACCTCCAAGCCCATGACCTTGTTGTACTCATCACCATCCAATGCACTTAGCAATACACTAGTTGCTTATGCATTAAGTCGTATGCAACGGAGCTCGGTAGTGGTGGGGCTTGTAGGATCAACCGGAGGCTCACATCCTTTGTGAACAATCTCCCAAGTACCGGGGTGAAGACCTACAAGATAAGCTTCCATCAAGTGTTTCCACTTGACAAAGTTGGTTCCATCAAAATGAGGCAACTTGCCGGCGGGAACATGAAATAAAGGTTTATGCTCATGTTTAGAGATAGATGAATAATCAAAGGATATGGCGGAGTATTTCTTGCTGTCGTCATCCTTCTTCTTATTCTTCTCATCCTTCTTTGCAATCTTAGAGGCTTGGTACGATACATCATCATCACTGTCGGAGCTACTTGAATCAACCTCCACATGAGAGGCTTGCTCCTTGCTTTTCTTTAGCTCCTCCTCCTTGGCCTTGAGCTCCTTCTTGATAGCTCTAACTTCTATTCTATGAAGCTTCTCGGCGAGCTTTAGGCTTTTGGCCTCATTGATTGTTTTTTCTTCTTTTTGCAACTTTTTGCCTTCTCTTCTCAATTTTCTAGCTTCTTTTCTTCTTGCTATCTCTCTAGTGGATATACTAAGCAGTGGTCTGGTACTTGTTGGTGTCGGCACTCTCATCGCTTCTTAAGGTCTCATGCAAATCCACCTTCTTGGGATCAACCATTACGACATTTCCCTCTTCGGCCATTACCTCACACGGTTAAGTGCTTCTTGAGGTAACCTTGCTCTGATACCACTTGAAAGGACCTAATTGGCCTAGAGGGGGGGGTGAATAGGCATGTCTAAAATTCAACTCAACACTTGCTATCAGTCACAGGCCGGCACTGCCGGGCTCAGGGCCGGCACTGCCGGGCTCAGGGCCGGCACTGCCGGGGTGGCCGGCACTGCTGGGCTAAGAGCAGCAGTGTTGGTCACCTGAACAGATTTCAACACAATTCAAAATGTAAAGCTTGAATGGAAATTGTGCTTGAATAGAAACCTTCCTAGAGGTGAAGGGAACCTCTAGCACCACCTGAAAGTGGTAGCAACACACCCACCAAGTAGATCGGGTCCAAACCCTAGAAATCACCTTGCAAACAAGATATATCAAAATATAGAGATAAACACAAGGGGACACAAGATTTGACCCATGGTTCAGCTCGCCACCAAGGCTTGCCTACGTCCACGTTGTTAAGGTGCGCCACACAAGGCTCAAGCTCGCCACACAAGGCTAGCTCTTTCCTCGGTCTCAAGTCAAGGGAATGAACCCTTAAGATGAGAGAAGTGTATTAGCAATAGTTGGGTGATACAAACTTCCCTAGGTTGCCACACGAAGGAGGCAAGCTCAAGGGCAACCTCTAGCCAGCTAGGAGCAAAGCTCCAAGAGTAAAGAACTCAAACCACCGGCCACCACGCAAACCAAATGCTTGTTGGAGTGAAGATCCGAGGGAGAAGCTTCTTCTCAAAGTTTGGAGGCTCAATCTCTCAAAGAATGATTGGAAATCAATGGAGGAGAGTGGATGAGCACCAAGGGAGAAGGGAGAGCAAGAAAGAGCTTCTCTGTTCTGTTTTTGCGAGGTCTGAGAATTGGAATAGCAGAACTAGCCGTTAGGGGGAAGTGAGGAGGTGTTTAAGTACCCCTCACTGCCAACGGGCAGAACAAGTCACGGCAGTGTCGGCCTATAGCTCGGCACTGCCGGCCTGCCCGGCACTGCCGGCCAAAGAGCCCTGCACTGCCGGCCTGGGCAGAATAGCAAAGGAATGATCTTCAATAAGTTGGCTGATTTGCCCACTTTATATGTGGAGGTGTGAAGTATATAGATAGATGTTGCATTTGGTTCACTTGTTGGCATGCGTGTTGAATCCCTCTTAATAGTACGACATACCTAACTCAATTTCAAAGTATAAAAGAATTTAAACTCCTTTGAGCTTGTTGTCATGCACTTTTTTAATTGGAGGGGTCCGCCAACCTGTTCATCAACCTCCTTAAGTTTAACCTGCTTGTCATGCTTGTAAAGTCCCATTAGTTCTCTAATTGCGTTGTCATATCACCAAAACCCACTTAGGGCTTGATTGCACTTTCAAAAAGTTGTATTGGTCTATGATTGGAAGCCTACTCTATGTGACCGCTTCTAGGCCGGATGTCATGTTTAGTGTATGATGTGTGCAAGATTCCAAGCCTCTCCAAGGGAAAGTCACTTGAAGGCTACAAAGAGAATATTGAGGTAATTGAAGCATACACAAGATGTTGGATTGTGGTATCCCAAGGGGTCTAACTTTGAGTTAATTGGATATTCGGACTCCGACTATGCGGAATGCAAGGTTGATAGAAAGAGCACATCGGGCACATGTCAAATGCTAGGCATGTCACTTGTATCTTGGTCATCAAAGAAGCAAAATAGTGTTGCACTCTCTATCGCCGAAGCCGAATACATTAGTGCGGGTAGTTGTTGTGCTCAATTGCTTTGGATGAAAGCATCTTTGAATGACATTGGAATCAAATTCAAGCAAGTGCCATTGCTATGTGACAATGAAAGTGCGGTGAAGCTAACCAACAATCCGGTTCAACATTCAAGAACCAAGCACATTGACATAAGGCACCACTTCATAAGAGACCATCAACAAAAGGGTGATATTACAATCACAAGTGTTGGCATCGATGATCAACTTGCCGACATATTCACCAAGCCACTTGATGAGAAGAGATTTTGCAAGCTAAGGAATGAATTGAACATTCTTGATTTCTCAAACATGTGTTGATGCACCCCCATATATGACATGCCTCTCCTTCGAGCAAAGCAAGGTAAAAGTTGATTGACATGTCATACATCCAATATTAGGACTTGTGTAGTGCATCTAGACATCAATTCATTAGGCTCATTCATGAAAATCAAATGCTTTGATGTTTATATGGTACCACTATTGCTTCTATGCTTGATATGATCTAGTGGTAGCATATGACATGTTTGTAGGCTTGCAATTCTAGTGTTTGATCTAGAATATGAACTTCAAATTATTTAGCTCAACATGGCCAAGATAACCATTCTAGGATGTGTGAACAAGCTTGTCCATGGTTTAAACCGAGTTAAATACTTTGGGGCATATAATCTAGATTGAACCACAACTAAGCTTCTCTCCAATAATCCTTAATTTAAGCACATCTTTTATGATAATGGATGACAAAGGGGAAGAAGTAAGTAGTAAGATCACAAAGAAATATTTTGAAAAATTTAAGCACACAAGTAGGGGGAGCAAGCGTATGAATCAAGTTGTTGCATATCCTTGTGCATTCATAAGTGCTTGCTTGCATATGTATTTATATTCATGACATGCTTGTGTGGTGAATGCTAGAAACTTGATCAACTTGATGCTTGAAGTGCTAGCTTGTATAGGTTGTTGTTAATTTTTCAAGTGGTATTTCAAGTTTGCTTCTCAAAGTGCTCTCAAGTGGTTCTAGGCATTCATGGGGCTAAGGGTGGTATAATATGACACTTCGATTGGTATCACGCTTCAAAGGTCCATCTCTTATACCTTAGCATCATTTGGTAGCATTCACTCTCCCACAATTCTTATCCATGCATATGTGATCAAAATGAACCAAACTCATATATCACATATGTAGGGGGAGCTAATACTACCAAAGTTAAAATTTTCATTCAATATTCATTTGTGAAGGTTTGTCATCAATTACCAAAAAGGAGGAGATTGAAAGCTCAAGTTTGGTTTTGGTTAATTGATGAAACCTATGGACTAACCCTAGTGCTAAGTGTGTTATCTAGCTAGGGTGATCCAACTTGACATATGGAGCTAGATGAAAGATCATAATGGATCAAGTGCTCCATGAACAAAGAAAAGAAGAAAGAGAAAAACAAAAATGGGCTCAAGGCAAAGGTATATCATAGGGTCATTTTTGGTTTAGTGATCAAGACACTATAGAGAGTGTGATCACCTTTAGGATATATGGTCGTACTATCAAGAAGGGAAAACTCATGTCGATTGCGGTTATCATGTGCCACTAGGTTTGCATTGCATATCTAAAATAAACCTAAGTGACATGAACATGAAACATAAATCCAAGAAAATATGTTGTAAAGGCTAACACATGAGCACAAGTGTTTGGATCACATGGTGTTAGCACATGAAGACTTGGAGAAGAAGAGGCAACTCAATTGGACTCGAGACAGAGCTCCGGATGCTCGGTTTGCGCTGTCCGGACCAATGCGGATGCGTTCGGACGCATGCCCTAGCCCTGGCTCTTCTCTGGACAGGTGGTCCGGACGTTGTTCGTGGACCGAACGATGGCTCCGGACAAGCGTCCGAAGTTTTGGACGGCTCTGGATGCTCTCTGCATAGCGTCCGGACGCTATGTGTTGTCCAGACGATGGACTCCGGACGACCGTTCGGACCTCGGAGGCTCTCTGGTTCGGCTCTGCATAAGAGTCCGGACGCTGGCGAGCGTCCAGAGGCGAGCGTTCGGAGGTGACGTGGCAGCAGCAGAACAAAGCGCGAACGGGCAGATTCAAATTGGTGGTGGGTCCGGACGCGGCCAATGGTCCGGACCCCTCCTGCAAACAGCGTCCGGAGGCACGCAGAAAGTTGAAGACAAGGGGCAAAATGGCTAGTTCTTGTGTCGTGGCTATATAAGTGTTTTGGCCGGCCCTTGGGGCTCACTCCTGCACCTCCCATTCATTTGACATACTTGTGCTTGCTTGAGAAAGCCCCCAACTCATCTCTCTTTGCTTCAATTGCATTCTTGTGAGAGTTTGAGTGAACCAAGTGCATTGATCATTGTGTTGCATCTTAGTGGCACTTGGTCATCGTCATCGCCGCGGAATTTCTTGTTATTCTTGGTGTTTGCCAACACCTAAACGGCTTGGGCGATTGAGGAAGCTTCGACGCGATTGGTGATTGTTCGTGGCCGGCTTCGACATTGTGAGAGGGCTTGTACCCACCTCGACGGAGCATCAAAGGGTAACTCTAGTGGATTGCTCATGTCATTGAGTTACTCTCATTTGGGTGGATTCTTGTGGCGCCCGGGTAGTGGGCTAGGCTTGTGATTGCCTATTAGCCACCGAATCACCATTTGAGTAGTCGACACAACGGGGACTAGCTTGGTGGCAACCAAGTGAACCTCAGGAGAAAATCTTTGTGTCAACCATTGTCTCTCGGCTACTCTTGGTGTTCATATTGTGATTGGTTCTTCATTGGTATATTCTCTACACAAGGCATGGGTATAACAATCACTCCTATCTTTGCATTTACATTCTTTCATTCCTTGCTTTGTTAGCTCTCTTGTGTAGCTAGTAGTTAGTTTAGGTAGCTCTCTTGTTAGTTGTTCTTGCTAGCTTGTGTTAAGTGCCTTAGTATCTTGCTATTGTTTGTTAGGCACTTAACTAACTAGAATTGCTTGGATAGGTGGCTTTGCACCCCTAGTAGAGCTAGAGAAAAAAGCTTCGCTTTAGTGTTAATCTAACCTTTGATCTAGTGTCTTGTAGAATTTTTATTAGGCTATTCACCCCCTCTAGCCATCTAGGACCTTTCAGATATCTATATATATGTTGGGGAACACGGATTATTAGGAGACCGGTTGAAATGCTCTTATTATGCATTTCATCCTTTAACCCGTACTTATTTCCCAACATCATGTGATGCTCTTCTCTCCTAAGTGGTCTACCAAGTCTAGGGCATTACTAGTATGCATTAATCGAGTTATCCCAAGTGTTTCATGGATCTATGGACGATCTAATTCGTCAAGATGGTTTGTATATCTAGAGATCCAATTAAAGAGGGTATGAAGGGTGTTTTCAAGACATAGAGAGTCTTTTGAGGTTGCTTGAAAAAGTTAAAAATGTTGAGTTCTCGAGGAGTGCGAATTACATCTTTTATTTTTTTTCTTTTACTAGCAAACGTGCCCGTACGTTGCAACGGGAGAAAAAAATCAAACCTTAATGAAAAACGTACAGGAGTAGTGCATATTTATTCAAATTTTATGATTTTTCTATATCTCTTTCAGCCTAATTTTTTCATCATCAACTCATTGTATTGCTATTTTCTAAGCTAAATGCATGGTTTTTCAGAGTCTCAAATCAGATAGATCTGTGATGGAGTATATTGCTATTTATTTTTTATTTCTAGTTTTCTCTCTATAATATAGGTCATTGCCTTTTCCTACAAACCAGAGGAGTTTGTGACAGAGTCTATTGATATTATTTTTTCCTTTACGCGCCATTGATTTGATATTAAAAAACTATATTTTTAGAATTGGCCAGAAAAAAATATAATATAATCTTCAGTCATGAGTCATGTCGGAATACAATTTGTATGGAAAGTTGGTTGTTTCCGTATTCAGATCACATACACGACTCGATAAGTTTTTAAATCAAACTACATATCATGCTAGATAAGATATATTCAAACTTGTATTAGCACTATATAGAAATAGATATAGATCTCTGCTCTTGTCTTTTACTATTTGGATCTGGAATAATCTTACTCAAAGGTATTCCATCATGAGTCATGTCAAAATAGGAATCGTATGGAAAGCGAGATGTTTCTAAGTCTAGGTCACATATACGACCCAATAAGTTTTGAAATCAAACCCCATATCATGCTAGATAAGAGCAATTCAAACTTGTATAAACATGAATTATATCTATATAGAATTAAAAATATATTTCTACTCTTGCATTTTACTATTTGGATTTGAATTATGATTAGAATTTTTATTACCGATAGATTTTAAAATCGGACTCTATATCATGCTAGATAAAAGCTATTCAAACTTATATAAGCTTGAGTTATATACATACAAGTCAGTAGGGAAGAAACTCCTACAAGCTACCAGTTCAATCAACAAATGTAGTGACATAAAAACTCCTAGTATCATCCTTTGTGGAATCAAATAACAAATTACTCCTTATACTTGTTGTTGCACTTAGCTTAGCTGACAATACGGATGAACCGCAAAATTCAAGTGTAAGTTAATTCAAGTCTATCTTGTAAATAAAGATGACAGTTAAACTTTGAATACTTGCAGCAATAGTACATTTCCCTCTCTCGCCGTCCTTCCAAGATACACACAACAGTTGCATGTTGCTGTCAATGACTCGTTAGATTGTCCAACACTAACCTACAATCCACAGTAAAAACAGAAGCAGTTATAATTTTTTTTAAAAAAAAAACAGCAACTGAACTGATAATGGCAGTTGCTGCTCTGAACTGAAACAGAAATTTAGTGAAACACAATGCACCTTAATCGCAAAAACTTTGTAGTATCACGTCTTAATCGCAGAAATCCGGGGGTTTATGTGAACATATGAACTCTAACCCTAGATCGACGACGTGCTCTGAACTAAAACAAAAATTTCTCTGAACTAAAACAAAAATTCAGTGGAACACAATGCACCTTAATCGCAAAAACTTTGTAGTATCACGTCTTAATTGCAGAAATCCGGGGGTATGTGAACATATGGACTCTAACCCTAGATCGACGACGTGTCCCTACCTTCAGCACATCTCGAATCTCGAATGGAGGGAAAGAATGTAAGCGCATGGATGATGGAGGGGGTGGGTGTGGGCGGTCGGCGCGGCGCCACCGGGAACCCGTCATGGAGACCTAGGTGGATGGGAACGAGTTCTGGGAGAGAGGGGTGAGCGGAGGAGGGCAAGCCGGTACAGAACTAACCTGGTCACCATGTATCCTGTCGCCGGAGGAGAGCCCGCCGCGGGGCGCTTGAGTTCGCCGGTGGGGATGAGTCGGTTGACTGCTCCAAGCTCCCGTGGGATGAGGAAAATATCACATCAATTTTGAGTGAGCACAAAAAATCAAAGTTGTACACACAAAATTGATTTTAGTGGCAGAAACATCTATTCTATGACACTAAGTCCCATTTTTTATTCACACATCTATTTTGTGGTAGGCTTGTTGGATCAACATCAATTTTAGCATCAAACATCCATTTTTGGAACACTTGTTTTTGGAACACTTGTATTTTTTGTACGCTTCTATTTTTGGTATGCTTCATTTTCAATACTAACATCTCTTAGGGGGTGTTTGGATGCAACTAATGATTAGCCCACCTTATAAAATAGATTAAACATGAGCTAATTATGGGTTAATAAGGTCAGTCTCAGTGGAGTTTCATCAAAGTTTCATGGGTATTAAATATGCTGATGTGACACTGTATTAATGAAGAGAAAGATAATCAAAGTTTTATGGGAGTAGAGAGAGTTTTCATAGGGATGAAACTTCTCTACACTGTTTCCAAAATATAATTGCATTAGAAACTGTGCCATGAAACTCTCATTGAGGATGGCCTAAGGGATAATAGACTCTAACCATTAATTAGCCTCATTAGTTCTTATTAGCTCCAAATTAGTTCACGTTTAGGCTTTCTAATTGGTATCTGAAAACATGGGCTAATCATTAGCTCTTGGATCCAAACACCCCATAAGGCCCTAACCATTTGCGAATCAAACATCCATTATAAAAGAGGCGCTGGCCATGGGGCGGCCCGGTTTGGGCGAGCGCACAGCAGGTCGGGCGAGCGGCGGGGCCTTGGGCCGCGGGCCGAACCACCTTTGTTGAGAAGATGCACCGCGTCTAGACATGTCTGTGATTGTATCACATCGCCAACCTAGAGAGAGCTTTTTCTACCCTGGATAAATAGTTTTGCCTTCCAAAAATGGCTTAAGATAATAAAATAGATGTTTGACTTACAAATGGAAGTTTTTGCGGTTAAGTAGAATTTGGTGCTAAAAATAGATTTTAGTATTCAAATGGGACTTAAATACTAGCAATGAATGTTTCACACCAAAATCGAAGTTAATTTTGAAAATTAGCAGTAATGTAGTGAGGCATTACTCAGGATACAAAAGGTGATTGTTATTCTAGTACTTTGCTTATCCATACATTTATCTCTTGCTTTTAGCTTAAAGTTTTTTAAAAGTTAATTAGTAATTCTAGTACTTTTTATCGCATATATTATCTTTTGCTTTTGGAGGCATTACTCCGGATACATACAAAAGGTGATTGATTGTTATTCTAGTACTTTGTTTATCGCATACATTTATCTCTTACTTTTAGCTTAAAGTTTTTTAAAAGTTAATTAGTAATTCTAGTACTTTTTTATCGCATATATTATCTTTTGCTTTTGGAGGCATTACTCCGGATACATACAAAAGGTGATTGATTGTTATTCTAGTACTTTGCTTGTCGCATACATTTATCTCTTGCTTTTAGCTTAAAGTTTTTTAAAAGTTAATTAGTAATTCTAGTACTTTTCTTATCGCATAATTAGTAATTCTAGTACTTTTCTTATCGCATATATTATCTCTTGCTTTTGGAAAGTTAATTAGTAATTCTAGTACTTTTCTTATCGCATATATTATTTCTTGTTTCGGATACATACAAAAGGTGATTGTTATTCTAGTACTTTGCTTTAAAGTTTTTTAAAAGTTAATTAGTAGGATGTCTTAATTAAGTTTATTTATTTACAATGTAAGTTAATTATGAATTTGACTCAAGAGATCACAACTAATTAACTTACATTATAAACAAATAACGATTCACTTATAAGCAGGAACCGCTCGATAGGTAGAGTGGTAACTCCACCTGGTGCTTGGGCAGCCAAAGACGGTCCGAATGTCTTTTTATTGATCCAGTGGCCCATCCTGAGCTTCCAAACCGCCCGCCAGCCATACATTTCTGGGCTCATCCGATCTGGGACGCAAACATTTCTGGGCCCATCCGATCTGGGACGCAAGTCTCCCGACCCGTCAGGGCCGGGCAGAGGAAAGGAGGGCCGAGGGTCAGAAAGGAGGAGAGCCGAGCCACCCCTTACTAAACTGAGTTCAAGAAAGCCGAACACAGAAAAAAAGAGAGAGGAGAGGAGAGGATATACATGTGTCTGAATTTTAGTTTTCTTTCCGGCGACGGTTATTGTATAGACTTTGTACTAAAATTGTAATTTTCATTCGCTAATCTATAACTTTTATTCTGAGAATAAAAATCATGTTAGACAAAATTTAATATATGTTGACACAAATAACTTAGCTACTTACAATTATTTCTATAGTTAGACAAGGACAAAAATTTGATATGTTATAACATAAAGATAAATAACAACTCATAAAAATTACAATTGACTATTTGTTAGTACAATAGTGTCGCCTCAAAATGATCTTAAAATTCAGGTATCTAAGATATAGGAGAAGGGTATTTATAGATATAGAGGGCATGTATATGCAGGAGCCAGGAGGTCCCGTCACGGTGGGCCAGGCTTATACCGTTAATCTCCGGACTCCCAAGGCCAAAGCCCACTTAACTAGGGCCCAATTATTCATCCACCAGCCTTGCCCACTGCAGCCCACTTCCTCAGAATACAAAAATCTTCGTCACTTGAAAGTCATCATTAAAGCTTTAAACATAAACCCTCTATAACCCCGTCTCTTGCGTGAGCGCGGCCGCCATGCTCCCGCGGCGCCGCGCTCCATGCTCCCGCAGAGACAGAGGTCGCAGCAGTCGGACCATCCTCTTCCAATCCCAACCCACCCCGCACACCCAAACCAAACTCCGCTTCCGACTCGGCCGCGACCTCCTGAAGCTCCACCGCGCAGCGGCGGCCACCGCCTCCCGCCCCTGGAGCCGTCGCTTTACGCGGGCCTCCTCCGGCGCGCGTCGCGGGGCTGGTCGCTGCCGCTGGCCAGGCTCACCCACTCCCACATGATCCGATCGGGCCACCGGCCGGGCTTGTTCCTGAGCAACAACCTGCTGGCCGCTTACGTCCGCTGCGCGGACACGCGGAGCGCCCGGCTCCTGTTCGACGGGATGCCGCGCCGGGACGTCGTCAGCTGGAACACGCTCATCGCCGGGTACTCCACCCAGGGATCCGCGCACTTGGCGCTCGGCGCGTTCCGGAGCGCGCGGCGGGATGGCGCCGTCGCCGTGGATAGGTTTACCTACGCCGCCGTGCTGGCCGCGTGCGGTGGCGCCGGGGACTGGAGGAGCGGACGTGTCGCGCATGGGCTGGCTGTGGTTAGTGGGCTCGCGCGGACCGCTTTCGTGTCCAACTCGGTGATTGACATGTACGCCAAGTGTGGGATGATTGACGAGGTGAGGCTGGCGTTTGATCGAGCCGAGGAGCGGGATGAGGTTTCCTGGAACCTGCTCTTGTCCGCATATGTGCGGATGGGGTGGCCAGAGGTCGCAGTGAATGTGCTTGTCTGGATGCACAGGTCAGGGGTGAAGCTCGATGCTTTCGCCCTGGGTGGGATCCTGAAGGCTTGTTCTGAGCTCGAGGATTCAGAGGATGTACGGATGATGCTTCATGGTTGTGTGATTAAGGTTGGTTTGGACTTGGATGTCTTTGTTGGGAGCACCATGGTGGACATGTATGCAAAGAACGGTGGATTGGAGGAGGCCATCAAGGTGTTTGGTAGTGTTCCAAGCCAGAATGTGGTAATTTACAATACCATGATAGCAGGGTTTGCTCGGTTAGGTAACGATCCCTGTCCTGAGATTAGAATGGAAGCAGTCAGGATTTATTCAAACATGCTCCGGAGGAAGATTAGACCGTCCAAATTTACATTCAAGAGCGTGCTTGAAGTGTGCAATTTGACCAATGCGGTACGATGTTGGAGGCAGATACATGCCCATGTTATACTCTTTGGTTTCGAAGATGATGAGTTCATTGGAAATGCACTGATTAATTTGTATTCAAAAGCACGTCTAGTTGAGGAGAGTCTGAGATGCTTCCATAAGACTCCCAAGAAAGAGATTTTTACATGGACTTCTATGATTACAGCATTTGTGCATGATGAACATTCTGATAAGGCACTAAACTTATTCAGAGAGCTTCGTTATACAGGAGTGGAGCCTGACCAATTCACCATGTCAAGTGTGATGAATGCCTGTGCTGATCTGAGTATGCCAATAGCATGTGAACAGATACACTGTTATGCAGTCAAATCTGGATTCGATCGGTTTACCCTTTGCAGCAATTCACAGATCGAGATGTATAGGTGTACAGGTGATCTTAAGGCTGCAAAGAAGACATTTGAGAGAATACCAACCCTGGATACTTTCTCGTGGTCTCAAATGATCTTGAGCTATGCAGTGCATGGCCATGAAAGAGAGGCTCTACTGCTATTTAAGAAAATGAGGGATTGTGGTGTCGTGATCAATGGGTTCACATTTCTTGCTGTTCTTGTTGCTTGCAGCCATCAGGGACTAATAGATGAAGGTTTCAGGTACGCATTTTTGTTTTCTCCAAATGAACAACAAATCACTGTGTTTCTTTGTTTCCTTAGATAAGTAGTTGCCTTCCTCCTGTCTACCTGTAACTGTAACATACTTGTGGTAATTTACAAGGGATTCACATAGTCATTATCCTACACAAAAATTAAATGCAACAACAAGGTGGAGATGAGAGTTTGAGAATTGTTTATAGAAAATTAGTAATGCCAACAGTAGATGATGGAACGAAATCTTCCTAAAAAAAACAGCCATGGTCCCATATTTTACACCATGAATTCTTCTCCTGCACTAAAAAAATGGCATGCTGCATTAGTTGATATGCGTAACCCAAAGACAAACCTGAGGGTCATGCATAAGGTAGCATCGAGACAAACATTTATATTACCAGTTGTAAAAACTTGTAGGATTGTCAAACTTGAAGTAACACCGCCAGTGCCGGTCCCAAGCCCGGATGTAAAAGGTGGAGGGTTTAAGTTGACATACCTTTTTCTGTTGCTTGTTGCCACTTAGCAGATAATGCTGCTAATCATACTGCAGCCTTGAAGAATTTTAGATGTCTACTGCTTGGCATGTAGTCCTAATTGCAGAATTTACTATACAACTATAGTACTATACGGAAATGAACAAAATAGATGCATCTTCCATTTCCCTTTTACTTATTCCCACTTCTGAACATTGTTTATAACTGATCAGATGTTTTTTCTATCATAATGCAGGTATTATGAGAGCATGGTGTCAGATTACAGCTTTGTCCCGGATGTGAAGCATATAGGTTGCATGGTTGACCTCCTAGGCCATGTTGGGAAGGTGGCTGATGCTGAAGATTTTATAAATAGTTCTGGATTAGAAAATGATGCGCTACTTTGGCATACACTATTGCGTGCCTGCAGAATCCATGGGGACAAAGATAGAGGTATAAAAACAGGAGAAAAACTAATGATGCTTGAGCCTTTTGCTGCTAGTTCCTATGTCATGCTGTACAACTTGTACATGGATGCTGGGAAAATCTCACTTGCTATGAGGACAAGAGGCCAGATGAGAGAACAAGGAATAACTAAGGAGTCTGGGATTAGTTGGGCAGAATTTGGAGGATCCTGCCATCATTTTCTCGATGGAGATAACTCTTGCTCACAGAAAGATGCAACTTTCACAAGATTGGAAGAATTGTTGGTCAGGGTGAAACAGAAGACTGAACGAGGCAGCATGAATGCTTGGGAGTTAGGATTCCAAAGCAGAAAGGTCAGTGAGAACTCAATCAGCAAACATGGTGAATTGTTAGCAGTGGCTCTTGGTTTGTCTACTTTGCCCAACACCGCTCCTGTAAGAGTTATGAAGAACCAGAAGATGTCCTGGGAAAGCCATGAGACACTGAAGTTGCTATCTGAAAGTGAAAACAGGGAAATAATTATCAGAGATCCAGCACGCTTTCATCATTTTAGTCAAGGTTCATGTTCTTGCCGAGGCTACTGGTAGTCAGAAGCCATATATGTCTACTCTGGAGTAATATTCTGAGAAGTGTCAAGTGTCACTGGAACTGCTTGACCAGTCTTACAGGTGAAGTTTGCAAGTAGTGGCTGACATTTAGTGGAACCATACATACATGCAAGTAAATCAAAACTGTCTATATTTATTTTTTGAACAAGTTTTAGGGTTCTTACTTTTCAGAATGCCAATGCTGGTATACATTGCACCTGTTATAGTCTGTCCTCTACTCAAAGTTTCTCACTCAGGCCTACAAGGATTCAGGTTTTTAGTTTGTACTAACTATCCAAATGTTGCCTACTCATCTACAAAAGTTATACAGAGGACTCTTCAGTGCTTTACTGTGCATACAAGTACATGCTATACATAACACCATACAGGAGAGGAAGAACTAATAGAACTATATATTATCTAAAGGGGGAAAAAATATGTTCTGAAGATGTGGAAAAGTCTTAGATGTTTCTCAATCTTGATTCTTGCCTATTTATACCAGCTATCCATTGTGACGTGATTTTTTTTTTTTTGACGCAAAAGATTGTGGGGGAGATCCCCACAGTGTGATTTTATAAAGATAGAAAACAGGGGAAAAAAGTTACTGACCTGAGTTAGCTAATTGCATCTAACCAAAAACAAAAAGAGGACCTAAGACTCTCCTTAAACCTGACAGACTGAATCAAACATTGATTCTTAAAATTCGAAAACCAAAGTTGCAGGGACGGAGTTTGACGCTGAAAGATCTTGTCATTCCTGAGCTTCCAAAGTTCTCACGAGGCAATCGCACTAATCTCCATGAAGAAATCTAGCTGAAGAGCTGCTGCTGCAGCAGCTAATCTTTCAGTCAGGGGCAGTACTAGATCCCACTGGATATTAATTTTATTCCAGCATTGCCTTGCAAACGGACAGTCAAAGAAGACGTGCTCAATATCTTTCTCTACATGCAGGTTGCACATAACACTGAACTCATCCCCCTGGATGTTTAGGTGACGCCTTCTTAGCATGATTTTTGTGTTTAGCCTGTCTTGCAAGACTAACCACACAAAGTATTTGACTCTCGGGGTGCAGCGGGCTTTCCACAACGCTTTGAAACATTGTGCTGAGGCAAGACCAGTAAAGGCTTGTTTGTAAAATCTATTGGCCGTGAACTTGGGTCCCCAGATCATCTCCCATCTGTCATGGGTGTTACTGTCATATGCCACTGTGGACAGGTAAGCCCGTAAGTCTTCCAGCTCTTCATGTGCAAGTGCAGAGAGAGGTAACTCAAATAAATCATTAAGGTACGTGATATTAACATGCTTTTGCTGGAATACTTTAATTATGTGCTAATGATGTATACAAATCATTTTTTTTATGTTGGTACTAGCAGATATACCTCATTGAGAAACTATTTGTCTATAACAAAGCATTGTATATACTCAACACAAACAGTACAGCTAATTAAAGTATTCCAGCAAAAGCATGTATACATTTTCTTCCTTTGTTCATAATTCACTATATAGTATACATGATTACTAATAAGTGAGGTCTCAATCCGTGATTCAGGGAATTGGATGAAAACAAGAACACAGGACTTTGACGATGAGCACTATGTCAAAACAAGTGTCTCTTATCTATTAGCTTCCAATCTAAAGTCACCTCAACTCCTAGGCTACCTGTCACGAGTCACAGGATATCGATAAGGGCTACATAAGTGATAATGCGCCTTTGCATACATCTAAGGCCTTGTTTGGTTTCCAGAAATTGGGAGGAATTGAAAAGTAATCTAATAATGGAATGGGAAACACTTTCTAGATATTGATTTCAATTCATGGGATCCAAACAGACCCTAAGAGATTTCGTGTACAGGGAAAAAACAAAAAATAGGTAATTAAAGAATTACTCTTATCGTATTTACAGGAAACATCCTATAATACCCCCCCCCCCCCCAAAGAAAAAAAAAACATATTTTCTGTATTTACTAATAAGCTTGCATGGCTTGGATGTTTGGGAAAGTAATTTGTAAGTACAAACTGACAATTTCTGTGTAAGTACAATTTGACAATTTAGTCAGTTATTTTTTTTCTCCTGCTGAGCTGATGCTTTATCCAAACATTCTTCGAAATTTACTAGAACATTATCTAGCTGAGAAGAAAAATTAAGTTTATTTTTACAGGAGCACCATAGGGGTACAATCGAAAACTTTATATGGCACTCCAATATAACTGCGAGTGCTTTCGGTGGAGATAAACCTAAGACTGCATGGCTGTGATCTACCACTACTGTCAAAAAGTAGACAAAAACCTGCACGCTCAACCTTTTGTAACCCATAAGCAGATGGAAGTAGATATGAAGTTTGTTTTTCATGTATGCTATTCTCTCTATATATGCTGTAGATTATACTGGAGCTAAGACACTGCCAATCATAAACTCCAACGCATTCACTTGCGTGAGCGTTGCCTGATGGATGCCTTGCCTGACGACACATCCTGCAGAAGCATTGGATTCAGAAGGTAATCAATGATCAGAAGCTCTTCTTTTCATAAATTCTTGCAATGCTAGCTGATCTTTTATCATCCCTAACACCACTACCACCACTAGAGATTAACATCTTTTTTCAACCTGATGTTCAGGATTAATATCATTGAAAATTCTCCGAATCTAGAACATACAGCAGCAAATCTTCATATGCTACCTTTTTTGAAGGACCAGTCAGTTTATCTTCTTGGAGAAGAATTCAAAAAAGTTGAGCTCCGCTGTGCTGAAAATTTTTCATATGACTGGCAATCGACAAGTGATGTTGGACAGCAGCTCGCCTACCCAGCTGCTTGTCCATTCTTTGATCAGGCCAAGAGACAATCCAGTATTTGTTTATCTCCTGTTTTTCACACGCCAGGTCGGGCCTTGATTCTTGAACATTTGAACTTGGTCGTTGTTGCATCTTCGCCAACAACATCCAATTTCTCCAGCTGGTGGCGGTGGCTATCAGAAGAGTGCCTAAGGAGATGAGGGGCTAATTCCCTCATCATTCTTGTTTCCTGGGAAGTATGGAAACATCAGAACTCTTGTGTTTTTGAAGGGGCTTTTCCAAGTGTTCAAGACCTTTTACAAACCATAGTGGATGAGTGTAGTCTTTAGTGCATGGCAGGCGCTTCAAGCTCAGTGACCTCTTAGCTAGGTGACTGACCACGGCGGTAGCCAGTAGCAGTAGTGTAGTAGGGTGGTCATGTTTTCTGTTTTATCACAAGCATAGCCTGTCTAGTGTGTGTTTGGGGGATCTCAAGTCCGGGTTCTTTATAAACTCGGCTCATTGTTTTTTTTTCTTAATAAAATGACACATAGCTCTCCTACATAGTTCAAGAAAAAACCCTGAAAAAGGATGAAAGAAGTCAAACCGCTGTTCGTCCACAAAATTCATAAACGCCAACTGAATCTTGGAGATATACGGCAAGAAGTGCCTGCACCTGTGGCCAGATCAAGTCGCACCACCAAGCTTGCTGTTCAATCTCAAGACTGATCAAGCCACTTGTTTGGCGAATGACTCAAACTAGGCGCAGCAAAGCCACGCCCATTTCTTTTCTAGTGACTAGTGAATAATTAGAATCGGTTCAGTGTTCATAATTTCGTGGATGCGTTAAGCGAAGCCTTCCCAATATCCACATTAACAAACATGGTTACAAACACTAATACACATACAGAGAGTCAGAACTGGTGATGTTTTTTTATCCACTTCTGTGAAACTACACATGAACAAAAAATATCAACCACACGCACGCACACACAAGAGCATAAAAACAGGTGAGGACATGGGGAGCAATTCCTCTCCAATCAAGTCAAACTCCTGCACTACGTATCCTTCTACCACCACCATGTGTCATGTCATTGTGTCACCATATGTTCTTAGTCACAGCACTTACTTCATGGGGTAAGAACCTACCAGGCTGAACGATCTCCGATCAGCTCGTGGAACTAGTGTGAAATTCATCCCAAACATTTCCTTGAGGGCCTGCCCAGGCTCTAGAAGGTCAATCAGCCTCGCGACAAGAGCCGCACTCTCCCGGACATGCTCCATGTCAATCCGTGTCCATATAAGGCGGGAGAGCTGTAACCTTCGTTGTTTGGTGCTTAGATCAATTCCCCATTTGCCATAAATGCTCTCTTTCTCCCCGTTGGAGAGCTTCTTCAACATCTGCTTGTAGAGCATGTCCCTTTCTCGGCGAAGATTCTTGAAGCTGTCAATAGAACTAGTTCAAGTATTCCGCCACATATAGGGTTTAAGCGCAATATAAAAAAGCTAAGTGTTGATTTGATAGTTGTAATGTACAATAGAACAAGTTCATGTATTCAGCCACATGTAGGGTTTAAAACTTTAAATGCAATGCAAAAAACTGAGGGTTGATTTGACAGTTTAATATACAAGAAAGTATGTACCTTGATGCAATGGCAGGATTAAGTTCCCCTCCTGCTGTAGATTGTGCACTGAATGAACTCTTAATGAAGGACAGTCTCCTGTGCTCCACTTCCATGTATATGTTATCTGCTGGGTCTCCCTTGAAGAGGAGGAAAAAGTAAGTTCTGTGCACGATGGACACGTTGCATTCGTGCCACAACTCGATAATTTGTTGCTGTTTTTTCTCAAAATCAACTGTCGGATGAGAAGGAGATTCAAAGGGGCTCAGTGCTGAATCTACACCAACGTCTCTGACAGTTTTTGTGGATATCTTCTCATCTCTATCGGCCTGCTGCATGAATTAAATAAATGAAATTACGAAAAATCAGCTTTGTAAAACAAACCAATCAATATGTTAGGCGGAAAAAAATCTTCAAATTACAATCTTTGAGCTGGCCAGTCAATTCTATTTCTCATGTTTCCATTGTAGGCATGCGTATTAAGAAACGTAGCAGAGTAAACAGCAGGATGCTGATGCCTAGTTTCTAGTACATTTTAAGCAAAGCTGTGAGTGATCCTGGAGGTATCATGAATGGAAGGAAAATCTAAGAAGAATCCACTCTTACCATGATTACTTGTGCCGGTAACTCTTCAAGTAGATCTTCATGGCGATCTTCTGTATTCTCTTTCACCTCTGTGACGCAACTAATGTCATTGACAGGAGTTTCTTGTTCATCATCGCTGGTGCTCATTTCCTTAGCTATTTCATCACTGGTGCTCATGTCATTGAAAACTTCATCAGATACTACTTCACAGGAAACCGTGGAGCAATCCAGTAAACAGTCCTCATTTCGGTAGTCATTTTTTTCAGGAATCAACGGGGAGGTTTTGAAGTCCTCATTTTGGCAATCACCATTGTCATCATACAGGCTTCTCCTGACCTTATCAAGCCTTCTGGGAGCATACCTAAAGATTTCATCAGGTGGTGTCCTGCTAGTATTCTCAAAATCATCAAACCAACTATTTGGAATCACCATGAAGGTAGCCCTACAGCTTTTACTTCTAGCCAGTGCACGATCCTTAGAGCTCATTATGCACCTCTTGAGGCTCAAACATTCATGAGGGGTTTTGTCAATGTCAAAAGAATGGTTAGCATCGCATGTATATAGATCAACAACATTTTCTGTAATTCTATCAGATTCACATTGATACATTTTGGCCGAATCTTCCTCTATCTTTCTTATATTCTCAGCTTGTTGCTCATCTTTGCTGGAATATGATCTGACTTGATCTTCTATTTTCTTTGTTATGCTTTTAAGCCCTCGGTGTTCATCAGGTTGCGGGACTGCATCTTTGGAGATCACCTCTACATCAGGTGTTTGGCTCTTGGTGTCTTCAGCGGGTAATTGGTTGAATTCGTGGCCTCTGCTTCTTAGATGCTCATGTATCTCTACGCACTGGACTTCCCTGCAGTGCTCTTCAGAAACTTCAGAGGTAGTTCTTGAAGGTGGTTCCTTAATATGATATGGTTCTATGCCATCAGAGCCATGGTTGCTGGGAGGTACCAAGGTGAAATCACCTTTTGATCCCATGTTTGCCGAGGAAGCTCCCTTGTTTCACCAAGGAATGCTGAGTCATTATGATCACTACTGCAGACATATGATCCATTAAACGATGCATAATCTTGATCTTGATGAGCAACCCCATAAGTATCCGCAACTGAAAGCGCCTCTTCCGATACATTTCGTGCAAGGGACTCTGATGACTGACTATGCTCATCCTATCAGGAGCAGGTTTATTTGTTAGATGTTGAAATACAGTGATTCAAAAGGGAAGTAAGTATACGAGAACAAGTACCCATCGTTTTGCAGTGTGCTCATTGCCATGGTCATCACCGTCACCTTTTAGCAAACAATTAAGTTGAGACTGAACTGTATCCCTTTCCTCCATCAATTCCTTAAGCTGCTTTTCAAGCTGAAAAAGGATAGACAAGTGCACAGTGCATAAAGACGGGTGGCGCAACTAACAGTGTTCCGAGGACTACAGAATTTCAGAAACGAGGGAATGTACCTTCTTGATCTGTGCATCCTTCTCTCTCAAAGCCTCTGTGTGAGTAGTGCAAACAGTTGAGCCAGGGAATTTCAGTTCATTTTCTAATCTTGCAAGTTCTCTCTGAAGATGCTTCACAAGTGCTTTGTCAGACATCACTACATTAACCTGTGCATTTGTAACAACCTCCTTTGCACAGGTCGCAAACAGAAGGGTGTTCCTGGATTGCTCCATATGAGTGTGAGCAGGGCTCATTGTGCAGATAATGGCTGTTCTAGCATTGCCACCAAGAGAGGACTGTAATATACGGGTCAGCTTTGAATCTCTGTATGGGATATGGCCATTTCTTCCTTTGCTGCGGCATGACAAATGAAAAGGGTCAAGTAATAAGCAACAGTTTACCTAAAATGCAAATGGAAAAGATATATGCAAATGCAAAACTGCCAAAAATATTAGGGCAGAAATTCTTTGTGAAAAAGAATGAGTATATGCAACTCTACAAGTTCTTACTAGAGGAAAACAAACCTCAGTAGACGGACGACCTTTCCCAGTGTAAGCAGACTTCTGTTAATATGGCTGCCTTCTTTTAGCCTCATACCAGCCGAAGCCGTCTGTGATGCACGCTCACTTCCGGCTAGATCAACAAAGTTCTGTCCACAGGAAGAATATAAGGCACAGAACTTTCCACACGAAAGAATTATAAATGTAGAATGATATTTTTCATACCACACAAGCCACAAGGGTGCTCGAGTTTCCTCTTCCTAAAAACTGCCTAGCAGAACTTTCAATTGTCTGAAATTAACAGCTAGATCAGAAAACTTTTATTAAAAGAATGAGGTGGAGCGTACAGTATTAAAGGGACACTAACCAATCTGAGTATTTGATGGGATCTGGAACTTGTTTCATTCAAAGCCGTTTCTCCAATCTGCCTTTGAGCTGGAGCATGAAAACAATTGAATCAGATAATGTGGGGAAAACACAGGCACCTCTTTCGTTTGCAGCAAGTTCAGTTCCGCACCTTCACATACAGCAAGAAGGTCCCTAAGATGATTATAATCCCTCAAAGTTTCCTCGGTGAGTCTTTCTACAGTAGTCCCTTTCTATTTGACATAACAGCATGAATAGTATTGTAAATAGGAGGATGAAAAACTAGAACAAACCATGGTGAGTTCAACTAAAGAAGAATAGAGTACCTCTGGATCATCAAGAAGTCTAAGAGGTGTTGGTCATGGCTTAGAAGGTCCCTCACAGCTTCATTGTATATCTCAATGGCCGAAAATTTCAAAATGAACTCTCTTTCAGGATGCTGCAGCACGGAGAAGGGGTTCAAATGCAAAGAAAAAACTTGTCAATACGCAATGGTGTTCCAGAAAAGATAAAAGTAAAAAAACATGCAGAAAACATACCTTATCTATGTAGTCATAGATGTCAAGCATACTATACTCCGTTATTCCCTTCATTGTGTAAGTCTTTCCACTGCTTGTTTGCCCATAGGCAAATATGCTTGCTGCCATGCCAAGAAGAAGAAACGCATGCCAAAACATGTGTCAGCTCACATCGATTCATCACCAGAAATGGAAGTGTCAGAACAAAGCTGTTTCTCTTGTGCATACGTACAGTTAATTCCGCTGACAACTGAAAGAGCAACTTCTTTTGCTCCTTCCTCATAGACTTGCCGTGTAGAGCAACTGGGGCCAAACACCCTATCTGATGGGGACAAGAAACAAGCAAGCACAATGTGAGCAAGCAACAGGCATTAAAATGTCTAAAGAACACCGACTTCTCCTCCTTTTTGTTTTTTTGTTTTTTTTAAAAAACCAACAATTTAGTGAACACCACTGCAACTGGTAAGGTATCCTGAATTAATATTGCGACCAAAAGAAAAAAAAAATGAACCAACCGAGCAGCTCGGCTGCTGCTACTCACCGTAGGTGTAGGCGGTGGGGAACATGGCGCGCTCGGGACGGTGCTCCGGAACATGACGGTGGTGGGGCTGATGCACTCCCAGTCAGAGCTGTCTCCGGCTTCCCTGCCGTTGAGTGGCCTGAGGCGGACGGACACCATTATCCTCTCCTCCTTAGCCTCCGCCGCCATCTCCTCGCCGGCGGCACCCATGGCTGGCTCTGGCTGGCGCTCCTCTCCGTCTCCCCCTGCACTGCACCTGCACCCTCCCGAGCCAAGAGCAGCGAGCGTCAAAGCCTCCTCCCGCTTTCGTTTATACCAGTCTCACCGGCAGGCAACCCTCCCCTCCCCTCCTCCGGGACCAGGACCAAGCAGCAATGGCATTCGCCTGCCCCGAAAGCGACGCTCCCCCGCGGCCCGGGGTAAAACGGCAAGTTTCGGCCGCGTGCGGACGGTAGGTGCCCGCGGCCGAAAGCGGCGTGCCAGCGGGTGGCTGGACGGCGATCCGGCGAGAGACCACACGGGCAAGGACAGATTGCGCGATAGGCTCTGGCTCTTCCTGCTCGCACATGCACCGGCATTACCACTACCTTTTGACCACCGGGCCGGCCGGCTAGCTAGCTAGCTAGCTAGCTAATTTCCGCGAGAGCATTATATCGGGTCGACGCCGCCGCCGCCCCCGGACGGACACGGACCGCGCTTGGGGTGCTGCCGCGACGGATGGGCCATGGACCCCGCCACTGCTCTGTCCGCTTCCTAAAAAATTAATCGTTTTGTCTATGCGCCCCTCTCCTCACATGGGGAGGGAGGAAGACCAGAAGAACCCAGCCAAAGCCATGATTTTTCTTTTCAATGCTCACCAACTACTGTACTACTTACTAGGCTACTACTACTAGCATCCGCGCAAGGCTTTTATCAGATCAGCAGAGAAGGAAAGGAAACCAAGACGCGGCATCCATTAATTACCTGCGCCGGCGAGCGAGAGGTCGGTAGGCGCGCTCGTGGGAGCTACCGAGCTAGATTGGCGGCCAATGCGGGAGACGCGCGCGGGGATAATAGACGGGGAGGGAGAGAGAGGAATGCGGCCGCAGCTAGTGAGCGGCGAGCTTGTCGTCTCCCTCCTCTGTGGCTCGCCTCTCCTCTCTGCCACTCTGCGAGAAGTGGAGGGGAGGGGAAAGGGGAATTGGTAATGGCGTGGCGGCCCTCCTCCTCCCCTCTGCTGCCTCTGAGTCTGAGGCCTGAGCTCTGGTGTGGTGGGAGGCGGAGACGGCGGTTTGGTGATTGAAAAATCAAATGGCGTTCTGCTGCTGCGGGTACGGGGCCTTTCTACCCGTAGCAGATAGGACGCGCTATCGGCCAATCGTGGTCAAGGGCGGCGACCGTGGGCCCGGAGAAAGTTCAGATAGGACCACAGTGTCTGTCTGTCATGTGCTGGTCTGTGGTGTCCCTCACCCGTTGAATGGACGGCGGTCTTGTCGTGCCAGGTCAGGCTCACTGCTCGTTTTTTCGGACATCCCGTTTTTTCACGTTTACTGTATGTTTTTCGCTCAAATGGCAACACCGCGACACTCTGAAAATTGAGTCAGTTGGAGTGGTAAAATCTTGTACACTGTGCCCGCGTTTTGATCTTTGATGCAGCACTGGAGGCCGATTTGGTCTCATCAGCGGCCGGGCAAGAACGTCTAAAATCAGTTGCCGCTGATGATTAGGGAGAATGTCTATGCACATATTCCTCCATCCAGAAATGATAGACGTATTACACTAGATAAAAAGTCAAATTTTACAAAGTTTGATCAGCGGTTAATCAAATTATGTGCAAGTTTAGAGCATAAAACTTATATCAATTTATTTGTGTCCAAAGTGGATTTAAGATGACATTGATTGTTTAGCAATTGACTATATACTGTGACGGCGTTTGGATCTCTATATTTTGACAGAATTGGAATCTACTTAATGGACTAGGCTATTTGATTTAAAATTTGAGATTTCATAACTTTCCAAAGTTCACATATAACCTTATCTTAAATTTACATGGTGGGAGATAGCAATCGATACTATAATTCATCATGTTATTTTTCTACTCTATAGCTTAGGTCTTTAACCTCGCTTCGCTATAGTAGAAATACAACATATAGGTATCTCCCTTGCATAGCTAACACTAGCATACAAATATATTCTATATACATTAACTAATATATGTTTAAATTATAACTTATTAGAATTAATTTAATTCTAAGGATCTAAACGGGTCTAAGAGAGAAATTGTGGATCTAAATCTATTTTAAATGACTTTTTCCATGGTCAAGTACACCTATCATTTCTCAACTGAGGGAGACGTTCATAGTACCTGGCAAAGTTGTCTGGAAATGAAGTAAACACATTCTAGATCTTTTTTTTTTACCTAAACGGACTATCGTTCTCTATTTGTAAGGTGTTTGGTTGGAGTCCTAGTTAATAAAGTGAATTAGACACAAAGCCACAAAATTTGTGCACCTGAGTGTTGCATATTGAGCTTTAATCATAGTGACTACTCTATATGTTAACCAATCAAACCTCAGAGCTCTATTTTTTCATGTAGCAAGCTTCAAGCAAACAACTACTCTTCCAACTCCTTGAGTAGGCTAAATCAAAACCACATGTGGTCACATCTTTCCCCAAGCAAATGATCTAGTGTAATGACAACATTCTAAGTGGAGAGCTCAATAACTCATGTGGTATGTATCATAATGTTTTTTTTTCTATATCATTGAGCAATAAAGAAATATGATAATTATTATATCAACCAAACATGTGCATAGACATTCTTCATTACAAGTTAACATAAAATGAGAAGCATATAAAATTAATACTCAACTTATATCATCGAACCAATAAAAAAAGTTTAAAAACATAACATATGGCTAAATTCTCACACACTGTTAGCAGATGTGCATTATGGTAGGCTTCAACCCCCCAACCCCAGAGACACACCCCAATCTCCATGTACATTATTTGCATCAAGGATTAAAATCAAATCCAATGAATATTGTTCTTTTTTAAATAAAAGGTATAATCGATATTACTTGGCTTTTCACTCTCAAGTAACTCAATTGGCTAATGGTTGGATCGGTTCACAGGGGCAGATCTACCACCGGGCTCAGGGGGCTCCAATCCCCTCTAGCTCGGTCGTGCCTATGGAGCCCCCCCCCCCCCCCCCCCCCCCCCCCCCTTGCCCCCTTGAAATTTTAGTCATGGAACAAGGTTAGAAGAAGCATAAGGGTGAAAAAGATGGTAGAAAAATAAGGTTTAGGCCTTAGTTTTTTCTAAAATCATAGCTTCGTATATTTGAGTAGTTTGAACTTAGGCCCTCTAAACTTTTGTCCTAGATCCGCCACTGTCGGTTCATGATGACCTGATATGTCAGTAGGATGCTAAGTGTTCATCGATGTCTTTAGACACAAGATCCAAGTGGCAACATAAACATGTGCTTCCATATCATGGGCATTGAGTATAGACAAATAAGCCCCGATAGATTTCACAATCATATGCATGTTTAATTTGTCTAGAGGTGGAAGTTTTTTTTTCAAAAAAAAAAAGAGGTGGGAAGTTATGCATTCTCCATTAAAACTTGCTTACCGGTACAACACATTGGACATTGGCAAATAATCTATGTGATGATTGTATCTTAGATTAAGCTTGCTATCTTTATCAAAGAATAGGCACGGGGTTGGAGGAAGCTTCCTAACGTACGTGGAACATGAACTATTCACTCGTTCTCTTATTAAAACATTTCCCGACGCAATAATAATATATAATATTCTCATAAAAAACATTTCCTGGCGCAATAATATAATATGGACCCTGATGGTTCAGTGTCACTTTCCTGGTCGTTAAAACAAAACATTCTCATCAATGTCTGACCATCGTCCGAAAACACCCCGAAATCTATTATTTTTTAGTATGCATTTAAAAAGGAAAAATCCAGTGCACACCAGTTCCAGATTTCAGGAAAACGAAATTAAAAACGAGACAAACCATCAAGCATCACTGCAATTAATGATAAATATACTGCATATATATGCATGACACCGACTTGGTACTGTGCATTGTATTTCAGGTTACGACTAATCTGAATGGACAAATTAGATCTTTATTCTCTGTCCCAGGTTTTCTTTACTTTTTTAGGAGAGATGAATGACGCTTTCTTTTAAGATGTGCCAAGAATTGGCACTGTGCAAAAGGCCTTTGCTTGCTTAGGCACTAAACAAAGGACGCTAGTTGATCGCTCAGCTGGAAAATTAAGCCTTCAGATCTGCGTAAAGTAATGCTTAAAAGCATCATCAGCATCCCCAAGCAATGGCACTGCTGGTGTCTGGTTGTTTTTAATCCCTGTCCTTGATTTCCAGCTCACAAAGGCTGAGAGTGCACGTAACATGTCTGCTCAGATGGGAGATGGATCGAGTAGAAAGGCGGCAACGCACGCGCGCGTGCAGGAGATCAAGATGCATGCGAGCGAAGAGCGAGGATTTAATTTCTCCTGCCTAGTTCCTCGGCTTGAGTTGAGTCCACATTGTTGTTACCTGAATGAAAACAACTCAGGCTGGCTTGGTTCTGAATTTACTGCATTTGGGCTGAATTCTAACATTCCAGCTGAACGGAGCTTCAGTTTTCAGTTAACATTTTAGCTGAACCGAGGATACATCATACATGCATTTGGTTGGGTCATTCATGCATCAGGTGTTGTGTCCCTGGCAACTGGCATGCAAATGCATGGCTCTGCCTACTCGTGGGTCTGACCTTGTACCAGCAACCAGCACTGTTAAGCAATAAACATTGTTAGCGAGTGTGGTTATGGCAGTGGCCCGGCCTGTTAGTATGGTAGCAAAGATTCCAGGGCATAATGACTCGTGGATGGTACTCCACATGCCATATGCATGATGCCACAACACGGCAGCACTGTTCTTGAAACAGCACGGGCGACGCCATTGCTGCTGCTCTGCTCGTACACACACTGCAGGTGCAGTGGCAGCTGTGTGCAACTGGAAGAGACGAATGAATTGAAACGACTATGATTCCTTTTGCACTTGCTTGTATGGCAGCCGTGGGGTTTGAAACTCGAGACCCAACCCAACCGAACCCAACTGCTGTTTCTACTGGCTCCTAATTAAGGACAATCATGCCTCACATTCTTTGCCCTCGCCATGTGCGCGCCGCTAGCTATCCATCATCCATGATCCATGGATGGATGCATGCATGCATGGACAGGCAGCTCGATCGACCCATCAACCATCATTATCCGTTAATGATTCACAGTTGGGGAGGATGCTGCAAGTACTATCATCATCATCGCCTATGACTGACAACATTTCCTAATTAACATCTATCATGTGTGTGCAGTGTGTACAATCAATCATTAGAGAACCAAGCTGATAGTACCGATATGGAAATGCCAGGGTGAGACGAAAAAATAGAGATAAAAAAAAGAAATAAACTTTGGTTAGCAGGAACGAAGGGGGGACTACAGTCTACAGACGCTTGCTGCCTTGCTGCGCTTGTGGAACTTGCTAGTACTGTCGGTGACGCTGTTTTTTTCCGGCGTTTGAATGGGCGCTAGCTGCCGTAGCATATGCAGCAGCCGGTAGAGACACGCTGCCGCCGCGACTGCCCGGCACGTCAGGGCAGGAGGAGCCAATATTTGTTGGCCTTTCATGGTTTGGCGGCCTTGTCTCTTTGACCATTTGCTCCTCCGATCCCCATCCGCATTTAATCATAGGTCCATCGGACACCGGCACGATCCTGATCGATCACACGACGTGCGTGCGTGCTAGCAAGTTGTTCTAAAGCCTTTGCTTTGAAGTTTCTCGGACAAGTATGTCAGTATATATATATATATATATATATATATATATATAATCTAGTGTAGTGGCATCGTCAGATTGCACAAAAGTTATAGTTCGCTGAAGACGTCAATTCAATTCTTTGAGGAACACGACTGCACGAGTGCACTAGTTTTGAAAAAGAAAACATTATTCAAACAGCATGGACGGGTTTTGGTGGTAAAAAGTAGCCGGTTCTTGCTGAGGTAGCGTTTGTGTATTGCATGTTGGTTCTTGCTGTACGTCTGCTTCACAACCCAGCTGTCTGAAAGCAACTGCTAGCATAGGAACATGTCAATTACCAGTCGGTGGGCATTGGAGTTTTCACTCAGATAAGTTCTTCTTTTTTTTCGTTCTACAATGGAAATGGTAGAAAGGTGCCACGACACTGTTAGGTAAAACTGGTGCCTAGTCGCTCAAAGGAGCAGAGGAGATGGTGGTGAACTTTGCAGATTTGAAAGGAAAAGAAGTATATATATATATATATATATAAGAGAGAGAGAGAGAGAGAGAGAGAGAGAGAGAGAGAGAGAGAGAGAGAGAGAGAGAGAGAGAGAGAGAGACACTTGAACTCTGAATTATTGAATGAATCAATATATGCCCTGGTGCTAACGAAAACGTGCGTGGACCATCTCGTCGGGCGGCGCCAACTCCCAGGTGACGGAAGCTTGGCGGCACACACACTAGTGCGCGCCGCACAAACAAACACCATCATTTCGTCTGAACCCTGAATTATTATTATGGACACGGATTATTATCATTCGTCGTGGGGTGATCAGTGTTGTGTTGTGTTGTGTTTGTTCCCTGTGGGTGGTGATTTGTTTTGCAGAGATCGATTTCGTCCTCAGGTAGCTAGCTTTTCTGATGAAACGGCTGAGATGATGTGTGCCGTACCAACCTCGTGATGCACCGGCCTTTTGCTGTGCATATACAGTAGGACGCCCGGAGTTGTTTATCTGCAGAGGGTGAGCCGTCTTTGGCAGACATCTGACAGTCGGTGCCAGGTCGGATTCGTTCGTAGTCCTAGGTTATTTCTACCCTTTTGCGCTTTAATTTGTGATTAGAGAGGCGTGATGACAGAGGAAGAGATTTCATCAGACGTCCAGCCAGATCTGTGTCGGTCGCCGCGTCAGAGTCAGACCTGACATTTTTCTAAGTCAAGTGCAGCAGCTCCAGCCATGTCTTGTGGCGAGCAAACGCTTCACTCTCCTAGTCTCCTGTACATTGTTATTTTTCTCTTTTTGAGAGGATGCCCTGTACATTTTTTTGTGTGCAAAAGATGTCCTGTGCATTGATATATTTTTTGTTTGATTGATACCATGTTCTGTACATTGATGATAGTTGATAGGCCTGGTGAATGCCCTGGAAAGTCAGTGAGAACTCAATTCACAATGGTGACTCGTATGAAATCGGCCCAATTAAGTTCTCGGGCCTTCAGCCTACCTAACTATTTTTTTCACCGGAGCCGGGCCGAACACACAAGACACAGAACACCTATTCGAGCGGCCGATGAGCCCACTGAGGGCCCATTGGTGTCCAACCGTAACATATAGGCCCAAACGCGTGGTCGGCTCAAATCAGACCGGCCCATCTAATTAACATGGATACATGCTGCGTATCCCTGTTGCAGTTTCCACTGTTCCTCATACACCATCAAATAGAATTGTAGAGACGTACTAGGTTGTCCGGATCGGGTGCACAGTGAACAATCATACATAAATGACGAATATATCTAGTATAGTTTTTATTTATTTGTAGCTACTATAGGGACAGACGCGTACCTACCGAACGATACATACGACACTTTCTAACCGATATTCTTTTGTCCATGAATGATCTACCAAAAGGCAACGAACAATGGAAAACATCTTTTTTTCTACTACCACCAGTATGCACGCTGGCAAAAGCTCTCACTGTATTTGCATCTGCCGGCCGGGTATCATCATATCAGAATCAGATCAGCCTCACGGTCTACTGCATGCATATGCAGACACGCTGAGCTGCCGCTCTAGCTCTGCGTCTGCTGCGGCGTGTGTTGGTGCAGCGCGGTACAATCCCGCTGCCAAAAGCGGATCGGATCGCAGGCAACGCAGGGCTGCCGCTGCCTCTGGTCCTGCTCGCCTGCTCCCATCCCATCGGCGCGCCGGCCGGCCGCGCTCGTCAGAGCTGCAGGCAGAGGATTCAGAGCTGCCACTGCCGGCGGCAAGCGATTGGGCGCCGGAGAAAAGCCGACACCTGCCATACAAGGCCGTCCGGCGACACAATAATGACTACTGCAGCAGTAGTAGGCTCGCTTCCTCTACAGTACTGTACAGTATGCTATAAGAAAAATATAGTTATATCGCTATAGAAGTTGTATTGGTCAACTTTTGATAAGCTTAATAAAACTATTAACAACATTTGTATATAAATCTTATTATAAAAAAAACTTTCAGCTATTTATTTAGAAAAAAACATTAGCTAATTATGTATCATAAATATTACTTATTTACTTGAATAATTAAAAAAAATCCTAAAACCAAAATAACCCCCTCCGGATTCCCCTAATTATGAAGGGAGAAAAGAACGTGGAGAATCTTGTTCCTCCGTGAAGACATCTGTCGTCGTGATCCCAATGTGAGACTACATGTTACCGAATTATGGTCTATATATATATTGTATATGTAATGTTGCCTACGACAATCAATTATGGGCAGAGGATTATATGTATATCTGATTACATGACATTTTTTTTTAAAAAGGAAACCAAACATGAAACGTTACATAGATCAAAAAGCTTTCAATCAAGCGTATTTTTACTAGATTCAAAAGTTACAAACAGTAGTCCAATGCATGCACTGACTCACTCTAACACACACATGGAAGTCACGTTGCCGGCCGTCCACAGGCCACTCATGTAACACGTATACACATGATAACACACACATGTAAGTCACGTACACACGTTACCGGCCACTCACTAACACGTGTATACACTCGCTACACATGTAAGTCACGCATGCATACCAGTCAAATCTAGAAAAAAAACTATATCAAAAACTTTTCTTTTATATTATTTTATAAAGTAAAAATTGTTAAATAGATATTTCACACATTACGTAAGGGTATCCATTGGGTAACTAAATCTAAAATAGGTCTCCAGGATATCTATACCTTCAAACAAAGTACCAATATAGAAGACTCAATTTAGATGTCAAGAGAGACATAACTCAAATCTGAGTATTCTCTCTTAAAGACCCATTCGCAGAAACTGTTGTCTTTCGGGTCATTTTGTTGGAGAAAACCAAAAATAGGTATTGACTTTGCCTGTAGTGCTACCTTAATAACAAATGGGTTTTATATTTTGAGTCACGATGGTTAGAGATAATATAATAGATGATTATAACCGTCCAATCCAAATAAATAGACTACCCATAGTTATTTAGAGGTAACCCAAAGCCGCATGGGCCGTCACCTGCAAGAGTCGTCGAACCATGCCGCACATACACTACCTCAACGGTAGCCGATCACGTTCTCTGCGTGCAGCTTTCGATTGCCAACCAAACATAGGTGATTCGCTTTTCGTTGCCCTTTGGTATCAGTTCCGTTCCCATTATGTTGTCGGCGATGGAAGTAAACGTCACCTAACTCCTACCAGCACTAATTGATCTTTCATGCTGCATGCGTGATGCAACACTGCTCATGTGAGGAAATCCCGCGGTGCTCAAGTGCGACTCTTATGCGTGCCATAAGTGATTTGTATGCTACGGTTATGGTTGTGGGACTGATATTTACAATTGCGGAACTTAGTAACATTTCAACTTAATCAGATGGTTTCATTATGGATGTATTTGGAAATGTACGATTGCAGGATTTAAATTGAATGTCTGGCGTGTTGAAATACTTTTTCAACGCGCAGGCTATCAAAGCTGAAAAATATTTGACTTATCAAAAGTGAGAATGAGAATGACACTATATATATGTATTGCTAAGGATTGTATATGCACCAAGTCTATACCAGCACTAGATGTAAACCTTTTCCTTATAGATAGATAAATAAAAAGGGAGATGTTATATTCCAGTCACTTGAAAAAAATTGTGTCTTTCAAGAAATGCACTATTCATCTTCCTCCTCTCACCATGGTTTTGCACTGGCCTGCTCCTCGCTCGTGACCCCGCCTACCGCCCCGCCATGCCATGCATGGCAGGGTCTCACTTTCGCTGCCGCGGTCGCGACCACCGAGCTCTCCAGTGAGACCCTATCACTCCCGCGGCGGCCTCTTTCTTCCCCTTCCCCTCCCGCCGATGCCATGGCCATCCTCGCCCCTGCCCGACCGAGCCATACCTCCACCACTGCCAAGGCCCTAAGGTCGCCCTCCCGCCTTCCCTACCACCTGTCCACCCTGCCTCCCTCCAAAATCCCTTCTACGCTCGTCAGAGTTGGAAATCTTACCTCACCGGAACCGTGGCGAACTCTCGTCTCCGATGCCGATGAGCTCTTCGGCAGAACCATAGCAGTCGTCGTTTTCTTCTTCCAAACAGACTAGCTTCTAATGGATTTTAACATACAAACACAAAATCCAATAAAACACATTAGATTTTTTAATCAAGATTCTTAAAATCCTTAAGGATCTAAACGGACCATAGTGCAAATCTAAGTGTGTAGCAACAACTATATATCTAGAAAAGCCAAAATATATTATAATTTGGAACGAAGGGTTTCCTTATTATCTGCTCTATAAACATTGTTTTCAATATAATTTATTTAACTTTCTTGAACAGAAGAGATAATCATTATTGAAAACACGTATGGATGAACAGATATTCTGAAGCAAATACTACTACCACGGTGGCCTCGCCCTGTTCGCTTGGCTTATCAGTCGGCTTATCAGCCACCGAAAGTGTTTTTCTCTCACAGAAAAGCAGTCAAAATAGCATCAGCCGGCTTATGGCCAAACGAACATGCCTGTCTCCGGACAGTCACTTTTTTCAAACTCTGGATCCATATAATATAGCTAGGCATATGCAGTAGTGAGTAGTCTCTCTACCTAGCTAACCTAGGCACCTAACAGTGTTGCTTTTGTAGCAAGCAGGCTGCGTGGTGGCCGGGCTCTGAACAGCACATGCATGCATCATCTCATCAGGTCAGCTGTGGCATGTGGGGGTGATATCACTCTGCATCACGGTAGCTAGCCGAATCCGGCCTTTGGATGCTTCCGGCAGGCAGAGCGAGGTGCAGATTGATGCAGGCATGGAGCCCGGCGAACGCTGGAAACACGGGTCTCTGCGCTAGAATATGCCGGCACGATTGCCCCGCGATCCACTCCACCGGAACAACGACGTGCATGCTGGATTGAGGCACGGCATGAGGGGAGCATGCTGCTGGATTTGCATATGCCTCGCATTCACATGGTCATGCGGTACGGTGTGCATATGCCCGAGTCCTTTAACTTTAAGCGTGTCCTTACGCTTGGGAAGTTGGGATTAGCAAGTTTTGCAGCTCTAGATTCCTAGAAGTGCGAGCTGCCGCTCAATGCATGCCGTGGAGTACATGGACAACACTAGGTGCTACACGTCGTACGAATTCATAGCTTTATGTCTAGCCCATAATTATCTACCTAGCCTTTGGGATATGCCGGATTTATTATTCTTGAAATGATCTGATTTATTAGCTATCTAGCTTATGTTTTGAAAATCCGAATTAATAATGACTCCCCATCGTCCCTCTAAATTGAACATATCATTTGTTTTATATACTTCCACCAATTATCTCTACCAAATTAATATTAAAAAGTCTAAATTTCTACCTTATTTCTTTCGTCGAGTCCAAACACCCATCAACTCTGCCATCACCTTAAACAATTATGCGGAGGCATAACCACCCACATCCCCTTTCGCTCCATCGGGTGGAACCGAATCACGGTTTCTCCAAACAACTGTTCACATTTTTTTGATGTCTTGCTAGACTTTATAACCATGGTAGTCATCGGGTTGTTCGATGTGGATCGATATAAAACATAAGGAGTTTTTATCTTAGTTTTTCTAGCCTCTAAGCCTTGCATACAACAGTAGTGTTCTTCGTGTTATGAATGCTCAAACTGAGAGAGTTCCCGTGCTTGTGGTAAGCCGTAGAAAAGTTTATATTGTCATGAGATCTTAGCGGAACCCTCAAGCTCAACCTTGTTGTTGAACTTGAGAAGAGAATAGGGTTGGAAGAAACCCAAAGCCTTTGTGGCTTCCTCAACAACGTAGACATATGCAAGCCTTGGCTACAAGATAAACTACGAGATAAATCAAGTGTCTTGTCCCTTATATTTTGAATTGCATTATTTATGTTCCACTTAATCTACTTGGTTGTACGTATTTATGAGTGCAGACACTTCCTGGACTCAGGGGCGGAGCCAGGAATCCAACATAGGGGCAACAAAAATAACAAGCAAAACACAACCAAGTTTGATTCATCTATTTTGTTATAACCATACATATCACGGCAATAGTGTTATGCAAAATGTAAATAAGATTACACATATGTATTAATTTAAACTAGGTTGTATGACTACTTACAAGATCATATTCATCAATGATATCATCATTACTAATCTTTTTAGCCAATGCCTTCTCAATATAAATTACCAAACAATCTCGTGCAAATCCATCTCCCATTGTAGTTCGAAGACGCGTCTTCATAATCTTTCATTCCTGAAAAGATTCTCTCGACAGTTGTGGTTGATATTGGAAGAGTTAAAACTAATCTTAACAACCTGTCCACCATTGCGTACAATGAACTTTTACCGGTCTTATATAGTCCACTTGTTAGATCAGCAAGCGATGACAATTCTCTTAGTTTTGGATGGTTGCATACATCAATTTTAAAATGTGGGAGTTGGCATTCTAATTGGGCTCTTTCTTGACTTGAGAAACCAGTTGGATAATATTTTTCCACTAGACTGCATGTATTTTCTATGTTGAATTCCTCCGTCATTGGATCCAAAGAGCCATAAAGGGACAAAATTAAGCTACGTCGCTTGAGAACTGAATTGATCTTCTAGTTCAATCACTTGCTGATCTATTGCAACATTAAAAACATCCCCTTTGTAATGGTGAAAGGTTGTGATGTTATCATTCTTGTTTTGAGATCTAGTCACATCAACATACCTGCATATTGGAAGACAAATTATTAATGGACGAATAAGTATATTTTTTATAGAAGAATAGAAACAATGTACCATTCATACTAAAATAATTTGGAAAAGAACAAACTGCTTGTTTAGATCTAGGATATCAATCTCATGTTTCTCGCAAAACAATTTGACCTCTTCAAGAAGAGGTTCCCAGCCATCATTTCGTAACTCACCAAGCAACACTTTTGTGGTAGAAACGCAATCCACTGCATTAAGGATATCAATGAATTTTTCCGTAGTGTTTGGCATAACACATAAGTGATCTTCATAATTTTTTTCCATCATAAGCAAGATAAGCAAAAAAATTAAATGTGACAATGATTTGTAAGACACCACTAGCATCACCCCTAGAATACTTTGAAACTGAACGATCATTAGCAATGTTGCGTAGGACTGAAACCATGGTACCAAACATCATCTTTAAGCTCTGAATTGACCTATAATGGGAACTCCATCTAGTGTCCCCTGGCCTTTGTAGCGAGGACATCTAATTGGCACCTCGCCCTGTGTCAAGTTCTCCCAATTCAATTTCGCGAGCAATTTCCTCTACTTGATTTGCTAGCAACTCATCGTTCCTCTTGGTAGAAGCACTAACAACATTTATGAAGAAATTTGTATGCTGAAAAAAATTATGCACTTCATGTACCTCCCATGCTGCTACAAGGTCTAACCGGAGTTGATGATCCATGCAATGAATATAATATACATAAGGGTATTCATTTAGAATTAGAGCTTTCAAACAATTCCTGTGGGGGGATAAAACCTCCATACCCTCACGGCTAGACATGGGTCGCACCATCCAGGATGACCCAACCCACAAGATAGGTGTACGGCGCACGACGCTACCTGACGTGCACCGTAAGGCTACAAGAAAATAGTAACAAATAGGATATTTTAGTTGTAATCCTACCCCTTCAGAGTATATGAGGGGTAGATGTCCCCTAGAGGACACAACTCACACAGACAACTCACACATACCTTGTACTTCATATCTCATGGCACATCAATACAAACCATCGGAACACAGGATATAAAGTTTTATGTCATATCGACAGCCTGAACCTGTCTAAAATCTCGTGTCTTGCTGCTAGTATTACTATCTAGTTCGGGTCACGTGCACCTTTACTGATTATTCTACCACCGTGGGCATACCCCTCTGTGGACTACCGTTGAAATCTCTTCGACAGTGGCGCACCAGGTAGGGATGTGCATGTTGATCCTGGTGAACTAGATGGATTTGCTCTCATCGACCTAGTTGACGGCTCTTGTAGCCGACCTTGTTGACGTCCCTCATCGTCAACCTCGTCAATGGCCCTCGTTGACGGATCTCGTCACCGACCTCATCAACAACCCTCGTCGCCGACCTCGTCGACGACGCCCCTCGTCGCCGACCTTATCGATGACTCATCTCACCTCATGTCGACTTCATTGATGCCCCTCGTCGCCAACCTCGTTGATGGCCCTTGTCGTCGACCTCGTCATCGACTCGTCATGCCTCTCGTCATCCCTCAATGTCGACTCACCCTGGCTTTCAACAACCTCGTCGATGGCTCGACACAGCTCTCATAGACCACGTCATCGACTCCCCGTGGCTCTCATCGACCTTGTTGATGGCTCAGCACGGCACTCGTCGACCACGTCGTCGACTCCTTATGGCTCTCGCTGACCTCATTGATGGCTCATCTTGGCTCTCGTCGGCCCTCGTCGATGAATCGCCACAACCTTCGTCAACCTCATCGATGATAATCAAGCTAAGTCATGTTTTAATACTTTTCCAAATATTCTCAAATGTCCGTATATATATCTGAATGCTCCATGTTTTACACTTTTACGGTGCTTCAACTCCATGCTTTACATGTTTAAGATGTTTTGTATGTCTTACATATTTAAGATGCCTTTTCTCCATGCTTAACAACTTTAAGATGCTCTCTATAATCAGGATCAGCTCGCCGAACAACCACGTCTTCAATTACAGACTAACAGCTTGCCCATCGGCTCGCCGCCCTACCACGTCTTTATTCGTACTTTCTAGAGACATACATGTCCCTGATTTCTCCCTACACACACATGAGCTCCAACGCTCTGCGTCATGGGTGGTCGACAACGGCTCCTTGACGACGCTTGTGTTCCTACACGTTCATAGGCCCCAGCGCTTTGCGTTTCGGACTGCTATAGGCTAGCTGAGGCTGGGGACT
This sequence comes from Microstegium vimineum, assembly GCA_022036555.1. Lineage (NCBI taxonomy): Eukaryota > Viridiplantae > Streptophyta > Magnoliopsida > Poales > Poaceae > Microstegium > Microstegium vimineum. Next base: position 41,499,581 of record CM039136.1, on the reverse strand, counting down.
CAATCATAGACTAGCAACTCAAACGTCGTTCATATTCAACAAACATCAATACTGCAAAGGAATGTGATGTCGCCTATGCTATTTCATGATTGCTGAATTTCTTCAAAGTTCATATGTACATTATGTATTACCCATTCTGTGTATTTCTATTGCAGGTACTAGGATCGGTTGCCAAGATTATTATTGACGCTCAGAGGTTGGGTTAGATGATAACATTCGGATCGTCCGTCCATATCGCCAGCCATGTCACAAGGATTTTCGTGATGATCGACACTATGACAACTACGACCAGTGCTACGACAACCGCGACCGCTGCTAACACAATAGTCCCAAGAAAAAACATTGTTGGCGACCAGTGCTCGCTAGCTAAGTTGGGGACTTGCCTTGTCGCTAACCAGTGCTCATCAGCTAAGGATTGGTTTCATCGTCAACGTACGATGCTCTCATCGACCCTCGTCACCGACCACGTCGATGACTCATCATGGCCCTCGCCGACCTCGCTGACGACTTACGACGCTCTCGTCGGCCCTTGTCGCCAACCTTGTCAATGACTCATCATGCCCCTCGTCGTCCCCGGTTGTCGACTCATCTTGGCTCTCGCCAACCTCGTTGACGACTCACCTCTCCCTCATCAACGACTCACCCCATTTGCTGGGGTCTTCGCCAACTAGTACCCAACAACAGTGCTGGAGACTTGATCCATTGCTTCGCTCTACTTAAGGCTAGTGTGCTATCAAGTTGTTCCATGTTGCTCGGATCAGGGTGCTAATTCTGGTCAACACATCAGGGGCCTTGATGAGTATACTAAGGTCGGGATTCCACGGTGTTTCAGATTCATTTTCTTTGACCTTGCTACAAGATGTATTTCTTCATCTTTGAGAGTTCCTATGTGATTTTAGTAATTGAGTGACAACTTAGGTGAACTAATATGTATTCAAGTGATATATATGAGACGAAACCTCCTAAGAACAGGGCCTACTTGTAAGGATTATCGTCCATCCAACTTTAATCCAACACAAATGATCCAAGTCTTAAAAGGTTTGTCATGTGTCACCGTTTTGCAACGGGTCATCCACCTCTTTCCGAGCAGGATCCTCATTATAATCATTGCAGAAAAATACAATAATTTAATTTACATCAAAGTAGCGGAATACATAAGGGTCATATTACAAAATATTAGTTTAGAAATATAACATAAGTGTCATTACTACATCAAGCGAAGTGGTAAAGATTATATCACAACAAACCGAGTACCCTACCCAAGGGTCACACAACCTCTATTCTTCATCATCAACATTAGCTACGGTCATACAGCACGGAGCTGTACTCACCACATTCTGACCTTCATCTGCAACAAGGGTTAACAAACCCTGAGTACGGGAGTACTCAACAAGACTTATCCGACAAATAAAAATATTTGGTGGACAAAGAGATATGCAAGTCATAGGATTCAAGGTGGGGTTTTACAAGAATCAAGAATTTTTGCATAAATGAGCATTTTGTAAAATAATTGAGATTCATTTGTTTCGCATAAACAGTTACTCAAATACTAATCTAAATTTATGATCGATAACGAGGTAACAAACCATCCATGAAAGGAAACATCAAGTATCCAGTTTAAGTATATTACTACGCTAAAGAAGAAAGAGTCGAGTCTCCATATCCGAGGAGCACGACGATTCAAATCGATTAAACCCAGTTGGGGATTCCCAATCACACGACATATACAACACTAAAGCACACATATGACTACCTTTCCCTGGATCCTCCATCTAAGACCGGGGTTCCGCCACCCGAGAGCACCTTTCCCTGGATCCTCCATCTAAGACTGGGGTTCCGCCACCCGAGAGCACAGTACGCCTCCATCCAGTTCCTTGAACTTGGAGGGTACACACTACTCTCGCCATCTCTCCACTCCTAGTGTGGGTTAACCGTTCTTAAGATTGGATTAGCCAGAGTCCAGCTTCCCGAAGTATGTGATCAATACTCCAAAGTCTCGCTCAATATCAAGGTCAGCGGACGGTTCCTAATGATACAGGCGGAGAGAACCCGCTCACCAAATATCCACATCCGGTGGCTCCCCAAACACCGTGTCCGCCCGGTCCCGATTATTACTTCCATCAAACCATCATTTCCTTTTTAAGACATAGCCATTTGCCGCAGCAATCCGTTATTCTTCTAAAAAATAGAAACATTACCGAAGCAATCATGTTATCACCTATTCTCGTAGATGACAGGGAATCATTTGACTCTATCGGTCTAAGCATTGCTAAGCAACATAAAACATCATTCGTATTTTCAAAACGGTATCAAGGTACAGGAAGTAAATAATTCAAGGTAAGGCTATGCATCAAGTAGGAATTTGATTGAATAGTAACCATGTAATAATTAACCATAAGTGTATTTTAAAGAAAAACTTTGGAATACAAGGTAGGATTTAAATGCACCGGGGCTTGCCTGGATAAGAACACTAGTTAGTGTTTGTCAGATACTACTCGCTTGACGAACATCGAAGATCAACATTAGAATTCCGAGATCATCCATCTTCCAGATTCATCAATCACCGTCTTCTAGTTCGGTATTATCCAACACATATGGATCTATCGTTCCTTAATGAGATGCAAAGATGCAAATGTATAAATGCAAGGAATTGATAACACAAGGTTGCATCACAAACAAGCATTCAAGTGAACAAGAGGTTATACAAGATATCAGCATTTTTAGTTAATTAATTAACATCATTTAATCATAAAGGTTGGACATGCTAAGCACTACGAAAATGACACACCGAAAGACTTAAGTCAAGCTTCATCAAGCATCAAGCAATCAAGATTAGTTACTAGATTTAATTAATCAAGAACAAGCTACTTACAAACAACTACTCAAGTAGTTTTAGGACAGCAAACAATAGCTTCATAAATCAATCATAGCTTTTGGATGGACTAAATACTTTAACCATGATACTCATAGATTTACTTAATTCAAGTTATGACAAGTATAGAGCAATCAAGATTAACTAATAACTTTAGTCAAGTAAAGACAGATTACAACACTCAAGGCATCACAAGGTTAGACAATGCATAGACATCTATAGATGATTAACTATCCTTACCAAGCATATCATTTGAATATAATAAGAATCTAAAGCATAACACACAACTGAACTTAGATTAACACTAACCAAGTATTCATTAACCAAGAGGTAAGCATTAGATTAAACAATCAAGATAGAGTTAAACAATTAACTTATGCATGCAGTTTTTGGACAGTAAGACAACAGTCACCATTTTAATCATATCTAGAGTTTTACAAATACAAATCACTTGCAATAAGACATTTTGGAAAGCTTATGAAATTATCTACATTTCATATAATACTATCACAGCATGATTCACAAGTTAACTAAGTCGAAAACACAAAATTACAGAACCTGCTCCTGAAAAACAGAGAGCGGCCATCTCTCATCTCCAACTTAAAACATGCATAAAACATAATATACTTGGCCAAATGCCACCAAAATTTAACAGCAGATAGATACATTAGTTATATACAACTTTGATATTCACAAGATTCTCAAAGAATATCATTAACATGGGGTAATTTACATTGCCCCCAAAACTGTCCAGAAACTGGCAATTGCAATAAATAAAATTAACTTATGTTGTAAACATATAATTGGACAAAACCAACTTTGCCAACAAGTCACACATGACTAATGAACACTAGAAAATATAGTGTGCACCACTAAATAAATTATTTGCATATATTTTCTTAATTTATTTAGATAATTAGGTGTAAACATGAACACATATCAAACTTGTATAATAAATTCTAACAAAATTACAGAGATCTACACATGCTTTCATTAGTCTACTGCATAAATTTCATATCATTTAAACAAGTATAGAGACCTTTATGAAAAAGACAAAATCTCTATTGCAACAATTCAAACAATGCAACAGATTTGTATAACAAACTTTGAACAGGCATAACCTGAGATCTACACCACATAAAAATATGAATCTTAACAATTTGGAAAGATTAAGAAATATACTTCAAATGTTTACACAGTGCCAAAGCATGAATCTAAAAGTAAATTGCTCAAACAACGCATTCTTGTCAGCTCTGTCCAGAGAGTAAACAGATTCACAACACAACTTATAAAATTCATAACTCCTAAAATATAAAAGCTATGACCATGAAATTTTAACAGTAGCTGGATAATAAGATTATATATCACTTTAGTATTCAACTCAGCCACAGAAAACATCATCTTGACCACGAAATAAATTGCTTAAGAAACATCACAGCAATAGTCTTAAACAGAGACATAGTCACTTTGCCATTTTTATAACTCTAAAACCATCAAACCTAAAATCATGAAATTTTTAACAAGAATCAAGAATAAACTTGTAAACATCCCACAAAAAGTTTAGAATTATTTGAGCAACACAACAGAGGCTATGAAAAAGACAAACACATCTTAACAGAATTGACATGCTTGCACAAAATGATTTGTACAGCAAAATTAATGAACTAAAGGATGACATAAGATAGATCTACTGCATAGAGAACTTCATGAGGATTCCAAAAAGTCCAAAAACACATTCATATGATTTTTCTATGAATTACCATGAATTTTCAAAGATCAGCAAAATCATGGGAAAGTAATTATGGGATTTTTCTTTTGCAACAGAAATCCTAACTTTTCAAGAAATTAACCAGGCCCTTATATGTAAATACATGAGTCACGAAAAATTTGCATAAAAATCCACCAAAAAGCTTCCCTTACCAAACCATACCCTTGTTCTTGATTTTGCCGAGAGAATTTCATGGGGGTCAAGGATTAGAGCGTGGTTCTTATGATTGATTCAATGGAGACACCCAAAGGGAGAAGGGAGGGAGTAGTATCAACAGAGAGGAAGAGATTGTTGTCCATTGTAGCAGCAGCAGGAAGGAGGAGGAAGGGGATGGAGTGGAGGACCGAGCAGAGCCGTTGCGGCTCTTGGCGTCGGCCTCTGCCGAGAGCTGCCGAGAGGGAGGGAGGGAATAGAGGAGGGAGGAGAGAATGAGAGGGAGAGAGAGCTGGGCAGAGAGCCGGCTCCCATTTTCCCCTCCCCACCGGCCACGCAGAGGAGCACGCGTCGCCCCTAGCGAGCGCGCGCGACGGGAAGGAGACACGCATCGGCGTGTGCGGGCAATGGCCGGCCTCCAAACTGATATTGTCCAAATTTTTAAATATATTTACAAGATTGCCATTCACTTTAAAACCCTTCCAAAATCAAACCGAAAATCAATTTGAACAATTGAAAGCACCGCCATGCAGAGCAAGAAAAGTAGAACAACATGATATAAAGGAATTTGACAGATTTCAAATGGTTTGATAAATATAAACACCCAAAGTTTGGTATATAAAACTAAAAATTCGAATCCAATAAAACCTAGAAAAGTTAATTTTTGCTGTTTTTGAATTCAAATTCAAGGACCCAAAAGAGCTTCAAATTATGTGAAACTCGTTTCATTATTTTCACCATGAATAACACTTCATTCAAATTAAAGAATCCAAAAGAGTTACCACATGAAACTGCACAAGAAGGAAACTCACTGCAGTTTTCCAGACTTAGAAATTTTTTTGAGAACGCGGATGCCAAGGACTAGGAAATCCAGATTTTGAAAGCATTGAAGGCTTTAACAAAAATTAAATTCTCGAGCCATTCCTTGACAAACTTAGAGGGAGATTTATACTTGGGTTATTAAACAAAGTTTAAAATAGGATATATTTCCATAATCTGGAAATTAACACCTGGGGTGTTACAATATACACAGGAGATTAGTTCATATATGATTGTGTGATGAAGGAGCTTATTGCACATGAGACATGACATGGAGTCATGTGATCAAGGTGGAGAAGATCAAGATGAGGCTTGGCTTGATGGATCGGTTGCAAGTGTGAAGGGCAAGCGGGTGATGCTTGGCGCCGATGGACCGACGCAACAGTGAAGAGCAAGTGAGGTCAAGATCGATGAACCAATACGGTCACGTGATGATATGAAGTGGATCATATCATTTGGTGATAGGTTGGTGCATGTGTTGCATCAACATTGGAGAAGGAGATGGAATGGAATGCGCAAGGCAAAGGTATAACCATAGGGCATTTCATTTCACCGGTCATAGGTGTGTAGAGAAGTTTATGACCGGGTTTAGGATAGATAGCCGTACTATCAAGAGGAGCAAACTTGTTTGCATATTGGTTATCTAGTGTCACTTGGAGCGATCTAACTTTGCGATGCATTAGGATCGAGTGGTGCGGTGAGAGCAAGTGAAAATGCTTTGAAAATAATTGTGAAAATGCTAACACACATGCACAAGGTGGTGAACACATTTGTGTTGGCACTTGAGAAGCAAAGGAAGAAGCGAGGAGGAGTCTCGGCTGAAAACCGAGCTCCGGACGCTAGGGACAGTAGGGTCCGGACCATTGGAGAATGCGTACGGAACCTAACCCTAGGTCTCGGTGAAGTTGTGAGCTCCGGACGCTCGGTGGAGTGAGTCCTGACGCTAGGGTCTTGGGCGGTCCGGACCTTTGGGTCTGCGTCCGGTCACCCTCCCCACTGACTGTGCTGAGCTGACCGAGGAGGTACGGACGCTGTTCGTCGTCCGGACGGTGGACTCCGGACAAGCGTCTGGTTGTTTTGTGCTCTCGGGGAGCTCTCTGCTCAAGTCTGGACGCGCAGAGTGCTTGGTCTGGACTGGGATCCGGACGCGTCCGGAGACACATGCTGGCGATCGGCGCAGGGCGCCAACGGCCGTTTCAAACGGCTAGGGGTCCGGACGCGCGTGCGTTGGTCCGGACACCCCGTGCACTAGCGTCCGGACCTGCGTCCGGAGGTGCACAGAGAGTGGGGAAACGGCTAGTTTCTTACCCACTCTATAAATAGGAGTGGTGGCCGGCCTTGGCTTGTGGCTGAGCACCCTTGGGCCTTTGTGGCTTGTGTTGGTGTGCTTGGTTGCCTTCTAACTCACATACACTTGATAGTGATCATCCGATTGTGTGAGAGAGTGATTCTAGTGCGTTGCATTGCGAGTTTGCATCAAGTGGCACTAGGTGATCGTGTTGCAAGCCGGTGGTGCTTGTTACTCTTGGAGGTTGCCACCTTCAAGAAGCTTGTGTGTGGCTCCGGAGAAGATCTTGTGAGGGGTGTTGTGCTCGCCCCGTGGGAGATCGCGAAGAGCAACTCTAGTTGAGCGTGTCATTGAGTGCCCTCATCTTGTGTTGGTTGTGCGGCACCCGATTGCGGGTTAGGCTTGTGAATGCCTATTAGCGCGTGAACCTCCAAGTGAGTGAGCCGACACAACGGGGACTAGCTTGGTGCGACCAAGTGAACCTCGGGAGAAAAATCACCGTGTCAACCTTGTGTACATCTTCTCGGTGGTTTGCATTCTCCAAATCACTAGCTTGTATTTACTTATTCATACTTGTGCTAGTGTTTAGTTGTTGCTCTTGTAACTTGTTTAGCTTGTGTAGCTTACTAGTTACCTTCTTGCTTGTGTAGCATAGAAGTAGCTCTTGAGTGGCTAATTGGCTTGTGTAGCCTTGTTAGTCACATTGCTTAGTTTGTGTAGCTAAGTAAGTTGAGCTCTCTAGTTGACTTGTGTAGTCTTGCTAGAGAGCATTGCTAGTGAGCTTAGGTGCTTTGTGCTTTGCTTACTAGTATGCATAGGAGCTCCCGGTGTGCTTAGAGTACTAGTTGCTTAGGTTTGTGTGACCTTGCAACCTAGACTTGTTTAGGTGAGCTTCCTACCTTGGCACCTTAGTTAGCATAATAGACATACTTTGCTAGGTGCTAGAATTATTGTTAGAGGGATGTAGTATTGGCTAGACCGATAGTTTTAATTCCACATTTGTTTCGGTTAGCCGTGACACTTAAGTTTTAGAAAGGACTATTCACCCCCCTCTAGTCCGCCATCTCGACCCTACAATCTTCCAGTAGGCCCGGGAACTATAGTGGGTACACTGCACCTTGTAGTGTGTGTGTAGCTAAATTTTGAAGTTGAGCCCCTTACATCCTCCTGGCAGGACATGCTTGGTTGTATCTGGGCACACCTGGTCAGCTCTGGTCTGTTTCGGTTACCGCTTCTCAGTGCCCACCTCGCTGCTCGGCGCCGACCTCATTGTTTGGCGTCATATTCGCCTACTCAGACAAGCTCAAGATGTCGTTGTCAGAAGAATACAAGGCAGTCGGAGACTAGCTATGGGGGGATAAAAACCCCATACCCTCACGGCTAGGCATGGGCCGCACCATCCAAGATGGTTCATCCCACAAAATGGGCGTACGACGCATGACGCTACCCGACGTGCACCGTAAGGCTACAAGAAGATAGTACTAAATAGAATATTCTACTTATAATCCTTCCCCTTCAGAGTATATAAGGAGGGGTAGAGGTCCTCTCGAGGACACAACTCACACACACCTTGTACGTCATATCTCATGACACATCAATACAAACCATCAAAATACAAGATGTAGGGTTTTACGTCACACCAATGGTCTGAACCTATCTAAAATCTTGTCTTGGTGTTTGTATTACTATTTAGTTTGGATCACGCACACATTTACCGATTATTCTACCACCATGGGCATACCCCTCTGTGGACTGTCGGCGATATTTCATTGATAATTCCACTCCCCTCGCATGTTACTAGCCACACCATAATCTTGATTTCTAATATTTTGTACAATCAAATTATTAGCTGTGAAGACAACACAAATTGATTCTTTAAGTGTCAAAGCAGATGTGTCACGGACATGAACCAAGTTAAGGAAACACTCGTGTATAAGACCTTCATTTCATATAAACCAAAGAACTATTGTCATTTGTTATTTTTTAGATTCATCGTCTCGAGCTTCATCAACCATCATGAAAAATTTGCTATTGTCAATTTCTTCTCTAATTTATTTCTATACCTTTCGAGTAAGTATGCTTAGAATTTCCTTTTGGACATCTAGTGAAGTGTACTTAGCATTTCTAGGAGTATTTTCTAGCACATCTTTAACTTTCTTGTTATATGAAGCTAAAAGCTTGACCATTTTAAGAAAATTACCCCTGTTTAAAAAATCTAGAGATTCATCATGCCTCTAAAGGGGCATCCTTGGAATGCTAACCACCTAAATATAGAAACATAGGAAGTCCACATTAGATAGTAGAACGTGTGTTGCTAGTCTCCTCCAACCCTGAGTGTACCCCTCCCTATCCTTCTCCTTCTCAGGCGTAGGCCTTCCTCTTGCTCTCCCTCTCATGCACAGGCGGGGCGGCTAGCGTGCCTTGCATGTGGCATGGTGAAAGGTCCTTGTTTTGGTTTTAGTAATTGAGTGACAACCTAGGTGGACTAATATGTGTTTGGTGTGAGATACACCGGTGGTTTAGTCCACAGGTACACTTGTGTGAGAAACCTATGCCATGAAGGTAAAAATAATTTGATATGTTTCAAAAGCTCACACATGTGATGGAGGAGCTTATTGAATATGTGACATGACACAGAGTCATGTGGCTAGGTGGATAAGATCAAGACAAGGCTTGACTTGATGGACCGGATGCAAGTGTGATGAAAGGCAAGTTGGATGCTTTGAAATGATAGACCACACGTGATGGGAAAGCTTGAATAAAGACTTGGCGGCGATGGACAAGAGCAATGTTAAAGAGCAATAAAGGTCAAGATCAATGAAACAAAAAGGTCACATGATGATATGAAGTGGATCATATCGTTTTATTGATCGAAGTTTGTGCTTGTGTGGTATCAACATGGAGGAGATGAAATAGAATGCGCAAGACAATATATTTGTAGGGCATTTCATTCCATCAGTCATATATGTGTAGAGAAGTATATGACCAGGTTTAGGATAGATGGCCATACTATCAAGAGGGGCGGACTTGTTTGTGTGCCACTTGAGTGATCTAACTTTGCATACATTGGTAGGATCGAGTGGCATGGTGAAAAGAGTGGAAAAATCCTTTGGAAAATTTTTGTGAAAAACTAACACATGCACAAGTTGGTGGTTCACTTAATGGTGTGTTGGCACATTTGCAAAGGTGTTGAAAAAGGAGGTATTTTTGCTCTTGGTGCCGCTGCCTGGTGGCACTATAGACGGGGTTGTCCGGTGGTGCACTAGATAGGGTTCCCAAGCAGCTGAAGTCGTACACAAAACCAGTTGACATGTTGCACCAGACAGACTAGTTATTCGGAAAACCGACACAGAGGTTAAATCATGACACTCAATCCATGACAATTTCTGAAACCATCACTTCTTTGGTGATACGTGATGGAATGTTTCCATCATGGATTAATAGGATTCTTGTAGTGGTTTGAAGCTTGCACATATGCTAGATTAGAGTTGTCAGAGAGTTAGCACAACTAAGTGATGTTAAGCTGTATTGAATTAACCTTTGTATCGTGTATAATATTTGAAACATTTCACTTGTAAGATCCATCCTTAGTATCTTGGTTAGCTAGACAATAAAAACACTGGAAATCCCTTGAGATCAACATTATAAGAAAGGGTTGCAGAAGTCACTTGAAACTTAACTAATTACACACGAAGATCTAGCTACCGACTAGAAGACTATTTTCAATTCATCAATATCAAGTCTATGTCTAGCAACCAACATGCAAGCAAGATACTACTTATAATATTAAACTATGCTATATATTCATGCAAATGCAAGCAAGTATATGTTTTGCACAATACAAATGCATCAACTAGTGTTCATGAGCTTGTTCGTCCTACTTGTGTGCTTCTTTATTTTTTTATCCCTCTATTTTCTTCAACCAAGCACTCGTGTGTTTCTTTAATTTCCGATCACCAAGTGCTTGCACGATCGCCATCTTGACTTGGTTAGCACCGGTACCATCTCCATCACCATCCTCACATGTATACTTTCTTGTCGACGTGCCCAAGTGTTAATCGTTCATGGCCATACTTTGTCGCTTGGTCCCTCGCGGTCTAGGCCTTCGCGTGCGCTCTTCACCTTTTGGTCCATCGTGCACGGATTTCTGCTTGACCTTCTTTCATTATTGTCGACAGTCTCAACGCTCACAACACCTGCACATCACAAGCCCAGAGACATATTATACACAAAACTTACGCCATGGTTAGTCTCACGCATACATAACCAAAGCTCCTATCACCTCTTGACAATAACTTCACAAAAATTAAGGTAACTTTAAAAGCGCACGGTGAATACAAATGTATCGATTCCAGCTGTTTGTGTACGCACACAGTTACAATTTGACTAGCACTATATTCTTAATCAATACGTACTATTTGCAAACTTTACCTTTTGAAACTAAAATACACCATGCATATAGATGAATGAAAGGAATAATATATGGTGTATGGGCAGGCCGGCGGCCGTCCGGTGAGGTGAGATTCGGTTAGCTATATGTATGTGTGCAAAGAGAGAGAATGCAGCACGCATGCACGAACTTTCCTGCGCTGCGCGCAACAACAGCAGCCACATGCATGTGTGTGAGACAAGTAGAAAGTAGGAGTGGCAAATATAAGCTACCGCTGACCTGCTTTGTAGTGTAGGTCCTCGATCAACTAAAGAAATGAAATAGGGATCCTCATCCATCCAATGTTTATCATATACAATTGCACCTCCGAAAGGTGAATCGATGCTAGCTAAAATGGGAATCCAAATCCAATATGATATTGCACCCCAGAAAGGTGAATCGATGCTACACCGCGGCCGGTTAAACTAGTGCACCCCCGGTGTTTGTAGGCGCGAAAGCGCACGATCTGATGCTCTCATAATCTCCTCATCGATCTACCACATACAAGATCTCGAGTACACATCGATCGAGCTGTCAAATTAATCGACAGTATAATTAGAGAATATCTCTGTCGACGCTTGACCAGTCGAGGATCATATATATATATCATCCCTGCAAACAATCGATCGATCGAAGAACAACTACTCCACTCCAGCATCTTTCTGCCCGCTACCGGTGGTCATGGCTAGCAATAAATAAACAGGCCGTGCATGCAGAGTGAAGCTGAATTTAGAGCAGGAGGGGCGCACTTGCCGCCATGAAGAACAGTTACTGAGAGCAGGAGTAGCTGTGTGTGAGAGGGAAACAGACGAGCAATGGAATGGACCGACCTACGTATATACTGATGGATACTGTCACTGCAGTGGCGTGTGCGACAGCAGCATAATGGTCGCATTGTGATCCTGGACCAGCAGCTAGGTAGAAGGAGATGGCGACCAGGCAGGGGAAGGGGCAGCTGGGGCATGCATCGATCTCGACACTGATGAAGTCGATCTGGTTGCAGGAGAGGAGGGAACACCGATCTGACCAGGAGCTCTGCCGAATGCATCCATCCATCGGGATCAAGCTATACTATATTGCTAGCTACTCCTTCCCAGGAATAATAATATTCCTGGCCTGCCCAAAGGCCAAAGCCCAAGTGCCCAACTGCATCTGCATGCCCAACAAGCGGACGGCTCGGAGTGAAAGCGAGAGGTCTCTGCAGCTGCATGCAATACGAGGACCCTGTAAAATCCTGGAATTTTGCGAGGTTTTTGATGATGCATGTTTTGTTTGATCGGCGGCCGGGCGCGGGCGCGCGGCACGTGACTCGTCGACGCCGCGCGGCCAACTCGATAAACGTCCTTTTTTGGGACCATGCATGCCGGCAGGGCGCGGCCGGCAACAATGGCCATTCCCTCCCCTCCTTCTCCCCACCCTACTACCCCCCTCTATATGGCTCTATCTACACTACTCCTAAGCTAAGGATGATTCCCCATCATGAAGAACCCTAAGCTAGTACTACTACTACTACGTGCTTTAGCTCTAGCTCTATAGCTCATAGGAGTAGATTGTAGCAGCTCATGCCTGCATCTGCATCTGCACCTGCCCCATCCACTCTCTCTCTAGATAGTAGACTCTAGTAGGTCGTCTCTGCCTTCTCTCTCTCTCTCATGAGATGAGAGCGAAGCCGAAGCAGATAAAAAGAGGAGAGAGAACCCCTATGGCTATGGGCTGGGAGCATGCATATGCATTACTGTAGCGACGGCGATAAAGATGAGGACGGCGACGGTACACTGGATCCATGCTGCATATGCATGCATTCGCAGTTTTCGCGTCCTGCGCCATGTGCCCTCTCGCTTATACCATCAATACGCGTGTCTCTGAGTGTAGTACTGCCAATCATGCATTTCTCCACACGAATGCCTGTAATCCTGTATATATGTGGCGGCGATCCATTCCAAATACTGAGCGCAGCACGTACTCCTATCCTAGCTAGTACTACATGCAATGTAAAATCATCTTTAACCGTACTACTACTGCAACCACTAACGGAAAAAAGCTAGAGTGACACACACGGTGACAGTTTTCTCGCTCTACTGGAAAAAAAGGAGAGGTCAACAGTGTGCCTTTCGCCAACCAGCATGCCACGCCTGCAGGCTGCAGCTACCTAGCATCCGTCGCATCCTTGCCTCCTTATAAGTTGCTCCTTTTAGAGCAAAGGGCAACGCGTAAAAGGATGTGGGGGACTCCAGTACATCATATCGCAACTGTTCTACATCCAATCCACACACACATCTATCTCAATATTTGCACAGGCATTCCATGCATATTATTCCGGCCGCCGTCATGTCTTGTACATAGTGGACCTAGCTGCCTTGTTGTGACCCATGGGGTCAATTATTCACTCTGGCCCCCACGTGTTTTCACTAAAAAAAAACTAGTAACTTCGAGCACAAAAGGATACAATAATAAAAAGGATATAAGTCAAATAAGTTTTTTTTTGAATAATCAAGTCAAATAAGTTTAAGTTTCACTGAGTTTATAATAAGTAATATAATATTAGTATTCTATAACTAATCTAATGATACTTATTTTGTTTCATAAGTGTTAGTACTTTTTATTTAATTTTAACCAAAGATTAAACAGTTTGAGTTCTAAAAGTACGAGATTTGCTTTCTTTCATGGACAGGAAAAGTACTGTCAATTTAGTACTGTGGCATATAAACAAACACATGACACAACACGTGCACATGCCTATATATATATATATATATATATATATATATATATATATATATATAAGCATAGATTTTAGGCGTATATAATTTTTAATTTGCGGGGAACATCTTTCGCATTCGTAGTATGAGATTTTTTTACAATGATTGGAGATGCGATAAGAGGCGATAGGCGATAAGAGGCTAGAGGCAATAAGAGGCGATAGGTGTGTCTATACTAGCTTGGGTTTGAGAACCGGTACCCTTTTGCGTGTGCTGTGATTTTTTTCGTCTTTTCTTTTATAGCGCGTGGCTGCAAGAGTACTTGTTGTACAGCCTACAAATTTATTTATTTATTCAATAAAGCTACCTTCCCCTTAAAATTGGTATGTGGTGACATGCGTAAGTGCATTGTAAAGATCTATGGATCCATAGAAGAACTGTATGGCTCCATTATTATATATAGGATCTTGAACCATTTGATTAATAATAGAATAGAACAATTAATTACCAAAGTGATTTAGATCAATTTGATTTCCTGGTCGTCGTCATAAATTAAATAACTTGTAAAAATAGCTAGGCTGTAGGTATAACGCTTACAAAACAAAAAATGAAGGTACAAAATCTCAAAGGATTGTGCGAATTAGATGCTAAGTTGTACTTAAGCATATCAATGTCCAAATATGATACGATGAAGAAAGAAGTCTTATATAATAAACACTGATTCATTTGCTGCTTTCTAAGATATGTATATGTATGACAGATTGGAACAGGATACCCGCCGGTACTGTAGATAGATAAACAATAAATCCGTACGCATACTACGTTGGAGGATAAGGTATTGTTTGGACAAAGCTATGTACTGTACCACACTGTTTAATCTTATGTTACATTAGGGAGCACCCAAATCCATTAGGACTTAGAATTTACAGAGGATGCGCATCATATCTCTAATGCGGAAGTGGTGGAAGCATACAAGCCTAGCTAATGACATCCTCCGTATAGTAAGCATTATGTAACTTTCAAGTGATGCAAATGCATCCCTCTAAAAAATGCAAGTTGAACTTCATGGCAAATAATTTGGCATATTTAAATTGATAGAGTACATATTAGGTTCAAATAAAAAGGGCAAAAAATACCATTTGACAAAAAGAAGGAACTCGTCATCAGACTACTCCAACAAGATGCGATATATATACATATGTACTTTATTTTATTATGTGTTAAAATTTTGGTGACAAGAATTTCAGAAGGAAATTGTGGATCTAGAAACAATAAGAGCTAGATAGCTACTTAACCGTCAACTATTGACTGTATATATTATTCTAATAATATATACAATGGTAGGTCCAATCAGTCTCAGTAGAACCTATCAAATTAAAAGATCCAGAAGATAATGCATGCACAGAGATTGTATACTACAACACAATAATGAACAGTTAACAACTTTTGACTTTAGTATATGCATGATCCAGAATCGGAAACGTGCGCATGAAATTTCTCTATAGCAAAGTTCCAAAGGAGTTACTGATTATTGTTCCAGCTAGCCTTTCGATTGAAAGGAACAGATCAAAGCCAAAGAGATTAGGCCGAATCACCATGCATCTTTGAGGTTGCGTGACAAATACATTCTCATATGTACCTGATTGTGACTTCTAGTTAGATAAAATGTGGAAGACGTACTTTAATTTTTGATGAACAAGTGTTTACTTCTTAGGCAACCAATTAATTCATGTAACTGATTGTGCAGCTTACTTCTTAAACCATATTGCATATATATATACTTACCGTACAAATCTCCAAGTATTCTAATGAGAAATTACAAGTAGCGCTGTGGTAGATTAGCCTTAGGTTCTCTATTAATTAATTTCTAGAGGCGACATGCATGCATGAATATAATTAGCATCATGTCCGTAAACCAAGTACATATAATGGGATGATTATATCAGGCTAACTTTGGATGACATTCTCAATGTTGTCTACGTGACAGATATTAACAGTATAGCCAAGGTCACTACAGTGTACCTTATTAGGTCAAATGTCTTGTCCTAGCTTTTGCTTCATGTTCCGTCAGAACTGTCAGAGTTCTTAAATTATACACCACCAGCAGTAAACTTAACCGATCGACCATCAATTTGACCGAAATGTATACATAAGCACACTGTACAGTGCATGGGGGTGAAGTTGTGTCACATACCATCAAAACGTAAAACATCTCTAAGTTTTTGTAGCATTAATATAGAAGGCTCACCAAACTGAATTCGTATTTCGTATATATGTCCTAGAAAATAAGGAGCGGCTGCTGTACTATCAAGTTCCAGTTTTGAAAAAATACAACCATTGAATCTAGCAAGTCCAAGTAAATATGGGGGCAATTGCACTTATTTAAAAGGGAATGAATCATGACAAAAATTTGCAGCCATTTGAAAATTAGTATCGTTTTTTTTCTAGCAAAGCTGAGAATTTTTGTCTAACAATAATATCGTACAATGCCATCATATATATTTTTGTCTAACAAATGCATCATATAAACAAAAGGCAAAATGCCCGTATGAGATAATTAAAGATTATAAGCTTTTATACTGTAGGCACATTAATGAAGACAATTTTCTGAACATTCCACCAAGCATTACTAACCATGAAAAGAAAAAAAAAATCTGCTACTAGCAGTACTACAAATATACAATCCTAGAAGACCGCCATATAATACAATCTTAAATTAGGGCATAGGGCTAATAAAGTTTTTATTCATGATAAACAACCCATAACCAGGCATTAATGCAATGCAGTTGTAGAAAAATTAAATATACTTCAGAAGTATATCTATGCACACACTGCCATTTCATCAAAAACATAAATATTGCACATATAGAAAGACACATGGTTACATGTTAAATACGCATTATTTTGAATCCGTAAAAGTCCTTAATCAAGCATAATGAATATTTTCTTGATGAAGTTTGAAAGTACTACATCAGTATTATTGCACATGCAAAAAGATTAACCATACATGCATTGAATTATCTGATACCAAATGCATGTAAAAGGTTAGCAATCAATAATCATATGATGATTCAGTGCTCACAATGCAAATGCCATACTATGCATATTTAAGGTGCAAGATAGAGCCTGAGAGACCAATAATACTTGATTGCACTCATTGTTTAGTGCTTGACTAACAATATGTTTCTTAAGAAATTAAAGGCACAATGTAATATTTTCAAAGATGGCACTTCCTTGGAGAGTAACAATAATATCGCAAATATTAGTGATGTATTGAGAACAATGTTTGATTTTGAAAAAAAACAATTAACTCCACTACTAATTCTTAAACCTAAAAATGGAAAAGGGAGAACACTGGCACAGAAATCGAATCTCCCATGATTTCGGGGGGGGGGGGGGGGGGGGGAATAGAGAATGATTAGCACGGATTTTTGGACCAGGGTAATATTACATTATGTACTAATAACTTAATTAGTTGTTGTGCAGACAGTACTTCAACAAGTGCAACTGTGTATTTCCAATCATAGGCACTACACATGTGTATATAGAAAATATAACTGGTTGAAATGACACTTAAATTAGAGTGGGGAAAATAAATTTGCTTGAGAGTTGAGATGACAATTGGATTGATGATGTGATGTGATGCGATATGATGGATCGGAATGTGGGTTGGGATCCCACAGTAGAGATGAACTCTGTTTTCAAATACGTAGGACTACCAAACTTGGAAACATTGGTAACGCTAATCAGGACTGGTACAAGCACAGATAACTAGCATTCCTTTTTTCCAAGCATCTCGTCATTTGATTCTTCTCGAGACATAGATATCTGACTCCGCCAGCCTTCTTCCTTGAGCATATGATGACTGGAAGAAATCTCTCTCCACTCTCCTCTCCTCTATACACATCATTCATAGTACCAAACTTCCAACTAAAAATCAGGTACTGTAGCAGTGTAGCTACTAGATAGGAAACTAGGGTTCAGCTTTTGAAGAAAAAAGCAAAAGCAAAGGTGTCACTCCCTATGGAATAATAGACACACAGGAGTAGAAATAAGATGGCAGTGGTACTGTATATATACTTGAACAAAAATGCTTGAGAAGAGGACTTCTTAAGTACAGTATGACACCACCAGGCCGGGGACAGCATCATCACCACCATTGAACAAAGATGAAAGGAAGAAACAATGGCAAGAGGAGCGAGAGAGAGCATCAATCAACCACTCTTCCCCAGGCACCAGCATCAGATTACCTAACTGTCAGGTTTTAAACTTTGATTCATGATGAACACTGCTCCCTAACTAGCTAGTCCAAGCTTTATATATACTTCTAGCTTAGTAACCTGATGGGCTAGCTACCAGTACTACTACTACAGTAGTAATAGTATGATCCTAAAGAAACAGTGATATTATGATGACGGTGCTAGCTCATCAGTTTATGCATCGATCATTGAGAAATGAAAGAGAGAAGCAAGAGGGGTTGGAGGAAGAAGGAAACAAATAAAAGCTACTACTAACAATTTTGGTGACGATCGATAATCCTTCTAGTAAAAAAGCAAATATTGAAGCAGTGGATAATGGAGAGATGCATGGCCCAAAGCGAATGGAACCAGCTATATATAGGCTAGCCGTGCCAACCGTGTTGGCCACCGCCGTTTGATCACCTCGGATGGCCGTGGAAGAAATGCGCTCCGCCTCCGTACGGCCCCGGCGTCGGGTACGGGTCCATGACCACAGCCGATGACGAGACGGGCCCGCCTTCGCCCGCCGCAGCCGTGCTCGGCGAGGACCCCTCGGTGGCGTGGCGGAATAAGCCGCCGCCGCCGCCCGCAGCCACCGACGGGTCCGGGCCGACGTCGTGCAGGATGCCCTTGAAGACGTGTCCGGCGATGCTGACGCTGGTCTGGTACGCCACCTCGGCGTCGGTCTCGTCGACCGGTCCCAGCCGGACGCAGCGGAACAGCGCCTCCGAGCTCACCTCCCGCGGGAACCGCTCCGCCACCACCGCCATGTGCTGCTGCTGCTCCCCTGCAGGTCGATCAATCAAGCACACACATGGTGATCTCCATCGATTATTACCTAAAAGATTACGGTGGTGGTGATGATGAATAATTGCTTGCTTTATTACAGTAGCTAGCTAGTGAAGGAAGACGGTGCAGACTTGTGCAGTGCAGTTTATAGAAAATAAGCGCGTACATACCCGAGGAAGTGGTAGTGGCGGTGGTAGAGGAGGGCTGGGCACCGGCGTCGCGGTGGCGCTTGGAGGGCTCGGCGGCGCCGGTGGACTGCTGCTGCTGCTGCCGCTCTCGGCGTTTGGCGGCGGGCACCCAGGTGGACTTGACATGGGTGGGGCAATCGAAGCCCCGGCTCTTGCAGCAGGTGCGGCAGCGCATGTGGATGCAGTCCTTCTTAGCCTGGTTGCCGCAGTCCTGGCAGCTGATGGTGACGGCGCCGGCGCCGGAGGCGCTCCCCCTGCCGCCGCCGCGCGAGGAGCCCGCGGCGGCGGGGTCATCGGCGAAGCGGATGATGTTGGGCGCGTAGAAGTGGTGGTGGTGCTCCTGCGCCGGGTGGTGCGGCCATAGCTGGAACCCGCCGCGCGGCGCGGCGGCGGCGGTCGTGTAGAGGTGGTAGGCGGCGGCGGCGGCGGCGGCGGCGGACTCGGTGGCGGAGCCGGAGCCGGAGGAAGGGTTCACGTGAGGGTGTGGGTGGTCGCCGCGGCCGTGGCCTCCGCCGCCGCCTAGAGGGAAGCCCGCCATGCGGCCAGATCCATAGGCGGCCCGCGCGCGCGGGCAGCGGCGGATCGATCGCCCGTGTCCGGCGGCTCGCTCGCTCGCTCTACTGCGCTCCTCCCCGCCGCCGAGCCGGCGCCCGCAGCATGGGTGTGGCTGGTGCGCGCGAGTTTTGAGCGCTCGATCTCCTCGAGCGGCCCGGCCGCGGGGCGGCGGCAGCGAGCGAGCGAGCGAGAGGTGCAGCTAGCTACCGGGTAGCTAGCTGTGTCGACCGATCTAAGGTGGCTAGCTAGTGTGCGCGTGCAGGCGTAGTGGGGGTTCCCTAGAATTTTGGCGTGTCTGCGCGTGAGGAGAGGTAGGGAGAGGGAGGGAGGGAGAGGAAGGTAGGAGGAGGAGGTGGTGGAGCTCGGTGAGCGCTGAGGTAGCTTTAATTTTTGTGTGGTGAGGTATGTACTGAGGTGACTGATGAAGAGGCCGGGGGGCAGAAAGCGACAGCGGACGGAGGGCCTGCCACGCCGCCAACGATCCTGCACTGCATTGCACGCTCCCAAAACGTCCAATTATTACTGTAGAGTACTCTCTCTCTCTCTGCCCCTCGCGTCTACGTACGGAGTAGAACTGTAGAAGTAGAACTACTACGTACTGTACAGGTACTTTATACGACGTCGACCTCGTATTTCCTCGAGGGTGTACAAACTACTACTGTATAGTACTACTCTCTGTCTACCTCTACAAACACTACTGTTCTTGCACATGGAAATAAACACACGCTGTCTAGCAAGCCACAGACGCTGTTAAGCTCGCCGTCCGCTAGCTCCCGGTGGTGACCGTGTGATAGGCAGCGCCGCCGCTCGCCGGCGATATACTCCGTATATATATATATAGACACACACAAACCACTCAAGGTCCTCTTTACGAAACATTTGATATGCGTGAAGGCGTGATGATTGGGCGCTGCGATATATGTTCTTTCCGGCGGGCCTTTTCAGAGAGAGGGAATTCCTAACGGTCTGGGCATTATTAAACCCCTGCCCTGACCCTGACCCTGACGCAACCAAAAAAAACGCGTTGGGTGGGTGCTCTGACGACCCAAACCAACGATCGATGCCCGCGCATGGCCGCCGTCCGCCGCCGCACTGTGCGCCAGCTTCGGCTGTCTTTATCCCCTCGCGGCGCGCGGCGCCCGGCACCCGGCAGATTTGCTGCCCGCCGCGCGCTATCGACCGCGCCGAGCGCCACCGTGCCCGCTCCGCTCCGCTTTTCGGTGGCCATGACCATGACGAGCGCGATGCCAGGATTAAAGAATGGGGGCGGGACCGAGCGAGCGGGACAGAGCAGGCGATCTAGCGGAGATCTGCGTGACGTCGTACGTGACAGGCCCTTGATTTCCGACCCTGCTTGCCCCCTGGACACCCAAAGCAGCAACTCGTCCGCCCCGCCACTCACCGAGGTCAACTAATAAAAAGAGTATATTATTAGTATAGTATACTCCGTATAATATAAGCTCAGCTCGAACACATCATCATATATGTTTGCCATGACAAATTGATTCAGTTCATCCTCCTCCTTTGGAGGGGTCTCGAGCCCTGTAAATGCAACCGTTTACAGACTTTATTTCTTTAATTTGTTGACCACATACATGCTATTATTATAAGATGGATATATGGATATAGTGCAGCTTTACTAGCCATGCATGTATCAACACACACTTATTCCTGTGAAAAGACATAGCCACAGCTAATATACATGGCGAAGTATATATATTAATCAACTACAGTCGCCAAAAAAAAACTACACTATATATATTAGCTGATATTAAATCGGAGAAATTCATGGGGCCATATATAATAAACACCGCCATTTTTCTTGACTTTTGACTTCGAACAGCCGAACAGGGAGGGTTTGGTCAGAAGATAATAAATAATGGCATCATACATACCCTGCCAATATTTTACTTCTACACAACCTGACATGCTCCCTGAGATCAAACAGAGATAGTACCGCGTGTACCTCGGTTACTGATGATGATTTTCTCTCATCTTTTTTACTACATGTGTGTACACACGCTGCTTTACATAGTTTACTCCACCTTGCGGTGGCCCGAGAGTGAATTCTGGTGGCATCGCTAGCTAGCCAACAACCACCCACGCACTGGCAGATTCTTCTACTGCATGCCGCCGAACAAAACTGTTCCTACTTTTGGCTGCGAGTTTCATACTAGTAATTGTGGGTTTTTTCTAAACAGTAGAATTCAGTGATGTGTATAGGCAGCAATGTCTCCCTCGGAAACCGACAAAAAGTGGTGTTGATGATGTACTAACAGGCAATCATGCATGTTATATATGAATTGACGCTACTACAGAATCGGTTTTTCGTGTCGGTCAAAATCAGTATTTCGCAGCGGGCAATGGCGTCCGCTGCGATGACAAGGTCACGGTAAATGTGGCGTTTACCGTGACGGTCAACAGCGCCCGCAGCGAAAAACCGATTAACCGCAGCGGGCACCTTACGCCGCCCGCTGTGGTTAATGTCATTTACCGAAGCGGGTACTTTACAATGTCCGCTGCGGTTAATCCTTCCAGAAAAAAAAAGAAAAAAAACCCTAGAAGCTCGTTGAGCCCATCAACAGGCCCACTGAGCCCAGCGCCGCCGCCGTCGCCGGTTGCTGCAGCGCCGCCGCGACCACGCCGACGCCACAACGCGGCCGCGCGCTGCCGCGCGACTGCTCTGCCTTGCGCCGCCGCAACCCCGTGCGGCCCTACGCCGCCGCGCGACCCCATGCGGCCCCGCTCCGCGCTGTCTTGTGCCGCCGCGACCCATCAGCGAGCCCATACTTCTCCTCGCCAGATCTGGTTGTCGCCGGAGCCGGGGGCGGGGAGGGAGCGGCGTTGGCGGGGTCCCACAGCCTGGAGCAAAGGTGGAGCTCGACGTGTGGGGCGGATCCGCCGCCACTTCCACCGAAGCAGCAGCAGTACCCGCGAGGGCGAGGACGATGAGGAGCACGACGCATCCGGGTTGGATCCGGTCCGCGTCGCATCTGGGAGGGGGGCGCGGCGTGGCGCATCCGGGCTCAGCGTCTGGGTCGGCGGGGAGCGTGAAGCGCAGCGGCATGCTGCTCCAGTCCGCTGGATGGTGGAGCCGCCGACGACAACAGTGAGGAAGGGGAGGTCGCGAGGTTCACGGGCATGCGCCGCCGCCCGTGGGGCCGGTTGGCCGTGGAGATTCGCGACCTGCAGCTCCCTCGGGCCACGGCGGCTGACTCCCTCCGCCCGCTGCCGCGCACCGCCCAACCCTGCCCCCTCGTCTCCCGCCGCCACCACAGGCGGGCCACCGCCTCAGCAGGAGAAGCAGCTGCTGCCGCCGCCACCTCAGCGCGGGAGGACCTGGAGGAAGAGGGTGGGGGCGAGGACCGGGAGGAGGATGGGGGCGAGGACCGAGAAGAAGAGGATGGGGGCCGAGTGGGATGGGACGAGGACCGAGAGGAAGAGGTCAGGAGGCGGCGGAGGTCGGGAGGACCGAGTGGGATGAGACTGGGTGAGACTTGTGGATGAAACCCTAGAGCTTTGCTTTTATACGTATACGTGTTATTGGGCTCTCCGAATTTTTGGGCTAGGCCTCGATTTACCGTAGCGGGCCTTATAGAACGCCCACTGCGGTAAATCTATTTACTGCAGCGGGCTTCTTAATACATCCGCCATGGTAAATACCTATTTTTTGTGGCGGACATGTTAAGATGTCCGCTGCGGTAAATCGATTTACCGCATCGGGCAAAATTGCCTGCCACAGTAAATAGAAAGTGTCCGCCGTGGTAAATCGTGCGGATTTATCGCAACGGACAAAAAAAGTGTCCGCCACGGAGGGAATTTTGCCGTCGCTGCGCAAAATTATTTTTGACGTAGTGTGAATCCATATGTACGCCGAAATAAGATACTGATTTAGGAGAGTCCTAATGAGCATCTTGTAAAAGCCCATGCATTAGCGGTGTGTATATATATATATAGGAGGGTATGGGAAATAGGCAATTCGGTCTTCCCATACCTAGCCACTGCCAGTCTGCCACCACTCTCTCCTTACCCTGCGATGCTTTCATACCGGCGCATATCATTTCATCACATCACTGTCACTGTGAATATATGTTGTTGCTACTGTTTTATTGATCGGTGATGAAGGGACTGCTATGCTCAATCTCAATCGGATCCATACATGTCGTTGCCAACTGTGCGCACTCTTAATTGATATGGCACCATCTTTGCCAAACGCATCCTCACTCAAGGCATGGTCGCTGTAACGTGGATCCCTTGCTAAATGATCATCACATGCGCCCTCTGTCGGATCTAGGCCATCACCATTGTCGCTTGCTTTTAGTAGGATATGATATGTCATCATCGTCATTCATAACCTTGGCTAACCGTTGTCACTACACAAGAGAGTAGCATGACCACCTCTAGCTAAAAGAGGGAGGGGCTTGGTGAGGGATATGAGGTATGGTAGATGGCATGGAGTGGGTGAGGAGATGGTGGATCCTAGTGAGGAAGAGGGAGTGGGTGGGTGAGGGAGATGGGAGCGAGGAAAGAGAAAGTAGGGTAGGTACACTTGGTTTTTATTTTGAGATTGTTGATGGGTTTATGGTGCTAGATGTCTACTTTTAGGTTGGTCTCAATTTACAACCTCTTAAATGGTCCTCATTTCCAGATGTTGAGATGGGCCAGATGCCTATTTTTTGGATTTAACGTGCTAACTTTAGGGTCTTGTTATTGAAACCATAGATTTAACTACATTGTGAGTCACCAATCTTTTTACAAACTCTAGGAGGGGGTTCGTCTAGACATAGGACTCACCCCAGTCCCATCTCATCGCTAGACTAGCTAGGTCATGCATGACCAAGTGACAATTTTTAGGTATTAAAAAGAACAACCGGTTTAGGATGCTACCATTTCGCTCGCCGCTACTATGGGAATCGCTTTTGTTTTCTTTTCCTCTGGCTACTAAGATGTTTTAGTTCGCCAAGTTGTCTCTTGCCTGCTCATGGATTCAGCAGGCAGCTCAAAAGGTTGACCTATTTGGGAATCTCCGGATCTATGCTTATTTTCAACTCCCCAAAACATTTCATCGCTTGCTACGCCCCTTCCTCGTCTCTGGGTGCCTAGGTATCCACCGCAAGCCTTTCCTCTTTTGAACCTCGCCATTAATGTTAAGGCTATGCCTTAAGGATATCACGAGCATCTCTTATCAATATCCCCATGGTATCTAGGTCCATGGAGGACAATTGTAAGCCCATTCCACAAGCCACGGGTTCAACAATGATCAGATTTGGCACTGCCGCCAGGCATCCAACCCTAGATAAAATAGCCTCTTCATTTTAGTCTCTAATGATGAATCCCCAACTACCACTTAGAGTCATTGGATGAATATGATGTCGATAATGATCTTTGGTTGTCCTGGCGATGGCGCTCTCCACTTCTGCACCAACTTGGCTTTTGGTCCCGATATCATCTTCGTCCTTCCCGCTGAGGTCCCTACCATGATTGAAGACTTATCATGTTACTTCTCCCTTTGATACCCATCTTCCCCCATTGTTCACCTTGTTTCGAGCACTCCTTCATTTCTAATGGGTGCGAACAACCTCTAGAGGGAACACAATTAGGGCTGGATAATGAGCCAACCCGACCCGACTCATTATCTTAATGATCTAGAAGGTCTACTTGGCTCAGCTCGTTTACAAGTTTGAGTTGCCTCGTTTAGCTTGCGAGCCAAGCAAAAAACATAAAAATATAATATATATATATATATATATATATATATATATATATATATATATACATATATATATACATACATACATACATACATACATACATATATATAATATATATATATATTTGAAGCTTGAAAATATTAAGAACACAAAACAACTCATCTATAAGTCCTAAATAAAAATAAAATTAATTAACATGTGCTAACATATATACAAGTATAACAATATATTACACTACGTCAAAACAGAGCTTCCGCAGTGGGCAAAAACAGTTTTCTGCAGCGGGCAAACGCGTCCGCTGCGATGCTAAGGTCACGGTTAATCGTGGCCATCTCGCGGCGGGCGCATTTGCCCGCTGCAGTAAATCTATTTCCCGCAGCGGGCACATTAGAAAGCTCGCTGCGGTAAATAGTTTAAAAAAACAAAAAAAAACCAAAAACCCATATGGGCTGCGATCTGGGCCTGGCCGACGAAAACCTAGCGCCGCCGAGCCCAATGGGCCCATGTCGCGCCGCCGCGAGACCCCCGCCCGCGATGCTGCGACCACGACGGCGGGCTAGAGGTGAACCACTTACAACCTGAATAAGAGCGAGTTAAATAGAGGTGAACTTTTCATAAAAATGAGTTAAGTCATGCCGAAGCCGAACCACTTACAACCCAAATAAGAGCGAGCTAAATAGCGGTGAACTTTTCATACAGGTCTAGAAAGGCAAGGTTGGGACGGACAGGAGAGTATATAGAAGCTAGCTAGATACTATTACTAGTCTGGTCTGATGCGGTCTGTGGTCGATGCACTATGCATGGTAGTACCCCGTACGTTGGTGAATGCCTGCATATATATGCTGGTTTGGTGTACGGCGAAAACTGTCTGCGCTAACATGCATGCTGTCATCGGCTCTGCGTGCCTGTTTGGAATCCTGCTAAGACCTGCATGCCTGAGCCGGGTTAAACCGAGCTCTGATCTGATCAGGCACATGTGCCGTGGTTTTAATGCCCGTCTTGTCTTGCTTTACATCAGCACCAAACGAATAGATCGTCGTCATCGTATCGTACTCGTAGGTATCCATGCATGGACCATGGAGGAGCATTTATTTGGTTCATTTTGGTTGCTTAGCTTGCGGCTGTATGTGGCCTCTCCATGTGCAATCTTCAGCCAATGAAGGAGAATTCAGGACGTCTAGCAGCAACTACCAATGTACGTTTACATGTATATATACATTATTATTGAGTGATGGATATATAGTATAGTATCACACAATGTAAACATATATTGACCATGCACTTCAAACAATGAACTTCATTTTGCTAATAACCCATGCCACACCTTCTGTACCATATATTGACCATGCATGTTTGGATCTATATAGATTGTGGAAGGTGGTCTATAAATCGTGTATTATGTTGTAAAAGCTAGATTGTTAAAAGCCCATATAGTTTCATACATCTGCTATGAACAAGTACAATAATTGACGTATAACCAAACAAATGTTGATGTGGAGAAGAGATGAGAAGAGAAGAGAATTTGGCTCATACAAGCAACAAGCTAAGAATATGTAGTGGTGGGTCCATACATTAAGTCAATGTGAGAAGGATTACAAAAGAGAAGGCGAGACATAGGTAAAGTTAACAATATAAAAGTTTCTTATAGACAAATAAGCGACCACTATTATATAGCTTGATTCTTACAATTTGGCTAATAGCCAAACATTTGGTTTTAGTATTCGACTTGCTATAAGACATTGCTAGTATAGCTAGCTAGCTAGGGATACATTGTAACACCGAATCGCGTTAGACACCTGTAGTAGTTATGTTGTTGGTCCATATGGTGCACGAGGAGTTGTAGTTGGTAGGTTTAGTACTTTGAAAGTTTAGAATGGTGACGGCTAGCTTGTAATCCTTGTCATCCAAACGTAGCATCTCTGAGTCAATATTTTTACAAGAAGCGAGGACGAAATCATAAGATCATAGATGTGTCATGCTTAATTATGTTGCCCAATTCCGCACAAGTGTTGTGCGTAAATAAACTTTGAACTTAACCTTATCAGATTAGATACATGTACCACTCTATCAATCCCTAATATTAAAGAGTATATGGGTTTTTCGCCCTTCATTGCACGCTCAGAACTGTTCGGCAGGATTAACATACCCAATATTTTTAATGCTCATACGGGTTATAGTAGCATGTCCAAGCACAATACAAAGGGCCTATTTGATTCCATGGAACTAATTAAGCTTTAGTCACCTTATTTTATTCCCTAAAGTTCCAAACAAGATGAGATTAAACTTTAGTCAAGAGACTAAAGGAACAATACAGGCCCAAAGTACATTTTATACGAGGAGATGGAGTCATGAGAAGTCATGCCAAACACATCCTCAAATCAAGTGGTTGTGGTTGAGTCTCTTAAAAACACCGTGTAGTATGTGTACTCTCGTGGAATAAATAAATATATTAATATCATTCTTTGAATAGTGATCTTGAGAAACGAAGTAACTATTTTTGATAAGGAGTAATACTTCCTACATCCTACGGAGAATGGACATTTTGCAACTTCAAATCTAATAAAAATATATATAATAAATACTAATATTTGTAAGGTATAATAAACTATCCAAAGACACAAATATTGATATTTTTACAAGGTATCATTAGCTTAATTGTGGAGTATATTTCCATAATAAACTATTCAAAGACACAAATGTTGATATTTTTTTCTATAAAACTAGACAAATCTATAACTATTTTTCGATTCATTTCAGGACGGGGAAATTAAATCTCTACCTACTCGCGAGCAAGGGGTGAGAGTAGGAGATACGCAGAGGGCGTGAGCGTGAGCGTGAGAGCGAGCGACGGGGCATCTCGTCCCATCTGGGAAGGCGTTAAAGCGATTTTAAGGAGGGGCTGCAGAAAAGTCCTGGCCCCAATAATGGCGCGTCCTATGGGTGGCCGTCTCGAGCCGTGCGCGCTGTACGGCCCTGTTGACCAGACCCCCGCCCCCTTCCCTCTCTCTCCAGCGGCCCAGCCCGAAAGGGAAGGCCGTCCGGCCTGTCCCAACCCAACGAACCCCCCGGCCGGTACGAGTACAATGCGATGCGACTGTGATGTGCGCGGCCAGCTGCAGCAACATGCAACAGCCAAATGAGCCAACAGCCAACCGCAGGCGCTCCCAGCCCAAGCAGCCGGTCGCCAGCCGGCCGGCCGGCCGGAGCAGGCCGCGCCAGCCCGGCTGCCTGCGCGCGCTGCGCCTCCCAATGGCATCCCAGCGAGCTTCTGCATGCTGCTCCTCCTCCTATGCTATGCTACGCTAGTAGCCGTAGCCCGTAGCAGGCCGGGGCGAGGAATACGAGACGGGGGCGCGCGCAGGCACAGGCACAGGCAGGAGGCAGCGGCAGGCCTCGCGGGGCGCAGGGCATTTGTCTTGTCCAAAACCGGCGGCCGGCCGGGCGGTGCGGATCCCAACGGCTAACGAACCCGCCACGCCAGCGGCCGGGCAGCGGCGGCCGGCCGGCCGGGGCGCCCGATCGAGGTGGTCACGGAGGTCCTTCCCAATCGAGACGCGGCGAGAGGAGGCGCTGTGCGAGTACTGCGAAGACGACGGCCATTCCTCCATTTCCACAGCTAGCTTGTGCGGTGTACCTGAAACGACGGTGGACGTGTGTTTCTTAGAGCATACTAGATCATCTTCTTTCTTTATTTTATATTTTCTTGTTACTATTTCTTTTGTAAGGACTACAATAAAGCTTTTTCTTTCCAAAAGATTCGCTTCGGCGGTACGGAGGACACTTAGTCTTAAGCTAAATGTTCAAACACGTAGTTATGATGGCATAGGTCCATTTTTTCAATGGAAATTTTTTCTTTTTACCTCCCTGAAATATCTTCATATTATGATTTTCCTCCTCAAACTCCAGATCTAGGCACCTCACCCTCTCAACTCTCAAAACCATTTAAACACCATGTTGCCAAGGTTAGATGTGGTTTTCAATGCGATTCCATGTTTTCTAGTTTTAAATTTTTTCTAATAAAATACCTAATAAAATATTTAGAGCACACAAAATGTCTCTAAATTCTATAAGTTATGGAAAATCCTAGATTATATTGGTACACAACAAACCCAAATAAAGTTTTTAGAGCTTGTGGAATCATCTCTAAAAGCTTAAAATAGATTTAGCGCTAGGGAAAATGCAAAAAATATATCTCAAGATATGAAAAAAAATCCCAAAACATTCTAACTAATGTCTAATTATATTTTTGAAAAATTGTGATTAAAAAAACATGAGATTTAAGCATCATCAATGCACAACATGAGTGCATTCAACATTAAATTATTTTTCATTCTTGTTGGTTGCCTCTCATATTTTTGTTGCAGAAAGTTTTTAAAACACATATGGACATCGTTTAGATTTTTTTTAGAAAGTTCCATTTTTTTGGCATATTTTTCTCATTTTCCTAAAGCTAAATTTAATTTTTAGAAGCTTCTAGAGATATGTTCACTTCTATGAATATTTTATTTTGGTTGTGTGCCCCGGTATGTCTCTAGGATTTTGTTTTCAGAATTCTTAGAAGCCTAGACATTTTTCTCATGGTTTAAAAACCTTATATATGTATTTAATATTTTTTCAAAACTAAAAATACTAAGGATGAAACTACCTTCAAATCTATTACTAACCAGGGTAGGGGGGTAATTTAAATGGTTTTGAAAGTTGAGAGTGTAAGATGTTCAGTTTTACAATTCAATGAGGAAAATCACATCAGGACAAAGGAGTTTTCTTTTGCAATCTGCAAGTATGGCAACGGCCCAATCTACTCGTCCGACAGCAGCTGGAGAGTACAGCCCGATATGTGCGCACGGCCTTTAGAAAAACTGATTGGGCCGAGCTGAAACTGAAACTGCGCGAGTCTACCACTGGCAGAAGGGAAGACCTACCAGCCCATTTCATTTTTTTTATAATAGCCCATTTCGTATTCAAAGCCCGTCACGGTTTCCTCTTTTTCATTGTTCAAAAGCCCGTAACTTTTTTTTATAATAGCCCATTTCTTTTTGAGGAAATTATTTCCTTAGCCCTAAAAGTGTCTTTTAGCTTTTTTGGCTTTTTTTTTTAAAATGAGTTTTGTTTGACTTTTTCCCTTCCGTTAGTTTAATAGTTTGATGAAATGACGATGTTAAGTTGTACATAAAATTAATATTTTGCTCCTGCCACTAAATAGAACAATTAGACAACCTACAGATGCATACTTACTATCAATAATTTCCCAAAATGAGATATAATTTTTTTCAAGCATGAAATTATTATTATTTATATATATCTGCATATGACAGCATCACACTGACTATTATTTATGTACATAATTTGAAAAAGTATTATATCTCATTTTGGGAAAATATTGATAGTAAGCAATCTGGAACCCATATAGTGCATATGTAGGTTGGCTAACTATTCCATTCTGCACCAAGGGCAAAATAGTAATTTTGCGCACAACTTAACGCCATTATCTCATTGAACAAACGGAAGGGGAAAGAAACCAAATGAAACTTGTTTCAGGGCCAAATAGCTAAGTTTGATTAAAAAAAGGTCAAGAAACTAAGAGGCACTTCTTTTAGGACCAAGGAAATAATTTTCTCTTTCTTTTTTCTTGAGATATGAATAGCAATTAATAACAAGAACAAGACAAATCATGATTTTGCTGGATGATATAATCATACATTTAACCAAGGAATTGGATGGTATTTTCTTGGTTCCAGTTGACTCCATCTCCAGCTGGTACGTACGTAGCAGCCATGGTGACGCTGCTGAGTGCTGAGACATGAGACAGGGCACCTAATCGAATGTCAAATTGTACTGGACCAGGATAATGAAATGATGACGCGTATATATTATATTATATTATATATATGCACGGGAGAAACAAGATACGACGCATATGTGAACCACTGAACTGGATGGAGGAGAGCACATATGAGACGTGGCCTGCTAGTATTTCTTCTTCCTCCTCCTCCTCCTCTTGCAGAATCAGCCATGATCCACTCCAATTGTCGACTGTCTGTAGCAGCGTCGCGGTGTGTATGTGTTCACTTGGTTAACATACAGTATCATGCAAGCATGTGACTGAAATTTGTGGTATAGTTATACACAGGTGAAAGGTGATAAGAGTGTCAGAACATTCAATGGTCAGCACTCAACAACCAATCGAGATCAGGAGGCTGAGCGTGCAATAATTTAGTGTACCTGTCATGTCTCTCTCTGTCTCAACAATATATGTCCCTATTTCAAAGATATCGAACGTACGTAGCTTAATCTGGTGCGATCTTGAGTTACTGCAATTGAAATTACCTTTTACTCTTTCCACCTCTGAATAAATCAACTCCTAAAGTTGTTCTTAAGTCAAATATTTTTAAGTTTAGCCAAATTTAAAGAAAAAAGTTACCAATGCAAGATTTATGATACTGAATTAGTATCATTACATTACATACACCATAAAATAAATACATTTTCATAACATGCTCACTTAGTATATCATAATAATTTCTTATGCTCTTTTCTACAAATTCAATCGATCAAACGTAAAAAAAAGGTTTGATTTAAGATAATTCTAGGATTTGATTTATTTATAAATAGAGTGACTAATACTCCCTCCATCCTAAATTATAAGATATTCCAAAAATTTTAGAGAGCAAACCATCATCTCAAGTTTGACCAATCTTATATGATAATATAATAACATTTATGATGCTAACTAAGTATCATTATATTCTTTAACAATTATATTTTAATAGTTTACATATTTGATATCATAAATTTTTATAATTTTTTTTATAATCTTGGTCAAACTTGAGATGGTTTGACTTAAGATTTTTAGAATGTCTTATAATTTAGGATGGAGGGAGTATAATTCTTTGCTCGTGACCAGAAAATCGTCGCATAACTGTGAATACCAAACCTGTAGCTATATCTAGAGCACATTCACTTTCAATGAGGAACATTTTTAGGGAACTGTTACATATTTTAGATGTACAGGTTTTTACACTTCAGACTTACATAATCAACTACTAGTACGTACAACTAAGAGTAAGTATAGTAACATGTTTTAGCCGGCTGCTAGGAATTCACGTAAACAGAAAACAACACACGTCGAAGAGAGGTTACAGAGTCGTGTTTCCCATCTCGCCTGCCTGTAGCACAAGGTACGAGAAAAAATTTGTACAACCCACCGAATAGCTAGCTTATGTTGACTGTATGGCTGTATATGACGGGCTGGGTTATTATCTTTGCTCTAATAAAAGAACAACTCATACATGCCAGTAGTATAATCAAGCATTAAATCTTTGTCGACAGAAGTAATGACATGAATTGTCCAGTAAGATCCATGAAAGCCATTTATTTGTGGACAACTGCACTCCAACCCACTAGCACGAACCAGAATGGTTACCAAGATTCAACGCTACAGTGCCAAGAATCATTGGCTTATTGCGCACGGTCACAGCAACACATCTCCACTTCTGGTCACCACCGGGACGACAATTCGACGCGTCAAGCGTCGCCGGTGGACACGAACTCGCGCATGGCGGCGAACAGCGCCTGGGCGATCTCGGGCACGAACAGCTCCGCCGCGTGAAACCCAGCGACGTCCATCTTGACGACGACCTCCGCGGCGCCACGGTCCTGCAGCCACCGAGCGAACTCCCGCTGCCTATCGATGAGCGGGTCACCCAAATTGCCAGTCACCAGGCACCGCGGCAGGAGGCCGGCGAGGGCCTCCGGCGCCATGGACTTAACGGGGTTACAGAACTCGTGGTCGCGGTCGGCGCCGACGGGCAGCGCGAGGCTCCAGAGCCTGTCGTTGGCCTCAAGCGGCAGCATGAAGTCGTCCTCGGACGCGGCCTCCGACGGCGTCCGGTCGACGCCGCCGAGGTACGGCTGGTGCAGCATGACGCCGCGCACGACGGTGGCGGGTCCACCAAGGTCGTCGAGGCAGCCACCGGTGCGGAGCGCGGCGAAGAACGCCATGTTGCCGCCGGAGCTGCTGCCCATGAGGAAGCAGCGGGAGAGGTCGCCGTGCTCGGCCACCCAGGGGTCCCGTTGCGCGCCGCCGTCGCGGAGCCACGCCACGGCCGACGCCGCGTCGTCGTACGCCGCGGAAGCCGGTGCTCTGGCGCGAGACGGTACTCGAGGGACGCTACGATGGCGGGTACTGCAGCGGACATCGCCTCGCAGTGCGCGTGGTAGAAGACCGTGGCTGGAGAGAGGATCACGAAGCCGCCGCCGTGGAAGTAGAGGATGACCGGGAGCTTGGACGGCGGCGCGGGGTCCGGGAGGTAGAGGCGGAGGTACGTGCCGGTGGAGGCGTCGAGGGGCACGTCACGGGAGATGACGCCGCCGTGGCCGGTGGGTTCGGCGGAGGCCGGGATGAGAGGGACCTTGGGGCGAGTGACGGTGCCGTCCGGGTTCACGACGATTTGCATGAAGAGGTTGTTCTCCTTGGTCATCGGCGGCGGGCCCGAGGCGGCGTCGGCGGCGGCGGCGTCGGTGATGTCGCCCATGGTCCTTTCCTCCTCTCGAGTCTCGACTTCACAGTCACAGTCTCTCGGCGGCTCGCTCGCTACCCTGTTTCTTTGAGGAGGACGCGGATGGGTGAGTCGTCGCGGCCGTCGTGGTCGTGGCGCGCAATGGTGGGGTGCAGAGGTACGTTTATATAATGAATGCAGGCGCTGCGCCGGTGCCTTGCCGCGTGGGTGGCGTCAAAATCAGGGGAGTTTCTGCTGGAAACGTGGCCGTGCCAGCCGCCATAGCATCAGGCAGCCGGGATCGAGTCGCGGCGTGACGCCCGCACCGCGTCCTCTGCCCAGGCCCAGGCAGGCAACAGATCCGGTCCCGTCCCTTGCGTAGGCATGAGGAGTACAGTAGAGCTGAAGACTGCCGCCGGTCGAATATGTCCGAGCCGCACGGACGCCGCAGGCCATAGGACCGCCGAGGCCGATGGGGGCAACCTGAGGTGCCTCGGAAGTTCTTTTTTGCTTGCCTACCGTCGATACGGTTGGAGCCTTGGTACGTCTGCGGTCTGCCGGCCA
The DNA here is from genome assembly GCA_022036555.1 of Microstegium vimineum. NCBI lineage: Eukaryota > Viridiplantae > Streptophyta > Magnoliopsida > Poales > Poaceae > Microstegium > Microstegium vimineum. The sequence goes on along the minus strand of CM039136.1, from coordinate 41,465,010 downwards.
GCAGGCTTCGCTGTTGATGGATCGTCTGATTTGTCATCTACCTGTACGGGAACCGTTTCGGTTCAGGAGGAAATGTGATGTGCCATGTGCCTGTTCTAGCAGAAGTGTCTGTCCATTTGGCCTACGACGGTTAATTATAGGCCGTGCCATGGCAAAAAGGTGGTTAGCGTCACATGCGTTCCTTTGCTCTTTTTTTTTTGACCCTTTGACTTTGTCTCATGGGGTAACGACATAACCATTACCTCAACTTTCCAAACGAAAAAATAAAACAAAAGAAAAGTTTGAATACCTTCTGAGGTTCTTAAAAACAATGAAAAATGAAGTAGGTTGGCCTGGCCTTAGAGGTGCAAAGGGGTAATCTTTAGGTGCACCTCCAAACCTCTTTAGTGCTAATATTGTACTACTTTTCAAAAAAATTAGAGAAGTAGTATAAATACTTGAACTAAAGAGGTTTAAAAGTGCACCTAAAAGTCACTCGTTGCTCACCTACCTAGCCTAGGGGAGTTTAGGATGGAATGGAAACGAGGGGTGTTTTGTTAGGCCAGTCTCAATGGGGTGTTATTTGAGTTTCATTCGCATTAAATATGTTGCCACATAGACACTTTTGATGACATGACATTGTATTTAAGAAGAGGGAGAAGAAATGAGTGTCATGGGGATGACACTCTCTTGGCACGATAGCAACTCTCTATGAGTCATGGAATTAAATGTCTATGAAACTATAGAATGAAACTTCCACTGAGAGTAGGTGTTTCATCCGAGTTTTCGTTTCATTTTGTATGACATGGCAATCTTGGAAACAACGTCATGAAACTCTCCATTGAGACTGACCTTACTACTATCGTGGGGCACGATGGGAAATGTGGTCGCGCCAGCCACCATAGCATCAGCCGAGCCGAGGCGAGACGGGGATCGAGTCGCGGCGTGACGCCCGCCCCACGTCCTCGGTCGAGACACCAGATCCGGTCTCGTGGGTAGACATAACTAATATTATTAAAAAGATCTTGTGATCTAATTTTTAATAAATTTATCTAGAATTATAAATGTATTATTGGAAAGATCTTTAATCTAATTTTTAATAAAAAAAATTTAGAGTTATAAATGTTGTATGTATTTTTTTATCAATCAAGATAAAATTGTAGCATGGAAATCGAAAATGACAGATAAAAAGAGAGTACTCCCTCTGTCCGTGTGTTCTTTTCGTTTCTCGAGAAACAACTTTAACTAAAGAAACAAAATGACATCTTACAGGACTGGTCCCACAAGTCAAGGCTGCCAAACGGAGGAAAACAAACAGAAAACAGACGGAAAAAAAGAAAAACACGCTGGCACATAGGTGTGAATCAACTTTTCAGGAGCACAGAGGAATTGACCATCTTTCATAATTGCATAACGGGAAAAGGCTCCTGCCCAGGCACCAGATCCGGTCCCGAGGGCAGGCATGGGAGTACAAAACTACTCTGTCTGTTTCTAATTATAATTCTTCTAATTATAATTCATTTGACTTTTTTTACTCTAAATTTAACTACTTGTTTTATTCAAAAAAATTATACAAGTCAAATTTAAGTCATTTTGGTAGATTATTTATTAAATAAGTAAGACATAACAAAAGAAGTGATATTTTACGTAAAATTTTGAATAAGACGAGTAGTTAAATTTGGAGTTAAAAATGTCAAATGAAATATAATTTGAAAAGGAGTAATATCTATGGTACTACAGAACTAATATTATTAAAACGATATTTAATCTAATTTTAATAAAACTATTAAGAGTTATAAATATTATATGTATTTTTTACCAATCAAATTAAACTTACGATACGGAAATTGTAAACGACAGATAATATGGAAGAGGTAGATCTGAAGACTGCCGCGGACCAGACCCAAAGAACTGCTTCGAGGCCGACCGAACAACCTGAGGTGGCCTATACTATCTTCCTCCCGAAATAAATATCGCGGTTGGTATACATGCTATAAGTTTCAATCATTATGTATGTAGGAGATAACCGTAACATTTATATTTTTAAATAAAAACTAGATTCAAAGATCTTTATAATAACACTACTTATATACTATAAATATTAATATTTTTATAATATATTTAAGGGTCTATTTTGCACAGCTTAGCTTTATTAGTGAAACTATTTTATAAAAAAAATATTTTTTTGGGCAACTTTTGGTGAAGCTGGGCTATTTTAAAAAAATGTTTACAAAACAGATTTACCAATAATTTTATGTATGGATATGAGAGAGAAATGAGGGAGAGAGCTGAGATAAACTATTTTTTCTACTTCATCTCACTTTATATCTTTGTGAGAGAAAAAAATAGTTTTATAGATGAAGGTATTTTGAAAATAGATATTTGTTTAAAAAATAACTCACAACAGCTCATGAAGTTATTATAAACTGTACCAATATATCTTAAGTTAAAGTTTTTTTTTTGAAACTTAAACAATATGGGATTAGGGTCACGGCGAGCAGAGGCATGCCTCGTGAGTACTATGACTCTACTTGGAGGAAGTGTCAGTTCATTTGGCCTTCGACGGCTATAGGCCGTGCCATGGGAAAAGGTGGTTAGCGTCACATGCGTTCCTTTGCTTTCTTGACTCTTAGCCTCCGTTTGATTTTGTCTCATGCGGTAGCAGGACATAGTAACCATTACCTCAACTTTCCAAACAAAAAATTATAACAAAAGAAAGTTTGAATACCTTTTCGTCAGGTTCTTAAAAAAATAAGTGAAGTAGGTTGGCCCGGCGCCCCCGGCCCAACTATACTCCTCGTTTTCACGTCGTCGAGTATCACCACTCACCACTCCATCTTCGCTCGGTTCTCCACGTTATCCTTCACACTACTAAGTTTAAGGGTGGGCATTAGGATAACTCACAAGATCGAGTCAGGCAGTTCAAGTATTAAAAAACAGGTATTACAAATTGGGACCTAATTTTTTGCCCTGAAGAGGTTCATGTGTATGATAAATTTTGCAAATAGATAAATTTTAGTGGCATTTTAAAGCAGTAAATAATTTTTTTGCCAACATTTAATAGAGACAATATATAATCAATCACACGGCTAGAAAATACCAAATTACAAAGCAACGTGTCTCAACAACTGTACACATATTGTTTAAACAGATAAACATATGCACTCCTGCACATCACATATCACACAAACATAAATTCAAGGCAGGATTCTAAATAGAGCCCGCTATAACACATCTATAATTCCGTTATAACTTTTTTTTTTGTAATCTTTTACTGCACTATCGCCAATTGTTCAGGTATTGTCGATAATGACTTTGTAAATCTGCTAAACACAACTATTTGGTTTAGCCACAAAAAATGTTTAGCACCTCTAATATTTACCAAGGAAAATATTCATTACTTGATGTTGGTGACTATAATCTATGCATCTCCGTTGTGATCTTTAATTAATAAATGATGGAATGAACTATTGCATAATTTTTGAATTATTTGATTTTGGCGTTGAAAGAATAAGAATGTTGATTACAATTGTGAGTATGTCGATTGATTTAATTAATGTTGAGTAATAGATTTACCAATATATTCCCTCAAATCCTTATAAATGTATTTTGGCATTTGTGTTTACAAAAATTCCGTAATTACATGTTTTCCTACATAATTAATATTTTGTATATTTCCTATAAAACCACTAAATGAAATAACTTTCGTTTTATCACATGGACTCTAAAAGTTATGAAAATTGGTTCAAATGTTCATAAACCATATAGAACATCTTCACAAAAATCACTTGACTTGGGCCAAGTACCAAAATTGGCCTAGCTAGTAAGTTGACGAACTCCTCTCTGAAGAAACCTATAATCAATCCAAACGAGTTCTAAAATAATAATAAAAAAAGAGTTGTACACGCCTTTCCTAACTCATTGTGAAGGTATTGCCAAAGAATCTTCCTAAAGCAATTAGAGATTCACCACAACTTGAATACTTACTCTTTTAAAATGGGGTTTTCTCAAGAAAGCTCAAAAGGGAAAATCAGAGGTGTTCGTGAGGGAATTCGATTAATTGATCACCAAGAAGTCTTCTCACATGTACTAGTACTTATTTTCCCATAATAAGACCACAAAACTAAATCAAAATGTTTGAACCCAAATTCTCTAAAATGGCTCCAAAAATCTAGAAAATGATAAAATTAAAGAATAGAGGGAGATGGATATCGAAGCACAAAATTAAATTTTGGATTAGATCTAGATGTTGGGATATATGTCACTCCTAGCATATCGAAACTCTGTTGGATGACAAAACTCCCATGGACAAGAGCCACTCCTCTCTTACTCTCGCTAACCCTAAGCAAAACTCTTAACCACAAAATGAGAGTCAAATCCCCAACTTCTATTCTCCATCACCAGCTATCTCTCCATTATATATAGGTGCTTGGTTATTTTCGAAGCTAATGAAATTTCTTGTATAAGCTGATCAAGATTTTTTTTTTCTGCGATCAACCGGTAGTCACCACCTCTCTCCTGAACTAATGGCATGGCACGAGGCACGTCACGTTTCACCTAATCTTAGAAATAATACGATAAAAGTCGCGAGGGAAAAGATCGAGAGACGTAGAAAATGACCGTACTGTTGTTGTATACTGCACGTGGACACAAAGCAGCCAGCAGAGATGGGACAGGCAGCGGATTTTATATATTCTGGCACGGAATGATCGAAAGACGAAAGGGACCTGTTGCAGTTGGCAACAAACGATGCGCGGTCAGCCGACAAACCTGCAAGGGAACGAAAGCCATGCAGCAGCCAGCAGTTTCCTGCAAAAACAAAGCTTTAGATGACGCTTGGCTTCGGCATTTGATTATTCAATCTATAGGTAGTCTCGTAATATCGGTTGTTTTATGTGTCTGTGTTATAATAAATTTAATTTAGTTCGTAGAAAATGTGTTATACGTTCAAATAAATTTATTAAAAAACTAGATTAAAAAATCTTTCTAATATTACTAATTATATATAATAATATTAATATTTTAATATATATTTTGTTAAAATAGTTTCTCAAAAAATGAAAACGATACATATTTCAAGACACAAAAGTATGTGACAAAATTGGCTTCGCTCTGCAGAGTTGACAAGATTGATGGCGATGCATTATTTGTTGCTTGTAATCTCAAGGCATGGGTCATATCGATTGCTTTTAGTAGTGTGTAATGAAATCATTAATTTTGCTTTCTCGCCCTCGTTTCACATGGTTCAGAACGGGTCGAGCTTCTCTGACGTAACTGAAAACAAGAATCGTTTTTATCTCTCCTTTCTTCTTCTCTCACAAAATCAGTGAAAATAGAAGAAACTAGTTTTTTTTAGCTTCATCTGCTCCCACTAATTCTATGATATAAGGAGAGAGAAAAGATAAAAACAGCAACCGTAAACGGTGTATAAACTGTGAATGCGTCAGAAAAGTTAAAGTCGATAGGAGGCTTACTAAATACCCTAACTCTCTCTTAGCTAGGGAGGCAAAAGCTAGCTCAATGTATCATTGTAAGACCTAGCCCCTAGCGCACCTGGCTTGCGACACGTCAATGTACAAAACTACTTCTTGATCTTAATATTAATATGTGCATGCCGTTTGCGTATTCGGAAAAAAAAATCAATTTTTCTTTCGTAGATTATTATACTCAAATTTCAATATCAGACGTACGCGTGTACAGAGATGAATATTTCAAGATGGTCCTATCAGGCTACTGTAACACGAAAACTAAAATTGGTGGCCTTTTGAACAAGAAATATCATGTTCTCTATATTTTCTTTGCGAATTTTGAATTATCTTGACATGATTGTTCGTACAATCGGTATTGATGGGATCCTAGACACACTGAGGTGCTTGTTCTTGTTCCTACCCAAACTGTGGAGTGTTTGTTTCGTCTAGTCTAGCTAAAGCATTTGCTACTTAGTTACATTCTCTCTTGCATGAACTATTTTCTCCTCGCTTAAGAGCGAGGCAAGAGGGCAATCACAAATCCAATCTCCGATTTATCTGCAACTGAACTTCTTGTAGTGTTGTCAATGTCAACACATGAACAATGCAATTAGATGATAATTAGAGTGACACCATTGCGTGGCCAAGCGTAAACCCTCGACACAAGCCTCTGTTTTTGGTGCACTACCGCATCTGAAATGAACGCGCCAAGATGAATGTGAAAAAAGACAACACCTGTGTTATCTCTTGCTATTACTCCAACCCTTATCTCCTTCTATTGTTGCACGAACAATCTTGTCTCTAGTTTGTATGTTTTATACTTGAGTACTTGACATGTCACGAACAGGGTTCAAAAACTCAGCCAAAATTTAATGAATTTTGATAATATCAAGGGAGTTTGAAATAAAATTCCAAAATTTCGTATTACACTAATACATGTGCTATATAACTCTAAACTCATATTTTTCTATTGTTGTATTATATATTCTTCTACTCAATATATATGTGGGCATAAATCATGCTAATATCATGTTTAGATATAAAAGTTTTTAGAAAAAACATACTTCATGTTTAAATCTATAAAAAAGATTTGCAAAATTTTGAGCAAATTTTATAAAATTGGGTGTCAGAAGATTTTCTAATGCCGAAATATGAATTCTTGGTGATCGAGACAATATATATCAAAACTATATTCTCAAACCATTTTGAGCTAATCTACTGACTTTTTCTCTTATAACTCTATCTTGGTTTATGTGTACACATAGTTTCTTGTGAACCATATTTTCCTCTATTTCTGAATTCCAATGCTATGTTATCATTTTGCTCACTTAACACTATAATTAATAGAGATTTTTTACTGTGTTTGGCAGGAACCAGCGGTTCCACTTCATTGAATTTTTTACAACCGTCTGATTAAAATGAATTAATTAGATGTAGTTAAGTGCACTTTCGTCATTTTGCTGCGGCCATTGTTTCGCCTGTCGCACAAAGCCACGACGAACGCATCTCATAGTTTCGCAAACGGAAAGCAGGGCCAAGGAGGGCCTCGCCGGCGGCGGCTCCTACCTGCACAGGGTGTTGCGGCAGCCTCTCCAGGGCTCACTGCCGACCGCGCCTACAGGGCCTCTCTAGGGCTCACTGTCGACTGCGTACAGGGCCCGCCGCAGATCGTCTGCGGGATTCACCGGTAAGCGGCAATAACCCCTAGGGCAAGTTGATCAGTGCACGCTACTTCAACAAGGGCTACGCAGTGGCTGCATGCACAGGTGCAGCCACAAGCGGACACGAAATCTCACGTTGTCCACGGCAGGAGGCTCGCTGGTCCTTGCACGTCGGTGTTTTCCAAGGTTCTGTCACAACAAGACATCCGGCGGCTCCCTACGCGCACTCGGTGGCCTATTGCGTGTGTGTTTCCGTCCTGTGAATGGCAACGAGTGTTTCGACATGAACATCATCCCTGGCGGTGTTCGACGTCGCCATCCACGATGGAATGCATGTGTTGTCGCACTCTCCCAGCTTGGCGGCGATCAACACTCGTCAGATAGAGCCTAGGAAAACAACGACAGAGCATCGCCACTAACCGCGTCGATTCCTTGGCTCAGGGCGCTACCTAATAGACGACGATCGATGGATCTCTAATCGTTCCGCCCTCACATGTACTATTCTACCCTTCAAAAATCATTTTGGGCTGGTTTCGGGCCCATTAAATTTTGGTTCCGGTCCACAACTTAAGTTCCTTCTAGTAGGTTCTTCCTCTTTCTTAGCCCTCAAATCTAGCCAAACAAACGGTTCTTATTATTCCCAAGCGCTGTAAAATTTCTCTAATTAATATCATAAATTCCTTTTTCACTACGGGTCCGACTCCTGACCAACATGACTGTGCTCATCTTCGCAAAATGCCAATTTGCTATGAACCTACGCAAGAAGAAGGCTCACAAACCAGGCAAAATAAAGGGGTAACCTTTGGAAAAATTGCACGTAGTGTGAACCATTCGTGCTGTATATAGTATCTCCAACCAACTTTAGCAAAGCCCATATAATATAGGTCAGACAAATGTCTATGCAATACTGGGCCACATTGACCTGGGCGCATGAATCTTGCTTTGGCCTTGATATGGAAAGGAAATGGTGGATTCTAATCTATTTGCGTCTGCCTGGCCTTGTACTCACGCCAGGCCCATTTAACCAACCATTATTATTATTGGGAGGAAAAGAGAAATATCGTGATCGCGCGGCGTGCCGGGACGCTACAAACGCCGCATCTCCGGTGGCGCGTCCGCCTCCGTAGCCCCCGTCCATAGGCCGAGATGCCATCACCGTCACAGTCCCGGTGCGGTGGGAAATATCTCGGGCTTGCCCTCCACCTCAACGGCCGCCACCTCCCGGTATAATTCCGGCCGCCCACCACCACACTGCACCCCTGTCCCACTTCCAAGCTCCGAGACGTGCACGACTCTCTGCCCGACGTCTCCTTAGCCATGGACGCCGCAGCAGCCTCCACCACGCTCCTCTACGGCGCGCTCCTCCTGGCGGCGTTCCTCTTCGTCGCCCCCGCGGTGCGCGGCCGCAGCTGGGGCCCTGGCCTCCCGCCGGGTCCGACGGGCCTGCCGCTGGTGGGCAGCCTGCCGTCGCTGGACCCACAGCTGCACGTCTACTTCACGCGCCTAGCGGCCAGGTACGGGCCCATCTTCTCCATCCGCCTGGGCTCCAAACTGGGCGTGGTGGTCACCTCCCCGGCCCTGGCGCGCGAGGTGCTCCGCGAGCAGGACCTCGTCTTCTCCGGCCGCGACGTCCCCGACGCGGCGCGCGCCATCTCCTACGGCGGCGGGCAGAACATCGTGTGGAACCCCGTGGGCCCCACGTGGCGGCTGCTCCGGCGGGTGTGCGTCCGGGAGATGCTCAGCCCCGCGGGGCTGGACAACGTGCACGGCCTCCGCGCGCGCGAGTTCAGGGCCACGCTCGCCCACCTCCACGACCAGGCCGTCGCCGCCGCGCCCGTCGACGTCGGCGCACAGATGTTCCTCACCGTCATGAACGTCATCACCGGCACGCTGTGGGGTGGCAACGTCGCCAGCGACGGCGAGCGCGCCAAGGTGGGCAAGGAATTCAGGCACCTCGTCGCTGAGATCAACGAAATGCTCGGCGCGCCCAACGTGTCCGACTTCTTCCCCGCGCTCGCGCGCTTCGACCTGCAGGGTATCCGGAAGAAGTCCGACGTGCTCAAGGAGCGCTTCAACCAGATGTTCGCCAGGATCATTGAGCAGAGGCTCAGCGCCGACCGCGCCGGCGGCGAGGCCCCCAAGCCCGACTTCTTGGAGTACATGCTCAAGCTCGAGAAGGAAGGCGGCGACGGGTAGGCATCCTTCACCATGACCAACGTCAAGGCTCTGCTCATGGTATGTATGATATGATATGATTGATCGAGCACCTGCTGGCTGCTGCTAATCAACCAAGCTGCACGTCATCACACAGCTAATGCGTCCAATAAATTAAACGAACGACAGGACATGGTGGTTGGGGGCACGGAGACGACGTCAAACAATGTGGAGTGGGCAATGGCGGAGCTGATGCAGAAGCCGGAGCTGCTGGGCAAGGTGCGGCGGGAGCTGGACGAGGTGGTGGGCAGGGACGCGGTGGTGGAGGAGTCGCAGCTCCCGCAGCTGCACTACCTGCACGCGGTGCTCAAGGAGACGCTGCGGCTGCACCCGGCGCTGCCGCTGATGGTGCCGCACTGCCCCAGCGCCGACGCGACGGTGGGCGGCTACCGCGTCCCGGCGGGGTGCCGCGTGTTCGTCAACGTGTGGACCATCATGAGGGACCCCGCCGTGTGGAAGGACCCGGAGGAGTTCATCCCGGAGAGGTTCCTGGGCGGCGGCGGCGGCGGTGGCGAAGGGCGCAAGTGGGACTTCACCGGCAGCGACATGGACTACCTCCCGTTCGGGTCCGGGCGCAGGATCTGCGCTGGCGTCGCCATGGCCGACCGGATGACGGCCTACTCGCTGACCATGCTGGTGCAGGCGTTCGACTGGGAGCTGCCCGCCGGCGCAAGGCTGGACCTGGACGAGAGGTTCGCGATCGTCATGAAGAAGGCCACGCCGCTGGTGGCCGTGCCGACGCCGAGGCTGTTCAAGCCTGAGCTCTACGCCGCCCCCTAGTGCATCCACGATCCAAAGACCAAAGCTACCAATAGTTCAGCATAGCAAAGTGAAAACATATGGAATTCATAGTCTGATAGCCATATAGAGGATATGCAACAACAAAGTGATAACAAAGCTCACAAATTATAAGACAATTCATCCTCGAATACTGGTGGGCCCTCCCCTGGTTATAATCTCTCCTTGGGCCTTGTTTGATACACATATATATAGCTCATACCACATGGATTGAAATGAATTGAAGTGTATATTAGTTCAAATACACTCCAACACATGTGGTTTGAGTGAGATACATACGCATCCAAACAAAGCCTTGTATGGACTACTTTCCACTCACTTAAGAACGGGGCAAGGAGGGGGTGATCACAGATCCAATCTCCGATGTATCTGCCGCTAAACTTCTTGTAGAGTTGATGACACATGAACAATCCAACTCGATTATAATTAGAGAGTGACACCATTGTGTGGCCAAGCGTAAACCCTCCACACAGGCCTATGTTTCTGGTGCACTACCGCATCTGAAATGAGCGCGCCAAGATGCATGTGAAAAACATAACACCTTTGTTATCTCTTGCTATTACTCCAACCCTTATCTCCTTCGATTGTGCCATTGACAATCCTGTCTCTAGTTTGTATGTTTTATACTTGAGTACTTGACATGTCACGGACAGGGTTAAAAAAACTAGCCAAAAAATCATGAATTTTGATAATATCAAGAATGTTCAAAAGAAAATTCCAAAATTTCATATGACACTAATACATGTGCTATATAACTCTAAACTCATATTTTTCTATTGGTTATATTGTATATTCTTCTACTCAATATATATATGTGGTCATAAATCATGCTAATATTATGTTAAGATATTAAAGTTTTAGAAAAAAAACATACTTCATGTTTAAGTCGCTAAAAAAGATTTGCAAAATTTTGAGCGAATTTTGCAAAATTCGGTGGATAAAAATTTTCTAATACCGAAATCTGACATTTTGGTGATGGAGACAAAATATATTAAAACTATATTCTCAATAGATATAAATACAAACCATTTTGAGCTAATATGTTGCCTTTTTTCTCTTATATCATCGACTCTATCTTGGTTTCCATGTACACATAGTTTCGTGTGAACCATTTTTTCCTCTATTTCTGAATTCCAATGCTATATTATCATTTTGCTCACTTAACACTATAATTAATATCATAAATTCCTCTTTCACTACGGGTCGTGACCAACATGACTGTGCTCATCTTCGCAAAATGCCAATTGGCTATGAACTTACGCAAGAAGAAGGCTCACAAACTAGGCAAAACGAAGAGGTAAACCTTTGGAAAAATTGCACGTAGTGTGAACCATTCGTGCTATGTATCTCCAACCAACTTTTGCAAAGCTCGTATAATATAGGTCTAACAAGTGTCTATGTAATACTGGGTCACATTAGCGTGGGCGCATGAATCTTGCTTCGGCCATGAGGTGGAAAGGAAATGGGGGATTCCAATCTATTTGCGTCTGCCCGGCCTTTTACCCACGCCAGGCCCATTTAACCAACCATTATTATTATTATTAGGAGGAAAAGATAAATGTCGTCAATTTCACAGCCAGGTTGGAAAGGTCAAACCTTCTTGGGAGTCCTATAAAAGTTCTGCCCCCCTCTACCACCACCTCTCTCTCTCTCCTAAGATACTGAAACCCAGTGGCGGAGCGTGACCACTAATTAAGGGGGGACCAAACTACCATTACAAATTTACCAGCAATAGGAGATGTTAGATTTGTGAGAAAGTAGCATAGTTATAGTACAATTTATAATGACTACATAGGAACTAAAATTTGGCGCTAATATAGGAGGGCATCTCAGGCCAAACTAGAGAGGAAAAAGGAGTAGAAAATTCATCAATCACTGTAGCTGCTCAGTCTTGTCGTAGATGCTAGATGAGGTCAGTTCTACCACTACTCCTTTAGTGTAGGTTTCATGCAAATGTATAGATGTAACGGCTTTTCATCAGTCAACCAGTCTTGCAATTCTAACGGTTTCACTGGCAACAAAGCAACAAGTTGTATCAGACAAGGGGGCCGGAGCCCAGTTTAGCCTTCACTAGGCTTCGTTCATGCTGAAACCTAATCTTGTTTATGTGTAACTCAAATTTCTGAACGATTGGATTTATCTAACCACTTAGCTCTAGCTTTTTTCAAGTTTGCATACCTTTTCTAATTTTGAGAATTCTTGTTCCAAAAGGTCCTTTTACATCGAGGTTATCCCCAATAGCAACTCCAACTCTAGCCAGGACCCTAGCTCTGAGTCCGTCTCTAGTGCGGACACCAGCTTCAACAACGCCTCCGCACGTGTTCCCGCGGACGATGGATGAGTTTCTTAGAGCTTGTTCGATTAGAGGATTTCTAGGCAGGAATTGTTCCTGATGATCCATTCCTATATAAATTAAAGAAGTGATCCTGGCTGGAATGAATCTAGGGCTTGAAACCCCCTCAACCGAACGCAGCCTTATGCGGCTCATGGCTCGAGTTGCTACTGCGGCCGGACTGACTCGAGTCCTGTGTTGTGGTGATTCCTACGTTCGACGGCATCGGCGGTGCAGAGGTGCTGGCCAGGCGGTGCTTTAGCAGTTCCTCTTCGCCGACATGAACTCCTGCTAGGCCAGGGTGCTGTCGGAGTGCGTCGGGGGCATATATGCTGATTAGAATAGGTCTCGAAAAATCTCGTCTGAGTCCGACTCATCAGGATAGTTTTGTTGTCGAAGTCTCTCCACATCCCATATTGTGCGTCGAGGGGCATATATGCTGATTAGAATAGGTCTCGAAAAATCCCGTGCGAGTCCGACTCATCAACATAGTTCTGTTGTCCACACCTCTCTGCACCCCATATTTAACTCCCTTCCTTCGAGATGCATCTTAGTCTAACCGAACTAGAATCCTGATACATAGGCTCTCTCCCGTTGTCGTCAGCATTGGTGGCACGGTGAAAATTCCTCGCCTATTGATAGGGTGGTACAAGCTTCGCAGGCTGCTTTGCAATGGCACCTTCACTAGGTGTACCACACGCGCAACGTGGGCACCAGCGAGGAGGTGGCCATCAAGATCATGGACAAGCATCACCTATCCAAATTAGGCGCGGTACAACAGCAGATCATGCGCGATATCAACATCATGCACTGAGTGCACCACCTCCATGTCGTGCGCATCCACGAGGTCATGGCCACCAGAAAGAGCATCTTCGTGGTCATGAAGCTTGTCGGCGGCGGCTCCCTCAACACCCACCTCGTCCATCGCGCCGACCGCGGGATCAGTGAGGCATCTGTGTGCCACGTCTTCCAGCAGCACGTGTCCGCGCTCGACTACAAGTCACTCGTTCGATGTGTACCACAGTGACATCAAGCTGGACAATGTCCTCGTCAACATCACATGAAACATAAAGGTCGTTGATTTTGTTCTCTCAGCCCTCACCAGCACAGCGCAGCAGGAGGCGTTGCTTCACACCGTTTGTGGGACACCCATGTTCATAGCGCCCGAGGTGTTCATGCGTTACGGCGGCTACGATGGCACCAAGGCAACATCTGGGCCTGCGGCATCGTCCTCTTCACTCTCGTGGCAGGCCGCTTCCCCTTTAATCACAAGGACACCATCTTGTATTACATGATCTGCCACTGCGACTACCACTGCCCGCCGTGGTTCAGTACTAGCCTCGTCGGCCTCGTTCGCTGCATCCTTTGCCCTGACCCGACGAGCCGCATTGCCATACCACAGATCAAGAAAAATCATTGGTTCAAGAATGGCTTCAAGGAGGTCCCATGGAGCCTCAGCGAGCCCGAGCTAAGCGACTCTGACTATGATTCCGAAGACGAGTCGACAGCGTCATCTACGTCGACGGAGGATCTGGCCTCCTCGATGGCGTGCCCCATGCATACCTCGGTGTCAGCACCGTCACTGACCACACTCGAGAGTACTAGTAGCGTTGTTGTTCAAACCCAGCTACACCCGCGCCGCCCCAAGAGTCTGAACGAGTTCGACCTCATCGCGTCCTCACCGAGCCTCGACCTGTCCAGCTTGTTCTACAAGAAGGCTGGCGGCACCACTTAGTACGGGCAATTCGTCAACAATGAGCTCAAGCAAGGGCTGTGTGGCCTCGTCGATGGACTGCCGGAGGAAAACGCCTCCTTGATGAGTTACTACTGTGTTATAAGTGGAACAATTTATGGAATAAATTAAATGTAAAAGTCATATGGAAGGACCATAAAACTTCAAACCATCATATGCAAAATCTCTCAGGTAGTCAGGCGTCCCTTCACTGCAGCCTGCAAATCTATCAGGTAGCCATTCGCAGTCGCAGCCGTGACACATCACACATGCATGCACACACACCTTGCTATCAGAACAGAATGGGTCGGATAACAACAGATAACGAGAGCACATGGCCATCCACCATTCAAAGGGTGCTGTCGCGCGTGCCAGATTTGTCCAAGGTAGAAGTAATGATCTTTGGAGCTTTCAATTGATACTGTTGTTTCTTGTGAGTTTGTGATGACTCAACACATCACTGTTCACTGTATAACGAAGTCACGAGGGAGGACGACAGATGGCCAAATGTGTTCCGTACATTCCTCTCTGTGGAATGACCCATTCCAGATTTCCAGTGGATGTGGATCGTGGATGGACATGGACTAGGCGGCGGCGTAGAGCTCAGGCTTGGACAGCCTCGGCGTCGGCACGGCCACCAGCGGCGTGGCCTTCTTCATGACGATGGCGAACCTCTCGTCCAGCTCCAGCCTTGCGCCGGCGGGCAGCTCCCAGTCGAACGCCTGCAGCAGCATGGCCAGCGAATAGGCCGTCATCCGGTCGGCCATGGCGATGCCAGCGCAGATCCTGCGCCCAGACCCGAACGGGAGGTAGTCCATGTCGCTGCCGGTGAAGTCCCACTTGCGCCCTTCGACTCCGCCACCGGCGCCGCCGGCGCCACCCAGGAACCTCTCCGGGATGAACTCCTCCGGGTCCTTCCACAGGGCGGGGTCCCTCATGATCGCCCACACGTTGACGAACACGCGGCACCCCGCCGGGACGCGGTAGCCGCCCACCGTCGCGTCGGCGCTGGGGCAGTGCGGCACCATCAGCGGCAGCGCCGGGTGCAGCCGCAGCGTCTCCTTGAGCACCGCGTGCAGGTAGTGCAGCTGCGGGAGCTGTGACTCCTCCACCACCGCGTCCCTGCCCACCACCTCGTCCAGCTCCCGCCGCACCTTGCCCAGCAGCTCCGGCTTCTTCATCAGCTCCGCCATCGCCCACTCCACAGTGTTCGACGTCGTCTCCGTACCTCCCACCACCATGTCCTGTCGTTCGTTTTAGTAATAAAAAAATTGGACGCATTAGCTGTGTGACGTGACGTGCAGCTTGCTGGTTGATTAGCAGCAGCCAGCAGGTGCTCGATCAATCATATCATGATCATACATACCATGAGCAGAGCCTTGACGTTGGTCATGGTGAAGGACGCCTTCCCGTCGCCGCCTTCCTTCTCGAGCTTGAGCATGTACTCCAAGAAGTCAGGCGCGGGGGGCTCGCCGCCGGCGCGGTCGGCGCTGAGCCTCTGCTCAATGATCCTGGCGAACATCTGGTTGAAGCGCTCCTTAAGCACGTCGGACTTCTTCCGGATACCCTGCAGGTCGAAGCGCGCGAGCGCGGGGAAGAAGTCGGACACGTTGGGGGCGCCAAGCATGTCGGTGATGTCGGCGACGAGGTCCCTGAACTCCTTACCCACCTTGGCGCGCTCGCTATCACTGCCGATGTTGCCGCCCCACAGCGTACCAGTGATGACGTTCATGACGGTGAGGAACATCTGCGCGCCGACGTCGACGGGCGCGGCGGCGGAGGCCTGGGAGTGGAGGTGGGCGAGCGTGGCCTTGAACTCGCGCGCGCGGAGGCCGTGCACGTGGTCTAGCCCCGACGGACTGAGCATCTCCCGGACGCACACACGGCGGAGGAGGCGCCACGTGGGGCCCACGGGGTTCCACACGATGTTCTGCCCGCCGCCGTAGGAGATGGAGCGCGCCGCGTCGGGGACGTCGCGGCCGGAGAAGACGAGGTCGTTGTCGCGGAGCACCTCGCGCGCCAGGGACGGGGAGGAGATCACCACGCCCAGCTTGGAGCCCAGGCGGATGGAAAAGATGGGCCCGTACCTGGCCGCGAGGCGCGCGAAGTAGACGTGCAGCTGTGGGTCCAGCGACGGCAGACTGCCTACCAGTGGCAGGCCCGTGGGACCCGGCGGGAGGCCAAGGCCGTTGCTGCTCTTCCCGCGGCCGCGCACCGCGGCGGCGGCCACGAAGAGGAACGCCGCCAGGAAGAGCGCGCCGTAGAGGAGCGTGGTTGAGGCGGAGGCGTCCATGGTGAGGAGAGATCGGGCAGAGAGCCGTGCACGTCTGGGAGGTCTGGGAGTGGGACAGGGGTGCAGTGCACAGTGTGGTGGTGGGCGACAGGAATTATACCGGGCGATGGCGGCCGTCCAGGTAGAGGGCAAGGCCGCGATATTTCCCACCCCGCCGGGACGGTGACGGTGATGGCATCTTGGCCTGTGGACGGGGGCACAGAGGCAGCGCGCGACCGGAGATGCGGCGTTTGTCGCGTCCCGGCACGCCGCGCGCTCACGGCCGACGACGCACCGCAAAAACAATGTCGCGTGGGGTGTGCGTACTCACGGCCGACGACGACCCACCGCAAAAAAAACAATGTCCGCGTGGGGACGTGGGGTGCGCGCTCATGGCCGACGACACACCGGGAGGACAATGTCGCGTGGGATCGTTTTGGACGAGGCTCACGCACGCACCGTACCGCACCAGACGCGCGCACCGCGCAAGCCCGCATCTCGGCTCTCAAAGAACCGCAGCGTCGGCGGCGTGCTCGCTGACAGTTCAAACGGCACCAATATTTTTCGATAGTAGTATCTATTAATAACTTTGTTTAGGTCTTGTTTGATACGCTCTCAAAAAAATATCTGTTAGTGTGTATTTGAACTAATTTTTTATTCTAATATACTTCAAGCCATGTGGTTTAAGATATTCTCTCCATCTCAATTATAAGACATCCAAGAACCTTGAAGAGTCAAACTATCTCAAGTTTGACCAAACTTATATGATAATATAATAACATTTACAATGTCAACCAAGTATCATTAGATTCGTTACCAATTATATTTTCATAGTATGTCTATTTGATTTTATAAAATTTTATAGTTTTTTCTATAATTATTAGTCAAACTTAAAATGTTTTGACTCTCCAAAATTCTTGGAATGCCTTATAATTTGAGATGGAGGGTGTATGTACATGGACATCCAAACAAGGCCTTAGAGGAGATCAAATTTATCTGTATTCTAGTCCGCATATTTGACATCTGATACTGTATCCGTATTCGTATCCGAATACTTAAATCACATATTTATGATGTCGATATTCATTAGTAAGTTATCCAACGTATCTAATATTATTTGTATTTGAATCCAAACCCAAATTGATATCAGTGATATATGTTCATATCTGATCCGTTTTCATCCCCACATACAATTGATAAGATCTCTCTACGTTTTCTCATTTAACTTGTCATTTTGTATATACTAGCTAATATGTCCGTGCATTATAATGGGAGAGGAAAAAAAGCTATCAATGTTAATAAAAAATGAGTACAAGAGTGTTATATATCTATCTATCTTGTACCCTTTATATAAGAATTAAAAGCTATGTTTTATTTTATAAATCACCATGACATCTATACTAATATAAGTTAATACTGGTAATAATATAATAGTGTGTATCCAACTCAAATACAATTTTAATATATTTCTTTCTTTTGTTGTCGTACTAACCATGTGTTAGTGAAGAGTTATATATTGAGTTATATGATTTCTTATGAGGATCTATAAAAATATCATTCTAATACTTAATTAAAGAAGTAATAATAGATATAGATATAGATTTAATTAAAAATATAAAATGGACGTGGTCCTCGTGCTTTGGCAGATATTTTCGCAAGAAAGTCGGTTTGGTTGGATTTGCTGGTTTTGGAGCGGTACGTGCGGGCCGGCGGGTACAGAAGTAGCGATGGGCATGGTTTTGGACATGTCGATGGAGTGTGCCCGCCGACCGCCGTACCTGTCGCTTCTCGCTTGTGATGCCCGATCGCACGGAGAAGTCGACGCCGGCTAGCTGACCGCGCCACCACGCAGTGGAAGGTGAACGCTGTAACTGCGACAGGGGGGCCGTCGGATCTGGCTCGGCGATTTTATTTATTTTTTGACCTCGAGAACACATATTTTACTGTCTTTTCTTTAGCTATTTCTAGCGCTAGGCTAAACGAATAATCAGTTAGGATATCAATCATATACTCCGTATGTTTTTCTCCATAAGCTATACTCTATGCAAGGATATTCATATATGTATTTATAATATTTATATTTATTCTAAACATGGATATAAATATCGAGAGTGTGCTATCCGATTCCAAAGCTGAGGACGTTGCCCGGGAAAGATATAAATATATTATCTTATCTTGAAACATAGTGGAAGGTGATGTGGTGATACGATACGAGATGCGAGGCATGGGGAAAGAAGACGCAGGCCGCGCGCCGATCGCGGGAATGCACGGGAGCTCGCCGGCGCACCGCGCGCACCATGGACAGGGATGTGCGGAGCTTGCCGAGGAAGAAGGGGCACGAGTAGAGATGGCCGGAGACAGGATGGAGAAGCAGAGGATTGGGGGTCCAAGGCGACCAGGCCCGGCCGGAGGTTGAAGACGCAAAACAGTTTTTTTCTTTTTTGACTGAGGTACCGTGTACACTGGAGCTGCCCTGCCGCTGCCGGATGACAGAGAGGCGACGAGCCGACGACCGGTTGAGAGAATAACAATGGGCAAGATGCTCATGCTGCACACGCCTATTCTTGTTTTCTTCGCGTCACGCCGGCCACGCCGCCACCTGCGCTTGCAAGGCTTGCATATTATACGTAGTGTACCGCCAGTTTGGCATCGCCGATCTATCTATGTAAATTATTCTCGGAATCTTGCACGCGCTCTTTAATAATATTCAGTGGCAACAACCCAAGAACACGGCGTGTCGTGCCCCCCAAAAAAAAAAGCGAGGGTCGTCAGACTTGAGGCCATGGTGGCGGGTGCCTGGTGCCTGGTGTGATACTATTTTTTTTCAAGCCCGTGCCCATTCGACTTTTTTTTTAATTAAGAATAAGTAGAAATTTTAATACAAGTGAGCCAACGGTAGTCCCAGAATTATTACTAAACTCACAGAACAACAAAGAAAGAGGAGGACTCTTCGCCTCAAACCAAACCGACCGAACCCGTAGGAGAAAAAAAAGTCAGGTATGAGTGGGGAGAACAGAACAACGTCGACGGTAAAGTGTCTGTTTAAGGAGCAACGATGGTAAAGCATCCGCCAAAGAGAATGCTAGTGGCCAATTATCCACCGAAAAAAACAACACGGCAAAGTATGTACAAGTAGTAGAGGTCATCACACACTCAGTAGCAAAGCATCTACAAGGGCAGGCATCAACTAGTTGTAGTAGTCACACGGTAGCGGCTTCCATTTTAGGACCTTTGTCTAATTGTCTCAGCCTTGTGTTTCAACTCTAGGCCATGTAACCATGTTGATGATTAGGCTGAGAACTTATGTTATGTCCCTGACTTACATCCTTCAAGCGGAGCTTTTTCTTTCTCTAGATTCATTATCCGACAGCACTCTTTGAACCTTGTTCATTCGAAAAAAAGATGGTCACAATCTTCATCCAAATGGTTATAGATCAGGCACACAACCGTCCTCATTGTCATTGATTTTTTTTTCTGTAGATTTTCATGGAAGTGGGTCATGTGTGCTAATTGGGCCTTAGGGTCGCGGGCCAACTAGCTCGTTAACCACGTGACTTATATTGGCTTAGCTTGAGTCAAGCCACAAATAAACTGAGTCAAGCGATCCGTTAAGTTGTGAGCTTCTTGTCCAAACCTAGAGAAATTGCAAAATAGTCAAGGGTTCACGGCGCAATGGCAAAGACCATTAATTGGGGGGCTCCCACTCAGGGTTTAAATCCTGGATGTGACACTTTATTCTGGGTGTGACACTTTATTCTGGATTTATTCCAAGATTTTCCGGCGCCATGTATTAAGTGGTAGGCGACGTTCCCATCGACAGCGAGATGTCTGCGGTGACTTCGTGAACTTTAAGATTTGCCGGCTCAGTCCTTCGAAGGTGTTCATAGGGGTAGGGTTTGCGTACGTATGTTCATAGGGGTGAGTGTGTGTGCGTGTTGAGCGTCTGCGTTGTACTGTGTAATCTCAAAAAAAGTGAAATTGCAAAATATACCAACATGAGCCTTGGCCTAAAAGATCACAAGAACATCCCTTCTCAATCAGAACAGTGGCACCATAACCAAGTTTGCCGTAAGATACAGAGGAAAGCTGAAGAGGGGGGGGGGGGGGGGGGAGTCACTAATCAGATCTGACAAAAAACGGAACATGACGTATCACATTGGAGTGAAAGATATCACAGTGGTTCTCAGTAAATTTCTGCAAATAGAAAAGGAGAAAAATACTCTCTCCATCCTTGTATTTAAAATACAAGGCACAATTTTAGGACTAAACAAGAAGTCTAACAAAAGACTAACCTGCCCCTCACTAATTAATTAGTTTGGATGTTAACTTGCTTAATTCCCTACTAAGGCACAGTTTGAAAAGTCAAACATGCATGTCATTGATTTTGGCTACCAATTATATGAGTTACTTTGGGCAAGATAGTGTTTAAAGACATGCATACATGGATGGGGTTTAAAAGGAAGGAACACAAGGATGGAGTTGAGTAATCCAGAATACCATATAATTTGGGACAAATTTTAAACCTTGCATACCTTGTATTTCAGGACAAAGGAGTATATACTAACAAACATTGGATTGAAAACATTACTTCTTTGTTTTCTGTTTCCTTATCACAACCAAGCTGACGCATCCCAATTCCCCCTATACCACCACCATCTGTTTCTTATTTTCTCAACTACAAGATCTGAAACAAAAAGAAGAGTCATTCCATATGACCTTTGTTACAGCACACTAAGCTTTTCGGCTGGCCACACTTGGTTACCGGTACCCTGCTTTAGTGGGTTTTCCCCAAGGACAAACTGAAGGCCTGCCTCCTTTGGTACGCCCCTCGCCTCCACCATGGGGATGATCCACAGGATTCATAGCAACACCACGGATAACAGGGCGTCTGCCTAACCACCGGCTATGCCCTGCCTTTCTTAGTTTGCGTGTGCCATGGCTTGGATTGGAGACTATGCCAATTGTAGCACAGCATTTTGAATTGACAATCTTCTCAGCACCTGAAGGAAGGCGCAGAACACACTGTGCACCTGGCTCCTGGACTACTTCAGCATATGTACCAGCTGCTCGGACCATCTTTCCACCCTGACTAGGACGACATTCAATATCATGCACCCATGTTCCAATTCTTGCATTCGCTAGTGGTATGCAATTTCCAACCTTTGAGTTGAGATCAATTATATCAAACTGATCCGATGAGGAATACGGTGAAGAGACTGGACTCTTAGAAGGTTTTGAGGAATCATAGTTCATCACTGCACTACCTGGCATGCATTGGTGACTGGCCAATATATAAGATACTGGTACAAGATCACCTTTTCCCTAGGTCCCTTTACTCGTACCAATAGACTTTGCTACCAAGCTACTGAAGCAGTTAGCTTGTGTCTGAAGCAAATGTTTCTTCTTCAGATCATTCTGCCAAGAGAGAGAGCAGCTTGGCGCTTCATTCTTTGTGTCCAAAGTGCATCATCAGTTGCCCATTTTTGAATTCCAGAAAGAGAAAATGTATGTTTCCTTCTTCATTCCCTCTGACTTGAGTGAAGAAAGTGGGCTTGGCACCAGCTAATGCTATCCTAGGTAAGCTCCCACCAGATTTAACAGATGAAATATCTCCATTGCCCAGCGCAGAAGCTTCCTTTTCCTTATGCAATCTACCAGACAATGCCGCAAGGGGGAACCGACTGGAGGCATCAGCAGTGACATACTCTAGTATCTAAGGATTGGCGCTAAACTCTTGCAGAGCCTTGGGGCGGCGAAAATGCACTCCTTGGACCCATCGCACCAAAGCAATGCTAGAGGAGCGATTCGGGTCATACTCGATCCGCTCCACAATGCCCAGGGAAGAGGTGCCCCTCTTCACATCAACTTTCCTCTGCAACCTCTTGACCCCTCCACCACGGTGGTAAGAGGTGATGCGCCCGGACAAGTTCCGCCCGGTCGTATTGGACGAGCCCAGAGTCAGACACTTCATCGCTCCCACGGTCCCACCTTCGCCTGATCTCTCAGGTGCGAGAGAGTCGACTTATGTGCCATCTTGTTGACAGGGATGGAGATGGCGTAGGAGGGAGTGGAGGCTCTCCAAAATAAGAAATGACCTTCTAGGCTCTGCAACATTCAAAAAGCAAAGACCAATTACAGATATGTCTAGATATGAAGCATTATACCCCCACTCCAATACACATTCCATCTGTCATGACTAGAACAACTTAGCATAATACTCACTCCATCTTGAATAAATCAATTCCTAGAATTCGTGTCCATCAATTTTTTTTTTAACTTTGACTAACTTCATAGAAAAAATAACATCTGACATAAAATGAGCACCATGTGAAAATATATTTTGTGGTAAATCTAATGATACTAATTTGATACCACAAATCTTAACGTTTTTTTTAGAAATCCAGTCAAAGTTCAAAAAAATTGACAAGATACTTTTAGGAATTTATTTATTCAGGGACATAGAGAGTATAGTAACAAATTCATTTCAATTTGGCCTAAACTCGCACTAGAAAATTCCTGACAGGGAAAAAAGAAAGTGGCAAACAATCAAGAGCCAAAGCCACCGAAACAGCACCAACCAGCACGCGCTAATCAGTTTTCACTTTCCAAGCAGACCGTGGCAACTCAGCCGAGCAAAACCTAGTCCCACATCGGCCATTCATGCCGCTGCCAGGGGGTGGACACAGTGAAGGACATGGGTGTACACATTACACCCAATAACATTTTCCATCGTAAAAGAAGAACATCGAAATTTATAGGCATAATGCATGTATAATACTCCTGTAATTGGATCAGATCAGATCCGAATACAAATTACAAATAGCTTAAGCGAGGGTTTGGCCGGTTGGGTGCACGGTTTCGCGCATAAGGAACGGAAAGGGAATGGTCCGGGTGAGCGAACCTGGTGCTGATGGGTGCTCGTCACCGGCGAAGTGCTCGAGACTGGAGACCTGGGCAGGGTATAGGGCGGCGGCGGCGGCGGCGGAGGGCGCCCAGTCGTCGCCACTAGAGACAGGGAGCGCGCTGCGCGCACAGGGGAAGAGTAGATGGTGGTGGGCCGCTGGGGCGGACGGGACGGGCTTGGGCTGCCAGGCCAGACAGGTCATTTTCTGAGACTTTTATGCCATTATAAAAGATGTACCTAGCCCTCGTGCCACTGAAAAGTTTAATCTGACCGGTGTGACCAACACCATCTTTATTTTTCCCTCCCTGCTATTTCGTCCAATTTCGCCTCTCACATAGTTAAACTAACACGGAAAAAGACCAAAACGCCCTCAAATCTGAACACAATGGCATGTGGGCCCCACGTCCATCCCTTCCCTTTCACCAAACGCTGGAGCCGGCGGCCGGCCCTCGCGCGATCGCGCGCGCATCGGGTCGCCGCCCCGCCCGTCTCTAGGGAAAAGTCTCCCAGAGGATTGCCTCCATCCTCCCCCTCACTCCACTGCCCACTCCCCCCACCCCCACGCGAGCACACACCCACCACCTACTCCCCCCTTCCCCATGGCAGCAGCGCGCACGGGAGCTGCTGGCTGCTCCGCCTCCTCTCCTCACCTGCACTACTAGGCGGTCGGGGCTTGCTCCGCTGGCGACGATGGCGATGGTGGTGGCGAGCAGGGGGAGGCTCTCCCCGGGCGCCGCCGCGCCACAGGTGGACGCAGGTTAGTCTCCGCGGTCGACGTCGTCGTCGTTCCTGTCCTCCGCGGTCGACCCGTACGCGCGGTCACCGCCGGTGGCCGCGGCGTCCAAGCAGAAGCCGCGTAGCGGGGGTGGCGCTCTGGGGCCGACGTCGGTGCCCGTCAACATCCCGGACTGGTCGAAGATCCTGGGTGCCGAGTACGTCGGGAGCTGCGCCGGGAGTCCCGGACGCGCGGGTGGGCGGCGCACGACGACGCGTTTGCCGACGACGTGGCGGGCTACGGCGGCACCGGGGCCCGGCGATGGGTGCCGCCCCACGAGGTGATGCAGGGCCGGGAGCGCGCGGCAGCGTCCTTCTCCGTGCGCGAGGGCCTCGCTCGCGCCGCCGCCGGGCTTGTTGGAGCAGGCCGTCGCGCCCCGCGCTCGCCGCTCGTGGCCGTGCCCACGCCCGAGGCCACGCCCGTGCACGCCGGCGGCGCCCGCACGCTCCCCGCCCTGCTCGCTGCCGTCCGCGCCCGCGCGCTCCGTGCCCTGCTCGCCGGTCACGCCCGAGAGCTCGCCTGCGGCGGGCCGTTGCGCGCTCGCCCACCGCGTCCGCCGCGCTCGTCGCGGGCCGCTGCAGCGACGGCGGCGGGCTTCTTGGAAGACGGCGCCGGGCTTGTGGAACAGCGCAGCCTGCAGGCACTCGGAGCTGACGGCGCACCTGATCCTCTTTTACGCCGGGGACGGATTCCGAATTCAGCGCAAACGGTGTATAGTGGACAGGATATGAGAGAGGGGCAATTTAGACTTTGTTCCAGGCGGAACCCACGTGTCAGGACGGTCAAAACGTTGAAAACTGACAGAAGGTGGACGGAATGGCACGGAGGGAAAAATAAAAATGATATTGGTCACACAGGCCGGATTAAACTTTTCAGTGACATAAATGTTGGGTGCATCTTTTATAATGGCATACAAAGAAAAGTCTCATTTTCTCGTCCACTCCAAAGCTAGTACTCGCTCACGGTCACGGGTGCATCATGGTCGTTTTCGTCAGGTCTCCGCAGCCGCGCGCGGGCTTCCTCGCCGGCTGGCTCGCCGTCACGACTCTTCCCGGGGGATGGGGATTCCCAGACGCCACCGCTGATGGAGATGCTCTATAATAGCCTCCTCGTCCTCCACCTCCAGCCCTACGGTCGTCCTAGCTCCTGCCACGAGACAAAGCAGCCATGAATCTTGGCTCGCGTCATCTTGAGCACACGCATTGCATCACTTATTACCACCACCCGCCTTGGCTCCATCTGGCCCGACGAACTCCTGGAGGTTGAAGGCAAGCACCCGTCAGTACTCAGTAGCCCCACTAGCCCACTAGCCCAGCACAGTACAGTCGAGTTACCAGCAGCCACACCCACAGCTTTCCGAGGGGGCAGGAGGCGCAGGATGGACATGACTGCAACTTGACTTCATAGGGGCAGGTCACGCTCTCCCCCTCTCAAAGCAAGAACACTGATGACTCACTGAGCGTCCAGCGCCTACGCCCCCCAGGATATCGACCCGCTGCCAACCTACTCCAGTCTCTGCCATGGCTTACGTACAATCGTACCTGTGATGACGATCGATGATACTCCCTCCATCCAAATGATAAAACATCCCAAGAACATGAGAATATAATAACATTAATAATGTCAACTAAATATCATTAGATTTTAAATTAATTATATTTTAATAGTATATTTATTTGACATTATAAAATTTAATAATTTTTTCTATTATCATTGATAAAACTTGAGATATTTTGACTCTCCAAGATTCTTTAAATGTTTTATAATTTAGAATGAATGGAGTATATGCTATGTCTCTTTACTCCAGTAGTATAACTGGTGTACCTAGAACTCTAGGCGGCATTTGGTCTGAGAAATCACCACATTCTTGATATAACGGTTCATCCCGCCGTGTGTCTAGTAATCAATATGCATTGAACTTAATTAGTCTTGCTTCATAAGAGTTTGAGTTTATGATCGTTCTTATCGTTGGCAGTTTTTTGTTTAGCCTCAGGGCACTCTCAATGCAGACTCTATAGTAGAGTCTAAACCTATTTATTATTTCGAATATTATGGACTTAGAGTCTAAATAAGATTTGGAGTCTTATTTTTTCACGCTCTCTCTTCAATAAATATACTACCACATCAACAGAATATTATAAATAAATAGTAATAAATAGTTTTGGACTCTATGATAGAGTCTTGCATTGGGAGTGCCCTGACTTCAGTTTTGAATGATTAAGGGGGCAAAACTCATGTAGAAGCCAGAATAAAGAAGACCCCTTTTATCTAAACAGAAATGAGATGATCCTATTAGTTTCGGTGGAACAACTTCATCTCTAATGTTTGTGCGTACTAATCATGTGGCTGTCAGGGGGTGAATGTTGATGGATCAACATATTCCATATTATTCAAACCAAACAGTAAAAAGATGGGGAGTGGGAAAGTGATGGATTAATCCATTGCTAAAGCCAAACGTACACTCCCTATTGGTTAAACAAACTCAATCTTGGATTTCATCTAAATAAATGGTTCAAGTGAGAGGTACAGGTTACATTGCTTCAGTTACACACAAATGGATTCAGTTCAATTATAATCGGCGGATGAAAGGAGTTCAGCTCCCACTTCTCACTCGAGTCATCCAGAATATATTTGAAGCCTAAGGTTAAATTTCAACATATGTTCAAGAATATGCTCATGTCCATCAGGTATTTCACGAATAATATCTTGTTTGGATATTGTCAAATTCACCTCGATCCACATGGATTGAGATGGATTAGGAGTAATTTAGTCCAAATTTCACTCCAATCTACTGTAACACGCGTAGTTTGATGTCAATATGACTATATCCAAATAAGGCTTAAGATGATAAATATTCATGTCCACCTGGTATTTCACAAAGCTTTGTCAGCACATAACAGGTGACCTAACTGCACCACAAACAGACTCCAGCGACTAACTGCACTAAAAAACAGACTCCAGCGACCCTATCCATGATTTTATGAGTACTTGAGACTTTCAGCGATATGGTGTTTCCAAATTCTTCAGGAGTTCCCATCACCGTCAGTGCAGTGGAGAAGTTGAAATAAACAAGACAGTGCCGTGATTAGGATCACACAACAACCCTCTTTTTTGTACGCATACAGTGCGGAAACACTGCAGGCTGAACAAACCCGCAGCCGCCTGGTGAGCTTGGAAGAAAGTCAGCTCTGTAACAAGGGCCCTTTGGTTTCTTCTGGCACTTCATTTTTCATTCATTCATCAGAGTTGGAAGAAACACGTCAGCATTACGTGACTATAAACGTACGCCGTACAGATGGTTGGTACACTGAACCCTTCTTTAAGGTCTTGCATCTTTGTCAGGGTCTCAGGGACATAGGACGACAAACGGAATAGGGGGGGCAGCTTTCACCTTTGGCCTCTGAACCTTCATTTCATGGAAACTGGACTGACCTACTGTGCAATGGTTGTCGTCGTGTTTACTCGTTGCAGAAGCCAGGCAGGATCTTGCTGATCCATGTACAGTCTCAGGCACCTTGTTCCTTTCACCTCTGTTGTGCCACTGCTTAAGTCGTGCCCACAATAATTTAGACGTTGGCCGACACCACTTCCAGGAATCAGTCCACATTATGCACATCAAAATTCACAAGCCTGTGTGATGGGTCTGATGTTGGAAGGATAGTGAGTTGACTGTTGGAAGGATGGGGAGTAACACAACATGTTCTGAACTCTGTAATTGCTCGACAGTTGCTGGGGACAGCAACAGGGAGATATCAAATATACCTCGCTGTTACACTGCTCAGAGCACAGCCTTAGCTTGCACAGAAAATAGGCTATTTTTATTCAGTTGGAATTTGAAAGCTGCAAACTGCTGAGCATGACATCGTGTGTCACATATACCCTAACTTTGTTCATAGGATGCCTTTCATTATTCGAACATTAGGTTTATACCAATACAAACCCCTTACTTTTAAGGGCAAGGTATCACTATTCTAGGGTCTAAATACGTCCCATGCCTATCTCTTTTCACAATCTTATTTGTGTAAGTACTGTATCTATTTTCTATACTGGGAGCTGCACATTGCGCCCAAACTTGCAGTCTGTCTTTCTCCATTTTTTTTCTTAAATTGGACAGTCTTTCTCCAATCTTTAGAAGTTTGATCCATTTGAGGCGTGGAATGTTGAATTGTCGACTGAGTTCGAGCTGCACATGCCAAAATCTTGGTAGTCCAGCAGCCAGTCTGTTGTTCCGTCCCATGGCAATGTCCCCTCGACATTCCCAAGTTCATCGTTGCTGCTCATAAAATCCAGCCATGGCTCATCCATCGACAGGTCACTCTCCGACAGCCAATTCACCAGCACTTCAGGGTCTTGATCACAGACGTTGCTGCCTGACTCTGGCCAACTGGACTGCTCCGACGAATCAGTGGACAGTGGAACCTCCCTATGGCTGTCATCCTTCAAGCCCAGCTCCTCTCTGAAATCGCTGGATTTAGCAAATTCATCTGTAACTGTGGATTGTGAGGAAGCTGTCTTGGAGTTGGCTAGAGGCTGGTGTGTGGCTGGGTCGATGCCCATCTTGACAAGCTTCTTCTTGATGTGCGTGTTCCAGTGGTTCTTGATCTCATTGTCTGTTCTCCCAGGTAACTTGGCAGCAATCTTGGACCATCTGCATAGGTTTAAGTCATTAGGAGCACACAAAGCGGTTGTAATATTTTTTTTCTGGAGGACGAAGTTCATGAGCGGAAAGGAGCAGCTAACCTTTTCACTCATGTTTCAGCCATCTGAATTTGAAGAAATACATAAATTTACAAATTTCCATTATTTTTGCAATTGCGCGCTTCATGTTTAGAACTGGAGTTTGTGCTACAAGTGAAGAGGTTGAGAATGACCTGAGCGGTGATATTACTATTGCCCTTCAATTCTAGTGTGCTCTTTAACTCACATACAGGTGTGAATTCCACATCGGTGTATCATTAACTATCAATTCAAAGTGCAACAACTAAGAAAAGATAGCCATTATATTTGTTGTTTTTGAGATAACTTGGCATTTGCAAGAGCACTGAAAGCATGGAACGACCAAGAGGTTACTGCTAAGTGCTAAACTAGGGACAAACACAAAAACAAAGGTAAAAAATGGTACCAATGACAGGGTTATACTTTGTAAGGTGCAAAGCTCAATAACCATGAAAACCGCTTTTTCAAACTCTAGGTAATCTTGATTAACTGCTCCTGGTATTGCAGGATTTTCTTTCTTGATAGACGTGGAGCACCAGGGGGGGGGGGGGGGGGGGGTGGTGACAACAAAACCACGTGCATGTGACTTTGTTACTGTTAACTACATGAATTCAGTTGGTTCTAAACTTTGTGGCATCATTTGACAGTAAGTAGCAGCTAGTGGTTGCTACAAACTTACAACACATACAAGCTAGCTACTCTTAGCCAAGTATTCCATCAACATGTTCTGCGGTTTCCTTGGCACTTCAAAGCTTAACCAGGGGAATTCACCCATGCCAAGGAACTGATGCAAATAGCTTATTCTACCATAGCACAATAAAGAAGATGGATTAACATACAAAATGGAGTATATGCATCCATGCACACGTGTTATATATACCATTCAAGCTAGTATACCTATTTCCGAGCTTGGCATGGAGGTCAATGACAAGCTGCTCCTCGGCAGTGCTGAGGAGGCCACGCTTGAGGTCAGGGCGGAGGTAGTTGGTCCACCGCAGACGGCAGCTCTTGCCGCAACGAAGCAGCCCTGCCAGTTTAGGCACTGCCCGCCAGCAGCATCGACCATGTGTCAGGATGAAGCTAATAAGCTTCTTGTCCTCCTCCGCTGTCCAAGGCCCTCGCTTCACCCCCTGCTTGTCACAGCATGGCTGCCTCCCCATTGATCAATTTACTATCAGCTGGCAGCTTGTACTTAGATTAAGCAATGAGTGAACAAGTCTATAAGTAAGCTTCTATTGCATTTTATATATGCTGCGAGCCACCAAACTCCGCAGACAAACATCAGACAAAAGGGCTGTGAAAGCTCCATTGCAACTGCAATGGATGTCTGCCCGCATATATGTATAGTTCTGTGCAATTTCACAAAAAAAAATGCCCTGTGCTTTCCATGCTTTTCTATTCACTGATGTAGAAAGCGATGGTGATTTGGTTACCTTAGAGTAATCTGGAAGCAAGAGTTTAAGTCTGACCTATAATAAATTATACCGTGTTAAGCCCTTGCTAAAAAAACAGTTTCCGATCGCTCTGCGGCATAATGGGGTACTACTACTAGAGTCGATAATCATGTTCATTAAAATGAGATGTGTCAACATCCTTGACCTAGCTGGTTATTGTACTTCAATATTCCAACATATGCTCTGCAAGCTGCATATCTAACATATGTGTATGGACGAATGATGACAGTGTGCACCATGATGTAAATGTTGCATTCAGGTACATTTGTGAGAAAGCTCAAACATTCAGGCACAGGCAGAAAACATCCTAGCTCACTGAGACTGGTGATATCAACATGACGATCAACTGGTGAGCTTAGCCTCTGCAGAGTTCGATTTACACATCGAGTTAGTACACCAGATGAGAAAAGACAGC
This sequence comes from Microstegium vimineum, assembly GCA_022036555.1. NCBI lineage: Eukaryota > Viridiplantae > Streptophyta > Magnoliopsida > Poales > Poaceae > Microstegium > Microstegium vimineum. The sequence continues at coordinate 41,434,290 of CM039136.1, read as the reverse complement.
AGGTAATTAATTAAACATAGAAAGCGGTGCATCTCCTTGGATCTTTTCTTTAATGCAAAGATGTGCAGCTCAGTTTCACGTTTGCTAAAAAAAGCACACAACTAAACCTATTCTGTAAGCAAAATGGTTATTCTGCAACTAGATGCAAAGAAAGGATAAGAACTAGAGTTCCTTAATCCACCGAACTCCCAAGAAAGTGAATATGGGAAAAGAAGGACCCATCTTACAACTTACTTTTGCTTAGAAATGACAGGAAAGAACAGGTTAAGAATCTGTGGGTATTCAAGACATCTGCCGACATGAGGAAGAAATGACTGCGCTCTGACGCTCTGTAACCATAAAAATAATGTCAACTCTGTGACGCATAATTTGGAGTGTTGATATAAGAAGGAGCATCATCAATCAATCAACAGCCAATTTTTTTGCTATTAAGATACTGTACTGGGCAACAATAGACATATATTTGGACAACTAAAGGCTACAGGGGCCAATTTATGCTGCACTTACAAGAAAAATGCAAGCAACTGCTGATAGAATAGAAGCAATCCTCTGATATCAATATTAGAGCATCTTATTATATATATATACACACAAGTATAACACAACAAGACAGAAACTTTAGAAGATTAGTATTTTTAGACAAACACATTCCAATCCATGGAAGCTAGTGTGTATGTCAGGTATACTGCCACAAAAGAGACAGACTTTCGGTTGAAAAAATGGTTCTCTCATTTCATCTAGAATATAGGCATCTTGTATACAAAAATAAGAGAAAAAATGTCCATGCAAACAAAATGACCGCACCACAAAAAAATTATCTGTTAAACTGTTACTCTCAGAGTCTGTGCACTGTTTCCATCCCAGGTAGTGATGTGTGTTTGTGTGCTGAAAAGTAAAAGCAGTAAACAGAAGTTTGCTTTTCGAAGAGAAGTGGCAGATGAAAACCATATTTTCCTAGGTCATAGGTCTATTCCATCCAGCCTTCCAATATGTATGTAATAAGCTATAAGTCGCGATGTGCATTTCCAGGAGACATCTAATGCGGATCATACACTTTTTATCATGACGAATACTATCATTTTGTTATTAAAACATAGTATGAAAACTTGTAAAACAACTGTAACAGTAGTACTCAAGGATCTACGATCATATGAATTTTCAGTTTCGCATTGCAGTTCAGTTGAGTATAGAGAAAACCAAGGAGAAAAGTGTGTCAATCCTAAGTCCTAACTTATGTTTGTAGCCTTTTTCTTCTATTTATTTGCTATAATAGCATAGATCTCATCCCTTTTCCCCTTAGAATTCATCAATAGACGGTGGTTAATTACATGAAGACAGCCACTTGCTTAATAACATTTTGTGGCAGTTTGTATATGCTCCTGATTGATTCCATACAATTTTCAGCAAAGCAATATATATATATATATATATATATATATATATATATATATATATATATCAACAAGTGATATTATCTCATAAATGTTCTTACATGGTAAAATTGTGTCCCATATTTACTTTTTACCAAATTATTTAAGTTTCAGTCTCCACGCGTAACCCTACCAGATGAATCAAACTATCAAAGTCCCTACTTGGAAGTCTTAGCCTATCATTTCAAGTTGGAATTGTGATTCACCAATGATCAAGCTGATCAATGAAATGGACAAGACACGCAGAAGAAACTAGAAATTGACCACCAGCTACTGACAGATAAAACCGCAGTATAGTGCAACATCCTAGCAAAAGACTTGGTCTTCCTGAATCTTCAGTGAACATGATTACTGCTCACATTACGAAGAAGACTAACTTTAGGAGATGCCATTAGAAGAGAATGGGCCTGGTATCGCTACATCCCATCAGACTAATGCACTGAATGACAGCCTGGATTACCAACCTTCTAGCTACGAAACGGTGCAACAGATGTAGATTGACAAGAAAAAAAGCCTTGATTATTAGGAGGAGACATTCTAAACATTTAGGCCTTGAAATATGATCTCCTAGCCACTTTAATTTTGAATTAAGCGGTCCTCAGTACCACATCCCACAAACTTTTAGCAACAAGGACTTTCTAAAAGGGTAGACCAAAGACAAGGCTTCCACAAAAGATTGTACCTATCCCTTCAAAGAGAAAGCAATATTAAAACTCGCTAGTAAATGTAGCTTCTCTGAGGCTCTAAGTGATCCATTATTGGTTACTAAATTTTGCAGATAATTAACGAGCAAGGTATTCCATTTGAAGAATTCAGTGGAGCCGACAATACTGACATCTTCGTGAAGAATGAATACCGACATCTGGTCACAATATTCGAGTTGGAATGTTCCTGTCATGCATTCATTCGTGCAGTATTTGAGGAAGCAACTAGTATTACACGCTTTGATTTAATCTCCCAATCTGAACACAGCACATGCTGGATTATCTGAGCATAGAGGCACAGGTTTTGCAATAAATCAACAGCACCACCAAAGGGACAGGACCGTCCTAGTACCTACTTGATCACTCTCTGTGACCAAATGCCATGACTTTGAGCACGCTATTCCGAACAAACTCTCGTTCCAAAACGTGGTAGGACACCTCTGAGCATAAGTAGGCCTTCTGATCAGGCTAAGCATTGCAGCGAATTTTGGATCGCAAGCCGCTGCGCACCCGAAAGCACCAGGAAGGCGCGCATGCCGTCATCTGGCAGCGATTACCGTCTCGGCCATACACGAACTGCGGAGAGAAGCGGAACTCGTATGGATCATCGCCCCTTCCGCTAGGCATGACATGATGACATCAGGTCTCGCTCGTCCCCACCAAGATTTTGCAAGGACTCGAAAAAGCTAGGACGGATATCGCAACTCCGCAAAGCTTGTGGCTGTAAGTAAATCCGAGCGAGGGGTCACAGAATCTTACGAAGGAACTCACAGTGACGACACGGCGCGGGGACGGCGACCTCGCAACCTTCCCCAATCCCCACCCTGCACGGAGCCACGGACGGCCTCAGGGGGAGTGGGACCCGAGTGCACGAACTCTACCGACTCGTTCCTGCTCAGTCCGATGGCGACGCCCGGAGGCCGGGGAGGCAGGCGAGCCGAGCGGCGGCCGGCGGGGGAGGGAGGATTTCCGTGGGTCCCATGGCGTCTGCTGACGCCGTGACGAGACAGACGGACGTCACGTCTCTGTGAGTGAGAGGAGAGGCATCGCTTGCGGCCCAGCCCAGATAGCAGCCTACTTGGGCCTTGGTAAATTGTTGTAGAGCCCGTATAAGAGAGAGAGAGAGAGAGAGAGAGACTGGGACGTCGGATATTGGAGGATACCATCAATGCAGCCCAGCATTAGGTTAGTAGCAGCCCATCCGTTCCATAGGCCATAGGTCGCACCCTTCCAAAGCCCAGCGTGAGATGGCCCGCCGGGGGCACCGAGTAGGCCACCAGCTCGGTCGGCGGCACGACCGCACGACTCCAGGCGCGCGGGGTGCGGGAGGAATTCCGTGCCGTGCGCGGCGGTCGCAGTCCCAGTCGCAGCTGAGGTCGGTCCGTCGCTGTCTTCCGCGTGGATCGTGCGGTGCTTCTTTTCTGCGCCCGGACTCTGTAGTACGGTACCTGAAGAGAGACAACCGGTGATGATGGGATGAGATCACGGGGCCCTGGGCCCATGGCTATTCCGTGGAACGGTGCAAATCGTGGTCGATGTCATCTTCCACTGTCCCACTCCACGAGGCGCATTAACAACCCGCACCGAGTCAACACACCGGGTAGATGCCCTACCCTAGCCTGCCCAGACCCACATCGGCTCGAGACTCGCCACTGCTCGCTGGCCTGCACGCCGCCTGTCCTCGAACCAAACCACAACGCGCTCTGTCTGTTTGCTCGGTCAGTCATCACACGGCTTTCACGGGACCACGACGACGTGTCTCAAGGAACGAGAACAGCCTCAAGGTCAAGCAGCCGTTGAGCTATGCTATGCCCACGGGATCGATCAGTACTCCTTCCTCACTCGTATTAATATTAGTTGTGATTTTAGACAGCGATATGATCTCCAAACCAGCGTAGCTTTTGATTGTATATATGTATGTTTTTATGAAAGTTTTTTTCAAAACAAACCTGTTAATATAATTTTTATTTTTCCAAATTGAACAATTTAAAAGTTTTTCATGATTTATATTCTAACTCAAATTGTTTTCGAAACAACAACTAATATGGTCATGGAGAAAGTATTGTTTTGGTGGTGTTGGCGACAATTGGTCGCCTTGGATGCCGGCATAATAAACTGACACGCGTATCTTATCTGGATATAAACACTATATAAACAGCCAGTGGAGGCACACATATGAGCCAGAAAGCCATTTTTCCTAAGCATTTCTCCCGAGCTATGCCGATTGGCGCGTCTAAATACGGAAGGAATATATTGCAGAAAGATTATAATCCATTTTTGTAGTCATGTTTCTTTTATAAATTTAATATAAATACCATCAATGCCACAAAGGGAAGACAAAAAAAAAAGATTTCAAACAGATTTGCTTGCCTAAAGGGACGTGGGCCCACAGGCGCAGACCATCAATGCCACGAATCGAAATAGCTGCAACAACCCGACCCGATCCCGTCCATAACTCCACCACACCGTCCGCCTCGACCCGTCCCAGGCTCCACCCCAGCTCAGGCCCTCAGACTCCTCACGCCGCGCACGAGCTGGAGCCAAGGGCTCGCCCACATCCCGACCGGACCCAGACAGAGCTCGCCTCCGCCTCCACCGATCGGCAAGCGGGGGGAGGGAGATGAGGGGCTCGTCGCGGAGGCCGCTGGCCGTGGTGATGGCCTGGGTGCGGCGCCAGCCGCCCAAGGTCAAGGCCTTCCTCGCCGTCGTCGCCGGGATGGCCGCGCTCGTCTTCATCCGCTTCATCGTCCACGACCACGACAACCTCTTCGTCGCCGCCGAGGCCGCGCACGCGCTCGGGATCGCCGTGCTCATCTACAAGCTCACCAAGGAGAAGACCTGCGCCGGTTCGTCCCCCCCTCCCCGGCCCGTTCCCTCTTACCTTGCTGCTGTATAACCGCATCCCGGCGGCGCTATCTGCTCGATCCGTGGGGCTCGCTGATTTTCGATCCAGATTGCTGAAGCCACGCGTTTTTTTTTCCTTTTCCTCGCGTCTATGGTGACTGAGCATCCGGTGGGTCCTTCGTTTATGCCACTCTCAGTACTAAAGCAGATTCTCGTATTAGTGCGAGTCGTGTTGCCTGTTTCGGTGGATTTTGTGTGGACTTCCGGCCTGATTCGCTCGAGGCAGTAGATAATTTCTCTGCTGTTTCGCTTAGGGTGTATGCATCAATAGGTCACGCTCGAGGTAGTTGTTTATTTCTTAAACTGAATACTGCATGCGACTGCTGCCTGTGGTGGGCATTGCAGTGGGAGGATTTTGGTATGTGCTTGCTTTCTGGGGAGGATGTTTCTCTATGGCGGTATCACTGGGTGAGCGTTCATTCAAACTGTTCTATGGTGATATAACTGGGTGACCCGAAGAGGAGGATACGAGCTTGTGCCTGCTTGATGCAATGGGTTCCTTTGCTTAAAGTCATTTGGGGGTTGTTTGGTTTTTGGAACCACCACGTTCTACATGAGGGATGAGGTGGTGATGAATCAAACCATTACATTCCACAAACCATACAAAAAGGTGATGAGTGACATGATAAAGGACCCCTTTTCCCAGACCAAATTATAGCCGATTCAGGCAACCTATACTTTGTTTCCAATCATGGAAATGCAGTAGCATTATTGGGTTCGTATATGGTATATGGATGGGAAATTTTGTGACCTGCTCTTGTCTGTGCAAATTTGGGAAGATGCATCTGCTGGGAGGATGCAACCATCATCCCCTGGTGCAGTCGTGCAGATGATGTGGTGGCTTTAGTTTCTTTTGGTACATACATTTGTCTTATTTTATGGAATCGTTGCTTTCAGCATCTTTCCTGATTCAGTTTTCGAAAGGATTATCATGTGCCTAAATGCTTTGTTAATGCAAAATCAAGGATTCATTGAGTTGTGTAGATCTAGATATTTTGGCATTTAAAAATGGGGAATGGATGATATTAGTGGTATGGTTCATACACATCATCATCATTTTTTAATTACTACTATATGTTATTATTTTGTATATAATGGTTGTCCTGCCATAACAATATACAGATGGTCTAAGAATCTATCCCTTACATGCCTGTTGACATTTATGTTTAGACAAAAGACTATTTGACAATATGCACTAAACTGGCATATCAGATTATGTTAAAAATTGGTCCTAAGGCTAGTTTGATATTTTTATGAGTTTTTTTCATGGTTCATGATTTTAAATTTCTACTCATACTCTAATTTTGTACAAATTGTGTATCTCTTGCAGGATTGTCACTCAAGTCTCAGGATTTGACCGCATTATTTCTGGCAGTTAGGTTGTATTGCAGTTTTGTAATGGAGTATGACATCCATACAATTCTGGATACAGCTACACTTGCAGCTACTCTTTTTGTTATTTACATGATTCGGTTCAAACTGAGGTCAACATATATGCTGGACAAAGACAACTTTGCCTTGTACTATGTGGTAAGAACAATATTAATCTCTTAACTTCAAAGCAATGAGCATCTAGGGACCTTATACTGTCTTATGCTCTGTACAGTATAACCTGTATTTTGAACATGGATCCAGAAAGATTAGTTTCAAAATGGCTATGCATTGTTTCACACTGCTCTGCTTGACCCAGAGTTTGTACAACCAGCAAGAACATTTCTGGCTGTATACTTTAGTCCCGCATGATCACTATTGCTGCTTTGATGATATAACTTGTAGAAAGAAATTTACCTCAGATCGCAAATTGCATCTGTGCTCCTGACTATTTCTGGCCATTTTGTTGTTTGCCTTTTTTTCTTGAAAGGAAAATGGCAGGGGAGGCCCTTTTTATGTTTTATAAATGTCTCCTATGGGCCACACATAGTATCTAACTATGTTTCCTTTACAGGTAGTGCCTTGTGCTGTGCTAGCGCTACTTATTCATCCTTCAACATCACACAACATAGTGAACAGAATCTGCTGGGCATTCTGTGTTTATTTGGAAGCAGTTTCAGTGTTGCCACAGTTGCGCTTGATGCAAAATACCAAGGTGAATATCTAAACATGCATGGGTGTTTGAAACAATATCCAAATATCCAATCACTGTATTGATCTGATATTGTATTTCTATTCTTTTCTGCAGATCGTTGAGCCGTTCACAGCTCATTATGTGTTTGCCCTGGGTGTTGCAAGGTTTCTTAGCTGTGCACACTGGGTCCTTCAGGTTCTTTTCTTTCTGTCTCCTTTTTTTTTTAAAAAAAAAAAAAAAACTACCATGCTAGTTTCATCCTTTCTTGACCAAAGAGTCAATAAGCTATCTATTTCTGTGGCCCTAATGTTAGTAGAGTATGAACAAATGTCTTCCCCGTCAGTTAGACTATGGACTAAATCGTTGCAAAGGCTGGATTTCCAAGATATCATTGGCTGAAAAGAAGAACAGTATGGAAGCACAATTATAAAAAATAATTTAGTCATCATAGAGTATAGATGAGCAGTGATTAACGAAACAGCGCCAAATTGTTGCAAAGGTCTGGACTTCCAAGATATCCTTCCTAAGATGAAAAGAAGAACAGTATGATTTGTTTGTGTGTGGGGGGTCTGGGTCTATGTATGACTCTCTTCTTCTATTAATACAATGATACACAGCTCTCCTGTGTGTTCTAAAAAAAAAGAACAGTATGGACTATGGAAGCACAATTAATCAATTACAAAAAAAAAACAGTCATCATAGAGTATAGATGAGCAGTGATTAATGAAACAGCAAAGTATTTTTTTTTAGTTTAGGTGTCATTTTCTTGTTGATATCATCACCTGTGTTTGTGTTCAATGAAAAATATGCTGGAATTACTCTACTTTGTTCTACCTGATCCCATGCTGTGTGATATTTTCTCAGTATGTGCGCTTTCAGCTGAAATATGATTTGTTACCTAGTATTTTACTGGTCGTTGGGTCCTTATTGACTAGTGAAGTTAGATTTGAAGAATGGTTGTATTCACATTCCTTATGAATATTTGTGTCCAGTATCTCCAGTTTAAGGTTATCTACTAGGAAACTTGTGGTGTTCATGCATGGAGGAAATATCCTCCTTACTCATGGTTTTTAGATGAATGAAGGCTTGAATTTGTGTTTTTGCAGAGTTAAAGTTTTTTTTTCTGAGTTTAGTCCATCTGATTTCAGTTTTGATTAATCTGCTTTGTAGGTTTTGGATACCCATGGCCGTTTGTTGACTGCACTGGGGTATGGTCTGTGGCCCTCAATGGTGCTTCTCTCTGAAATTGTTCAGACATTCATCCTTGCAGATTTCTGCTACTACTATGTGAAGAGGTACATATGGCCTACGATTTCTTATCACTCGCGCGAAAGCATTGACCATTGAGCCATTGACTAACGACCTACTTCTGGTGGCACACGCAGTGTTTTTGGTGGGCAACTGGTGCTGCGGCTTCCGTCTGGGGTGGTGTGAAAACTACAGCGAGATAGAAAAGCATACCGTTCGTTTCCTCTGTGTTAAATCATACAAAGCGACAGTCATTATGCTCCTAGTGCGCAAACTTTTGCACTCTGAAGTGGATTAGCAGGGCCCTGTTAACTTTTTTTTTTGTTTCCAGTTGTAAACTGTTTACGTGAATACTGTACCAATACCTTGAAACGTAGGCCGTCCGTCTGACTTTCATTCAGTCTAGAGTTGAAGCACGTAGCTTCCATACCTGACGTGTCGCATTTCCAGAATAGAGGCCAGATTCTCCTATTTCAATGACTGTTTATCTTTCGTTCTCGGTATTGTGGTGTTGTAGAAATAGACGGAACGCGAGGATACACTGCTACTGCGTGCTAGCAGTTGATGATTGGCTCCAGATGTCTCTGGGATGCTTTGCTTCAGCATCTGCTTAGCTCTGGACTCTGCCGGAATGTGAAGCTGCAAGTCCAGCGTGTGCTTACGATTCGGGGCCTGAGCCCTGAGCTGACTTGTTTCCTCCATCATTCGGTTGTTTCCTCCATCACTCGGTCACCGGCTGGTTTCGACGATCTGTTATCGCGTAACAAGCGCATAGCGTAAGCAGAGGACGGCCAGCAACTGCAAACGCCTCAAGAATATCCATGGCGTAACCGTGCAAGAAATTATTGGCGCTCGCATGCTGATGCCGGCAAGCCTAGTAGCTCCCATGCCGGCCCGTGCAGGCATGATCTACTTGCCGTGAGCCTACGGCCTGCTGCTTGCTAACTTCGCGGGCAAGGTAGAAATCGACCGCAAGTTTCAAACTTTGAATTCCGTTGTGCTCCGTCCGTCAGCTATTCAGAACTCCGACTCCGACGCTCTCTAGACCTGACGATGAGCCTCGTATTCTGACTACTAGTAGAGGTGAGGGCCCACAGCCCACCGTGAAATGAAACGCCGCAACACGCCACGCATCAGAATCGGTGTGCCGTTGTCTTCCTCGTCTCGTCTCTGAACCCAACCGGGATCGGGGATCCCGTGTTTAAAATCGGAACGCGACGCCACCCACAATCCCATCGGCCACCACCCGCGCCGCCGCCACCGCTCTGCCTTGTTCGCTGCTCGCCGCTTTCCCGACGTTTTAACCCCTCCTCACGCACAGACCGAAGCACACGATACCGCCTCTCCCATCTCCTCTGTCTCTCTCGAATCCCACCACCGTGCTCAACGCGATGGACGGCGGCTCATCCAAGCGGATCGACGGTGGCGGCGCCGACAAGCCCAGCCCCGACCACGATCAGAACCAGAACGCCAGCCCCAACGTCCCGCCCCCCGCCGCCGGAGACGACGGTGCCTCTGCCGCCGCTGCGGCGGCGGCCGCGCCGCCCGCCGATGGGAGGCGGCCGTTCACCAGCCTCAGCCAGGAGGAGGCTGACCTTGCCCTCGCCCGCGTCCTCCAGGAGCAGGTATGATCTCGCGGATCGTTGCGCCCCCGGACCGGGGCGGCATAGGGTACGGGCTTGCTACCAGACTTAGCCGCTGATTCCTCGTGCCTTTTGCAGGAGCGGGCGTATATGATGCTGACCGGCGGCGAGTACGCGATCTCGGACGCCGGGAGCTACGACTACGACGAGGAGGAGGAGGAGGAAGAAGACGACGACGATGGGAGCGAGTACGAGGAGGAAGGGGAGGCGCTCGACGAGGACGAGCAGGTTGAGGACGCGGAAGCGGAGGGGGCCGAGGGGGAGCTGGACCTGGACCCTTCGCAGTACGAGGACGACGAGGCCTTCGCGCGCGCCCTGCAGAGCGCCGAGGAGCGCGACGTCGCGGACAGGCTCATGGCGCTCGTTGGGATCGGTGATTGTGAGTGTACAGACCCGATGACGAAATTCAGTCACCTTTGATCCTTCTTTTCCCCTTTTTGTATGGTGATTAATTTGCCCCCCGCTGTGTACCAGGGCGAGCCATGGAGCAGGATGATGCTGGGGACGAGGAGGAGGATGAAGATGATGGGGTTCAGACACAGGTGACATTTTCTATCTAAAATTCAGTTCCTGAACAGGACGAATCAAATCATGAACAGGACTAATCAGATTATTTACCTTCGGATAGATTCATTAAGAAATGCTAAGATTATTAGTGGTAATAATAATACAAACATTCTCTGATTATGGTAACAATACAAACACATGAACTGTTTAAGCTAGTGAAATATCTTACCACATTATTTCTTGGAACGCAATATGGTGGTAGAACATCATAACCTTGAGGCGTGAGTCAGAATTTCTTTTTTACTAGTAAGATATAGTTATCCATCCCAAGAAATACTCCCCATTCCAAATTGGTAAGAAATACTTCAGAAATACATCCGGCCTGTTCTTCTTATCGTTTCTACGGCTGATATTATTTTTTGTTGTTTTGTTATGAGATAAAAACACTATACCATCGTTGACAACCCAAGCGAACAAGTCGATAATGTCTAGATATAAAGTAAAAACCTTATATCTAAAAAAACCAAAACAACTTACAGTTTGGAACGTAGGGAGTAGAATTTTAATCAAATTACTAAAAACAGTTTAACTGGGGAGTGAGAATTTTCATGTTATTGTTGATGATTGGCTGTTGAGAAGCAGTCATATAGCTGATTCCATTTGAAATTTGATATTGAAAACAATTTCTTTTATTTGGAAATGGTTCTTATTTTCTTGATATAACTCGTATCTGACATTTAATTGTTACGTTATTTCAAACTTTAGGATGCATGGGAAGATGTTGACCCAGATGAATACTCTTATGAGGCAAGTTATCTTTGTCGAAGAGAATAGGATGTTTTGTGCATTTTTTCTACTTCCCGTTTAAACCTGGAACCTGAAAGATGTGTTGTTAAGCATTCATGAATCTGTTGATCTCAGGAGCTAATTGCATTGGGAGAAGTTGTCGGTACAGAAAGCAAAGGCCTTGCTGCTGATACTATTGCTTCATTACCTTCGGTAACTTACCAGGCACAAGACAAGCAAGATGGCAACATGGAGCAGTATGAACACCATTTTCTTATACTTTGTCCCTAAAAATTCTATCTGTGTGCAGAATGTTATCCTGATCTATCAAACTCATTTGCAGATGTGTTATTTGCCGTGTGGAGTTTGATGAAGGCGAGTCATTAGTTGCACTACCTTGCAAACATCCATACCATTCTGAGTGCATAAACCAGTGGCTGCAGTTAAACAAGGTATAAGCACCACCATATATTTTCTGAAATATTTCTCTAATATGATGTTTAAGCTTTCCCACAAACATCGGATTTTGGAATGGTTTTATGATTCTATCCTTTTATTAAGATACACCACTTAGCATGATAAAACAATCAAAATCAAGAATAGTGCTCCTCTGAATGCAACTTGGACACACAATTGAATAATGGATAAGCGACTGAACTGCTATGAGTTTTGACATATATCCTTTGACTGTGTCAGGTATGCCCGATGTGCAGTGCTGAAGTTTCCACTTCTGTGAACAAGCAGGCATGACTGTTCAATTGGAAGAAAATAGCGGTGGCTTGGTACTTATCTGCCATTGGTGAAACGAAAACAGCGCCAACTGTTGAATTGCTCATATAATTAAGCAAGGGAAATGGCTGGGTCTGTTTCCCTGTTTTCTTTAGTTCAACAGGCTTAGTCCCCGCTGTACCTGCTGCTAATTTTTATGGCCATGCCGCTGTTTATTTATGCATTAAATTAGACGCTGATGATTTATTCATGGTTCATTGCTTGTAGATGTAAAACAACAGTCATACCAATAGCCAACAGCCATTGTTTTAATATTTGTCTGATCTTTTTCATGTTCAAAATGTGGCATCCTTTTCCTTTCTTTTATTTTGAGACAGGGCATAGTTCCTGGAGATGCTGCTTGTGTTCTAATGAGTTGAGTTGACGTGAGTTGTGTAACTGGTCACCACTGATGCTTAAGATCGCCGTTGAAACGGGCAGGAATCCGTGAGTCAAAAGAACAGTGGTATGCTAGGGCCTGCAGGAATTTTGTTTCTGCCGGATACTCATAATTGGTTAGGTACACAGAAGTTTGAAACGCGATAAGTTTGTTGTGGAAAAATCCTACTGCATACAGTAAATGGGCTCACGGTCAAGCATGTGTGGCTGTGTGGGGAAACTTACTGTATATTATACTGTGAGATTAACTTTAGAGCACAGGGATTTCATAAAATCATGTATGAATTTAAAAACAAACACTGGAAATATAAGAACTTCCTTCCAAAGGCTGCCTAACGAACGAGCTCGGTGAAACCTGCATAAACGAGCTTACAATCAAGCAAGTGTTTCACTCTCGTGAACCTGGCAACAGTGTAGCACCACTGGACGTGGGCTACATAGCTGTTTGTCTAGGCCTAAGCCCAATCCGCTACGGGCTCTAGGTCCAATCCACTGCTAGCTATACCTAAGTGGCTTTTTTCGAAGAGCAAGAGCCGTTTCTAAAATAACTTTGGTTTCTCAGTTTCTTTTATTGAAAAACGGCTTCTCCAAAAATAAATCAAGATAAGTCCTACCAAAAAAACCCTTATAGTCAATCATAAGTCGACTCATACAATAGCTGCAATTAAACGCGTAAAATTAGCTCATCTATATGGTCTAACTCACCGAATTTCTTCATTTTTGTGAATAATAAGGTGGTTGTAAACCCGCTTCTCTTCTCTCTTATTTCCTCTCTCCTTGAGCATAGAACCCTTTTATTACGGTGGCTATATATCTATGTCTATATTTATATATCTTATAATCCAAAACTCAATTATCATTGTATCTTAACATACAAGCTGTCCACTTTAGCAATGCACTACCACAAACAATTAAAACCCACCACCACAGTTTATGATATCCACATCAAGGAGACACCAATGAATTTAGTTTTTTTAGGGAAATTTTACTGTGGGACACTAAACTTATCCAAAATTGGTTGTGAAACACTGAAATATTTTTCGTTTGCTGTGGGACACTTTTTCCTGTGTTGTGGGGAACTTTTTTCTTTGTTGTAGCACATGCGGTGTCCCACAGTAATTTTGAAAAAGTTTAGTGTCATAGCGCAAAAATCCCCTTTTTTTATGGAAACCAATGAATTCATTGGTCCACTAACATTAATTTATAAAAGTTTATTTATATTATATATTCCCTTTTTTCTAAAATAAGTGTTAATCTCGATCCCCAAGGAGTGAAGTGCTTTTGACTTTAAACAGATATATGTAAGAAAATATTAATATTTATTGTATGTAATTAATATCATTAGATAGATTGTTTAATCTATTATAATCTTATTTGGAGATACAAATGTTACTAATATTTGTTACCAAAACTTAAAAGTTTGACTAACATGATTACTAAATATATACAGTGATGTTTATTTTAAAACGGAGAGAATATTCTAGTTTTATTTTAAATCCTTAGTAATTCCCGCAACAACGTACGAGTGCATTTTTAGTATAAATGATATTGAAGTACACAACATGATACTTGGAACAAGAGACAAAAGTAGCATAAAGCTACCGTGTGGGTTTTGCTTTTGCTCATGGATTCGGCGACGCAACAAGAGTGGTGTGCCTGCTGGCACGTGCACGGTAGGTCTCCAAAATGTGCTCTCTGGAGAGGATGCGTGCACATACTCATGGTACTTCCTCTATATTATAAAAGAAATTATTTTACATAAGTTTTCGTTAAACATTAAAAAAAATAAATTATAAATAATTTTTAAGTTGTTGAGTTTGAAAATGTGAAAACCATACAAATAAATTTATCTTAAAATATAATTTTATAAAAATATACATATAATATTTTGAATAAATATTTTGATATAAATATGAAGTCAAAATTATATTTTAGAGAACGTGTCGATATCTAAAACGATTTATTTTATAATATAGAAGGAGTAGTCTTTCTTTGATGTACAGGACCGAGCATATCATTGCGCCTGCGCGCGACACACGAGTTTGGGTGCGGGACGGCCGTGTCGGTGTCGGTGTCGGTGCCGGTACTATTCCTGTGTGTAGTGTGTACGCGCTCGGAAGCGGCTTCTCTGCTGTGCAGTGCATGACTGCGTGGACAAAAGCTACTAGCTAGCTACTGGCATGTGGTGCCGCGGTCGGCGGCGAAGCGTCGGTTTCTAGAAGCAGTAGCACCAAATTTCGCCGGAACTCAGAACAACGTGGCGGTGGATGTGGACATTGCAACGCAAGTCCGCCGCCCGTCTGGCAAGAAGCACCGGCCGCAGGCCGCAGCAAAGGACTGCAGCGGAAAGCGCGTGTCAATGGCTCGACTGAGAGAGGGAAAAATAACAACGGTCATAAGAGCATGTACAACGGTGAGACGGAGGGCCGTCTCAAAGCGTCTTGATTCTATCATACAGACAAGTATAAAGACAGGTCATACAACTCATAGATAATATAACATGTTTAATGCTATGTATGTAACTAGAATCTACTATAAATAAATTTGTGTATACTACTATGTGGTTATTTGATACAAAATGTATCGAGAATAAATAAGAGCAACCTAATTACAATATTTTTAAAATCATCTTGTGTGAAAGTTAAAACATTTACATACATTCTAACTGACATTGACTAGTGGAGCATCTCTGCGGCTGCGTGGAGCATCTCTGTTCACTACGCATGCTAACTGACATGCTAGCAGAGCACTATGCATAGAAAATGCATGGAAAATTCATGCTTGCAGATTACATTCATATTGCTAGTTCAGACAAAATTCAGATAGCTAGACCAACATTCAGATAGCTTTTCACTAACATTCAGGATACTGGAACTTAACTGACAGGTTGACCAACTAGAAGAAATCTGAATTCAGCTTCCTCCTTGAGTTGTGTTGTTCCAAAGTAGTTTGAGATTCATCTACAGTAAATGGATTCAGTAACAGCACTGTCAGTACAAGGAATCGTACACGGCATACTAGTTCATGTACTAGTTCCGCGACCGAATGTATGCGCCGGAAAGGACGACACCGCCGCCGCCGTCACCATCGCAGCAGCCGGAGTTCCCTTGCTCTTTCTCGTCGAGGCGCTCAACACGATTGAGGAAGAAAGCTGGAGCTTTGTGGCTGCTGCACAGGTGAAACAGGAAGGAGGCGGAGATGGATTTGATGAGACCGCTCCCTTGAGAGATCTCTAAGTGTTTTGGGTAATTGATGAAACCTAAATACTAACCTATCTCTAAGTGTTTGAGTAGGTTTAATACACTAAGGCTAAGTGAAGGTGAACAAGTGATGGAGCAAGGATGGAAGCTAGGAGAAAGCTATTAGAAGCTCACACTTGAAGAAGAAGAGAAGAGGAGGAGTTCTTAAGCTATTCAAGGCAAAGGTATAAGCTAGGGTTTTTTCATTTTGGTGATCAAAACACCTAGTGGGTGTGATCACATTTAGAATAAATAACCGTACTATTAAGAGGGGAAAATAGTTAGTGGTTACACCTATCAAGTGCCATTAGGAGTTCATTATATGCATTGCATCTAATCCTAATGAGCAACCCTTGTAAAACTTGATAAGATGTGCCAACACACATGCACAAGTCAGTGAAACACTTGGTGGTGGCACATGAGATCAAGGGAAGCAAAGAAAAGTGAATTCAGACCAAGTCAGAAGTGTCAGACCAGTTGTGCTAGGAGCTCCGGACCATATGAGGTGGTCCGACGGTCGCTCCTAGCACTGGCTGGCATCAGAAGAAGCGTCGGACCAGTGATCAATTGAGGCGTCGGACCATAGGCGAGTGGTCCGTTGGCTCGGTCAAAGGTCAGCTGAAGAACAAGACAGGCGTCGGACCAGTCTGCATGGTCCGATGCTTGAGTCCGACGGTCAGGTCCGAAGCAAGGGTGGTCCCTGCGTGAATTGTTCAAGGCACTGAGGAAGCTCCAGACCAGACGGCATGGTCCGGTGGACCAGTCCGACGGTATGGTCCAGAGGCAGGGAGTGTACTGCATGGATCATTGAAGCCAAGTGAAGGGCGTCAGACGAGGCGTCAGATCAGCCTTCGGACTATGGCAAGTTGTCCGACGGTGTTGTGTTCCTACGCGCCAACGGTAGAATTCAAATTGGCAGGACATGTGGCGATCAACGGAGGCGTCGGACCAGAGCGTCGGACCAGGTGTTATGGTCCGACGGTTGCGTAGAGTTGTCCGACGGTCAGTTTTCAGGCTGCGAAAAAAGCATAACGGCTAGTTCCTTGTGAGGGGCTATTTAAGGTGTTTGGCCGACCCAAGCTCACCCTCTTGCACACCTTTGGCTATTGCATACTCTTGTGATCTTGTGACACACTCCCACTCATCTCACACTTGATTAATCATCCATTTGAGAGATTTGAGTGCATCAAGTGCATTGCATGAAGTGATTCATCTTAGTGGCACTTGGGAGTTGATACCGCTGGTAGTTTCTTGTTACTCTTGGTGATTGCCATCACCTAGACGGTTGGAGCAAGCGGTGTGGATTCGAGAAGCTTGGTGATTGTGCTTCGTCAACCACAAGTGGTGATTGTGAGGGGTTCTTGTGCCTTCCCCGCGGGAGATCGCAAAGGTAACTCTAGTGGATTGCGCGTGTCGTTGAGTGCCCTCTCTTGTGTTGGTTGTGCGGCACCCGGTGACGGGTTTGGCGTGTGATGTCAATTAGCGTGTGAACCTCCAAGTGAGTGAGCCGACACAACGAGGACGTAGCTAGTTGGCAAACTAGTGAACCTCGGAGAAAAATCTTGTGTCAAGCCTTGTCTCCATCTTGTGATTGATTGGGATTTTTGGAGTTCTCATTTGATTGGATCAATCCTCGACTCGGCGGTATAATCACCTTCACCTCTCTTGCATTACTTTATTCATACTTGTCTTAATATTTTAGGTTGTGCCTAGAAGGCTACTAGAATTGAGTAGGCATTGTGTGATCTTAGAGTTATATTAGGATAACAATTGTGGTTAGGAGGCTTCGCATCCCTTAGTAGGCTAGTGCAATCCTAGCTTCGCCATCTTGTCATCTAACTTGTTGTTGAAGATTGTTTTTAGTTTTCGATTTAGGCTATTCAACCCCCCTCTAGTCTTGGATTAGGACCTTTCATCCCTCCCGCGCGCGCCGAAACTCCATTTGCGCGCGCGAGCGCCGCGGATCTGCACGTCGTCGAGACGAGGGGACGGCTCCTACAACGCTGCTCGAGTAGTCTCCTCTGCATCGGTCCACGGGACGGAGCCGTCGTCTCGCGAGACAACGGAAGGGCCGTCTTCAGGCCACAACGGGGATTTTTTTGCAAAAATGCCAACGAAGAGACGGGGTCAAGAGACCCGTTGTACTTGCCCTAACTTCATTGTATTAAACTTCTCTTAATTTTAACTATGTTTATAGAAAATATATGCAACATTTATATCTCTAAATAAATTTATATTATAAAAATATATTTAATGATCTATCAATTATATGAATTATATATATTATAAATACTAATATTATTCTATATACATTACTATCAACATCAACATAGCCGGTTAGTCCCAAACGTAGGTTAGAGTTGAAACCCAATAAGATACACAAGTCATAATTTCGGCACTTCGATAGCTTATTTCCAGACAATTCTATCCAAACATAGATCTCTAGATATATCCCAAGCTTTTAAATCATTTTTCACCGTCTCCGCCCATTTTAGTTTCGGCCTTCCTCTGCCTCTCCTTGTATTATTAGTTTGGCTTGAAACTCCACAACGCACTGGTGCATTCGGCGGTCTCCTCTGGACATGGTCAAACCATCTCAACCGATGTTGGACAAGCTTTTCTTCAATTGGTGTTACCCTAGGCGATCACGTATATCATCATTCCGAATTCGGCCTATTCTTATGTGACCACAAATCCAACGCAACATGCACATTTCTACAATACTCATTTGTTGAACATGCTGAGACTCCTAGGAGTGATAGCGTCTTGTATGACATCTGATCCTATGCAATCTCCTCTGTCGCGCGCAGGGGTGGGCCCAGGCCTAAGGCCAGTAGGGCCATGGCCCTAGTCGAGGCCCAAAAAATCTAGGACCAACTCCTCAATCCTGGCCCAAGAACTCAACCCACCAAGAGCAGATACGGGAGGACTCGCGACTCTCCAGTCGCGCGACTCGCGAGCGCCGCTTCGACTTTCGCCTTCCGCCTCCGCGCTCCGCCCTCCGGCCTCCTGCTACACCGCCGGCACCGCTGCTGATCTCCTTCCTCCCGCCTCTTGCTGCACACCGCACAACTCCACCATCTCCCGCGCTCCGGCCTCCACCGCGGCTCCCGACGTTGCGCGTGCGCGTGCGGCGCGCCTCTCGGCCCTCGCTTCTCGGCACTCGGCGGCGGGCGGCCGCCGTCGCCGTTGCCCGCTTCTCGGCGCCCGGGGGCGGGCGACCGCCGTCGCCGTTGCCTCTCGGTGGCTCGGCCCTCACCGCCGTTTCCCCTCGGCGGCTCGCCCCTCAGTCCTGTCGCCCCTCCCCTCGACTCCCTGAACCTGAAGCACATAACCGGAGCCCCACTGCACAACCCTGTCGAAGGTATATTTCCTCAATTTTTTTTGTTTACTGAGGAAATGGAAGATGCGAATACAACAAATCATCACTAGCAGGTCACTAGACAGTAGGTAATTATATTTAAATATTCATTGATATTATATTGCTATTGTATCACACAATTCATTATATAGTTCAAGAATTTCTCTGAATTTGTAAACATTGTTTGAGAATATTTGTTTTATGTATATGTATATATATGGCCCTATAAGCAATAATTTAGGTTGTAGCTTTTGAATTATGATTACTAGTATTTGACCGTCAGGATTTGACCCTACCAAATCCTGAGTCCGCCACTGGCCACGCGCGCAAGAGTCAGCAACCGACCAGTTTCCCAGGTCTCAACCGTCCGGCGGCGCCAGCCAAGAGGCAAAACGCAAACAGAGGTAGAGGTCGGCCGGGCGCCAACGGGCAAACCCGCAGGAATCCGAATCAAAACACAGGTGCTCCGTGCTCCCATGTCCCCATCATCTAGAACCAGAATCCCGCGGGCGCCGGACAGCGACGCGCGCCCCCCGGTTCGTCCGGGGACTCCGGGTGCGCCGCCCACCGTGGCGCGCAGTGCCCTGGGCCCTGCCGCCGTGCGTGTCCCCCAAGCACCGGGCCACCACAGGCCAACGCTGACGCGCACCCACCTCCTCTATTCTTATCTTCTTCTCCAACCTGTCGAAAAGCCCCACATCCGCCGCGCGTAGAAAATCAGCTATAAGACGCCTCAACCACCCGTGACCTCTTCCTTCCCATTCATCCATTTGTCCTCAACTCCTCATCACAGATCCGTGGATTCTCCGCTGCCTCCGTCTGATGATCTCTGCGCCTCTGCGGGTATCGGCGCCGAAGGCTGCCGTCGGGTGCTCGTTCCTGCTGAACGGCGCGTCCTCCTCCTCCGTCGAGTCCAAATCCAAGTCCAAGCCCAACAAGATCAGGATCCGCTGCGCCGCGACGTCGGCGGCGGCGGTGGTGGGGAGCGGCGGCGCCTCCACGGCCACGCTGTACGACGTCCTGGGCCTGCGCGCCGGCGCGACGGCCCGGGAGATCAAGGCCGCGTACCGGCGCCTGGCGCGGGAGCGGCACCCGGACGTGGCGCCCGGCGCCGCCGCGGAGTTCGTCCTCCTGCACCACGCCTACGCCACGCTCTCCGACCCGGACACCCGCGCGCGCTACGACCGTGGCGCCGTGCCCGCGGTGGCGATGGCCGTGGCGCAGCGCCCGCCGTGGAGCGGCGGCGTCTACGGCCGGCCCCGCCGCACATGGGAGACGGACCAGTGCTGGTAGCAGGGACGACGGAAATTTGCTGATTGTCTTCTGTAGAGTAGTTTTAGACATCTGATCCTGCCGCCAGCCATGCGGCCATGGCGGCTCACCTTTGATATTTTTTTTTGGTATTGGTGGCCATCCATGTAGCGTGATTTCGTTTTCCTTCTTCTACCTGCACCTGCGTGCGTGTGTGATCTTGAGAAACGATTGCGATGTAAATACTACGTACTAGTTGCTGAGAGGTTTGAAGGAAGCAGCCCTGCCTCTGTTAATTAAAATCTAAACCAATCCAAGCTGTTTCTCTCCTAATATGCCCGTGCCGTGCGGTTCCAAATTAATTTCCGGCGAACAGCAGCCTTGTTTCTTGGACGGCCTGAAGGACGACGTCGTGCTTCATCCGATACCGGCGAGATCCAGTAGCTATTTGGAACTAGGCCTGGCTGCGCCGGCGGCCTTCGCGGTTTTCACTCTTGCCGGAAAGGTCAAACATGCCAATCAGCAATATGGCAAGCGAGAGCTTGCTGTGTGTGATCCCATCTTCTCACCTTACGTGTCACGTACGTTAGTCACTGGTGCGTGGGACCCACCTCATGAACTGGAACTGCTTCCCATTCTGCTAACCGGAATCGTCGATTCTTTCAGGCTTTCAGCAGTGTTGGACTCACGTTAGAAAACTGAACGGTAACCGGAATCGTCGATTCTTTCAGGATTTCACCAGTGTTGGACTCACGTTGGAAAACTGAACGGTAAATGGACAAGCTAAATCGTTTTTTAAAGTTAAATTTAGCTATTGTCTAACAAAAAAACGTCTCCAACAGACTCTGTAAATGACTCTATATTTAGTGATTCTCCATCCCACCATAGAGATTCTGCGGTGCGCTGTGACGCAGTGAGGGCTCTGCGGTTGCGGCTGCAGCGCGCGGTTGGCGGAACGACGACGTCGCGGTGAGGAGTGCGGGCAAGGGCTGGGGGGCTCTTGGCTGGGCAGTGGGAGCTAGGCGTGGCCGCGGGGGTGTAGCACGTGCGCGGTGTGGCGGTGCGCGCTACGGTCCGCCGCATCGGTGCGGCGAGGGTGATGGGTCTCCGGTGGTCAAGGCGTAGTGGGTACCTAGGGTCACTCCCGGCTACGCGGCTGCGTGCGCGCGGTGGTGGCGAACCTCAACGGCCCCTTCCCGGCGTACGGGGCAGCCGGAGTGCGGTGGGACGGCTGCGACGCGGTGGTGCTCCTGGTGCGCGGCCGCACCGGCGAGGCGTACGCGGCCGGCTTGACCCAGTGGGTGATGGGGGATGTGGTGTGGTGTTTGGGGTCGGCTTGGGGTGACTGTGGAGTCGGTTGAAGCCCAAGGTGCAGGACAAGGTTGGAACGTGACCTTGCCATGGCAAGGTCTGGCCATGGCGAGCGCGCGGTGCATGGCGAGGCAGATACGGTCGGCGACTCACCATGGGTGGCGACGTAGACAGGCTAGCGGTGCAAGGCGAGGTGACGCAGTGGCGAGGCGACGCTGTGCCGTGCCGTGCCGAGCCGTTGCGCCGACATAGTCGACGTCGCGGTCCTTCTCCGGCGAGCTCGGGCGGCGTCGTGTGGCTGGCCTCCTTCTCCTCCTTCCTTCCTGCCTCTCCTCTTCTCCCTTCCTTTGGCAACGCGGCTAGGGTGTGGCCACAGGTGTGGCGGCTAGGGTTGGGAAGGGCGCGGCGCGAGGGAGCTCTGCCCTTTTATAGAGCCGGCATCGGCCATGGCAGAGGCGGACGGCGAGAGATGCGTCGGGGGTACGTGTAGGGCAGATAGGGGGTTGTAGCTAGGGTTTTGGGGGAGCGGGAGCGAGCGCAGACGGTGTGGCCATGCGGGTGCGAGGGTGTGGATAGAGGCGGCACCGGCGCGGCTCTGCCCTCCTCTGTTCTGCCGGCGAAAAGTAGAGAGACGGGGGAAAAGGTGGGAGGAAGGGGATGCCGTGCGGGGCCCACGGGTCCTACTTGTCAGCGGCGAAGAGAGAGGGCGGGTGGCGACGGTCGGCTGGGCTGCGTCCTGCTTGGGCCTGCGCGCGGGCGGGAGCGGGAGCTGGTGCGGAGCTGCTGCTGGGCCACGCGCTGCTGCTGGGCCGGTAGGGAACCGCTGGGCCTGCTGCGGCTAAGCTGGTTGCAGGGCTGGGCTACCAGGCCGGCTGGCTCGCTGGGCTGCTTGGCTGCCAGGCCAAGCACCTCTCCTTTCCCTTTCCGTTTTCTTTTTCACTTTTATTTCCAAAGCTAAGCATGTTTAATTTGCTTTGATTAGCAAACAAAAGTCCCCAAGAACAAATCAGGGTTGGGGTAATTATCATGATATGCAACTATAATTAACACTAATAGGTTCTACTTGTGCAACTAGATAGGGTTTCTTATCATGACACACACCAAAACGGGCTATGCAAGAAAAATTTTAAAAGTTATGATTTTTATGTGTTTTAAAAACTCGGGTTGTTACACTAGACTTCGGCGCGCTCACGTCAAGAACGTCGACCTCGGCGTCAACAGCAGTTTCACGGGGCCCAATCCAATCCATCCCGGGGCGGCGAGCCTCCCCGAGTGCAGGGGCATGACTTGACGGCACATGTTTTGTTTGGAGCCGGGCCATCCTCCTCGATCCTTGTGTTGCCAGCCGGCCGACCCTGCGCATCGATCGGCGTCACCGTGAACCTCGACGACGCGACGCGACGCGCGGCACGCCGATCGAGGGTACGTCAAGAAGCCGGCCAGCCGGAGTGGGTCGCCGCCAGCCTTCGCCGGCCTAGGGCCGAACAGTTGGTCGGCGTGGCTGCATCCGAACCGGAAACGACCGTCGACGGCGTAAGCCGGGATCAGCGTCGTCAGCTTGTCGGAGCCGTACGTGCTGGTGCTGTTGGAACCGTGGCCATACTCGACGATGTACTGGCAGAGCGACGAGCGAGCAGCCATTGAAGACGTCACGGCCGAGCCCCAGGCGGCACTCGCCGGAGTACGTTGCAAGAGAAGGCCGAGTACGTGGCCGATCGATCTGCATGGCCGGGTCGGGTCGAACATGGAGTTCTTCTGGCGGTGGCATGGCTCCGGGACGGGGCACGGGCGGGGCGGCACAACACCCACGAGACGTCGCTGCAGGTGTCGATGTGCATGGTCTGGGTGATCGTCGGCGTGGCCGAGCCCCACGATGACCACGTATATCTATTAACTTCCGGCCGCCGGCGGGGCGGGCCGTCGAGCAGCCGTACACTACGTCGAAACCATCACGACATGAAGACGGGACGCAAGGCACCGCGCCGTCGAAACCACCCGCAGACATCCTCTGCGCCTGTCAGATTCTCCTTCATTGGCTTGTCCGTTATACAACAACAGTACTATTAATTGTAACAAAAAAAAATTCCAAACACATACTACTCGTCGGTCAGTCGGTTTGGTCGATCCGTGGTCGGTTGACACCGAGAACCGACCGATGAACAAAGTCGCCAGTGATCTTGGGTCCGTATGGTGGGCGCCTGGGCGGTCCAACACCGTGGACTAACCGATGGACGGGCCACGAGCGAGTACACACGACGACATCGGGCGTCCTCGATCGTGCCGCCAATCGAACCGTGTACCGCCTCGATCGATCCCTGGGCTGCTGCACGATGATGTGCGTCACGTCGCGTCGCGGCAGACCGTACCTTACTTTGACTCGGTGGGTCGGATACCTAATTTAACGATAAGATTTCAAAAACAGTCAACGACTGAAAGATCTATCTATCATCATCTGAGAGAAGATGAGAGGTTCATTAAGGCCAAATCATCGCAGGCCCACGAGGGAAGAGGCGCGGGGCTCACAGCCTAGCCGGTCCAGGTAGGCAGATGTGCCCTGGGAAGACGTGCCTCGGGTAGACGTGCCTCCGCATCGCCCGACGTGGAAAGCGAGGCGGCTCCGCAACCCGCAGGAGAAGTGAGGGACAACGGAGGAATGATTCATTTACCCCTGTCCAAAAGGAAGCGGTCGCCCGCCCTTAGCCGCTGACGGTGCATCCTTCATGAGATAAGATCGAAGGTACGGAACCACGTAAAATCGTACACCCCGTATAATCCGGTACGCAGGATAACACTCTGTCCCCTGCCCGAACGGAGACATGTCGAGTTCCCCAATCAGGATGGGACGGAGCAGAGTTCCTGGACGGATAGGCATCGTGCCCCTCGCTGAAGCGGAGTCGGTCTCATATGCCCCCGACCCCTACAGAAACTCTCCGAACGGGGGTACATCAGGTACAGGGGACCCCAGGATCAACGGAGTCCATTGGCCCGTGGCGAAGGAATCTGCCGTACGTAAAAAGAATTACAAAAAGGTACAACGGTGTATCCGCCAACGGTACAGGGGACACCCATGGCTCTATCCTACAACGGGTTCAACCGGACCCCCCCCCTGTATTCTCCGGCGATGCAACGAAGGGCCGACACGACGCCCTCCCTCCGACCAAGTACAAGGACAATAGGAATATAGTATTATAAGTGTCCTACATCCTTCCTGAAGAAGGCAAGGATAAGGCACAACCTCCCAGGTAGATCCTTCTCGACGCATACTTGTAACTCCCCTAATCTCCTTGCGACTATAAAAGGGAAGCATGGGGGACGACGCCAGAGATCGAACAACACAACTAGCAGATAGCACACTCACTCACCGAAACATTTAGAGACCTGGGACTCCCGCTCCCTCTCTCGACTAGCTTGTAAACCCCCTCCAAGCAGAGATAAGGAACACGAGCAGCTCCACACTAGACGTAGGGATTTCTTGCCCGAACCAGTATAAACCTCGTGTCTCTTTGTCTCACCATTCGGAACCCGACACGTGTACAAATTTACTCGTTGGTAGTTTCTAAACACCGACACGGTGCGACCGAGCCGATGTCCCATGCGTGACTGATCGATGGCCCTGATCGACGACGCATGGATGACCCGGTGGCGTGCATTGCACGGAACCACCCCCCGCCTTCCCCTCCCGGCCATACCAGCACACTCCCGACGCCGTTGAAACGAATGAGTCGGTTCAACGACCGGGATCGCCCAACAGGATGAGGCGTGGCAGATGCGGCGAGGGCTGACATGAACCGACCTGCCCAGCGCGTGTCCGGCCGGCATCGAGACTGACCGGTCAGACAACGAGTTGGCGTTGGCCGCCGCAATGGCACGTGCGTCTCCATCGGCCGAGTGTGCTCGATCGAGCCGCCGATCCAACCGTGTACCCCCGTGCTCCGCACCGATGCGCACGTCTCGTGTTCCTTCCTTTGCACGGAACCAGCGAGCGAGCCTCCCATCCCGTCACCTTCCCCAGCCCTCCCCTCCCCTCCCCAAAATATAAGTAGTATACGCCGCACTCTCCTTTCCCAATTCCAAATTCAAAATCGAAACTTCCCACCTCTCCGCCCCGCCCTCCCCGAGCACCAAAACCTCCACCAGCCACCCCAGAGTTCGCGGTCTCCCATGGCGGCCCAGCTCCACCGATGACTCCTCAGGTTTGTCTAACGCCTCCGACTCCACCGACGAGTCCACCTCAGGTTTGTCTAACGCCTCCGACTCCACCGACAAGTCTGATGCCTTCGACTCCACCGACGAGTCCACCATAGGTTCGTCTTAGACATAGATGTATAGTGTTTGTCTGCATTCCTTATGTGAGGGAGAATTCTGGCTTAACGATTTGCTGCTAAGACTTGTCCATAGTGAGTTTTGTATGGCGAGACTACTGATGATATGTACCTAAATTATATTGCCTGTTAATCAATACTATGAATACTCTGTTAATATATATACTTCGCCATAGAGTACTGATGATATAGGTCGTGATTGTTTGGGTTGATTGTTTATTTATCCTTGTAGGATGTGCAATTGCTTCTCTAAAAGATATATTTTACTAGTAGTTCTTTCTGATATGCTCTTTAGATATTGCATTGTTGGTCATCAGTCTTTTGTCCATTTAATTGTTGTTTTTTAAAACTTACAGTAGCACTATTTCTATTTGAATGAAATGATTCCAAAATGCATAATACAATTTGTCCTAGTTTATATCATTATATATGCTATAAGGCCAGAGGGCAGCTTGGCCCTTGAGGCCGCTTGGATTGAAAGTAAAGTTCAGATTACAAACTAAGGTTGGTCTACTCCTGCTTATATAGCAGAGAGGACAACCTACTACAGCATATTCCAAAGCTAAAGTAGATGCTAATCTTAGCTGCTTAAGCCAACCAAAAACAGCTAGATAGGAAACAATAAAAGACAGGAAAATAAGATACAAGTAGCTAGGCTTAACTATCAATCTCCCCCTAAACGTATATAATATTCAATCAAGAAGTGTAGGTTGTCCTCTGGCTTAACTATCAATCTCCCCCAACAGCATATTCCAAAGCTAAAGTAGATGCTAGGAAAATAACAGTCGATCATGCTAGTTCATGGATACACAACCAGTGCACATATTCCTTATTATATATAATATTCTACTCGGTTTACACAAATGATAAGTTGATAACCATTCAATTTTTTACAAGAAGTGTTGTAGATTATATTCTTGACGTGCTCAATTTTCTTCAAACTATGTAAAGTAAAGAGATGAATCCTGCCATTGCAAGTTATAGGAAATATGGCATCATTAATCTCTTCCATACCCATGATGATGTGTTCTACTATATATATATTCAGAAACCAGAAGTATAATAGTTGAGATCCAATGAACTATCAACTCTTATTTGTTAATAAAATTCATCTAATACAAGTTGCATTAAACATGAATGAATTGCACGGAGGCAAAAATTACTTTGAGCTCTCTTAAAAACAGTGACTATAGCTGCTACTGCTCGTTAGCAAGCTTCAGCAAACATACTTCACGGGGAAACCACCAATCTCCATATTATCAGTGCACACACATAGTGAGTCATAAGTAACACTTTATACTGCTACTCAATATTAACGAAACTAAAAATAATCCTACTAGATGATAGATCATGCTCACAAAAGACGTATGCTTGCTTTCAAAAAGAAAATACTAGTAGCATATTACTAGGGGTCTGTTTGGAACGTAGGAATTTTAATGAAATTATAAAAAAAATTTATAGAAATTAGTTTATTTTTCTAGAAAAACACGTAGGAACGAATAAAAATTCGCGCGTTCCAAAGACATACAAGATTTCTGCTCTAGGTCGGCCCAACAATGGATGCAACAGATGCAATTCAAAGCTAAGGTAAGCCCGCTAAATCATACTCATTATATCCTAAATCTTGGAGAGTCAAAGTATTTCGATCAATAATTATAAAGAGAATTAAAAAAACTATGACATCAAATAGGTATACTACAAAAAATATAATTGATAGATAGTCTAATGATACTTAATATCATAAATGTTATTATATTATTATATAAGTTTAGTCAAATAAGATATTTTGACCGTACAATATTGTTGAAGATTTTTGGTTGTCTTGCAATCTAATCTGGGATCGAGGGAGTACATTTACTTTCTTTAGAAGTGCCGGCCTTAGCATGGGCACGTCGTCCGAATTTTTTTGCTCGTTCCATTGGAGATCGACGGTCCTGTTGTGTCCTCACATGCCAAAATATATACAACTTCCAAACCCTAGCTCTCTCTCGTGCATCCACAGCAGCTGGCCTCAACCCTCTCCCTCCTCTCTCGGCGGCGGCGGCTAAGACGAGGCCGCGAGGGCGCTGAAGCCCACCGGCGAGGGAGGCCCCCGGCGCGGGACGAGCGCCCCTCCCCCGGCGCAGCAGCTCGCGGTGGCCTCTCCTCCCTCTCCCTCCTCTCTCGGCGGCGGCGGCGGCGCGCGTGTCCGGGCGAGGGCGCTGCAGCCCACTGGCGAGGGAGCCCCCCGGCGCGGGGGCGAGCGCGCTCCTCCTCTCTCGGCGGCGGCGGCGGTTAGGGGCACGCGTGTCCGGGAGAGGGCGCTGCAGCCCACCGGCGAGGGAGGCCCTCGGCGCGGGGGCGAGCGCGCACCACAGCGGCGTGCGGCGCTCATCCCCCTCCCCCGGCACGGCGTTGCGGCGATGCGGGCCCGGCGCGCCCCCACGGCCGGCTCCTTCCTCTCTCCCACTTGTGCCGGCGGCGCAGTGGCGTGGCCGAGCGTCCCAGCAGGGCTGCCGCCCGGGGTGAGGGCTTCCCCCGGCACGGGTTGGCCTAGGTGTGGGGCTAGCGCATCCCGACGCGGCGCTGCACGCGGGCGGCAGCCTAGGCGTGCTGGATCCTGGCTTGGATCCTGGCTCGGGAGAGCGTCTCGGCGCAGCGTCCCGAACACGACGGTGGTGTGGCGGCGTTCGATGCGACACCCTGGGCGTGCACGACCCCCAAATCTGTTAGTAGGACGGCCTGCCTGAGGTGAGGTCTGTGTGCTCTTCACAAGCGCTTCCTTTTCCAGCTTCTCCTTGTCATGTTGTCCCTCTTTTCCAGCTTCACAAGAGCTCTTGATTCAGGTGGGATGGTTTCTAATCTTCAAGAATGATACACCTTGCTGCTTCTTGAATTTCAGGTGAATAAATATTGTGCTTGTCTCGGTAGGTGGTTTATAATAGCTATTAATTAGTGTGCATTGATTTGATTTGGTTTAATTTACTTTTGAGTGAATATAATAGATCAGTTATATATTAAAAAAAATGAAAAACCTCGAGTCCAAATAGATGCTTTGATGGTCTATATGTTCTTTCCTTTTCATCCTAAATTGACTGCTTGCATTTTTTGGCTGTACCATTTGATTCATAGAAGATGGAAGAGAGGATAAAAAAGAAACCACTAAAAAAAATGGTTGGGTCCAGAGTACATTCTTTGTTGCAATTAGTTTCTTTAGACATTTTACCTTTCATTTCAACTCTCAGTTTGTGTCCTAAAAGATTAACATAATTTTGTGCCGCTTGCAAAATTTGATTGCAGGCAAGGGGTAGAGTTTATATGTTCCTCACATCCCTTGCTCCAAACTCTAAGCATGTAGAGGCAAGCTATTTGTATACATCATTCTTTTAGTTGTTTTTATACAACCCTATTTTTCTTATCACAGCATGGCATTACATTTGGGTCTGGAAGGGCGTTAATTTATTATCTTACGTAGCATTAGCTCTCTCACAGCTTCATCGAAACACTTGATTTCCAGCGATGAACTAAAAGTACCAAAATTATTGCTCTCCAAAGAATTGCCTTATCATATCTGCTTGAGGAAGCCAATAAAAATACTATTTTTAGACAATTCAATTCCAGAGACTGCTTTCATTGAAAATGGGGGTCATGGGGCATGTGCTCTTTTACCCATTTGCACCTTTGCTCTTTTATAATAGAATATAGGACGTTGGCTTCATGTTCCCCTTACATGTTTTCGTCAATTTGTATGTTTTACTTGCTTTCCTTTTGGAGGGTTGATGACTAAATTGCTATTTCAGTTTGGGACAGCAAGAAGCTCATTGGGAAATCCAGGTCTTTCTTCAGACCAAGGTTGT
The DNA here is from genome assembly GCA_022036555.1 of Microstegium vimineum. Lineage (NCBI taxonomy): Eukaryota > Viridiplantae > Streptophyta > Magnoliopsida > Poales > Poaceae > Microstegium > Microstegium vimineum. The sequence continues at coordinate 41,404,516 of CM039136.1, read as the reverse complement.
TTACTTCAGTGACCAAAAAACACTTTCATTTCCTTAGTTTAATTAATGGCAATATGTTGTTTCTGAAAATGAACAGAATCTCAATGTGGTCCATACACTATTGTTAGTTTCAACATATTCTTCCAGTCTGTTGCTTTCTTATGGTATTTCCAGCAGATAATTCCAGATATATACATACTCATACATTCAAATCTAATGTTTCCTCACAGGGCATGTATGGTGAGATCCCATGTCCTGAGGCGCAGGCCAAGAGTGGTATCTTGCTAGGTACAGATATAGGAAAGCTATTCACAAATATATACTTTCATACAAGCAGGTGTTGGTATTTCTTATGACTATTGGATAAATCCGCAAACGCACAGATTATACCATTGTAGCACTTCACCTAGGAGTATTCCAATGTATCATAATTTATATTATCCCAAGGAAAAGCTGGCTAGAAATGATAATTAGAGAGAGATCCTAGAGAGCACCTCAACTTAGTACCAACTAGTATAGAGGGGTAAACGATAAATGTGATAGGAAGGGGTTGATGAATGAAGAAGCAACAATAAAAGATACTTAGAACGGACTAGAAAGACTAGCTAGGTGGGAGGACAACGAGAGAGTATAGGGACTCCTATGTACTTCACTTTACTTCAATATACTTAGCTAATTAACTAGTCTGAACACTATAGTTTGTCTCCTTAATACAAGTATGTTAGGCGAGGGGATAGATTAGTAGGAGGACAAAACTCCTACCGGACCGCGCCCTCTTTTTACGGGGGCCTTACCTTTTAAGAACTTGCCTAAAAACACGTGGTGGGATACAACGACTAGACAAGGTTGTCACATCTTGCTAGCTACCACAAACAATCTGTGCATGTAGGGTCGAGATGGCGGACTAGAGGGGGGTGAATAGTCTTTTCTAAAACTTAAGCGCAACAGCTAACTAAAACAAATGCGGAATTAAAACTATCGGTCTAGCCAAGACTACACCCCTCTATCTATAACTTTAGCATCTAGCAAAAGATCCTAATTGGGCTCACTAAGGTGCAAAGCTAGGGAGAGCTCACCTAAACAATTCTAGGTTGCAAGGTCACACAAACCTAAGCAACTAGTACTCTAAGCACACCGGGAGCTCCTACACATACTAGTAAGCAAAGCACAAAGCACCTAAGCTCACTAGCAATGCTCTCTAGCAAGACTACACAAGTCAACTAGAGAGCTCAACTTACTTAGCTACACAAACTAAGCAATGTGACTAACAAGGCTACTCAAGCCAATTAGCCACTCAAGAGCTACTTCTATGCTACACAAGCTAGAAGGTAACTAGACAAGCTACACAAGCAAATCTAGTTACAAGAGCAACAAACTACCACTAGCACAAGTATAAGAAAGTAAATACAACCTAGTGATTTTAAGAATGCAAACCACTGAGAAGAGTAGACAAGGTTGACACGGTGATTTTTTCTCCCGAGGTTCACTTGGTTGCCACCAAGCTAGTCCCCGTTGTGTCGACCACACACTTGGTGATTCGGCGGCTAATATGCGTTCACAAGCCTAGCCCACTCACTCGGGCGCCGCAAGAATCTACCCACAAGTGAGGATAACTCAATGACACGCTCAACTAGAGTTGCTCTTCGCGATCTCCCGCGGGGTGAGCACAATACCCCTCACAAAGCCTTCTTCGGAGCGCCGCACAATCTTCTTGCGCGCTTCGACGGAGCCTCAAGCCACCAAGCCGTCTAGGAGGTGGCAACCTCCAAGAGTAACAAGCACCACCGGCTTGCAACACGATCACCTAGTACCACACGAAGCTATCTCTCAAAGCAACTCACTAGAGATCACTCACTCGCAATTAGAATCGCACTATTGCTTGCACAAGTGAGTTAGAGGGCTCCTTCACCAAGCACACTAGAGGCAACACATGCCCAAGGTGCTCTACCAGCCCCAAGGGCCGGCCAAGGGCTATAAATAGCCTCCCCATCGAAACTAGTTGTTTCCTCCTCTTCTCACGCTTTCTGCAGAGGGTCCGGACGCACTCAACAGTGCGGGTCCGGACCATGTTGTGCGTGTCCGGACTCCTTCCCGTTGAAGCGAGCCGTTGGCTCGCTACGCCGATCGCCACCACGTGTCCTCCGGACGCGTCCAGATGCCCTTCTGGACCAACGCACGCCTACGTCCGGAGCTATGCAGAGAGCTCCCCGAGAGCACTTTTCCTCCGGACGCGCGTCCGGAGTTCACCGTCCGGACCGCAAATAGCGTCCGGATCTCCTCTGTTCGCTCTGCTCAGTCAAGGGGGCAGGCGACCGGACGCACACCGAATGGTCCGGATCGCCCAAGCCCCAGCGTCCGAACTCGCTCAACCGAGCGTCCGGATCTCACAGACAGGCCGAGACCTAGGGTTTGCCTCCGGACGCATTCTCCGATGGTCCGGACCCTGGCAATCCTAGCGTCCGGAGCCTGTTCCTCAGCAGGAACTTCTCCGCACTTCTTCCTTTGCTTCTCATGTGCCAACACAAATGTGTTCTTCACCTTGTGCAAGTGTGTTAGCATTTTTACAATCATTTTCAAAGCATTTTCACTTGCTCTTACCGCGCCACTCGATCCTAATGCATCGCAAAGTTAGATCGCTCAAGTGGCACTAGATAACCGATATGCAAACAAGTTTGCCCCTCTTGATAGTACGGCTATCTATCCTAAACCCGGTCATAAACTTCTCTACACACCAATAACCGGTGAAATGGAAATGCCCTATGGTTATACCTTTGCCTTGCGCATTCCATTCCATTCCATCTCCATCTCCGATGTTGATGCAACACATGCACCAATCAATCATCAAATGATATGATCCACTTCATCTCATCACGTGACCGTATTGGTTCATCGATCTTGACCTCACTTGCTCTTCACTGTTGCCTTGGTCCATCAGCGCCAAGCATCACCCGCTTGCCCTTCATACTTGCAACTGGTCCATCAAGCCAAGCCTCATCTTGATCTTCTCCACCTTGGTCACAGGACTCCATGTCATGTTTCATGTGCATTAAGTTCCTTAATCACACAATCACCTGTGAACTAATCTCATGTGTATATACCACTTAGACACATATTAGTCCACCTAAGTTGTCACTCAATTAACAAAATTACACAAGGACCTTTCAGTGCAGCAAGCGATAACCAAGTATAAGATGATGTATAAGCACCACGCTTACACGCAACTTACTACTTTGACTACGATCTATAATCAATACACCCTATGACAGGCAATGATCGCATACAGGAAAGGTCACAAGGATCACAGACTATGGATGTAAAGGCTATTAAAGAGCAAAAGCATATAGCAAGACTATATCTAGTATAGAAATGCTCAAAGTAAATACTAAGTAAAGCAAAGAGAAAGATATATATTGAATAAGATAAAGTCTTACAAAGAAGGAAAGATACAAGAGCTATACCAGACTCTCTAGAAGATAACTCCGGAAATCCCGAGCACAGCTCAACTCAACTCTAACTCCCACTCTAGACTAACTCCTAGAACAATCTAAGGAATAGAGCTTGTAGGCTTCTTCTTCATGTATAGAGAGGGGGGTTTGACCATCTATTTATAGTGGAGGATGGAGTAGGAGCTACTCCGATGCCACGTCAACGATCCAGGGCCTTCCATCCTCCACCCTTGGATCCAACCGACTTAGAAACCGACCAAGGCATGGATGGCTGGATTTCCACCATGTAGGAATGAGTATGGCGGTTGGAGGGATCCAACCGACCCTTAGAGGCGGTCGGCCGACCGTCTCATTGGCAGGTGGGCCCTCCTCTGGTCTTCCCAGCTGCTCGTCCCACTTGTCATGGATGTTGGGTGTTGATTCTAAGATGGTTGTCACGTTTATCTCCTTGGTGTGGGCCCATGGATCCATGTGCTTTGCTTGTGAGCCATTGAGAGAAAGCATAGAGTGATCCAAGGGTTGGAAATCACTCTGGGATGCTTCTCTTGGATCATGGCCGAGAGGGGAGCCAGGTGGGCCCACAGGGGGGTCGACCGACCCCCTATGTGGGTCCCACTGGCTCTCATTTGCTTCATTTCTTCATTCCTGCACTCAAACACTCATGGACATGTGGAACTGGTTATTTGATAAAATATGCTCATGATGTGTTTGTTTATCCTTGATCCTGAGCTTGGTGGTAATATTTTAGCTATGTAAAAGTTGATCATAATTTGTGCCAACAAGATCCCCCAAGCTTAACCTATGCTCGTCCCGAGCAAACAATCAAACTTAGCTCGATGGATCAGGAGTTGCTACTATGCTTCATATTTCAAGAGTACTAAATCTACAACAATCATACTTCTCTTTTAAATGGAAAAGTTATCAATAAAGACTCACCCATATTACCTTAGTCCTTCATGGGGCTTATAGCTTTATCCTTTGCCTTGAGAGGTTGAGAGATAGAACAACTTGACTTGAGCACTAGTTTTCTCATTCTTTCACAAGTTTCATATCAGAGGTTTTGCAAGATTTTGTAAAAGAAAACTTAGTGTTCCTCAAATGATACTCTCGAGTCGCTCATAAGGTGTATGATTCCTCACCAAGGCATATATCAAAGTTTGTCTTCTTTCATCCTATCTCTAAAGCTTATGTGGAGCTATGGGTAGGGATCAAAGATGTAGCAAACTTATCTTGCATATATTGTAAAGTCAAATTCCGGATCCAAAGAGAGAAATGTCATACTCTTAGATCAAGATGTGCAAGTGTGTGAAAACATGGCAAATGATCGGTACTCCTATATTTGGATGATCTCTCTTTCCTAACTTATTATTTTGAGACATAGCTATCTCTTTAATTTTTCTATGAGCTTTGAAAATGCTCATTGGTTTTTTTAGAGAAAGCTTTGGAATGCTCATAAAATTCAGGACTTTAGAATGCACCTGAATTTTTTTCATAATTTTGCATAGTCTATGTCTCATTTGATAGCAACAAACTAGAGAGAGTTTTTCTACTTGAGCATGGAGTATGAACTATGTGGAAATGTAAGGCATGTTTTTGCGTACTTCCAGTGTAGAAGCAGCATGTATATGTGGCGTGTATGTGATCTTGATCTTGGGAGCATGATAAATCTCTTAACAAGAGTCACAAAACTTGACCAAACTCAACACAAAGCAAGCAACTTATGTAGAAAGTTTATATCATGAAGGAGCATGTATGGCTTTGGTAGGAATTTTCACCATTGAGGAACAAAAAGTGTTTTTATCATTTTAATAAATAAAACTCCGATAGTCATTCTTGCTTAGAACAATATTATAGCAACTCTTATCTTGTCATATCATGTCTCACAACAACTTATACTTAGTTACGACATTTGCAACCCACAAAAGTTTGAGGTTCATGATGGTTTCTTTTAAGCCAAGTAATCCATACTTAGAGAAATACCAAGTTGTAAACTAAGTACTAGAGCAACATTTAGCAGAGCAACTATTCATCATTTCCAAAGGAGATATTAATTTTTATAGAACATGTGAGAGTGGAGCAAAGTCTTTTTATTCTCTTTTTTATATATATGCAGATTTCAAATGCAAAGCAAAGATAAGCAAGAAAATGCATAAATGTAAATGCTGAAAAAAAAACTTACCTTAGTGGGGGAGGGAACCTCCCCCAAGCTTATCCTTTGCTCATTGATGTGGCGGATATGGATGTGGTTGCCGCCACGTGGCCCAATGCCGGTATTGTTCTTCTTGCATTGCTTGTATGTTTTCGGCAGTTTGCTGGGCGATGCGTGCTGTCTCACCGTGCTCAACACGTAGCTCACCAAAGGTGTTGGTGAGATGATCAAATTGTTGCCGCAATTCACGATGCTCCCTATCTCGTGTGGACGAGAAGGATGCTCGTGATCTTTGCGGACGTGGTGGCTGAGGAGGCATACCACTAGAAGTGTGCATGGAAGATGCATCGTCCTCCTCCTCGCCAAAAGTTCCTTGGGAAGGACCACCTTGCTCACGATGAACAAAGTATAGCCCCTCCTGAGCTCTCCTATCTGGACCTGCAAAACCACTTTGTCTAATTCCTTGATCTAAATCAAGGGTTAACTTATGGGTCCGATACAACTGAAGTTTCCTATTTGGAAGAGGCACCTCAATTGTATGGCCATTGTAAATCATTTTTAGATTACCATTGGCATCTCTTTTTAACATTTGAATAGATGTAAGAAATTCTTCTGAGATCACAGCTCTAGGTGAGGAGGTGTAAACAAAGGGTTGAGCGCCATTTTAGCAAGTTCATAGATTCGGCAAGACGAGTAATTAAAGATGTGAATTGAATAGATTTATTACTCTCAATTGAACTTTGCCAAAATTCCACTAAGCTTTTTACAGGAGAGATTTGCATTTTGTTTACCATGGCATAAAGTAATTTTAATTCCATGTCACTTATCAAGCTAGCATTACTTCCAGGAAACAGAGTCATTTTCATCCAAAGAAGCATGAAACGAAGGGTTGGATTATGAATCTCTTCAGGTTTAGGATTTGAGCAATCTTTTAGAGCAGAGATAGAGAACCAAAATTTCCTCTTGTTAAACCTATGCATGGCAAGGTCTAAATCAATCAAGCATGAACCATCAAAACCAAGAGCTACACTTAGATGACTCCAAGATAGACTATGGCTTTGGTTAAACATGCGAAAGGTAACACCAACAATAGAGACTTGGAGAGAGCATAAGAATTCTAAGGTAAGCAACTCAATTCCAAGATCTTCTACTTGCCAAAAGCCAGACCAACCAACAAAGGAAAAGATTGTTTCGAATTCGGTGGTCATACCTGCGTTGGAGAGAAGATTCAGATCCAATATTCTTGTGGACTAGTGAGGGCAACACTACTTCTCTTTAGAGCTAAGAACTTCTCTTACATGGAGAGAGGAGAGAGAAAGGCAAGGAGAGGCTTGAGCTAGAACTGGATTCTGGTTGAGGTGTGAGGGAATGAGCTCTCCTTGCATGGGGTTTTATAGGGGAAGAAAGTGACATCAAGGGGGTGCCATGGAGTGGTTGGCCGACCCCCCTTAGGCATGCCCCTTGGGTGCCATGATCACATGTCTAGGGAGATGCCTTACACAAAGCAAAAGAGAGAGGGGAGGTGACCAAAGCATGGTCGACCGACCCCCTAAAGTGGGGATTCCACTCATGATTTTTCTAGTGCTTGGTGAAAGGTGTAAATATGTGACATGATGTGATCAAAAGCTGAGCTAAAGTGGTCAAGATTCTCCTCTTTAAACAAAGAGTAGTGGGGGACAAAGGTATGTCATGCTTTGATTGAATTTGATTGATGTGTTTTCTTTTCAAAGCATGACAAAGTGAAAGTGATACGTGTCATGATTCCCTACTTTGGACAAGGAGTAGTGGGAGACAAGGATGTGTCATGCTTTAACCAAAAGTGATTGATGTACTTTAAAGCATGACAAGACAAAAGAGATGTCCCCTAAAGATAAATCTGAATTTTGAAAGTCTCACTACTCAAACCATGAGATTCTTGGACAAAGGATAGTGGGGGAGAAAGAGGATGATCATGGGACACCTAGGGTGGTCGACCGACCCCCATAGTGCTCCATTTTTTTCTTTTTCTTTTATAGAGATACATTGTGTTCCCCTTTTTAACTAAGCCAAGCTAGGGTGCATAGGGTGGTCGGCCGACCCCCCTATGTCCCTACCTTTTGTCCATTTTGTTACTAAACTAATTCTCAAGATTTTATTTTATCTAAACTTTATTTTTCTAGATTTTAAGTATGAAAGAAATTAAAGGTTTGAACTAAATGTAAGAAGGAAAATAAAATATAACTACCAACTTACATTTCGGTGAAGGCTCCTTGATTTTAAGTCCTCGGAGTAGGATTCTCCTTCTTGTTCATTCCTCGGGTGCACTTGATGGCTCCGGAGATGGAGACCGTGGTGTGTGCACCTCCTTCGCTTTCCAAACCTGCCTTGGGTTGGCGGGTTCGTCCTTCTTGAGTTCACTGATGTCAGCCTTCGGGTATTGCTTCTTCTTGCGCGGGGCTTGAGCTCTTCTTTTCGGTGGTTGTGCTTTTACCTGCTTGTTCAGTTTGTAGCCATTGAAAGCACACTTTACCTTGTGACTTGGGAACTGGAAGTGGATTTGGCCCGATCCAACGTAGATGACCGCGTTGGTAGTGTTGAGGAAGGGCCTTCCCAAGATGACGGGTACTTCCACATTAGCTCCCATGTCTAGGATGATGAAGTCGGTGGGGATGTACTCGTCTTGGATGTTTACCAAGATGTCCCTTGCGAGTCCCTCGGGAAACTGTATGGTTTGATCTGCCATCTGCAATCGAACACATGTAGGGACCAAAGGTCCTCCTAACAAATTATCATAAGTTACCTTTGACATGATGTTGACGCCCGATCCAAGATCACAGAAAGCATTGTGGAACGTCTGTTGTCCGATTGAGCATTTGATCGTCGGGTGGTCTGGATCTTCCTTCTTCATGATGAAGGGTGGATCGAGAAGATAACCCCAATAGGAGAGAAGTGGAGGCTTACCAAACCTCGTTGTGAACATATTAACATGCTCAATTGAATCCTCTGGTTTCCCATGAATCTTACCTTGTTCCATAGATGGCATAGCTGCTGCTAATTGAGCTAATTGGGTTTCTAGAATTTTATTAAAACTCAATTGATTTTTCATGGCAGTTGTAAAGCTATCCATTTTCTCACCAAAATTTTCAATAACTTTATCAGTGGCAATCATCTTTCTATTTGTACCATCATTAATCTTTGATTTCCCAAGAACAAGATCTTTTAATGAAGGCTGGTTATTGTAAGAATTGTAGTTATTGTAATTATTATTACCTCCATTACCTTGGTAGAAGGGGCGTGAATTCCAGCTTCCTTGTTGTTGGGGTCGATACCCATTGTTGTTGTTGTTGCTGATGAAGTTCACGTCCTCCTTTGATGTCTCGGGGCAATTGTTGCCCGAGTGATCATTCCCTCCGCACACCTCGCACCATGGATCAGCTTCGATAGCTTGTGCGGCGGTGATGGGGTAGATGGCCTCTCGTTCCTTCTTGGAACCTTCTTCTATTTTCTTCATCAAGAGGTCCATCTTCTAGGTGGTGGCTTCTTCTTTATGAGCGTAGAACCATTACTTCGCCTTCCCCAACAATGAGAATGGGAAAAGGCGAAGACAAATGGTGACAAACACCACTCCTTTGATCATGCCACACACCTCCATGAAGTGTTTGAGATGGGAAGTAACATCCTTATGGGACTTCCCACCAAATGGGTTGGCGTGCACTAGGTTAATCAAGGCTGGCTTCAGCTCAAGGGTAGCACTCTGTGTATTAACTTCAGGTCCTCATGCCACGTGAGCGACTGACAGGATCGAAAAGTCGGAAATAGCCTCCTGAGCCATAGCTTGCTTGATAAACGAAGTGGAGCCTCCTTCCTTGAGTGGATCCAAATTCGAGATGAACTTTCGAGGGGACACTAGACGATGTCTAGAGTTCCTTCGGCAGCTCTCAAGATTTTCTAATGTGGTTGCTCAAAAGTGGAACTCACTCATACAATGCCTTCCTTCACAATTAAGAGAAACAAAGGCAAGGGGTAATGCCCCTATAACTAATAGATAACTAAGCTAACGAGAATCTCTAGATTCAATCTAATTAAAATTTCTTGGCTAAGCTTTCCCCGACAACGGCGTCAGAAATGCTTGTTGGTATTTCTTATGACTATTGGATAAATCTGCAAGCGCACAGATTATACCGTTGTAACACTTCACCTAGGAGTATTCCAAGGTATCGTAATTTATATTTTCCCAAGGGAAAGCTGGGCTAGAAATGATAATTAGAGAGATCCTAGAGAGCACCTTAACTTAGTACCAACTAGTATAGAGGGGTAAACGATATATGTAATAGGAAGGGTTTGATGAATGAAGAAGCTATGATAAATGATACTTAGAACGGACTAGATAGACTAGCTAGGTGGGAGGACAACGAGAAGAGTAAAGGGACTCCTAATCAATTCACTCTACTTCAATATACTTAGCCAATTAACTAGTCTAAACACTATAGTTTGTATCCCCAATACAAGTATGATAGGCGAGGGGATAGATCAGTAGGAGGACAAAACTCCTACCGGACCGCGCCCTCTTCTTACGGGGGCCTTACCTTTTAAGAACTTGCCTATAAACACGTGGTGGAATACAACGACTAGACAAAGCTATCACCTCTTGCTAGCTACCACAAACAATCCGTGCAGCAAGCGATAACCAAGAATAAGATGATGTATAAGCACCATGCTTACACACAACTTACTACTTTGACTACGATCAATAATCAAAGCACCCTATGACAGGCAATGATCGCATACAGAAAATGTCACAAGGATCACAGACTATTGATGTAAAGGCTATTAAAGAGCAAAAACATATAACAAGACTATATCTAGTATAGTAATGCTCAAAGTAAATACTAAGTAAAGTAGAGAGAAAAGATAACATATTAATAAAGGTAAAATCTTACGAAGAAGGAAAGATACAAGAGCTATACCAGACTCTCTAGAAGACAACTCCAGAAATCCCGAGCACAGCTCGACTCAACTCTAACTCCCACTCTAGACTAACTCCTAGAACAATCTAAGGAATAGAGCTTGTAGGCTTCTTCATCATGTGTAGAGAGGGGGGGGGGGTATGGTCCTCTATTTATAGTAGGGGGGTGGAGTAGGGGCTACTCCAGCGCCACGTCAGCGATCCAGGGCCTTCCATTCTCCACCCTTGGATCAAACCTCCTTAGAACCAACCAAGGGGTGGATGGTGTGGATTTCCATCATGTGGAAATGAGTATGGCGGTTGGAGGGGTTCAACCGACCTAGGGGGCGGTCGACCGACCCCCCTATGGCAGGTGGGCCCCCCTCTAGCCTCTGAAGGTGGCCCCACTTGTCAGGGGACCGAGTGGGGGCTAGGTGTGCCCAATGGGCGGTGGGCCGACCCCCCCTGGGGGTTACTGGCCCACCTCTTCCTCCCTGGTGCTGGTCCCACTTGTCATTGAGGTTGTTTGTTGGTTCTGAGGTGGTTGACACGTTTATCTCCTTGGTGTGGGCCCATGAATCCTTGTGCTTTGCTTGTGAGCCGTTGAGAGAAAACACAGAGTGATCCAAGGGTTAGAAATCACTCTGGAGTGCTTCTCTTGGATCATGGCCGAGAGTGGAGGGCTAGTGGGCCCATAGGGTGGTCGGTCGACCCCCTATGTGGGCCCCACTGGCTCTCCTTTGCTTCATTTGTTCATTCCTGTACTCAAACACTCATGGACATATGGAACTGGTTATTTGATAAAATATGCTCATGATGTGTTTGTTTATCCTTGATCCTAAGGTTGGTGGCATGATTTTAGTTATATAAAAGTTGATCATAATTTGTGGCAACAAGCTTGTAGGCTTCTTCTTCATGTCTAGAGAGGGGGGTGTGACCCTCTATTTATAGTGGAGGATGGAGTAGGGGTTACTCTGGCGCCACGTCAGCGATCCAGGGCCTTCCATCCTCCACCCTTGGATCCAACCGACTTAGAAACCGACCAAGGCATGGATGGTTGGATTTCCACCATGTAGGAATGAGTATGGCGGTTGGAGGGATCCAACCGGCCCTTAGAGGCGGTCGGCCGACCGTCTCATTGGCAGGTGGGCCCTCCTCTGGTCTTCCCAGCTGCTGGTTCCACTTGTCATGGATGTTGGGTGTTGATTCTAAGATGGTTGTCACGTTTATCTCCTTGGTGTGGGCCCATGGATCCATGTGCTTTGCTTGTGAGCCATTGAGAGAAAGCATAGAGTGATCCAAGGGTTGGAAATCACTTTGGGATGCTTCTCTTAGATCATGGCCGAGAGGGGAGCCAGGTGGGCCCACAGGGTGGTCGGCCGACCCCCTATGTGGGTCCCACTGGCTCTCATTTGCTTCATTCCTGTACTCAAACACTCATGGACATGTGGAACTGGTTATTTGATAAAATATGCTCATGATGTGTTTGTTTATCCTTGATCTTGAGCTTGGTGGCAACATTTTAGCCATGTAAAAGTTGATCATAATTTGTGCCAACAACAGGCAAGTTTTGGCGGTGTCTTTTTTTGTTAATCCTCTACATAGAGGGAAAATTATCATAGTAATTAATGCGACAGCATGCTACATAAACAAAGGAAGTGAAAAGGTCTTATAGAGCTATCGTCCCAACAAGTGAATATGCTTGTGTAAATTTCATATGTTAAAATAAATAGTTTTGTAAATTTGATATATGATAATAGTTGCCCTATTGAAAGTAGGATGGTTGGTATACCATAGAGGTTGAGAACCCCAAAAATGGATATGTCATTTGTTTATTGATTTCTAATTCTTATATATGATTCTAGAGAAGAAAACATTGATAATCATTGTTGATGGTCGCCGTGAAAATAAGTAGGATATGTCTTCCAAAGGCAGATGCACTGGTATGTCCTCTAACCTGTTGAAAGGATTGCCTACATTGTACATATATTTTGGGGTCTATTCAATATTGTCATTGTGTCATAAAAAATGTTTGGATACAAATAAATGAATATATGATTTGAGCCTCTTGATTGGCCTATGTTCTATTTAGTGTAAACATTTTTGTATTCATAATTGTTAGTCATAAACCATAATGATATGTGTTATGCAATAACCTGAGTCTCTAAGGATGTTATTTACTGTTCTTAGAATTTCTTTTCCTCTTGCTTCCTTTACACAACTTGGTGATAGTTCCTGTTTTACGACCCTTTAGCTTCTATCACAGCCAATTAACTGCATGTGTTATGTGTATTATTGAACTTCTTCTGGTATCTCAATTGATAAAAAAATCACTGGTTACACCTTGTTTTTATTTCTCTATTTTCTCATCCCTCAAATTGTCCGACACCTTGATTATAAACAGTTTGAGAACATCGCACCCCTTTACTTTTTTTACACCTTAGACAACATTAGTAGTATCGTATTGCTGCTTTGCATCCACAACCATTCAACTTATAGAAGTTCGGCAAGCTACATGCATGAGACAATCTTCATGTGCCCATGCTCTAGCTAGACAGTTCAATGTTTTCGGTCCAGAGCCACTTACCACCTTGTATTTTCCCAACTAAACCTACTGTCGTTTACTCATGTTTAGAGCCCTGCATCCATTTGTGAAGGCCAGCAAAAAAATTTGGTGTGGAGACATTGCTGCAAATATTTTATCATTTGACAGATTGATCTGCTTCATTTGAAAAAAAAATAGCTACCTAATTTAGAACCAAAACTATTTCAGATATCTACTGACTTATCCTTTTTTGTAATGCTTGGGTGCCGCAACGTGATAATCGTAGGTTGGATATTTTTGAATCACAACATGAATGGATGGTCATGGCTTGCTCTTAGTTTGGCTACACTATTCTTTCACAACATATAGTTGCATTTGAGTTTAGAAGAGTTTTTTTTATTATTTGTAGCGTCTAGAGAAAATGTCAATTAACTTTTCAGTTTAGTAGATTAGCATTTTCATGTTGGCTATGCCAATGAGAACAAACCAATTGTTCTAGAGTTTAGGGTACAGCAAGGGCAAATGAAAATCTTTAATCTGTAACATTTTAATGTTTTGTGAAATAGATTTTTATTTGGAAGCGTAGTCTATGCAGAACAACTAACAAATAGGTAATAAGGTAAATAAAGATTAAATAAAATCATGTGGTATATAGCATGTTGGAGCATTTGTAATAGAGATAATATGCAGGTTGGATTTGTAAATACCCAGAGATAACAACAAATCCAGTCCCGTTGTGGTATTTATAGCTGGTGGAGCTTGGATCATTCGGTAAGTGACAATTGCCTCGCATACCACAATACATTATAGGCTTGACATATGGTGAATTTTTTGTTACTTATGGGTCTTATATTTAGTTACCAGGCATAGGGTGCTCTCCTTGGAATGACCTTGAGATGTGGCCAATGCTTACTGTCTTACTACTGCTAAACTGCATTTTATTTGTATAGCTACGGGCATTGCTGAACTGAGGTAAATACTTAGTTTTTTTATCTTATTAGGTTCACCTCAAATCACTTTTATTTATTTTCCTAGGCATGCATTCTGAATCACCTCACCATTTCTGCTCGAGGAAGCCTTAAAATTATTATTTTTAGACAATTCAATTCCAAGGACTGCTTTAATTAAAAATGGGATGTGTGCTTTTTTACAATAAAAAATGGGGCGTCGGCTTCATATTTTCCTTGCACGTTTTTGCCAATTTATGTGTTTTACTTTTATTTTGGAAGGTTGATGACTAAATTGCACTTTCAGCTTTGGACAACAAGAAGCTCATCGGAAAATTCAGAGATTTTTCATTAGATCAAAGGTTTGCTTCAGAACAATACTTTTCGAGTACCTGTTTGTCATGTCTACATGGATGCATTATACAACATTGTAAAAAAAAATTTGGTACCATCTTTACTCTACCTATGGTATTGGTGGTGATGTAAAAATTATTTTATTAAATGATGCTCCGCTTTCTCATTTTTATAAGCCTTGTGGATTTTTCAATCATTGCTTTACAATGAACTGACTGCTCATAATAAAAATTATTTTTGACTGCTAACTAAATAGGTTTTAAACCAAGCTGATGCTTAGTCTTGATAACTAATGCAATCAGTTGGCGGCTACAACGGCCTTCTCACTTTAGATGGCTGCATCAGTTCAAGCTACAGTAGCTAGCAATTTAAAATCTAGAGCCGCAACCGCAGTTGAAGCTGCAATGAACAGGCCTATGGCTGCAGGTGTGCACCAAGAGCATGAAAGTAGAAGAAACTACCTTGAACAAGGTTTATGGTTAACAGTTCAAAATTTGGAGCCACAGTCACAATTGAAGCTGCAATGAACAGGCCTATAGGCTACATGTGTGAACCAAGAGCATGGAAGTAGAAGAAACTATCTTGAACAGGGTTTTTGGTTCAATAGCCGCAGTTACTCATGAAGTTTCTATATATGTAGTTCTATGTAGCTTGCTTGACACCTCTTTTTGTACAACATATTACTTTGTGGAAAACCCTACCTTTTATTAATTTGGGTTGAGTGGATTTTGGATCGAGAGTGAATCGCCTGTGTTTTTTTCCCCAAATTTGTAAACGTGACATCTATCTGAAACATGTGTGTTGAATCCAGAATAGCTAAAATCATTCAAACTCATGATACTACATATTTCATTTCTCCCTTTACTGTATTGATATATATTCCACCATTATGTTTATATTGATACTATATTGATATTTACTAATGCAAATGTTACTATAAACCAAAACAAAAATAAAATGATACTGTAACTTTACATGCTCATAGGCTTGCACAAAATATGTACTTAACCATCGTGCATTGGAAACTATGACGTTTATGGCTTTCTGTATTAATAAGGTGCACTTCCTTTGTTAATAATTAAGATAGACAATGTGGTGCCAACCGGCGCGTATGGGCGCGCCATTATCTTTAGTACATCATATCATATAGAATCTTTAATTTTTCGCGTCAGCTACTGTTCCTATATTGTTCCATCAACAATACTTCATGGTTACTGTTCAATAATCCATCACAGTCGTCCCTTTTCCTACTGATCCATCGCAGTTGTCCATCCATCTCCAGAAACATCTCCTCCCACACCTCCAGAAACCGCCGCCGCCTCGCGTCTTCTCGGCCGCCTCGCGTCTTCTCGGCCGCCTCGCCCGTCCTCTTCCCCTCCTCCGATCCCAACCCCACCAATCACCACCCCTGCCTCCGGCGCAGCTCCCGGGCACGCCGCGCTGCAGGGCGACGTCCACCCTCCCTCCTCCCTCCTCCCCGAGGTTGCATCGTCGTCGCTGGTACCCATGGTGTCGCCGGTGCCAGGAAACCGCTGTACGTCTTCGCCGGCTCTGATTCGCGATGTGCTCCGCCTTTTGCAGCACTGCACGCTCCACCCCTCCCTCATCCCGGCCCCAATACCCCAACGTGCTGGGGATTTCTAATTATTTGCCATCGATATGGAGGCCTACTCTCCGTTTGCCAACCTTATCGTGATAACTACAAAATTGCCCCCAGAAAAGAGTAACACGCCTACACTTATGCCATTTTTGCCAAGGTGGCATGCCACGCGGACAGCCACCATGGCAGTGCCTCTCCTCTCGCTACTTCTTCTCTCTCTATTCACTCACTGACACTTGGGCCCCACAAGTCGGGTCCTTCTTCAACCTCCAGCCCGAGGAGACCCTGCACGTCGTCGCGTCCCGCCGGGCGATGCCAAGGGCGCTGCGCCCCTATCCTGCGCGGCGCGCCACTCCCCTGCCCTGCGTCGTGCGCGTGCCACGCCCCTGGACCGCTCCGCCGCCACCTTCTGCTTGCCGTCCAGCCCGCCGACGTGGCAGTGGGACGCCGCTGCGCCGGCCGCCTTGGACGACCTCCTCCAGCACGCCAGCTGCAGCAGGCGCCCCACCACCTGCTTGCGCCACCGGGTGACACCGCCCCGCTTCATCACGTTCTCCACCGCCACCACCACGGTCGACGACGACGAAGACCTCGCCGCTTCGGTCTTGGCCTTGTTCTCCGCTGCCTGGGACACTTGGATTTCTGCTACTCCCGTCCAGGTACGCATCTCGCGCGCAGCAGCGCAGGGCGCTGCGGCATTGGCTGGCGGACGGACAGGGGCGCAGCGTGGCGAGTCGCGCAGGGGCACAGGGCAGGGTCGCAGCACGCGGGGCGCTGGGCAGGGGTGTGGCACGCGCACGACGCAGGGCAGTCCCCAGGGCAGGGGAGTGGCGCGGCGCGACGCGCAGGACAGGGGCGCAGCGCCCTTGGTGTCGCCCGGCGTGACGCGACGCGTGCAGGGGCTCCTCGGGCCGGAGGTTGAAGAAGGACCCGACTTGTGGGGCCCAAGTGTCAGCGAGTGAATGGAGAGAGAAAGAGTAGCGAGAGGAGAGGCGTTGCCACGGTGGCTGACCGCGTGGCGTGCCACCTCAGCAAAAATGACATAAGTGTAGGCGTGTTACTGTTTTCTGAGACAATTTTGTAGTTACCACGCTAAGGTTGGTAGATAAATAGTAGGCCTCCATATCGGTGACAAATAATTAGAAATCCCAACGTGCTGCGCCGGCTTCCACGGGATCAGAGCCTCGGTGCGGCCAAACCCTAGTTACTAAATTCTTCGCTCCCGGCCGCACGACCGCACGCGGCACGCCCCGCTCGCCTTCTCCCTGCCGCCCGGCGCCGCTCCGTTTCAAAACAACCCTGTTTCAAAAAAAAAAAAGAAAAAGAAAAAAACACACACACCCCAGTTTCAAACCAAACAACAAAAAAACCCACTCCCCAAAGTCACTAGATCCTCGGCGACGATGAGGCGTGGCGGCGGCCGCCGGCTCCCCAAGCCCTCCCTGGCGCCCTCCACCGCTGCCGAGGCCACCCCAGCGCTGGACGCCAGCGTTATCCGCAACCTCGACTCCGCCTTCTCCCGCCGCGACTCCGACGCCGCCAGCCTCTGCAGCAGCCGGCCCCCTTCCACCATCGGTGTGGGCGTCGGCGCCGCTCCCAACTTCTCCGACCGCGCCACGCAGACCGCCGCGCTCCGCGTCGTCAACGGATTCCTTGCCCCCGCCGTCGCGCTCCGGGGGCCTCTGCCCCCCGCGCGCGACATCCAGGCGGCGCTCCGCCTCCTCGTCGACCGTCTCCAGTTGCCCCGCAACGACGCCACGTTCGAGGATGACCTCATCCAGGATCTTCGCCTTCTCGGGTGCCCCTACAAGGTCACCCGCTCCGCGCTCAAGGCCCCCGGCACCCCGCACTCGTGGCCGGTGGTGCTCTCCGTACTCCACTGGATCACCCGCTTTTGCTACGCCCAAGGAGACGACCTGCATGCCCCGGGCGGCCCATCCAACGATCTCTTGGACTACACCACCCAGGCCTACTCCCACTTCTTGTTGGGGAACGACGAAGAGGTTGCGGCCCTTGACGAGGAGTACGCCTCCAAAGCCCAGATGACTGGTGAGGCGTCCGTTGCAACAGTTCGCGCCCTGGAGAAGGAGGCCGAGGAACTGGAGACCGAGGTGAATAAGCTCATCTCCGGCCCCTCACGGCGGGAAACACTTCAGTCAGAGAAGGAGGCCTTCATTGCTGATATTCAAAAGTTTGAGGCAGTGGTGGATTCTTGGAAAACCAAGATCAACGAAAGGGAACAGGTGCTGAGCGATTTGGAGAAAGAGTTGGAGGCAAAAGCGTCGGACACCCAGTGCGCTGCTGCTGAAATTCAGGATCTATTGAAACAAGTGGATGCTCAGCCGATGAATGTGAGGGATATGGATAGAATGCGCAGGGATATGAAGGCGATTGAAGATGATATTGCCAATGCCGAGAAGGGGAAAGCAGCACTGGAGGATAAGGTCTGGGAAGTTGAAGCTAAGCTGGTTACCAAGCTTGAGGAGCTTGAGAGGCTTGCTGAGCAGTGCAACCAGGCACTCAAAAAGTATGAACGTGCTGCAGCATCTCCTATATTTAGTTTTATTTCTCTCCATTCTACTATAAATTGTCTGTAGCTACACCCAGGAACCAATGCTAACCATACCATTCTTATTTACCTATTGATTGTTTATCCCTTTTTTTGGTAAAACATAAACCTTTCTGTTCTGATAAAGAAAACTATATACAGTCATTCATTTGGATATTTTTATAGTCAAGTGCCGTGTCCTAGATTCTTGTTAAAATTTAGTAGCTCAAAACTCTTTGTATTTTGGGAGAATCATTTTGCTCTGTATAGAACTTTAGGCCTTATATAGTTGTGGTTCTAGAAATTTATTAATTTCTTAATTGTTTTTTTTGTTTAAGATTTCAGATATGTTTTGTTTTGTTGCTATTTTGTACTCACCACAGTTTACATTATTACTCTTGTTGTTGGCATGCCCTTTATTCGTGCTCATTGTAGTTCTGTATGACATATAAATTAGTGTAGGTTAGTTTATTATCGTTCACTTGTATTTATGAATCTGAACTTTCATGAGTGGTTTTATTACGCATTTGAAATGCTTGTTTTTTCTGTTATCCTTGAGTTTGAATTGATTTAAATTTACAGTGCTGCTATCTAACTGCAATCAACAAAATATCTAATGCATGAAAGATTAATCAGCTTGGCCCTTATGACTTTGGTTTTGATCTATTTTGTTGTTTCTCCTGATCACAATGAATGCTATATAAATCAGAGAACCACAAAGAACTTAAAATCAAAACCATTGTAAAGAAAGTCAATGCACACTTTGAAAAGTAATTTATTTACAAAGTATGCTATTTTATTATATTTTCTTAAAAAGATTTAATGCCTGCCCCTTAAGAGCTCAAAAAATTGAATAATGTGTACTGGGCATGGACATTACTATAGGATAATTTTGCTAGACAAACAAATTGAACTTGCTGGAATATGTGCCAAACAGTGAATCCTGTAATTTTTTACACTGAAACTTACTCGATTGTGAAGTACAACGATTAGTTTCCAAGAAATTTTGGGGAAAAATCATTTCACTAAATTTTTGGGGCCTTTGAATGGCCAGCTGCAATCATGTTCTCTTTGCTATTGTGTTTACTAAACAAAAAGGCAAACAAAGGTTGAAATGCTATTTTTCTAACTGTGGTTTGTTTTGTAGTTCTGTTTGTAACTTTGTATTATGTGCTAATTTTTACACTTGTGGGACACTTTTCAGGTTGAAACCTACTGTTGCTTTTCAGTACATGATAAATTCAAAAGGATCTTCTCCTGCTGAGATTCTAGGTACTGGTTACAAAACAGTGCTAAAACCTGCACTTGTGGCTCATGCTGAGGAGAACCAAAGGATCTGTCTCTCAAATCTTGAAAACTTAAATGATCTACAGAAGCAGCTGCAAGGCAATGTTAAGGTTCTAGAGGAGGAAAGGAATAATATTTCCAGTCTCCAGGCAAAGAATGACGAAGTCAGTCCATCTTTTCAAGCACTACATTACATTTTATAGCCTATAGAGTAAATGTGATCTGAGATTATTTTGTCCTTTCTCTTTTATTTGTTATATGCTTATTCTGAAATTACTTTTCACTATTGGCCAAATAATAGAACTCATCAAAATTTTGGAAAGAGTTGCGCAACAATTTTCTGTATATGTTTAATGGGTACCAACCAGACTATCTAAAACATTATCAGGGAATCTACAGTTCCCATTTTTTTTTAAAAAAAAAAGGTTACTTCAACTACCCATTTTAGGTGACCATTGTTTTCTAGTGATATTGTGATGATATATCAATAAGTTTATTAGTCAGAGGTTGATGTAGTTTCTAGAGGCAGTTCAACTTGATAAAGCTTTACTGCTGGTCCTTTTAGTAATTTATTTAGTAGCTAGATTAACCAGTAGTCAAGCCTTTTTGAGCTGATATTTACTAAAATCAGGAAGATTAGTGCTTTGTATAAATGGGCTGTGCTCTGGGCATATTCGCACATCAAATTTGTGGTGAAAAGGCCCCACATATTTGAATTCAACTAATTATGATTAAATGGTGCTGTTATTGGAAATTGCAGTTTGGATTTTAGGTCATGGATTATACTTAGATGTGTTGTGATTTGACTTGAGCGTTATCTAATCTATTGCCTTTCTAATGCTACACCTTTTGATTAGAGAAGCGAGTCATTGGGCATAATGCCATCTATTTGCTAAGAATTAGGCAGATGCTTGCCCTCCTTTTATCTCACTTTATATTTACGCATGAAGCTTATGGTGAAATTAGCACGGAGAATGCCTGATTAATGAAAATTCATTTGTGCTGTTACTAAATTGGATTTTGGATTTATGTCATGGATTATACTGGTATGTTGTGATTAGACTTTAGAGCTACTAAATCAAACTTCTCTAACTTTGACCAAATTTATAGAAAAATGCATTGACATCTGCACCATCAAATTTGTTTCATTACATTTTCCATGAAATGTTGTCTTTACTTGAATTTGTAGATGTTAACATATTTTTCTAAAAACTTGTTCATAGTTGGAGAAGTTTGATATAAGACAACGTGGAAGTGAAATGTAATTTGGAATGGAGGGAGTAAGTGGATGCCCTCCAACCTTCATCTGAATTTAGGACTTCTATGTATGTGGAGTTGATGAGTATCTTGAAGACTATCAAATTTAGAGCCGCGATAAAACAATGAATATGCCGATCAGTCAAAAGTGTTGGAACAGCTGTCAAATATCTGAAATTGGACCTCCCCCCCCCCAATGTAGGAGCATATACTTGATTACGTTATTCCAGTTTGCATCCTTTTTTGTGTGTTCATGAATTTCTTATCCCACTCTCTTTTCATGGTGATTCTAGAGTCTAAACGATTATCGATATGCACTAGTGCTTGGCCTGGCTTTTACCATACAGCTCGAGTTTATCTGGATTCTTACAGAACAATCATTGCAAAATAATAAAGTTGAACCTCTTGTATCTGTTGTCTAGATGGTTGCTCGTTTGAATTCACTGGATCGTGAAATTATGAATGATGACTCAAGATTTGCATCTGAAGCTGGACAAATGAAAGATGAGTTGGAGAAAAAGAAGAATAATTTGATTTCTCTTGAAAAGCAGGCAGATGATTTTCTCAAGGTATTTCTTACCTTTTGTTTTGTTAATACTTAAAACGCATTCCTTTATTAGTTTAGCACATTGGAGTAAGACAAATCAAACGAAATTTGGCTTGATAGGTATCAGAGAAGAGGTTCCAGGATGCAACACTTAAAGCTGAAGAAGAAACTCAGTCTGCTGCTAAGGAGCTGCTGGAGCTTCTTGATGACATGGCTGAACATAAAGAGTTCATGGAAGCAACAATTGCTCAGAGGAGGAAGGACCTCTATGAAACCGCAGATTATATAGCAGGTCTGTTCGGTGGAAATTCTTTGTAGCCAAAAACAGCCATCGTACAGTGCTAGCAGAGAGACAACACAGCTGCTGTTGCTGGCATGGCATCCAAGACAGTCATCACCCAAGTACCCAACCCTACTGATACCTGAATTCTGCAGTTATCTTTTGGCTTAGAAAGTTCATCCTGCGTGCCATGGCTGCAATCTCTGGCCTGTAATAAGTTAGTAGTTGTCCCAGTTGAAGCTGTGGGCCTTTTGGCCTTGAACTTTGGTTTGCGTTCTGGTTAGGTGTAGTTGTTCTACTGTTCGTTTTGCCTTTCAGGCAGGGCCCTGTGTGCTCAGTTTCAATGGTGGTAGTAGTGGTATGTTTGGGTTTCAATCTTCTTAGATGACATGAAACTTCTGTAATTTCAAGCTTTTCAGTAATAAAATTCGGATTCGTCCGTAGTGAAAAAGTTCGGATTCCCAGTAAGAAAATCCTGGAGGCTCATTTTTGCTCGTCGCCGGTGTGAATCTCCCTTCGATGGCGGTCAGCCGACCAATGTTATTCTGTGGGCTGTCAATTGCACTCTAAATGGGCTACAAGTTCAGTATGGCCTACAGATGCTGAACGGGCTAAGGCCGAAAAAACCTGACCATGGGCTGCAAATTCCTTCCTACTGCAGCCCATTTAGGAGCCGTAATAATCTCGGCCGTCCAATCGCGATCGAAAGCGCTGCGCTGCTTCGATCTCACACAGAACGAAAAAAAACTCGCCGGCAGGGACTCCTGCTTCACTTCTTTCTCCTCCCCAGCCATTCTCGCGCAGCAGCAGCAGCCAGCCGACGCCGTGGCGCGCGATGAAGAGAGGGAAGACGGTGGTGCCCCGGGCGAGTGAGGGAGGCGGCAGCAGACCGAACGACGCTGGTGAGCCCTTCTTCTTCGCCGCCGCGTGCAGCGACGACTTGCCGCGCCGGGAGGTGCAGCGTGGCCCGGCGGGTGGCGGCGGCTTCCACGAACATGAAACAGTATGTCGACGAACATGAACTTTCCTTTTATTTGGATTTAATGCGTCTGCAAATTTGGGATTTTTGCCTTGATTTATTTCCATCGTCATTTTTCCTACTCCTACTTGGAATCGGCAGTCGGACTGTTTTAATTTCCACAACGCGTGAGAAACGCGTTTTGGGTTCATAAATTCCCCGATCCCATCTCCTCTAGTGCCCATTCTGATCCTTTCGCGTTTCTCTTCTTCGCCACCACACCACGCCACGCCACGCCGGCTACTAAACCCTAGCGAGCCGCCGCCCGCCGGAGCAGTAGAGTCACCGGTCATGGCCGCGCAGCTTGGTCTTGCTCCTGGCTACCGTTTCGTCCCCAAGGACGAGGAGTTGATCAGGCTTCACCTCCTCCCTTGCATCCAGGGCCAGCCCCAACCGCCGAACGACATCATCGTGGACGATCCGCGGAGCGCGCCGCCGTGGGATCTGCTCGAGAAGCATGGGCGGAAGCAGGAGGCTTTCTTCTTCGCGGAGGGGCAGGCCATGAACGCCAAGGGCAAGCGCCAGAAGAGGACCTGCGAGGGACGTGGGACCTGGCAAGGGCAGGGAAAGAGGAAGCGCGGGGAAGAAGGCAAGGTCAGCAGCAAGAAGCGCATGCGCGTGAGCTTGTGCGGAAGCGACACGGAGATTGAGTGGGAGAAATATGCGCTCAACTTCCAAGAGTACGGCGTCAAGGCCAGCACGGGCTGGGTCATGCACGAGTACTCCATCACTTCCCCTCCTGAGTTGGCTAGGTCACCGATCAGGATCTACTGCATCCGCCACAGCGGCCATGGCAAGAACGCCAAGAAGCATAGCAGGGACGATTGGGGCACCGACGACGAGGACGAGGATGAAGTGGACGATGCAACCCTCGCCGCTACCTGCTGTGCCACGGAGGAGGAAGATCCTGTCTTGTTCCTCAGTGACTACCCACTGCCACCGCAGCCACTGGAGGCCGAACATGTCGCTTTTCTTCCTGTGGCGGCGGCTGATGTTGTCAACGCCAATCCTGCTGATGGAGCTGGCGCAGGAGCAGGCAATGATCAGGACTCGCCTGCGTTGCTGGAGGACTATGACTGGCTGGCTGCTTTGCTTGCATGAACACTTTGATTCCTGGTTTTGACTTGTCACAATGAGAAGATGGTGCCAGATGACACCAGCTCCTTAACTTGTAGCTTGAGATAGCTAATTGCTGTATCTATTTATTTTGTGCTGGAGGATTTTTCGATTTCTTTTTGTGAAACTGAGTTTGTACCTTCTTCACTTGTCTTAAAGATACTTGATGAGATTTTATTTGTGATCAATGGTGGATGTGGACGATTCAAGATCTGCTGTCTCTATTATCGTTTTTTATTTAGTATTCTCAGTTCTACTTAAATACCTCGATGAATGATACTGAAAGAACCTTAATAAATGCTGCAGAAGGTGAGAAATACTATGGAGTTGTAACCTCCTCAATCATTAGCAATTAGTAGCAGTTTGAGTAAACAGAACCTTTAAGCTAATGGTACTTACTAAGAGCAACTCCAACAACCTCTTTATCTCACTCTGTATCTGTAAAATTGAGAAAACCCTTGCTCAAGAGCCTCGCCAACCGGCTCTCCAAAATAACAGGCAGGCTATTCTGCTTTTGTCGCTCTGGAGAATAAGTGAGCTAAATTCACTGGCCTTCCAGACGTCCCGGTGTTTCCTGCGCATCCTTTGATAGCGCGCTGCTCTTGTGCTCAAGCCATTGTCGTGCTGACACAGCCCTGTTGGCCATACAGCAATATAGTATGTGCCATAATTGATTATGTTATTCCGGTTTGCATCCTTTTTTGGGTGTTCATGAATTTCTTATCCCACTCTCTTTTCATGGTGATTCTAGAGTCTAAACGATTATCGATATGCACTAGTGCTTGGCCTGGCTTTTACCATACAGCTCGAGTTTATCTGGATTCTTACAGAACAATCATTGCAAAATAATAAAGTTGAACCTCTTGTATCTGTTGTCTAGATGGTTGCTCGTTTGAATTCACTGGATCGTGATATTGTGAATGATGACTCAAGATTTGCATCTGAAGCTGGACAAATGAAAGATGAGTTGGAGAAAAAGAAGAATAATTTGATTTCTCTTGAAAAGCAGGCAGATGATTTTCTTAAGGTATTTCTTGCCTTTTGTTTTGTTAATACTTAAAACACATTCCCTTTATTAGTTTAGCACATTGGAGTAAGACAACTCAAACGGAATTTTATTTGATAGGTATCAGAGAAGAGGTTCCAGGATGCAACACTTAAAGCTGAAGAAGAAACTCAGTCTGCTGCTAAGGAGCTACTGGAGCTTCTTGATGACATGGCTGAACATAAAGGGGCTGTTTGGTTCGTTGCTCGGCAGAGCTTGGCCAGCTTTGTCCAGGCTCTATGTATGCAACAACATCTTGTTTGGTTACTTGGGTCATGGCAGCCAGGCCAGCAGCAGTTGCTGTTTGGTTCACCACATCCACGTATCTCTATCTCACGCATCATGCACCGTTTCACGCTCACTTGCACTAGGTGAGCCAGGCCCGGCTGAAACGGTCGATTTCTGCGGAGCCTGGCCACGAGGGGCTGCCTGCACGCACCGAGCCTGGCTGGACAAATACACGAACCAAACAAACTTATGTTCACGCATGCGTGAAGCCTGGCGGTGGTGTGCTTTCAGGAGTCCGTTGCACCCCGTCCTTCCTCTTTCTTCATCCGCACAGGCACAGCCAGTGACCCCAAGTTCTTTCATGTAATGTCGTGGTGGAAGTGCTCAAAGGAAACAAATGCTTGCTAGATAGTAGTCTCTACTCTCTATGAAAGGTATAGAGCTGTAGGACGTCCCAGGGTGTGGAAATTGATTTATTCAGACAGGTTACGATCAAGTATTGCACAACACACCCTCCGCTCTCTGGCTTCACTAGATAAGCTTTGACCTCCGTCAGGATCATTCGTCCATGCTGGTTTAGTTATACTTATTGTTTGCCACCGATAACTTTAACTAATTTTATATGAAAGTATATTAACTTTATTATTTTTCACTAAATAACTATTTGTTCGTGCTTTTCAAGAAATAATTTTAACTAATTTTATATAAAAATATTAATATTTATGGTACATAATTAATATTATTAGATAGATCGTTAAATCTATTTTATAATTAATTTAGAGTATAAATGTATATAGGAATATGAAAATATTCATAGTATTTTGTACAAATCTAATCGAATTTACTATATCGAAACTAAAAACGACATTTATGAGTACCCTAGAGGCTCTCCTTCCAAACAAGTGATTTCTCCGCTCACTCCCAGCCCCCTGTTCTTGACGAGAAGACATGCATCTCACTGGCACAACAATGGTGGTCACTCTGTCTGGTAGAAAATACGACTAATTACATAGTGTTATGTGAGTATTCTATGAGGGGACTCAAGCTGAAACAACAGGTATCACCGGTCTTCCAAAAAAAATCCCCTGCTGAGACCAGGGAACCCCTTCCTGGCAAATTGGACTTGTGTTCAACCAAAGATCCAGGCAGCAGACTACAGATGTGAAACAAAGTTGGTACAGGTGACACTCCCGTTGCACTACCAAAGCATGACACGGGGTTTCACGACACGACACACGAGGCCACCCATCTGATGCTCCTGCATTGCATCCGGGCCGTCTGTGCTTGATCCAGCGGCTTCTAATCTAACGCCGCCGAGTATACGAACGGAACATTCTGGCTGGCGCGCGCGCGCCCCTTCCCATTCCCCGCCTCTCCCCCTCCATTGTCCATGGTCGCAGCTCGCAATGGCACGACCTCGCCATATTGGGCAGGCCAGCCGGCAGGCTCCCACCCTTCCTTCTCTCCGTATCCCATTCCAAATTTAGCTCGCCACCTCCGGCATCGCCGTTCTCGTGTTCGTTCCCCTTCCCGCCGCCGCCGGACGACGACAGCCGACCGGCGGGCGCGGCGCCGAGGGCTCCTCCTCCTCGTTCTTCCTCGCTCGCACCGTCGCACGCACACGGCATTCCCCGACCGATCCCTTCAACTGAACAGAACGTGAACGTGAACGGCTGGGGGTCGCGCGGATGGACGACCTGAAGGCGAGCCTGGCGCGGCCGATCCAGCTGGCAGAGCAGGTGATCAAGTGGGCGGACGAGGCGCAGACGTGCCGGCAGGAGTGCCAGGACCTCAAGACCAAACTAGAGCGCCTCTCCACCTTGCTCCGGCAGGCGGCGCGCGCGGACCTGTACGAGCGCCCGGCGCGCCGCATCCTCGCGGACACCGACAAGGCGCTGGACAAGGCGGCGGCGCTGCTGGAGCGGTGCTGCGGCAACGGCTGGGTCCGCCGCGTGTTCACCATCATCCCGGCGGGGTCGTTCAAGAAGGCGTCCTACCTTCTCGACAACTCCCTCGGCGACCTCACCTGGATCCTCCGCGTGTCCAGCTACGCCACCTCCGACGAGGACGACGAGGACGACCACATCGGCCTACCCCCCATCGCGCAGAACGAGCCCATCCTCTTCCTAATCTGGGAGCAGATCGCCGTGCTACAGTACGGCGGTCTCGAGGCACGCGCCGACGCCGCCGCCAGCGTCGTCTCCCTCGCCCGCGACAACGACCGCTACGGCAGGCTCATCATCGAGGAGGACGGCGTCCCGCCGCTGCTAAGGCTCATCAAGGAAGGCCGCGCCGACTCGCAGGAGAGCGCCGCGCTCGCCATCGGCCTCCTTGGCCGTGACCCCGAGTGCGTCGACCTCATGATCCTCGCCGGCGTCTGCACATCTTTCGTTAAGATCCTCAAGGACGCGCCCATGAAGGTCCAGGGGATGGTGGCGTGGGCCGTCTCCGAGCTCGCCGCTAACCATCCCAAATGCCAGGACGCTTTCCTCCAGCATAACGTCATTCGCCTCCTCGTCTCCCACCTCGCCTTCGAGACGGTCCAGGAGCACTCCAAGTACGCCGTCGCCTCCAAGATGTCCATCCACTCCGTCGTCATCATGGACAAGAACAGCTCACAGGACGCCTCGGGCAGCTGCTCACAGGACGCCGCCGTGGGCGCGGCGAAACCAACCGTGGGCGGTGGCGGTAACGGGACAGGCGCCAGTAGTTCGACGAGCGCGACGGTTCCCGGTCCCAGCGCCGCCAGACCAATGCCCGTCGGCACGAGGCTGCACAGCGCGTCCATGTCCGCCACGAGCACGCGAGGGAGGGAGTACGAGGACCCGGACATCAAGGCCTACCTGAAAGCGCACGCCGCTCGGGCGCTGGGCACGCTGGCCACGGGCAACCCGGCCATCTGCAAGAACATCACGGAGTCGAGGGCGCTGCTATGCTTCTCGATCCTCCTCGAGAAGGCCACAGGCGACGTGCAGTACAACGCGGCGATGGCGCTGGTGGAGATCTGCCGCGTGGCGGAGCAGAACGCGGAGCTCCGGCGGTCGGCGTTCAAGCCGACGTCGCCCTCTGCGCGCGCCGTGGTGGACCAGCTCCTCCGCGTCGTGGACAAGGCCGACTACGACGACCTCCTCATCCCCTGCATCACGTGCCTGGGGTGCCTGTCGAGGACGTTCCGGGCGACGGAGACGAGGGTCCTCGGCCCACTCGTCAGGCTCCTCGACGAGCGGGAGGCTGACGTGAGCCTGGAGGCCGCCGCGGCGCTGGCTCAGTTCGCGTGCATGGACAATTACCTCCACGTGGACCACTGCAAGTCCATCATCGCCCATGGTGGCGCTAAGCACCTGGTCCAGCTCGTCTACTTCGGCGAGCAGGTGGTCCAGACGGCCGCGCTCGTCCTCGTCTGCTACCTCGCGCACAACGTCCCCGACAGCGAGGACCTCGCGCAGGCTGAGATCTTGACGGTGCTTGACTGGGCGTGGAAGCAGGGATACATGTCACAGGATCCCGTCATCGAGAGCTTGCTGCCTGAGGCCAAGATTAGGATGGAGCTCTACCAGTCCAGAGTAGGATACTATTGATCAAACGCTCGCTGCTGTTAATTAACTTGTGTTATTGTTTTAAAAGTGGGGGGAAGCAGAAACAGAAACAGAAGGCATCATGGCTGCCGCTTCACCTTCACATCAACTAACTACTGTATATAGATTCAGGTAACTTTATTCATAGTCTGGTTAACCTTCTTATGTATGTTCAGAGAAAAAAAGCATAGGTTATTTTTTTTAAAGTAATCTGTGTGGTTTTCATGTGTGGTTGGGACCTAGGTTCTTGATACTGGAGGCGATGGTAAAGTTTTGTCTCATAGGTTGTCCTAAACCTATATCTCATCTCATTTGGTGGTGAACCATGTGTTCTTAGGGGGATACTTAGCCCTTTATAGTGGAGACAAAATCAGTAAAGTTTTGTTTGAGGATATCAGCATCAGCTTTAATTCTTAACACTATCTGATTCCGTGACTAACACAGCCACATTTTTGGGGCAGATAATATTGATGTATATTAGGTTTTACTCATTTACTGAAAAAAGGATTTCTTTGACTTGAATCATGTGGTTTCTTTGCTGGCTCTAAGATGAGTAAAAAGGTTTTACTCATTTTTGGGGCGAGCAGCACATCTATGATGAATTATAGAAAGCAAAACAAAACAGCTCTTTCTCTCATCAAGTTCAACTGGCGAATACATATTCTAGACAAAGCGAAATTAAGCTTTAGGAGCACTTTTTTTATGAGAAATCTTATTATTTTGGTGGATGATATGCCCTTTTGCGCTATAGCTGGAAGAAAGCACCCATGTCTCAGTTCAGAAAGGCAGAAGGTTTCAGGCTTCTTGGTTGTTGTGGTGCGTCTTTACTCTTTATTTTAGTGACAAATCCGTTGCCAACCCTTGTCCTCAATTCCTAGACGACATAAATAAAGAAATTGTGTCATTTTCACGCTTTGACCCGATCGTTTTTACTGGCCTACACTCTTTCTATCCGATTCAGACATGCAATCAGCGTCTTATCGTCAGATGCACCGTCGATTATACACAACTGCTGCAGCGAATTGATAGGTGCATTCGTCGTGTTGTACTGAGGTAGCGGATCGAATGCACAGTTGATGTTGCCATATCCATTTCTGTGAAGCTTAGATCGATCAAGATGCGTTTGGGTCGAAGAAAAATATTTACCGAGATCTCGCGAAGAACAAGGAGGTGGTGCGACCGTGCGAGTGCAACGAGACCATCTGGGCTTGCTCTTAACATCCTTTCACTTGTAGTTTAACTATCCTAGAGCATCTCCAACGGTTTTGCATATTTTAATTGCCAAATTTGAGAGTTTGTCAAATTCCAAATAAATATGACAAAAATAAAAATAGTCAATCTCTAAGGGTTTGGCAAAACTGACTTGATAATTAACAAAATTGACTTGACAATTACCAAAATTATGGAAATTGTTGAGGCGATTACCAAAATTGGTCGAGCGCGGAAAATGCTAAGCGCGATCCGCTAGGCATATATGTCAATCCTTTCCAGGAAATTGTCAAGTTAACAAAAATGCAAAGGCTATTTGCCAAACCGTTAGATAGGAGTTTTTTTAGACATTTTTGTAAAAACAAGAATGTAAAGCCCATTTACAAAACCGTTAGAGATGCTCTTAGGTGTTGTCAGGTTAAAAATTCTCACCTAAAGTCGAAATGGCTTCGGGTTTCCGGATCTGGACAAAATAAACTCTGATCGAAAGATAACAACTGTCAGTCGAAAAATACGAATCTGTTTTGCAGAAATTTCGCGAGATTCAGTAGTGTGTCCGTGGCTGTGAGGAAGGAGAACACGGGCCTGTTTGGTTTGGACCTTGAGAAAGTTATATCTAAACCAGGCAACAATCTCAGACTCTGGATGGTGCAAGCTTCTCAAGGCAGCAACCAAGCAAGTCGTGAAACTGAAACCTGGACCCGTCCTTGCAGCAGGTGAATGTGAATCTTATCCACGCTCAAATTTGCGTCGGTCCAGAACCTGAGCCCGAGACTGAATCCGAATCCAAAGGCAGGTAGTAGAGCAGCCGTAGAACCTGAAACTGTAAGGGCAGGTTTGAAACGCAAAAATTTCTCATTTTTATAGAAAAAACACAGAAACAATGAATTTCACTATGTTTCAAACAGGCTTAATTTGGGCTCCACAAGGACACTCTTGCTGGAGAAGCGGGGAGAGAATCGAGATGGGACCTGTAGGTGCCCTGCAGTCTGTTTGGATTAGTGGGGACTCTAGAGAGAGAGAGAGAGAGATGAGGTTCGGGTGATCAGGCGGTGCAGACGAATCTTATCAGCGTTGCAATTTGCACTGTCCAGAATCTGAGCCTGGATTCCAAAAGTGTACAGTATGGTCCGTAAAAGATTCTGCTGGTGATTCCTTGGCACGACCGCCAAAGCGATCAGCGATGCGGATCGTCAGGAGTCGGGATTAGTAGGCGCGTGATGATGGTCCAGCGTTCCATCAGGATGAGCTGCTGCTGCTGAAGAGGCAACAGCAAAGTGATGTGCCAGCGAAGTCCAGCACGATGCAGAGCCTCGTCAGTTGATCAGCGAAGACGACACACCAACCCAGCGGGGCAAAAAATGGCAGACAGCATCAGGGCCGGGCGACATCGCACCACAGTAGGCCCATGCCCATGACCATGAGGCAGTCTTTCCGCCTTCGCCGACGTGGCGCTGACACGACACGGCGCACGCGGCATGTTTTACTGCCAGACGAGAGACGGCGCGTCGTCCATCGCTCCGTGCGTTGTCGGACGCGGCCACATCGGCTGAAACAACGTCCGTACGTACCGCCTTGGCCCAGCACCAGCAGCGCCGCCGCCCGGTGCAGCCAGGTCCAGCAGCTAGCAGCCGCTGGTCGGCACGGCACGTCGCGTCATCGGCAACGGTGGAGTTGAGTGGAGGACGACGCATGCTGACTTGTAGAGAGGACCGTGAGGCCAGGAGGCCAGCAGCGATGCTTTTCTCTTTTATTTTCTCCTTTTCTTATCCACGCGTTTTTTTTCCCCCTTTTCATTCGTCAGAAGAAAGGAAAGGGGAGAGCCGGAGAGGAGACAGGGCAAAGCAAAGGGGCAGTCAGGCCGATCGGGTCGGGCCACCGCGAGAATCGGGTCCGGCGCCGGCTTCTGCTGCCCTTACCACGGTGGCCTCCTCGCCCCGTCGTACAGTAGACACGATCCCTCGGTCGGTCGGTCGGTTTGCTTACGTACGAAGAATCGGGCCGCACGTGAATTTCCAGCCTTTTTTTTTCTCGCTTGTCACGTGCGTGGCCCTTGGATCGCCGATCGGACCGCTCGCTAGCGGGCCACACCTCCTCCTCCACGTTTTCCGTAAAAAACGGACTCGCAAACGTGGTGCCAAACCGAACCGAAGTCAGACTACCACGCATCTGCGTCGGTCGTTCGTCTGTTCGTGTACACAGGTAGAAAACCGCCCAATGAGGCAATGACGTAGTACGCTCCCGATGCGTGAGCGTGACAGTGACGGGTATTGTACGCAGCGGAAGCAGACAAGCGGGTGTGTCGTCACGACTCACGAGCAGACTCTACTCACCCAGTCACCAACGCTCGCTGCTCCTGCTAAAATTGGCAATCAGCAGCCACTGGTCCCGTCTGTTCCCATGCAATCATGCTTCGTGCTCCCGGAATCTCTAGCCTACTAGTACTGGGTTTATTTATCTCTTGTGGAATTTTTAATTTAGAAAAAATGTTCACTCAACGCATGAGCCAGTCAGTCACGACTCATGAATGAAGAAGGGACTAGTATATGGTAGTAATAAACATCAAAAGGACGGTGAGGCATGCCGGATTTGTTTCGTCCGTCCCTTTGAATAGGACCGTTCCAAATCGCTGATTGCTCGACCCATGACACGAGCGAGGAGAGAACCAAACACAGGGAGGGAAGGGAATCCACTCGTCTCGGTTTGAATTCACTGGTTGCTTGCCGGTGCCGGTGCCGGTGCCGGCCGGTCCTCCCCCGGCCCCGGCCCCGTCCCCGGCGGTTATAAAACCGGCAAGCCACGCACGGCACGCCTCCCGGCTCCCGCAGGCCGCAGCCCCACATCGGCTCGGCACGTCCCCCGTTCCCCCCGCTCCGCAGGCGAGGCGAGGTGGGGATACAGCCGATACGGGCCGCGCCCACTTCCACCTTCCCCTCCCCTCCCTCCACTACTCCACTCCCCAACCGCCGCCATCGCCGCCGCCGCCTTATTACCCCGCCACACACGCCCCGGCGCCCCAGCTCCTCCTCCCTCTCCCTCTAGTTAGCACCAATCGTCGACCCAGCCTCACAATCGAGCTCCCCAACCACCGACACGCCTCGCGCTCCAGCTTCCCTCCCAACAGCGCGCGAGCTGGTTCCTCCAATGGCTTCTCGGACTCGCCTGCCGGGCTCGCCGGCCTCGATCGCCGTCCTCATCCTCTCCTTCTTCCAAGGTACGTACTCCGTGGCGGCTCTGATTCATTCCCCCGCCCACCTCGTATCGATTGCTTGGATTCGTGGTTGGGGGGAAAGCAAGTGTGTGTGACTGATTTGAACTCGCGTCGGTTGTTTCCGGTGGGGCTGTGCTCCCGTCCGTCCGTCGTTTACGCAGGGTCGGTATGCGGCATCACGTTCACCTTCACCAACCGGTGCGGCGACACGGTATGGCCAGGGCTACTCTCAGGCTCAGGGACGCCGCCGCTAGAAACAACAGGCTTCGCGCTGTCTCCAGGGAGTCACGCTCGCTCTACGCGCCACACGGGTGGTCAGGCCGGTTCTGGGGCCGGTCGGGCTGCGCCTTCGACGGGTCCGGGAAGGGCACATGCGCGACGGGCGACTGCGGCTCGGGCGAGGTGGAGTGCCGAGGCGCCGGGGCGTCGCCGCCCGCCACGCTCGCCGAGTTCACGCTCGACGGCGATGGCGGTAAGGACTTCTACGACGTCAGCCTCGTTGATGGATATAACCTGCCTATGCTCGTCCAGCCTTCCGTGCCTGACTGCCCTGATACTGGGTGCCTCGTCGACCTCAACGAACGGTGCCCTGATGAGCTCCGTGCTGATGATGGCCGCGCTTGTCGTAGCGCGTGTGAGGCGTTTGGTAGCCCTGAGTACTGCTGCAATGGCGCCTATGGTAACCCTAACACTTGTCACCCGTCGCAGTACTCGCAGCTCTTCAAGTCGGCGTGCCCCAAGTCTTACAGCTATGCCTATGATGACGCTACCTCCACCTTCACCTGCAACCACACCGATTATACCATCACCTTCTGCCCCAAATCCACTCCGACGAGGTAACCTCTTGCTCAAATCAGATCATTCATTCCTTCATCTAGCTCCTTCAGTTTCAGTTTCAGTTGCGATTTCGAGCTGCAATGCTTGTTTGACATAGATTACGTGAGAAGGAGGAGGTCTTGATTCGGAATTCTTAGGCTTGGAGCAAAGCAAAGAAGCTTTGATTTCTACTCTTCTCTTTCCCATCTTTTTTCCTTCTGTCCCCACTCGGCACCTTGCCACCATGTGTGCTGTGTGACTAGAAAGTCACAATTGCCGAGTTGGAACTGCAAGGAACACATCAGACTGATCGAGGGTCTCACATCTGTTGCTCTTGTTGACTAACTACTAATATACTCCTGTGCAGACTTGATCAGTATTTCTTTTGACATTTGCTTTTGCAGTGATAAATCCAAACATTCGTCGCGGAGGCCAAGCCACGAGCAACTGGAAGATTCAGTGTGGCTTGCGTCCTTGAAGGCAAGTGACGCCAGTACTCTGACAATAACGTCATGGTGGTCGGCGTCCATTGTGCTCCGATCAGCATTGGCAATTGCAGTGGTGACCTTGCTTGTTGCACAACTTGCACCGGATCATCCTATGCCCAGCTTGCTATGATTCGGCAAGGTTATTTTCAGACCGGAAGAGGATTTTAGAGAGCAGTAGTAGTGATCAGCAATGGGGAGAGAATATTGTTTAGGCTTTTTGTTTGTGGATAGGTGCTAGAGAAGGAATGATGTGTTACAAAGTTGGCAATCGGAATTCTATGAATGCATTGCATAAGCTTATTGCCTTTCAGAAAACATTGCTCTTTGCATTATACTCTTCTCTGTGCATCAACTGTTTTTCTTTCGGGGGCGTGATGGACGCCGCATGTTGACCCGGAGTCATCGGGTCTCTTTTTTTATTTATTTTTTGAGTAAGGCACATAAAAAAATCTCATATATGGATAATGGGACTGTTCTGCTGACGGTTACTACGGATGATAAAACAGGGTACCATGGCTGTGGCTGATAAGTCCAACCAACCATTTGATCTGCAGAGGGTGCATAGAGTGATGCGAATCAGGTTACCCTGTTGTCATCGGGTCCCTTTTTCTGCTTTTTCAGTAAGGCGCATAAAAAAATATCTCAAATAGATACTGTGACCATTTGATCTGAAGAGGTCGACAGAGTAATGTGGTTCAGGTTAGAACTATACACTGTCATGGTTGTGTTGTCACTTTGCTTTCTCCTAATGTTGCATGACTAGTTTTGCATTTCGAATGATAAGCATGTTAGTGGCAGGTCTGATCCAGAGGAAAACTCTGTGACAGTTCAATATATTACAATTATAGTTTCCCTGTTTACAATTTTTTCCAAATCTGAACATGAACACTGCACAGAATGCCTTACATATCAGCACAATTTTGGGAGTCACAATACACTGTATTCTAGAATGGAGAGTATATATATATATGAAACAAAAAGGACAAAAGGAAAATTGATGAATTTTTATTCAAAAGAAAAGTCGAAGATAGAAAGGCGATTAGTAGTGATGCCTTTGGACAAAGAATGGTGCCCAATCCAGAGTACCTATCCTACACATCAACACGTGCCCGCCCGCCCTGCCTCCGCATCAGCCACAACCCACAATGAAGCCGCCGGACGGTACCACCGGGTCACCGGGAGCTGGTAGTTCGCAGCGCCGCCGAAGCCGCATGTCAACATTGCATCATCTTGCTTGCCTCCGCCTATTAGCCTGTATACAGTGTACTACCAAGATCACAAATAAAAAAAATCGAAAGAACCAAAATAAGCAATTACTTGTGATAATATAAATATTGCCAGCTTATAATGATCACAAATTTGTTCAAATCATATCTTTAATAAATAGTCAATCCATAGATACCTACACTGAAGACTAGCAACCCAACATTTTAACCACAAGGAACAATTGCTCAAAGACAAACAATGCAATTTAATCCCAATGAACAATTGCTCAAACACAAATTCTGCATTCTTTATTCATCAGCAAGTGAAGTGACCCCCAAGATGCTAATTTTTTATTCTAACATTAAGTATACATAAAATAGATATAACATGGGAACTAGATGAATCAGAGTACAGTATTCTGCTTCTGTCATGATCAGAGTACAAGAATTATTTCTGTGACATCAAACACCTGCAGTCTTAAAAGAAAAGGCATTCATTTACAAAGTGGAACAAACTATCAAGCTCTTGTTGTTGGAGATTGCATATATTCTAAGATAGTGTTAACTAATCTGTACAAATCCAAGACAAGAGGGAGCATCCAGAAACCTTCTGCCTCCTTTATGAGGACATATCTTTCTCCCTCTCGCAGAGAAAACAGAAGCATACCATTAATCCGCAGTCACCACTGAGTCGTAGACAGATTCAACACACTGTAATTAATCTCACAATCTAGAAAAACAAAAATCATAGCTCACTGAATATGACAAAAGAGAATCCAATGCAACGGTAAACATACTATACAAAAATATGTAAAATCCCAAAGAATCAGCTATGCATCACAAAAAATCAGACAGGTAGCTAGCTCCAAGATACATCATTATTCAGTTCAATCAAGCACATTGTACGCATGCATATATAAAAAATTGTTAGTCCAGTAAGGAAAGGCCAATATCACTCTTCCTTGCGTGCCACACAGTAGGTTCACTCAAGCATATATGAATTATGTACTTGCCAATCTCAGCTTACAAGGGTTGAGGCATAAGTAGTGACCGATAGAACAGTGCTGCTGCCTAGTTTACACACAAGCTGCCATTATGATTGATTCAAATTATAGACAATCTTTGCTATATAGTCGTCATTATTAGTAGGTGAATCTCATCTCAGGCTTGTTATTACTAGCTAAGGGAACACTTGCGTATCATGGTCCCAAGAATCGAATAAAACACAAGTTATGGCATAGACTAGTTAAGAAATTTCTAGGGAAAAGTAGGCAGCAGCAGCAGAGGTGTTCATAGGGCTGGATGATGACTTGAGGATGCAGCGTCTGACAGAAATTAGTAAATTACCAGGGAGATCTTTGTAAGTCCGTTTGTCGACCAAGAGAAACAAATGGACGTGATAGAGGTAGGGATCCATGGTCAACACAGGATACGATTGCATAATGTGAGAGGGTCGATGGTTCTGTTTTGGACAGTACTGAGCTGCGTAGCTAGCTGAAGTTAAGCAGAAGAGAGGATACTAACTGTAAGCCAATTGAAGCAGAACATAGATTTCATTGGATTGAGCCCAGTGAGCCATGTAGAGCAGAGTCCATGCCCGGGTCTCTCGAATGAAACCATGCTACAATGCAAACATTCAACTGAATTTAATTTAGATGTGCCAATGGGGATGATGAGAAGGAAAGGATCCTTTCTTCAGTAGCAGGTGTTGGATGCACCAGTCATTCAAAAGGCATTTGGACTCGAGGAAAATCATCTACTGATTACTGAACCAAGGAAAGTAAATGAAGAAAAAAATGGGTAATATTATTGCCAAAATTCTCTGATTTTGTGCACAAAAGTCACGGAACCTTTTCTATATAGCACTATGCCACATACTATATTGTTGTATGGCCCGCAGGGCTGTGTCAGCACGACAATGGCTTGAGCACAAGAGCAGCGCGCTATCGAGGCATGCGCGGGAACGCCGAGACGTTTGGAAGGCCAGTGAATTTAGCTCGCTTATTCTCCAGAGTGACAAAAGCAGAATAGCCTGCTTGTTATTTTGGAGAGCCGGTTGGCGAGGCTCTTGAGCAAGGGTTTTCTCAATTTTACAGATACAGAGTGAGATAAAGAGGTTGTTGGAGTTGCTCTTAGTAAGTACCATTAGCTTAAAGGTTCTGTTTACTCAAACTGCTACTAATTGCTAATGATTGAGGAGGTTACAACTCCATAGTATTTCTCACCTTCTGCAGCATTTATTAAGGTTCTTTCAGTATCATTCATCGAGGTATTTAAGTAGAACTGAAAATAGTAAATAAAAAACGATAATAGAGACAGCAGATCTTGAATCGTCCACATCCACCATTGATCACAAATAAAATCTCATCAAGTATCTTTAAGACAAGTGAAGAAGGTACAAACTCAGTTTCACAAAAAGAAATCGAAAAATCCTCCAGCACAAAATAAATAGATACAGCAATTAGCTATCTCAAGCTACAAGTTAAGGAGCTGGTGTCATCTGGCACCATCTTCTCATTGTGACAAGTCAAAACCAGGAATCAAAGTGTTCATGCAAGCAAAGCAGCCAGCCAGTCATAGTCCTCCAGCAACGCGGGCGAGTCCTGATCATTGCCTGCTCCTGCGCCAGCTCCATCAGCAGGATTGGCGTTGACAACATCAGCCGCCGCCACAGGAAGAAAAGCGACATGTTCGGCCTCCAGTGCCTGCGGTGGCAGTGGGTAGTCACTGAGGAACAAGACAGGATCTTCCTCCTCCGTGGCACAGCAGGTAGCGGCGAGGGTTGCATCGTCCACTTTATCCTCGTCCTCGTCGTCGGTGCCCCAATCGTCCCTGCTATAATTCTTGGCGTTCTTGCCATGGCCGCTGTGGCGGATGCAGTAGATCCTGATCGGCGACCTAGCCAACTCAGGAGGGGAAGTGATGGAGTACTCGTGCATGACCCAGCCCGTGCTGGCCTTGACGCCGTACTCCTGGTAGTTGAGCGCATATTTCTGCCACTCGATCTCGATCTCCTGGCCGCACAAGCTCACGCGCATGCGCTTCTTGCTGCTGACCTTGCCTTCTTCCCCGCGCTTCCTCTTTCCCTGCCCTTGCCAGGTCCCACGTCCCTCGCAGGTCCTCTTCTGGCGCTTGCCCTTGGCGTTCATGGCCTGCCCCTCCGCGAAGAAGAAAGCCTCCTGCTTCCGCCCATGCTTCTCGAGCAGATCCCACGGCGGCGCGCTCCGCGGATCGTCCACGATGATGTCGTTCGGCGGTTGGGGCTGGCCTTGGATGCATGGTAGGAGGTGAAGCCTGATCAACTCCTCGTCCTTGGGGACGAAACGATAGCCAGGAGCAAGACCAAGCTGCGCGGCCATGACCGGTGATTCTACTGCTCCGGCAGGCGGCGGCTCGCTAGGGTTTAGTAGCCGGCGTGGCGTGGTGTGGTGGCGAAGAAGAGAAACGCGAAAGGATCAGAATGGGCGCTAGAGGAGATGGGATCGGGGAATTTATGAGACGGCGAGAACCCAAAACGCGTTTCTCACGCGTTGTGGAAATTAAAACAATCCGACTGCCGATTCCAAGTAGGAGTAGGAAGAAATGACGATGGAAATAAATCAAGGAAAAAATCCCAAATTTTCAGAGGCAAGACAATCCAAATAAAAGGAAAGTTCATGTTCGTGGACATACTAGTTCGTCATCCCCGTGGCCACCAGGCGGGCTCTGTTCGTGGAAGCCGCCGCCGCCACCCGCCGGGCTACGCTGCACCTCGCGAAGGCGAGGCAAGCCGTCCCTGCACGCGGCGGCGAAGAAGAAGGGCACATCTACGAGCCCGTCCCCTTTCTCGTGCGCCACCGACGAGATCCTCGACGGAGCCACGCGCAGTCTTGGCCGCGCACGCGCTCCGTCGAAGAACTCGTCGGCGGCAGCTAAGATCCAGCGTCACTCGGTCTGCCGCCGCCGCCCTCACTCGCGTGGGGCACCACCGTCTTCTCTTCATCGCGCGCCCTGCCGTCGGCTTGCTTGCTGCTGCTGCGCGAGAACGGCGGAGGGAGGAAAAAAGAACTGAACCAGGAGTTCGCACCGGCGAGTTTTTTTCGTTCGTGTGAGATGCAAGCAGCGCGGTCGATCGCGATTAGACGGCCAAGATCATCACGGCTCCTAAATGGGCTAGAGTAGTAAGGAATTTGCAGCCCAAGATCAGGTTTTTTTTGGGCCTTAGCCCGTTCAGCATCTGTAGGCCATACTGAACTTGTAGCCCATTCGTAGCGCAATTGGCAGCCCGCTGAATCACATTGGTCTTCTCATCGTGTGACCGCCATTAGAGCAAGTTTAATAATACAATCAGCACGTTGGCTGTAAGAATCTTACAGTCTGCTTCGCAGCCTGCTCGTGTAATGGTTAAGTCTTCAATTCTAGTACATAGCTGTCGGGTACAAAGGTAAGGGGTACCCTAAACCCTTCGATAAAACTAACGCTCAACATAGCAACCATTTTTAAAACAGGATCTGATCAGCCGCTCGAGTCCATGAAGAAAGACCCATCACACGAAGGCCTCCCACACTGGCAACAGCAACCAGTTGTGGGTCGGCCCATTTATGGAAAGATTGACGGACAAGAGGTCGAACGGACGACCCCTCCGCCTCCGTCTCGACCCCGACTGACGGACAAGGGGTCGAACGAACGACCCCTCCGCTTCAACCCCCGAATGACGGACGGGGGGTCGAACGAACGACCCCCGGGCAGGAAGCTCGATCAGCTCACCTGCTCCCGGTATGGGGTAAAGGGGATCCGATGCGCTTACCTGCCCCCGCCTAACGCCATGGGCGCCCACTGTCGCGGTCAAATCCACCAACTCACCGCTCATGCCCTGGATCTCCGTCAACTGTGCTGCCACTGTAGCCACGTCGCGAGTACGGACTCCAGAGGCACCTCCTCGAGCCATGAACAGGACAGCCCTCGACTGTGTCTTCAGGGATACGACAAGGGAGCTCGACCCCTGCCTCCAACCACTCCGGTATGGGACCCGTCCCATCCCGCTTCAGCTGTGGGACTCGCACCCGTTTACAGAAGGTCAACCCTGCTTTGCCGTGACGTGCCGCAACGTCCAGTCCACCATCACCATGCCCTGGAGCACCGGAAGGACGGGAAGGCCACGCCGCCACAGTGATCGACGTCCCTTCACCAGCATGGCGTCACGGACACGCCTCCCATGCTGCTACAGTTTAGGACTTTGTACTCTCAGGCCTCCCCTTGGTCTATAAAAGGGGACGCCGGGATAGAAGAAAAAAAAGGGGACAAGGGTATTCGCATTCGGACAACAGCTCCGACCCTCATACACCACACACCCGACTGCTTGATCGACTTCTCAAGCAATCAACCGACCACCTAGGATAGCCCTACTTGTACGAGCACTTCGGTGCAAGATAATACAATCCATCCTCCCCGCTGGACGTAGGGCCTTCTGTGCCCGAACCAGGATAAATCTTGGGTTCTTCTTGCATCACGTCTGGGAGAGGGAGCACGCAATATACAAATTTACTAGCCGGTGGTCTTGACCCCCTGGGTCATAACACCGACAATAGCACGCTTATCTCTCTCACAGAATATTTTGGTTATTGTGCCTAAGCTGCATGTAAGCCGCTTCCGTTCTCTCTCCTCTTCTATCTCCTCCACGTCAGCATTCAGCCTTTTTAGAGCCAGCTATTATACTTAGCTCTTAGAAGGGAGATTCACGCCGGCGGTGAGCAAAAATGGCGATGGCCGGCTGAGCCGCTCTCCTCCGGCTAACCGCCTGTTTTTATCGTGTTTGTATCTGACAAGCTAGACACCTATTTTTAATAGGCCAGCATGAACTTTAGCGTTGAAAGTACTAGTCTCGTGAAGATCCTTGTGCGGTAGGTGTATTTGTTAACTGATCCTTCTTGTGTGAACTGTGATGTTCACTCTCGTCTCAAAATAATTTGTTTGTGTGCATAGCCAGAACCATTTGTATTTCTCTTATATTTTTTGGATAGAGGTACTACTCGGTCCTAAAAAAAACGTAATTATGGAAAGCGTACCGGTCAATGTATCTCATGTTTGACTAACTTTATATTAAATAGTATTAACATTTATGTCTCTAAATAATTTTTTTATAAAAATATATTCTATTACCAATCTAATGATACTAATTTCATATCATAAATGTTGGTACTTTTTTATATAAATTTAGTCAAAGTTTAAATTGTTTGACTTCTCGAAAAATAAGAATTGTATTTTTTAGGAACGGAGGTAGTAGTTGTTATAAAATAAAAGATGTGTTGTCCCCAAAAATTATTTTTGTAGCCGTAGTACTTCACGATGCAATCATGAAAAGTGACTGTTATTTGACCTTAAAAAGGACCTGTTTTGGAAGACCGTTAGAGAAGAACACCATGTGCATAGGTTCGTTGACTAGGTGCTCGTGCTAGCTAGCTATGTGAGGACAGAACTTGCCTAATCCGTGGCGGACGTGCATCGCCGGCTCCCCATAGCCAAAGTGCATGAATAATGACGTGTTTGTGGTTGCAATATATAGCTTCAATGGATACAACATTCAACAAGAGTATATTAAGGGCATGTTTGGATCTATAGAGCTAATAGTTTGCTGCTAATAATAATTAGTTCTTAGATTCAAAAGAGTTGATTGTGGATATTCATGTGCCTGTCTACGGCATTGACAGTTGCAGAACACAGTTCATGTTCCTGCTTATGGCATTTATTGATGGTTGCAACGTACATGATTCCAGTGACTAAAAACTATATTATGTCACGAAAAAACAAAAAAAAAAAAGGACTGTGAGTCTGTGAGTAGATATTTCTGCATTGCCGACAAGTCGATAACATATACTATGGTCCGAAAAGCTAAGTAAAGTACATTTATATGGGGACGAAAAACGAAGGAAAAGTTAAATTATGGATGTTGAAATTAAGTGCTTGTTCCACCTGCTAGTTGTCATGATCTGTTGTGGCAAATAGGTGGACAATGGTTTGTGCTAGTAGCCTAGCTATAGCAGGCTATATAGGCCATGAACCGCAAGAGGAAGAGGTAACATATGAACTCCCACCCTCAACTTCTGCCCTCGTCGTGCCTAGCTAGAGTAGCAGGGGGAAAAGTAGCTTTGCATTGCATTGTTGGACTCCTTTTCTTTTCTTTTTTGATTGATGAGCTGGGCACTCCTTGTGTTGCAAGTAAACAATCTTGTAACAGCAGCCGGCCTGTTCGCTTGGCCATTTTTTGGCTGATAAGCTGCGGCTGATGTTGTTTTGATTGTTTTTCTGTGAGACAAAAACACTGTTTCGGTAGCTAATAACCCAAGCGAACAGGGCGAGCATTTATGGTTCGATCTGAATCTTCCTCCCATTGGAGTTGCAGGCAATGGACAGACGAGGGTGTTTGATACAGCTACTAAAGTTTAGAAGATGTCACATTGGTGTTCGGACGCTAATTAGGAAGATTAAATATTTACTGGCCTAATTTGGCTTTTCGGAGATGCTCATAGAGGGGTAGGGTGTGCGTGCGTGCGTTTATAGGGGTCAGGTGTGCTCGTGTATGTGAGCGTTTTCGTCTGTAACTGTATTTGGCAAAAAAAAAGAGCTAATCATTATGTGACTAATGCATATACACGAATTTTAAGTCTAATTAATCCATAATCCATCATTAGCACTTATTTATCGTAGCACCATATTAACAAATCATAATTTAATAGATTTATCTCATAAATTACTAGTCTTCATCTATACACTTAGTTTTATAATTACTTTATATTTAATACTTTCCTGACGTATACTAAAATTTAGGAGGGTCTATCTAGAGAGCCAGCTGGCAGCAAGCTACTTCCCTCCCTGCAGTGCCAGAGTTCTCACTTTTTTTTTCAGAAATGCCAGAGTTCCCACTCTTTTTTTTTTTGAGAAATGCCAGAGTTCTCACTTTTTTTTTTTTGAGAAATGCCAGAGTTCTCACTTTTTTTTTTGAGAAATGCCAGAGTTCTCACTTCCAGTCTTGAGAAAACAACTTGTCAAGCTGCTAGCCCTGCGGCAACGGCATGCATGTAGCCATGTAGGAACGGCCGTGTGCACAAGCAAAACCCCAAAGAATTACGACGCAAACTAAACTTGGTTGCTACGGAAACGCGGCGTTGTACTCTAAGCTCTCATGCATGTACAATTAATACTAGCGTGGTGTTAATTATTTCTACGGCAACTGATGACTACGAGTATATTACACTCCACTATATATATAGACCATCTTTCAAAACTCCTTCGAAATTTGTTCTTGAAGCAATAATTAGGGAGTTGTTAAACCAATAATCGTGCAAAGTAAATAAAATAAATGGGTCTCAAAACAAATAGTGAGGTCTAGTTTTGTATCCCTTCTAATTCGCCCTGCACTTAAACATATCAATGTGGTAAGTATTTTTCTCTCAAAACAAAATAGTATCAACCGACTTACCAAAACTCGAAAACCGGGTGGGAGGACACAAAACGCTAGATCAACTAAGGGCTTGTTTCTTTCATCCCCATTCAATCCCCTCCAATCCACTTGGATTTAGAGGCTTATGATTTTTATAGCTGATACGGCGGAAGATGTTGTTTGTTATGACACAAAAATATTATACCATGATTGATAACGAACAAAGCCTAAAACAAACATGCCCTATTCCCAAAAAAAGCATGCCCTAAGGT
Organism: Microstegium vimineum; assembly: GCA_022036555.1. Classification (NCBI taxonomy): domain Eukaryota; kingdom Viridiplantae; phylum Streptophyta; class Magnoliopsida; order Poales; family Poaceae; genus Microstegium; species Microstegium vimineum. Next base: position 41,360,054 of record CM039136.1, on the reverse strand, counting down.
CTTGTTTGAATGTGGTCGTGTGTTGACGTGGATTCGATTAAAAATTGAACAAAATTCCATCCCAATCTACGTCAACACGTGTGAATCGAGGTGAATTTGACAACATTTAAACAATGCCTAAGTAGAGAGGGTGCATGGACGGATAATAAGTGCATAAGCAACATACATATATATGTGAGTTGAGAAGATGATTTACAAAGTGCTTATCTTTACATAGTTCAGATATAAAAATATTTGGGAGGGCTATTATATTTTTCAACTCCTATATTTTAGTTGTCTGAATTTTAAGATGATTTCAGACAACACTCTTGTACTACCAATTAGTACAAAAAAAATGTCAGTTTTATGATTTGTTATTTGTTTTTGTGTTATAGTATATTAAATTTTTGTCCTTGTCTGACTATAGAAATAATTGTAAATTATTAAATTGTCTTTGTGCCAACATATATAAAGATTTTGTCATGTTTGTGGTTTTGTCTAACAGGGTTTTTTCTTCCTAAAACCAGAAATTACAGATTGTGTCTACAGAAATTGTAACGAAGTAAAACTATAATTTTAATATAAAATATATGCAATAACCGTCGCCTAAAAGAAAACTAAAATTCAGGCACATAAATTTAATAAATCCCTATATTTTCCTCTTTTTCTAAAAAGACAAATTAGGTAGTTGTTGTTGCAGCCTAGCAATTTGTTATTTTGAATTTCTATCTATTGCTCTATATATTGTTTTTTTCTGTTTTTTTTTTCTCTCTCTTTAATATGATCTAAAAAAACTCAACTCGTTGCAAACTACTCTTTGCTTCCCTTTTAAAAAAGAAAAAAGAGAATTCTCGATCTGTATATCCGAACAATGCGGCATGCCACCCATCTAACAAAAGATGGTATGGATGAAATATTAGTAGTATAATTGGAATGAAAGGCTGCATGCGGCATGCCGCCCCTCCCATTTGCAATGCTGCGCCGATCAGCCCTACTAGAATGTCAAAGAAATATGAATCCCTTCTCCTTGCTGTCTTGCATTGGGAACCTACAGTCCAACCTGACGACGGCTACAGGCCTCGTTCGGTTTCTTGGCCGCGATCGAGTCTTTCAAACGAACAGGAGGTTACTTGCATAGTACGTATAGCCTTGTGACTTGGGATTTCCCCCCAAAAAAAAAAAAATGTGACTTGTGAGCTGCGAATTCGGCCCTACTACTACATACTCCTAGAGTCCTAGCTAGCACATATGGGAGGGAGTAGTAGCTTCGTGCGCTCTTGCAGTCTGAACTCTGAAGGCAGTATAGCTAGCTAGCCGTTGTGCAATCCCCAACGTACGGTAGATGCATGGCCTTTTCCTTGCATGGAATGAAACACGTACCAGATCTCTCTCGTCTAGTATATGCTAGCTTGGCTGCTACGGAAACACAAAGATGTCAACACCACGCAGTATAAACGTGCAGGAAGTTAATTATGGCAACTCCATTTTTCTTCCAACTCTTTCATGCTCATGCGTGCCTGACCGCCGCCACCCGCCGGTGTAAAAAACGTGTAATTTTTGCATTAATGGACGTACGGGCTGTCGTCCAGGTCGGTCTCGCCCAGGTTTTCCAGCCTCGACCTCGAATCCGTGAAGGACCGGACGGTGCTCGACCATGGATCCTTCTCGATATCATCACCTCACCATGACACCATATATATATATATATATATATATATATATATATATATAGAACATCACGATCCACATCGTTCGGTCGTTCCTGTGGCAGGTCGTTTCTTACTACTACTAAGTCAACCCAAGAGCAAGCGCAAGCGCGGGCGACATCAATGGCGTCGCCGTTGTTGTCGCCAGAGGAGGAGCGGAGCCACAGCAGCGAAGACGAGGCGAACGGCGGCGGCGGCCTACCCGAGGACCAGGTGTTCGAGCTCCTCACGCGCGTGCCCCTAGACGACCTCGCCGCGTGCCGCATGGTGTCGGCGAGCTGGCGCAGGCTGACCTACGAGCCATCGTTCGCGGCGCTACACTGCTGCCGCGCCGCCGCCGTGTCAGGCTACCTCGTCCAGAGCATGACCCGCAACCGCTACCACGCCGACTTCGTCTCCATGCACGGCGGCATCGGCTCTCCTCCAGCAGCGATCTCGCTCGACTTCCTGCCGTCCGCGCACGTCCGCGTGGAGGCCGTGGCGGCGCACCGAGGTCTCGCGTGCTGCGTCGACGCCGACACGGACTGCTACTACGTGTGCAAGCCGGCCACGCGGCAGTGGCGGGCGATTCCGAGCCCGCGGGTGCGGTTCCGCACGGCGGCGGTCGCCATGGTAGCCTGGCGGCCCCCCTCCACCACCACCACCGCCACCGCGGCGGCGGAGTTCAAGGTCGTCCGTCTCTCGGTCCTGGCGCGGTGTGATCGGCGGCTGCTCATCTGCGAGGTGTTCGACTCGCGGCGCTTCGCGTGGCACCGCGCGCCGGACGTGCCGGTGTGCCCGTACTCGCTGTTCCGCCCCGCGTCGCCCGGCGCCGTGAGCGCGCACGGCGCCATGCACTGGCTCCGCTGCCCCGACCGCGACACGGGCGCGCAAGACGTGTTCGCGTTCGACGTCAAGACCGACAAGTGGCGGCTCATCCCGCTGCCAAGGGAGGTCGTGGAGGTGGACGACCCGTGGGCGCGCAAGCGGATCGCCGCCGTCGAAGGGAGGCTGTGCCTGCTGGTGGTCACGGACGCCGGTGACGTGGAGGAGGAGACGATGGAGGTGTGGGAGATGGCTCAGTATGGAGAAGGGAGGTGGAGGAAGAAGATGACGGTGAGCTTGAAGAGCCTCCACAAGCGGGAAGGGCCGGCGGTCATCCTTGGTGACCTCCACTCCTCCGATGTCGCCTTCTTGTACAGCTTCTGCAGAGTCATGTGGTAATCAATCAAGACTAATTTTGTGCATTCATCCAATCCAATCATCTTGAATTCTTCTTGCGTAGGAACTGAATACATTAGTTACGAATTTGCATTCATAAATCATAGTCCAATAATAATGTGTTTGCCTCGGATCGTCGCAGGTATGATTTACGGAGGGGAAAGATGGCTGAAGTCCAAGCAGTGATTCCCTGCGACATTGGTAGTAGACCATACCTGTCTCCAGTTCAGAACTGCATGCTCTGATGATCATGTCGACAAATTCAATTAGCTTCCTCATCTTTACTGCTCGATACTTTGATCTGGCCGCTTCTAGCATTTCTTTTTTAGGAAAAAAGTTATTATTGTCTATGCGTAACTCAAATGCACAATTACTAGTTTTAGCCTTCTGCTCTTTAAAGCAAAACTGAATCAAAAAGCAATTCGAAAAACCAAGACGGGCAATCTAATCGTTAATTGTATTGAACGATAGTTCTTAAAAAACAAAAACAAAAAAACTATTAGATGACACTGTCAACGCTCGACGAAGATCTCCGTTATCACTCTCAGACACATGGCATGCGGCCCTACCATATTACTTTTGGAGGACGGTGATCAGTACATACATGCTTACAAATAGGAATTTCAGACATTTTTTCACAGACCACGTCGTTTATACTAAACTAAATACACGCAAAAAAAAATTGCACTCGCTCTCACTCTAATTTGTAATTGTATTTTTTCAGTCTATATATTTGGTGAAGCCAAAATCCTTTAAAACTTGTCATATTACTTGGTGGCGGTAAATCAAATGTGGTTTGTGAAGGACTCTCCATATAAATCTTGCAAGACAATTAAAAACATATTGGTGTTGAATGGTTTCCTTATTGCAAAAACAATATCTCATCTTGATTTCAATTTTTCATTATGATATATTGTCTTTTGTTAAATGACTCCATAAGGGAAAACCTCATAAAGATTGACTTCGAGAGATACTGTAGAATCATGGACCCTTGTGTTTAGGCGATTAACGATAATACTAGATCACTATGACTAACGTGTGTTTTGCAGAGACAAAGTCATATATGTTAGGTCATGAGTGATGTATTTTGAATGGGCTTAATGGATACTCATGCCCCCAAGATGGAAATCGTTTCGGTTGCAAAGGTTTGAGATACTCGACGAAGACTAGGCTAGTTCTTAGTGCCATAAGGTTGAGAAGGGCACTAAGTATAGCTAGGGCTTTTGTTTTTCCTTTGACCGTACTATAAAGAGGGGTATGAGGTTAGTAGCTTGACCTAGGAGAGTTTAGGAAAGTGGGTATATGCACACTTGTCACAACTAGTCCTAGAGACCTTGCTTTCAGCCCTTGATAAACCCTAGAAGTGGTAGGAGAAAAATCCCTTGAGAAACCTCAGCGAAAACGGTTGATAGAGAGGGAGAAAGAGGCTCCGGACCACTCTGCTAAGTAGGCACCGGACCAAGGAGAGTAGTCCGGTGGTCCCTGACTTAGGCAGATTCTCAGCTCGAGGAGCTCCGGACCACCTGTCTGGAAAGCACCGGACCATAGGAGAGTGGTCCGGTGGCATGGTTCAGAGAGTCAGAAGGCTCCAAACTAGTCCGACGGTGTGTCCGACGGCTAGTCCGACGCCTCAAGACAGGGGTTTGGTTCTATGCAGAGAGCACCCTGGCTCCGGACCAGAGCGTCGGACCAGGGCACCGGACCAAGGAGAGTGGTCCGGTGATGTGTAAAAGAGAGATTGGTTTTCACTCAGAGAGCACCGAGGCTCCGGACCAGAGCGTCGGACCAAGCAGAGTAGTCCGACGGTGCCTGAGTTTGAAACGAGAGTGAGCTCCGGACCAGTGTGCTTGGTCCGGTGGTGTGAGCTCCGGACTAGTCCGGTGGCTACGCAGAGAGAAGAAAAAGTGAAAAAACGGCTAGTTTTGGAGGTGGGGACTATTTATAGTTGCCCCCTTGGTCCTTAGAGGCCTTCTTGGCCATTGTTTCATCTGGTGACACCTTGAGAAATCTTTTGGAGAGCCAAGAGTCTAGTGAGGGAGAGATTAGAGAGAGTTCATCTTGTTCTTCCCTCCTAGAGTGATTAGGAGTGACTTGTGTGCATCCATCCACCTTCCTAGCCTTGAGTGGGTCAAGTGAAGGTCTTGTGCTTGTTACTCTTGGTGTTCGACAGCACCTAGACGGTTTGGTGGTGTTCGGAGGAAGTGACCGCCGGGAGATTGTTGGCGGCTCTTCTCCAAGCTCTTGTGATCGGTTGTGGGCGATTCACCGAGCCGGAGTGGCGAAGAATCAGCCCGTAGAGAGTACTCTACCCTTGCGTGGGTAGAGGGGGAGCGATACCTTGCGAGGTGCTCCAACGAGGACTAGGGGGGTGTGTCGACACCTCGATACCTCGGGAAAAAAATCGCTGCGTCCATGAGATTCTTTTTTCCCTAGCTCCTTATATTTTCGTCTTGTTTTTACATTTCCTACTAGAATTGTTTAGGTTGTCTTTAATTCCTATGAACTGCTACCGCTTTCTAGTTAGGACACACGAACGGTAGGCACTAGGGGGTGATTGGCATTTGATAGGTTTTTATATTTGCTTTAGAAATTTAAAACAGCCCAATTCACCTCTCTTTGGGCATCTTGATCCTTTTAGATACGTTATCAAATAATTCTAATTCAAATAGATCATCTGATCCCATATAACCGGAATAGAAAAAGGCACCAGCACAACAGGGAAATTTTAGACACATCATCTCAACGGCCTCGATGGAGTTCAGAAATGTGATTGAAAGATTGGATTGGGCCGGACAGCTTGCACGGGTTCCCCTGTTGCATTTCTTGGAAGTCGGGCCTCAAGTTTTGTGAAAGTATAATTTTTCTCTCTAACTCTAAATTTGGGCAATCCAAATTTGGGCAATCCATTTCTCTGAACTTTTTAAATCGTTTATTTTACCTCCTTAACCGGTTATAAACAGTTTTCAAAGACGGTTTTTTTGTTGAATCTTAAAAAATTCATAGTAAATCATAGAAAAATTATAAAATAAAAAAATCTAATTTTGTTAGACTTCACATGAGTAGCATATTGAATATAATATATTATATTATATTGTTTAGTATAAAGTTTTTGTTATATTTTTAGATCTATGTTTTTCTGTAATTAATTCACAGCTAACTTTTTTATGGTAAGCATATTATTGTATATTTGAATTGTAGTGAAATTTTTACACTCATTGGATTATATATAACTTAGTTATAAATTTATTTGGATGTATGTTTGTTAAAAGTTACCTAAATTTTTTTGGCCTTTTATCTTCACAAAAAATCCCTAAAATGTAACATTCTGCAGAAACAACAACACTCTACGTCCGTATAACTCTATTTTACGCACAATCTTACACACTAATTGGAAGAAAGCCATAAGTCTAGATAGTTTTCTCTTTTGGTTCTGAAGTTGCCAAGTGAGATACTGTTTTTGCTCGTGTGAGAAAATTTTAAAAGTACCCTTCTTAATGCAATTACGTAGCTCTTCTGCATAGTTTTTTTAAAAAAAAAATAGAAATGCCAGAGAGTTAATGCGCCTGGTGGTTAAACCAGAAAGGTACACACACATGTGGTACATTGCGAGCGAGCAATCAACACCAAGACTTTCATTCTCAAAAAAAAAAACACCAAGACTTCATGTGACAACAAAACCAAGCCTATCTCATCCACTCTTTTCCCACAATAGCAAGTGGCAGCTCCTGATTAGCTCTGCTCATTCCTACGTGTCACACCCCAGGATTCTTGTGCGATAGGCCACTAGGACCCACCAGGTGCCACATCAGATGCCAAGCCATCCCGGCAGGACCAACTGGCCAATCCCACCCCAGCAAAAGATGTGGTCTGCTATCCAATCGCAAGTTCTCAACTGTATAAAACGCAGCTGTTGTGTTCCTTCTGACACAGCCATCACTTGCACACACACAACACAGAGCTAAGCATCACACAGAAGAAGCTGTGATCTGATCGACATGGCCGCCGCCACCATGGCTCTCACCTCCCGCGTGCTCGTCGGCAAGCCGGCGACCAGCACTAGGTACGTCTTCGGCGAGGGGCGCATCACCATGCGCAAGACTGGTGCCAAGCCCAAGCCAGCAGCGTCCGGCAGCCCCTGGTACGGGGCCGACCGCGTCCTGTACCTCGGCCCGCTCTCCGGCGCGCCCCCAAGCTACCTGACCGGCGAGTTCCCGGGTGACTACGGCTGGGACACCGCGGGGCTATCCGCGGACCCCGAGACCTTCGCCAAGAACCGTGAGCTGGAGGTGATCCACTGCCGCTGGGCCATGCTCGGCGCACTCGGTTGCGTTTTCCCGGAGCTCCTCGCCCGCAATGGCATCAAGTTCGGCGAGGCCGTGTGGTTCAAGGCCGGGTCACAAATCTTCAGCGAGGGTGGACTGGACTACCTCGGGAACCCGAGCCTGATCCACGCGCAGAGCATCCTGGCCATTTGGGCATGCCAGGTGGTGCTCATGGGCGCCGTCGAGGGGTACCGCATCGCCGGCGGACCACTAGGCGAGGTGGTCGATCCTCTATACCCGGGAGGGAGCTTTGACCCGCTGGGGCTCGCCGACGACCTAGAGGCGTTCGCGGAGCTGAAGGTGAAGGAGATCAAGAACGGTCGTCTCGCCATGTTCTCTATGTTCGGCTTCTTCGTGCAGGCCATAGTCACTGGCAAGGGCCCCCTCGAGAACCTCGCGGACCACTTGGCCGACCCCGTCAACAACAACGCCTGGGCCTATGCCACTAACTTCGTCCCGGCAAGTGAGTGGCAGTCGTGCGTCGTCCGTTTCACCATTCACCATGAGAGCATTCCCGGGCATGTTGCCATGTAAAATTTGTAAAAGCCATGAGAGGGTCCATGGCAAGTGAGTTTATATTTTGTATAGAACACTTAGTTTAATGTATTAAGCATTCAATTATTTGGCATTATATATACCAATGAGCGTGAGTACATGTATTTCGTGATATTCTACATTGGTACATATGGGGGCAAGGAGCAATGATCGTGTATGGACTTGTTTGGCGTAGCTCCAAAGTAACTTTTAGGCTGAACCTAGGAGAAACTTCACCACATAGTTTTTTAGTCACTGTGTACATATAGTTTAGTCATAGAGAATTAATTTTAGTCAAAGAATCACTTCTTCATATAGAATCAACTTATGTAGAGAATCTGAAATTAGAAAGATTTAGAAAGTGAACTTAGTAAGGCCTATCAGAAGTGAGTCTAGAGCTATATATTTAGATAAACATCATACTAGCATGATTTACGGTTACACGGCTACGGATGATAAGCATATGCAACATAACACAATATAAAATATTGATCCATAGTTATATATTTACAATAAAGTAACCCTGACCGAGGAATACATGTTGCTATAATCACTCCCACCTCTTACAATAGCTATAACCAAGATAGTAATACCACAAGTGTGCTCAAAGGAGAGTACAAAGGTATTTGAATATAAATTAGTCCATCCGTTCTAAATTATAGTTCGTTTAATTTTTTTAACTTCAAATTTAACCATTTATTTTATTTAATTTTTATACAAAATATTATTTCTCTTAATGTGCCTTGCTTATTTAATAAATTGTCTACTAGAATGATTTAAATTTGACTATGTTTACACAATTTTTATGAATAAGACGAATGATCAAATTTAGGATAAAAAAAGTCGAACGAATTATAATTTGAAACGGAGAAAGTAATACTCAAAGTAAACGATACAAGACCTTTTCGAACTTAAAAAAGAAGACTTCAGAGTTATGAGAGAAACTCGATTTGACTCTAACTCTCAAATATGCTAACCTAACTCCTAAATACCCTAGCTCTAAGGCAATATGTCATATTGATTTAGGTACTCCGACCCTCTATTTCTACACCAAAAGCAAATTGTGGTATACATAGCTAGGTAAGAGCAAATTTAATAGATACAGCCCACTGCTAACCGTAAGGGTTCTTTCAGCCTTCTTACAACCCACTCATATAGTAGTTGCTTCTTCATAATTAATACATGACCTATATGTCTCTCTCACAACTTTTCTTGGTTCTTGTGCCCAAGCTGGCTGTAAGCTTAAGGCATCCGCAATAGTAATAGCTAGTACTAGCTATTTGGTGAGCTGATGTGGAGGTGAGAGACAAGAATAAAGACTATTTTATATCACTGGATCTACATGCTCCTCTCACATATTCTTGAGAAACGTAAAATAGACTAGCTATTTGCTCGTCGCTAGTGACTATTCTCTTTCCTACTTTTCTCTTGCCACGTCAGATCTAGCTAGCCAAATAGCTAACCATTGCGGACGCTCTTACAGTCCACCTCTCTTCTCTCTCCTCTCCTCTCTCCTCCACCTCAGTATTCAACCCTCTCACAGCCCACCATAATACTTGCTCTAATGATGCATCGGTGCAAGTGAGGCTATATGGTTGGCCAGCGTGGTAGTAGTATCTTGGAGCAGAAGTTGGGTAGTTATGGAACTTTGACTCTTGTTGAGATAAAAAGAAATATTTTTCTAAAAAAAACATATAAGAATAATAGAAAAAACAGGTGCGTATGTACTGTAAGCCCAAAATGATGTATTTTGTCCTCTAGTGCACATGAACATGAATTATGTTGTTTTTATATGAATTCTTTCAAGATTGAATTTACGTCTCAACTTTGATATAATGTACCTCTATCGCTGCACTATGGATGTTCATCATTTTAATATTTTTTATAAACACTTATAAGTAAGTGTTTTGATTTGGTTTTTATAATTGCATCCAAAATTTATCCTAAACAGAAGAAGGATCATATATTTTGAAATGATCGGGAGGGACAATTTATTTATTATATATGAGAGGAGTTGAGTTGGGATGTCTAGAAATACACGCTCAGTGCTATTTAGACTTGTGTTTTGTTGGTTATGTTTTTGAATAAAAGAAAAATAAAGGCATGTCCAGCTCGATATTTGCCCAAAGTTTTATGGGGACGACCCGAACCTCGTTTGCGTTTCCCCCAAGAAAATCGAAGGCAGAGCAAGCCTCCCTGAACTGACTTTATAACTCACAGACGCACCCAATTCGACCCCCAGCACAGACAGAAGCCCCTCGCCGGAAGCTCGCACTCGCCGGCGGCGACTAAATCAGGAGGCCACGATGGCCCGCTACGACCGCGCGATCACCGTGTTCTCGCCGGACGGCCACCTCTTCCAGGTCGAGTACGCCCTGGAGGCGGTCCGCAAGGGCAACGCCGCCGTAGGCGTCCGCGGCAGCGACACCGTCGTCCTCGGCGTTGAGAAGAAGTCCACCCCCAAGCTCCAGGACTCCAAGTCGGTACCTCCCCTTTCCTCCCTCCCTGCCGCCACCAGATCTCTCCTCGATCCCCGCCGCCGCCTGACTCAAATCCCCCTCTCTCCCACCAAATCTCCGCAGGTCCGTGCGCAAGATCGCGAGCCTGGACACCCACGTGGCGCTGGCGTGCGCGGGGCTCAAGGCCGACGCGCGCGTGCTCATCAACCGCGCCCGCGTCGAGTGCCAGAGCCACCGCCTCACCGTCGAGGACCCCGTCACCGTCGAGTACATCACGCGCTACATCGCCGGCCTGCAGCAGAAGTACACGCAGAGCGGAGGGGTGCGCCCTTTCGGCCTCTCCACGCTCATCGTCGGCTTTGACCCGTACACCCAGAAGCCCGCGCTGTACCAGACTGACCCTTCAGGGACCTTCTCCGCTTGGAAGGCCAATGCCACCGGCCGCAACTCCAACTCCATGCGCGAGTTCCTCGAGAAGAATTACAAGGAGACGTCCGGCAAGGAGACCATCAAGTTCGCCATCAGAGCACTACTTGAGGTATATACTCAGCACTTAATTAGATCTAGTGGATCCAAACAGGCAGTCTGGTGGTACAAGAGTGATTATTCAGAGAAACATATAGTACTTGTAGAGTATCAATTCCCAATTGAGAGTAATTACTAATTAGCATAGGAATACTTCTAATCTAGAGAGATAATTTGTCACTTAACTGAACCAAATGATGTATTGGTGTTAGACTCAACTAAGCTTATATTGCCCAACCCAATATACCAATAGAGTGTTGAAATCTAGACTTTGTGTGTGCTCTGCCAGCCAAGTGTTTCATGTGTCAGGGTTGATTGTTTATGAATAGTGGTATCATCAACAATAGATCCCAGTTTAACTGGTAGTTTGGATCGAGTTCCATGAAATCTTTATAATCAGGTGGGTTAAAAACAGCATAGATGAAACCGTGAAACTAAATAAAAGTTGGATAAAATTAGTTTTACTGAACTTTCTTCATCTTAGGACCTGTTTGGATTGGTGTTATTTCACTGAGAAATTCCAGATCTAGTTAATCTGAACTAATTACTATTTTTTTCAATGAAATACCCTTATCTAAACATCAACCTTACTTATTTCCTTGTATTGTTCTAAGAGAAAATTTGAAGACTGCCATTATATTTTTTCTAAATTGGAGATATGTCTTGTGTGAGCCCCATGTGTCAGTGAGATACCAATAGCATATCTCCAACTTTGTAAATACTGCAGAATACATGCTCGTTTCTATGGCAATATTGTATTTGTTCTGCACCTGTTGTCTTGTATCTTAGTGAAATCTGACTGACTCGTTGCTTTTAATACTGTTGTCACACATAACTTATACTAATTCATAAGAAAGTTGTTAAAAGAAATTTTGATTTTAAGCTCACTTTTGTTCTTGGTTTTATGCTTTCTATATATTGGAAATTGTCCAATTGACCCAAAGCTTTCGCCTTTGGGTCATGAAGAATTGCTCCTCTAGTTGTCCACTTAATTCTAGTTTGCTACTAGCTTTTTTTCCAAATGAACTATTTTCTTCTCAACTGTTTAGATTAAACCTTCAACTATATTTGGCATGACTGATTGACCATCCATAATCTCTAGGTTGTTGAGAGTGGCGGCAAGAACATAGAGATTGCAGTGATGACACACGAGGATGGCCTTCGCGAACTCGAAGAGGCTGAGATCGACGAGTATGTTGCCGAAATTGAAGCAGAGAAGGCCGCTGCCGAGGCTGCAAAGAAGGGCGCACCAAAGGAGAACTGATTCAGCACAAGTTAAAAACATACCTCTTGTTACAAAGCGTGCCACTTCTTTTAGACGGATGCCCGGCTGTTTGGATATAGGGATATCTATAAAAAAATTCAGATGAAGCCGCTTGGATGAAACTCATGCTATGTGATTCATAGTAGTGCATCTACCATGGTGGTGCGTTTATGGCTTGTGTGGCTGTTGGTCGGTCAGTACTATTTTCTGAAGCCTGACAATGCTAGTCGGTTTATGAGACTTGTGTAGTTGTGTTGTTGTGTATTGTTGATAGATTTGCAATACTCGTTTAATGATTTTTTAGGGATCTTAAACTGTTTCGGTTTGGATGAACTAATCAGGTTTACCTGCCATGATTTTGTTCTAAATCTCTTTCGTCTCCTGCTAACGAATTTGCCACTGACAAATCCGAAGTTTGGGAGGGATTAAGGGGGTGTTTAGGATTGCTTCTCTCTACGTTTTTCAGCTCAGTCTGTTCTATGTTTTTTAGCCAAACACAGTTTACCTCTATGCAGTATGCACTCAGTTTAAGGGGGAAAAAAGGTAGAGCAGTGACCTAGAGAGTTGCTCCATAAACTCTAGATTTTGTAGAGCTATCTCAGTGGAGTTTGTAAAGCATGGTTCGTGGAGCAGTCCTAAACACCCCTTAAATTAATTTAATTTAGGCAGGACTGATAATCTCAACAGCCAAGCCGTGACAAGGTGCCGCCTAGTTTTATCTTGGCCAATAGTGGTAGCACCATATATCCTGAATGAGGCCTATCTGGAATAAGCAAGAAGTCATTTTTTGTGAGACATTGTCAGGCAACACTTGAAAGACCATGGGCTTTGTTTATTCATTAGTTCGTCTTCTTATCAAATATCAAATTAATCTGATCCTTTGCAGTTAGGAATCACACAAGTACTGATGTTAACTCGTGCTATCAAGTTAATAGGAACTCTACAAGAAATTTACCCCACAAAGGTTGCCAACAAGAAAATAAAGCCACTGATTACTGGATATGTTTAACATTGATTAACTGAGAGGTACAACTCAAAAGTCTTTATTCATATATGTTGGTGCATTGTGCAATTGCAAATCTAGGCAATTGAATCAGCCATCAGGTGCCCACCTATCTCAGTCTTTAATCCATAACACGGCGTAGGCACAATCTCCAAAGCTGTTAGTGTGATTGTGTCCCAACCAAATGCTGATCAGAATAATAACTGATGAACAATGTCCAATTTGGCAGTTACCGGATCTTTTTTTGTAAGACTCATAACTGGTAAGGACTTCCCACAAATAGCGACACAAACTCGTCAACTTTATGCTAATATGGAAGAAGAGTGATGGCTTGCAGCTTGAGACAGCATACCACACCAATGACAACAAATGTGACAAGCATCCTCCGTTATGTAGATAACTATACCGTTACCTGCTAAGGATTTCATAATCCTCAACCCATCAAATATAAGGGGCAACAATGCAATGTGATAAGAAAATGCAACATCTCAAAATGTTATACAAACACAACCCAAGCAAATACTTATATAGTAGCAATCCATATCCATAGGAACATAATAAACCATGACATCCAGACACCAAACTGACGACACCACATGCAGCCAACCACATAAGGTATGCTGCACCACATGACAATTAACAGTTTTTAGACATTGACACTACGCATGCACTGACACACGATCACACCAGGCAAGCAAAAGGAACTTAATTGAAATATAATAGTAAGTGCAGCATGAGCGCAGCAGTAGAGCAGCACCGCCTCTTCACTCATCGTCCTCTTCCTCAGACTCCGCGCTCTGGAGCCACTCGATGAAGTGTTTGGCGTTCTTGACAACCTGGGAGTCCTTTCCAGCTGCAACAGCAGTATTGTACCAGTCCACGATGGTTTCCTCCTCCAGGATATCTCTGTCATACAGGGCTTTCAGGACAACAGGGACCTCCTTCAATGCCTCAGGGTTGCACTTGCCACCAAAAGCCTCAATGGCCTGAACCAGCAGGGTCTGGGCAGCCTCATCTGGCACAGCAACTTCAAGGTACTTCTTGTTCTTCACAACCTCCTTTGTGAATCCCTTGCTCACACCATCAAAGAGAGCCTCGAAGAGACCATTCATCACGTCCTGGGGAGGAAGGGTTGAGGAGGCCAGCACAGCCTTGAGCTGGGTAGGTGTCGGAGCACTTCCCAGGCTAGCCTTGATGTCTCCAACCAGTTCTTCATAGGGACTAGGCTTAGTGACAGCAGGTTTCTCATCAGGGATTTCTTTTGCTGAACCATTAGCAGTGCCATCTTTGTGTGTTGCCTGTTTCTTCTTCTTCTCAGTCTCCTCAGTGGACAGCATCACCATTTCAGCAGTTGCTGCACTCAGCTGCTCCTGCATGCGCTGCTTCGCAGCCTTGATAGAAGTGTCAGTCTGCCACTGGACATCATCATCATCCTCTTCCTCATCTGCAGGTGCATGGTCACCATCACGGCTGCGAGTTGGAGAGTTTGAGTGGTCCTCATCAGAGCCAGCAGCAGTAGCCTTCTTCTTTGAACCCTTGGCAGTGGACTCCTTGGAAGATGCACCCTTCTTCTTTGCATCCTTCTTCAGTTTCTTGTGCTCCTCGTCAGCAGCCTCACCTTCCTTCAGGCGTTCCTTCTCAGCTCTCCTCATGGCCTTCTTGTCTTTTCCTCCCTTCTTCTGTTCTGGTGGGTTTTTCAGGATGAAGGTTGTGAGCTTGTCCCTCATGTCAACATCTGAGATGAACCCACAGGCTGCACATTTCAGTGATATCATATGAGTCTTTGAGATGAGAATCTCAGTCTCAGGATTCCCACACCCATAACACTGGACAAACTTCTTGATGAATACCTCAAGGAGACCAGCCAGCTTTGCAGTATCATGAGCCCCGTTAACCAAGGAAATCCCTGTCTTTTCATCAAATTTGGACTGTGCACCAAGCTCACATCCAAAGTACTTGGTTGTATAGGAAGCTGGCCTGGCAAGTGCTTTTGCTATGTCAACCATGTTCACAACATTTGTCTTGATACCATTACCACGACCTTCTATCTTGGTAATCATTCTGGGCATCTTGTACCTGTAGAAGGCATCATCCCTGTTTGAAGCACCAATGTTTTGCAGCGCCATCTTGGATGTATTAAGTTGATGCTATCAGACGTGACAAATTCCTGAATCGAGAGTAGCTGCTGATCCTTCGAGAAAACCAAGCCGACTCTGAGCACCAGCAAATGACACCTCAGAACAAGGAAACCAGATGGGTTCTTGATGCATGCAGTGGAACGGAACCTTCTGCCTTTTCCTCGTCGCGCGAGAGTACTCTCCCAGCAATCCCAAATAAAGCAAAGATTGTTCAGACATAAAAGAAGTAGCAACGCCTAAACCCTCCACTTTGTCAGACTGCAGCAGAACAGTTGCTGCTACCTGGTAAGCACAAACAGAGGATTGAATATCAGAATGAGATCATACAACACCAATGTGGATGGGAAGTTGGGAACATCCAAGCTGAAAGTTCCATTGTAGGAAGGACAGCATATTACATTGTATGACAGAATAGCTAGTAATATGAACTGAGAGCAATTCAACCACACATACTGATGGGTAACTAAACAAAATGATTACACTATCACTCAGAACAAAACTTTCATGCACCTACCCAAATAACATACAAACAAAGCGAATATGATTTGGTTAAAAAGTATACATGGAGATCCCACCATTCATCTTATTATTGTGTCACTTAAGAAAATTGTATCTCCTGTATGAATCACTTTTAATTTGATAGCTCACCACCGAAGGAATCAATAAACTAATAACAGCTGGGAAATAATTCATAACCAATGAGTCCAAGTCATTACATCCCATGTGCAGAAGGACATAGTGGGTACAGAAAACCACCAACATATAAACAGAACTAGTACATAGGCGATTACTATCCTCAAGACTACAATTGGCCGACAAAAGATACATCATCATTGCCAAATATTAGACAATACAAGCTATCACAGATAATAAACCCAAACAATAATAAAAACCAAATTCCTACTCAAACAGAGCTAGTACGCACATATGCCCACCAACATAAACAACAACATAGTCAGCTGCGGGCAAATCGAAGTGCATAAATAAATATTTTAGTATCCCAAATATTGTCACCTATCCCAACAGAGCTAGCACACGAATCCACAACAAATCTACACTCACAGTTAAAAAATTCATTAATCTGGCATAAACTGAAATCGAACACAACAGATCATATTACATGAACTTTTAGGATCACAATCAATAACAGACCCCCCAACGCGAATATACAACAAATCTGTTGTACACAGTACACGGACAGTTGAAACAAATTCATTAATCCGGCATAAACCAAAATCTGACCACGATCTAATCCGGGTGGTTTGTGTTACCCCAGGGGAGGACCCAGTAAAGGACATGGATGTAATAATTTTTGCAAAGCAATCGAAGTTAGTAGCATGCATATACATCTGTAATTAGATCCAGATCCGATTACGAAGTATGTTAGGGTTAACTACGAATTACGTTCAAGGTTTGGGTGCACGGCTTCGCACAGCAGGAAGGGAGGACAAGAGGAGGGAATACCTGGTGTCCTCGCTGACCAAGGGTGGCCAGTGGCGAGGTAGTAGAGCAGCGACGGTGGCGGGGACGCCGGGGCTGCAGAGGGCGGACGCCGGGCCGGAGCTGGTCGCGAGGACGATGGGCTCTAGGGTGCGTGCTCGACCGAGCGTAGTCTCTTCTCCGGGTTGCGGCGCGGCGAGCGGAAGCGGATGCAGGAGATCAGATGCGGGCGAGACGAGTTCAGGGCTTCAGGCGGCGGGCGAGGGTCGACCAAGGTGCGGTATCTATAGAGAGAGAGGGAGAAGGATCCAGCAGCGAATCTGAGAGAGAGAGACCGATGTCATCACGGCTGGGACTCGGACCCACCCACCAGACAGACGTCCGACTAACCTACGCCCAACCACAGAGCCGCGCACGATACAAGAGACTGTCATCAAAATTTTCTGAGTTCCCCTTGCTGCCATCAAATAAAAATTTTATTTCCTTTGCTGCCATTCCATTAATGTTCACTTATATGGCTATTAGGTTCCAATGTTCCATGCATAAATGATGGTTTTATCATCCAAGTTACTATAAAATTTTGGTATTTCTTTAGATGCCACTGCAGCATATTTTCATGTATTCCCCTAGGTACCATTGTATTGAATATTTATTTATTCTATAAATGAAACAAATGTTTATTTGACGAGAAAAGAGTGAATAAAAATACATGTAGAACACGTTTTCTATTATTTACATGACTAAGGCAGCCATTTAATTGGTCATTCGATACACATGAATGACACATAGGGTGTGTTTAGATCCAAAAAATTTTAGGTTTTGGGCATTGTAGCAATTTCGTTTTTATTTGGTAATTAGTGTCTAATTATGGACTAATTAGGTTTAAAAGTTTCGTCTCGCGATTTCTCATCCAACTGTGCAATTAGTTTTTTTTCATCTATATTTAGTACTCCATGCATGTGTCGTAAGATTTGATGTGACGGATACTATGCAAAAAATTTTGGGAACTAAACGGGGCCATATTTAGCTCATTTGGCTCGTCAGATCAGTTCTGATTCTGATTGGAAAACAGAGAAACGCTGCCGAACATATTAGCTGTCAATTGATTCACCTTCGAAACAGCTATAGCCTGGTTCACGTGATTTCGTTTCTAGTTTCTCTTATGCATCAGGCCATAATATATTTTTTTCTACTTACCCTTTTTAAATGCAAAAAATGTAATAGGTTATAATTAGATTATTCTTCATCCACAAAAAATTCTAAATTTTTTAAGTGTATTTTATTTATATTTTTATGTATTTAGAGTCAAAATCCAGACTGCCAGCCAAACAATTCTATGAAAGTGATTCTAATCCATCACTTGAAATGTTGAAAGTTCTAGATATGGCTAGAGGGGGAGGGGTGAATAGCCTATTAAAATTTTCTACAACAACACTTAGGCAAACTTGTTAGAATAAAACACGGCGTAAAATAAGTTTGCACTAGCACTACTAGGGTCGGCAAGCCACCTACCACAAGTCTAATTACTAGCAAGATATATCCTATGTCACACACAAGAGCTAGAAGACTAGTGCTACAAGACTAAGCTACACAAACTAAACTAGAATCTCTACTCTGCAAGAATGTAAAGAAAGTAATGCAAAGCTAGAGATAGGAAGGTTATACTGCCGCGAAGAGAGAGCCAATGAGATAGCCAATCAAACCCAAGATGAATCTTCGGTAGAGAGACAATGAGACACAATATTTTTTACCGAGGTTCACTTGTTTGCCAATAAGCTAGTCCTCGTTGTAGCGATACACCTACTTGAAGGTTCACGCGCTAATTGACATCACACGCCAAACCCGTCATCGGGTGCCGCAAAACCAACACAAGATAGGGATCCACAAGCTACGAGCAATCCACTAGAGATACCTTTTGCGAACTCCTGCGAGGAAGGTTCAAGAACCCCTCACAATCCACCGATCGGAGCCGGAGACAATCACCTTCCTCCGCTCAACGATCCTCGTCGCTCCAAGCCGTCTAGGAGGTGGCAACCTCCAAGAATAAGAAGAACTCCCGCGACGATGACGATCACCAAGTGTCACTAGTATGCAATCAATCAAGCAATGCACTTGGTTCACTCAATCTCTCATGAATATGTCAAGTGTATCAAAGAGATGAGTGGTGGAGGCTCTCACAAATGAGCCCTAGTGTGTGAGTGATGAAAATGTGCAAGAGAGTTGCCTAAGGGCCAACCATACCACCTTATATAGCCACACACACAACTAGCCGTTTAGCCCCCTCAAAACACTTACTGCGCCACCTCCGGACGCTAGCAACAGTGGGAGGTCCGGACCATCAACAGCGTCCGGACTTCCCTTCACAGCAGAGACAACTCCTTTGTTTACCACTCCGGACGCGACCTCCGGACGCGCGCAACGCACCGTCCAGACCAACGGCCACGCGTTCGGTCGCCTACCGATCAAACGGCTCCTTTTCCCACGCACGCGACAGCCTGCCACACATCTCTGGACGCGACCAACAGTGCGGGTCCGGACCAACGCTCACAGCGTCCGGACCCCAGCAAAGAGGTTCCAGAGAGCGCAAAACACTCCGGACGCCGTCCAGACTCGCCTGTCCGAACGCGCACTAGCGTCTGGATCTTCTTCCAGAAACCAGCAGAGAGCACCAGCACTCCGGACGCGCGTCCGGAGTCTAGCGTCCAGACCTTGGCTCACAGCAAGGACTACCTGGGGTATGCGTCCGGACGCATACGCGAAAGTACGAACCACTCAAACCCTAGCGTCTGGATCTCAAAACTTGGTCCAAACTGCCTCCAACTTCTTCCAAGCTTCCAAGGAACTAACACTAAGTGATCTCAACACTTGTGCACGTGTGTTAGCTTTTAGTTCACATTTATCTTGAAATTAGTTGGTTGTTTCACTAGTTCAATTGATTTTATATGCAATGCAGAGAACCTAGTGGCATATGATAACCGTAATCAAACACAAGAGCTCCCTCGATAGTACGGATATCTATCCTAAATGTGATCACACCCTCTATGGTGTCTTGATCACCAAACCGAAAATGGATTCCTGTTTCACCTTTGCCTTGAATCCTTTTTTCCATTTTCCTTTGCACTTCACCTCCACCATTTTAGAGCCTTGCAATCATCACCTTTGATCCATTAGCCCCATCACATGGCATATAACAACCTATCTCATGATTCACACTTAGAGATCAAGGTTAGTACTTAGGTAGGTTTCATCAATTACTCAACGAAACACATGGGGACTCTCAATCTCCCCCTTTTTGATAATTGATGACAACCTTTCTATAAAGATATGAAATATAATCATTTTGAACTTGAGTTGCTTGTTCTAGCATTTTGATCAAAGATTTTAGATTTGGACAAGTCACACAAATTCGGTTTGGTAGTTATTAGCTCCCCCTACATATGTGCTTCTAGAGTTTGGTTCAAGTTTAGCACATATGCATAGATAGACAATGTGGGAGAGTAAATATCTACCAAATGATGCTAAGGTTTAAGAGTAGACCTTTGAAGCGTGATACCATCGGAGTGTGGAATTTGAATCACCCTTAGCACCATGATAAGCTAGACATCAAGTAAACACTAGAAACCCCGTGAGATCAACATTAAGAGCAAGGTTTCTAGATACCACTTGAAAGGCACACACATCTAGCTTACCACCTATGCATGCTAGTTGATCAATCAACATTCAATTTGTATCACTAGCAAAACACCATACAAGCACGAATATTTGAATTTAAGTACTTGTGCAACAATACATATGAGAATGCAAGCATTCAAATGCAACAAAGTGTTCATGAGCTTGCTCCCCCTACTTGTGTGTTTCTTTTTAAAATTGATTTTTCATTTTCTTCCCTTTATCTTTAAAATTCTCCCCCTTACACATTTCTCCCCTTTTGGTCAACTTTTATATCTTTCCACAATTTCTCCCCCTTTGTTATTAAATTGACATAAAAAGGTGGGACCAACTATAGATATTCAAGTTTTACTCCCCCTTAGTGTGAGATAGGGTGAAAGATTACCAACTTTGGTTTGAACTAAGCTACATACCCAAGATATTTAATTCGGTTTAAACCATAGACAAGCTTGTTCACACATGCTAAGATGGTTATCTTGCCTATGTTGAATTAAACACTTAAGGTTCATAGACCTAGATCAAACATTAGGATTGCAAGCCCATCAACATGTCATATGCTACCACTAGATCATATCAAGTCATAGAAACAATAGTGGTACCATATAATCATCAAAATTATTTTGATTTTCATGAATGAGCCTAGAAGCATGAGTGATGTCGATATGCTCTACACAAGTCCTAGCAAAGTATGCATGAATGCTCTCAAATCAACTTATACCTTGCTTTGTCGAAGTAGAGGCATGTCATATAAGTGGGGGTGCATCAACTCATGTTTGAGAAATCAAGTATGTTCAACTCATTCCTTATCTTGCAAAACCTCTTTTCATCTAGTGGCTTGGTGAAGATATCGGCCAATTGATCATCGGTGCCCACACTCTCTATTGAAATGTCCCCTTTCAATTGATGATCTTTAATAAAATGGTGGCGGACATCAATATGCTTTGTTCTTGAGTATTGAACCGGGTTGTTGGTTAGCTTGATTGCACTTTCATTGTCACATAGCAATGGCACCTTCTTGAATTTGACTCCAAAATCATTCAAAGTAGCTTTTATCCAAAGTATTTGTGCACAACAACTCTCCGCACTAATGTATTCGGCTTCGGCGGTAGAGAGTGCCACACTATTTTGCTTCTTTGATGACCATGAGACAAGTGATCTTCCAAGTAATTGATATGTGCCCGATGTGCTCTTTCTTTCTATCTTGCAACTCGTATAGTCCGAGTCGGAGTATCCAATTAACTCAAAGTTTGATCCTTTAGGATATCACAACCCAACATTTGATGTATGCTTTAAATATTTCAATATCCTCTTTGTGGCCTTCAAATGACTCTCTCTAGGAGATGCTTGAAATCTTGCACACATGCATACACTAAACATGACATTCGGTCTTGATGCGGTCACATAGAGCAAGCTACCAATCATTGATCTATATAGCTTTTGATCTACCATGTTGCCACTAGCATCACTATCTAAGTTGCCATTTGTTTCCATTGGTGTGCTAATTGACTTTGCTTCATCTAGATTGAACTTCTTGAGCATGTCTTTGATATACTTGTCTTGACTTACAAATGTGTCATTCTTCATTTGCTTGACTTGAAGACCAAGGAAGTAACTAAGTTCACCAAGCATAGACATCTCAAATTCTTTTACCATCATATTGCCAAATTCCTCACAAGATTCTTGATTGGTTGATCCAAAGATAATGTTATCAACATAGATTTGCAACACAAACAAGTCCTTGCTAATCTTCTTGGTGAAGAGGGTAGTGTCAACCTTTCCCATAATGAATCCCTTAGAGAGGAGAAAGTCCCTCAACCTCTCATACCATGCTCTAGGTGCTTGCTTCAAGCCATACAATGTCTTTTTAAGCTTGTACACATGGTTAGGTTTCTTGTCATCTTCAAAACCGGGTGGTTGTTCAACATATACCAATTCATTGATGTATCCATTGAGAAATACACTCTTCACATCCATTTGATAGAGCTTGATGTTGTGAGCACAAGCATAAGCCAATAGAATCCTTATTGCTTCTAGCCTTGCAACGGGTGCATATGTTTCTTCAAAGTCAAGACCCTCTACTTGAGTGTAACCTTGTGCAACTAGTTTTGCTTTGTTCCTCACCACTATGTCTTCTTGATCTTGTTTGTTGCGAAAGACCCATCTTGTGCCAATAACATTGTAATTCTTTGGTCTCTCAACTAGCTCCCAAACTTGATTTCTAGTGAAGTTGTTGAGCTCTTCATGCATAGCATTCACCCAATCAATATCTTGCAAAGCCTCTTCAATCTTGGTTGGCTCAATAGATGATACAAATGAGTAGTGTTCACAAAATAAAGCCAATCTTGATCTTGTTTGCATACCTCTTGTGATATCTCCAATAATATGATCCTAAGGATGATCCCTTGCAATAGATGTAGGTTGGAGTGTTGGAAGTTGATTGCTTGTACTTGGTTGGTCATTGGATTGAGATGATGAACTAGCCTCTTGTTGATCTTGAGTTGGAGAGGATGAACTAGCTTGATTATCATTAGATTTCTCATTGGATGGAGCATGCACTTGATAGTCATTGTCTTGCTCTTCATCCACTTGCCTTGGCCTAATGTCCTCAATATCCATATTCTTCATTGCATTGGCCAATGGTTCACCTCTCACATCATCATGATTGTCATTTTCATCTTGAGAGCCTTGTGTTTCATCAAACTCTACATCATGTACCTCCTCAACTATGCCATGAGTAAGATTCCATACTCTATATGCTTTTCTTGAAGTTGAGTAACCAAGTAGGAAGCCTTCATCACATTTCTTCTCAAATTTGCTCAATCTTGCACCTTTCTTCAAAATATAGCACTTGCAACCAAACACTCTAAAGTATGCAATATTTGGCTTTCTTCCATTCAATAGCTCATAAGGTGTCTTCTCAAGCATCTTGTGGCAATAGAGTCGGTTGCTATAATAGCAAGTCGTGTTGATAGCTTCGGCCCAAAAAGAATCACTCACATTGTATTCACTAAGCATAGATCTTGCCATATCAGTGAGTGTCCTATTCTTCCTCTCAACAAGCCCATTTGATTGAGGTGTATACTTGGCCAAAAATTAATGTTTGATTCCATATTCATCACATAGCTCATCAACTCTTGTATTCTTGAACTCACTACCATTGTCACTTCTTACTTTCTTGATAGTTGTTTTAAATTCATTTTGGCATCTCTTGACAAAGATCTTGAATGTATCAAATATGTCACTCTTGTCACTCAAGAAAAATACCCATGTATATCTAGTGAAGTCATCAACTATCACAAAACCATATTTATTTCCACCAATGCTTGTATATGCGGTTGGCCCAAACAAGTCTATGTGCAAGAGCTCAAATGGTTTGCATGTACTCATCATGCTCTTACTAGGGTGAGTGTTTCCAACTTATTTGCCGGCTTGACAAGAGCTACATAGCTTATCTTTCTCAAAGACCATATCATTCAAGCCTCTAACTAGATCATGTTGTCAAGTTTGTTCAATTGCCTCATCCCCAATGACCAAGCCTTCTATGCCATAACCAACCCATGCTAGATTTGGATAGCAAGCAAGTTGACAATTGAGTTTTACTAGCATTGAAATCAACCAAGTATAGATTCTCATATCTAAAGTCTTTGAATATCAAGTTAGAGCCATCTACACTTATGATCTCTACATCATCAACTCCAAAGATGCATTTGAAACCAAGATCACAAAGTTGAGCTACGGATAGCAAGTTGAAGTTCAATCTCTCTACTAGCAACACATTGGATATGCTCATGTCATTGGATATTGCAATTTTACCAAGCCCTTTGACCTTGTCTTTGCCATTATCACCAAATGTGATAGAATCAACCCTATTACAATCATTTTTCTTGATAGAGTTGAACATTCTTGAATCTCCGATCATATGTTGAGTGCACCCACTATCAAGCACTCAATGCCTCCCTCCGGTTTTATAATTGACCTACAAAACAATTCAATTCTTCTTAGGTACCTGTTAACACTGGATTTTGGTACGCCTAGGAACATGACAGGTGGGCCAGTGCATAGTAAATTTGCAGGGACGAGTGTCCGGAGCGTTCGGCAAGTAATCGTGCGGTCGGCTAATTTCCAAAGATTCGGCAAGTGTCCATGCAGTCGGCTAATTTCCAAGGGTTTGGCAATTGATCGTGCAGTCGGCTATTCTGAGAAAGGGCGGTTTTCCGTTGAAGAAGCGACAAAAGCGGCAAGCAAAAACCGATTGGGTAACGAAGATCGCGACAATTAAAGCAGTGAAGACTTTGAAGGAAACTAAAGTTAAAGATGTCATGTTTTCCTTTGATATTTTTATAGTCGTGTCCTTTTAGGACTCATGTCATGACCAGGGTATAAATATAAACCCTTGGCCATTGTAAAAACTGTTCACAACCAATTCAATACAACCGGCCCCGTGCCAACTTCGAGTCCTTTGTCGTGTCGTCGAGTTCTTCGAGAGGAGCCATCGATCCGTCGACCTCCGTAAGTCCCGACAACCTTGTTATCATGTCTAGTATCATGCGGTGGATTTAGATGTTGATGCAAGTAGTCTTGTTTGTTTTCAATGATCATGCGGCGGATCCTTGCTTGACAATCAAGAAGTCTTTGCTTATGTTTCGTTTATGAGTAGATACCGTGCGGCAGGCATTTGCTCAATATGCTTAGCAAAAGCAAGATAGTTATCGGCTCTATTAGATTTGGCAAGATCTAGTAGATTCACTAAGTTATCACGTGTTGCATGTTTTTAGATATTTTATATATTTGTAACACTCTTTTTGCCCAATCTAGATTGATACGGTTCGGCTTTATTCTTTATCATAGATCTATTTATGCTCTAATAGTTATTCATGTTATCTCTATAAATAGATCTCACGTTTATAATAGCCGAATTAGTTTAACCTAGATTGCTACGTGTTGCGGGTTCATGCATGTTAATTACGCTTAAGCTTTGATAAGGTTAGGTATCGTGCGGCAGATACAAGCTTTAAATTAGTTTGATCGTGTTAGATTACCTGTTCCTTCATCATGGACCCCAACTCGGTTGGATTGCCGAGCTTGGTTATGCTTTAACTCACAGTTAATTATGATTCGTTCACACATACTTTTCTCATGCATGCATGTTCGGCTATTAATGCTTTACGTACTTTATGTTTGTTTTAGCCGAATGATCTATAAGATTTGTTGGCAAACAGCTTCTATAGTTGTATGTCGTCGTAAGTGGCGTATATATGGAACTGTCTGGTCTCACCCGGCATGTTCCAGTTTTGTATCTAATAATTTTATCCCTTGTTAGTTTCAGGTCAAACTGACTGGCACGTCTCCGGATTTCGAAACACCCGGGTAGTCGATTGAAGCCACGCTTTCCGGCTTGTGTTAGGCACAGTACGCCATATTTTGTGTCAACACACCTTTTGGCACGCCCAGTGGGACCACACATTTCAAGATGCCCGAATTCGAGAATAACCAGGTTCTGGACGTGACTATGGATGAGTTGCCAGAAGACCTGAGGAATACGGTCCAGCAAGCATGTGATGAGTTTCAACACAAGTGCTTGATGTCCTTTTCAAAGAATAAAAGCAACAAGGTTTTTCAGATGCAGTCGCTCCCGAGGACTCTCCTTCCACATCAGACTGATTACACAGAAGAGGAAGATGCTCGGAAGCTGACCGAAGTGGTTTACAAGGTCATGAGTGACACTATGAGAAATCACCATACGGCTTTCTTGAACACCTTTCGCACGATCATGGTCAGTACTTTCGGTCCATCCACTGATAAGTGCTTTGAGGAAGTTGCTGGTCCGATGCAGGGACCGACATTGTTCCATGTCCCAAAATACCAGGAGAAAACTGCTGAGGATAACGGAGCGCCTAGCATGAACCAAGGTGGGACGGTTTCTCACCAGAAACAAGAACCTCCCATGACTTATGGCCAGCTCGCGTTCGCTGCGTCAGGAAACGTCCCACAATCGGCTTTTAAGGTGTCCCCAACAGCGAACAGATTGCAGAAGAATATGTATGGAGACGGATATCAAGAGTTTGCCGATTACAATGCTATTGATGCTCTCCCAAATCCAGGGTATAAAAAATCAGTAGGGTTGCCTTTTGAAGGGCAAGCACATGGAGCTCCAAATTCAAATATTGATGTTATCATGCACAGGATGGCAGACATGATGCAGAATCAGTTTGGCTTAAAGCCAAAGAACCAATCCTATGCATACAAGTCCCCTTATCCAGAGTGGTATAACCGAGTGGCACTTCCTCCGAGGGTGAAGCCTCCCACATATTTGACCAAGTTTTCTGGTCAGAATGATATTAGCACCATATAACACATCAGCCGATACTTGATGCAGCTTGGAGAGGCGTCTGCAGATGAAGCTTGGAGGATTCGGTATTTTCCGTTGTCCCTGACAGGGCCAGCTTTCACGTGGTTCACATCTCTGCTGACAAATTCTATTGGTACGTGGGCAGAATTAGAGCAGAGATTCCATGCATATTTCTTTACAGGGACTAATGAGAAAAAGCTAGTTGACCTTATGAGCTTGAGGCAGAAGGTTAATGAAATACCCCAGGAATATCTCCGTAGGTTTAGAGAGACCAAAAACCTCTGGTATTCCTTAAATCTGCCAGATAACCAATTGCCAGGGATGGCAATAGCAGGCATGCAGCCGAATGTCAGGGAGAAGCTGTTCGGCATGGATTTTGATGACCTTGGTCAGTTGTCGCAGCGGTTGGCGATGATGAGCAATCAGGCTCAAGGGTTCAGGAGAGACAACCGCTTCCAGAAGGGTGATGTGGCTAGCGAGATGTATCAAAGTTTCCTGGAAGAAGCAGTAGAGTACGATGATGAAGATGAGATAGCCATAGCCGAATTGGTCTAGGCGAAAGAGCCGACTCAGGTTAGTCAACGATGGTTGAGGCAACAGAAGGGTACTTATGACTTTGATGTCTCTAAGTCAGACAAGCTGTTTGAGTTGTCGTTAAGAGAGGGACGCATCAAATTGCCAGAAGGGCACCCCATGCTACGCCCTGAAGGGGTAAAGGACAAGAAATTTTGCGGCTATCACAATACTAATTCTCATTCCATCAATGATTGCCGAGTATTCAGGGTGCGAATCCAGAAGCCTATTCAGGAGGGGTATTTGAAGTTTGACGGTAAGATGAAAATTGATGCGAATCCTTTTGCGCAGAAGACGATGTCTTTCTCCATGAACATGGTTGCCATAGAAGACCCCAAAGCACAGTTTCCTGAGGACGATCGGCATTTAAAAATAGGCAGCTCTAAAGATCGGCGAGGCAAGAGATTTGCCGATCAGAAGTGGGTCCAATATGAAGAAGGCGTTGATGAGGAAGAGCACCATGAATATGTGTGGCAGAAGGGACAATGGTGCCCACCAGGACTGAGGAAGAGCCAGAAGAGGAAAGTGCAGCGCTTGAGGAACAGAGAGTTGGCACAAACAGTTGCTGACAAGAAACTGATGTGGCGTCCTAAGAAAAAGCCTGATGAGCAAGATCGTTTGGCTGATGCATGCATGGCTTTCTTCATCCCATCAGATTTCATAACTCCCGAAATCCAAAACATCCAAGAGGAAGTGTACTCAGATTTCGATGAAAGCGATTGTCATCAATAAATCGGCTAAGCATCGACATTTGAAGGCGCTTTACGTGAAGGGATATATCAATGGCAAGCCTCTGACCAAGATGCTTGTTGATGGAGGAGCTGTCATCAATATTATGCCTTATACCACTTTTAGGAAGCTCGGGATGACTAATAAAGAATTGTTGAAAACTGACTTAGTGCTCAGGGACTTTGCTGGTAATCCTTCTGACACCCAGGGAGTTGTACACATCGAATTGATGATTGGATCAAAAACTTTGATCACTACCTTCTTTGTCATTGATGACAAGGGGGCATATAGTCTGCTCTTGGGAAGAGATTGGATCCATGCTAACTGCTGCATACCCTCAACCATGCATCAGGTTCTCATTCAATGGATTGGGGATGATGTTGAAATTGTTCATGCTGATGATTCGGTAAGTGTTGCTGCCGGAGAGCCTGCCTACTGGGAGTATGATGGCGTTGATTGTTTCTCTGGAAAGATCTAGGGAGAAGGTCCCGTGAATGTCTCTAACAAGGAACAACAGTCGATCCAAGCAGTAGGCTCTCATAGCAATTTTTAATGGGGAACCCAATCGATTGCAATAAAGGAAAGTTGGGACGTGGCTTTATGTCGGCCGATAAGCTAGAGGAAATAAATGTTGGTGATGATGTCAAACCAAGGCCGATGTATATCAGTGCTAATATGAACCCAGAGTATAGATTAAAGTTGATAGACCTTCTAAAAGAGTTCAAAGATTATTTTGCTTGGGATTACACAGAGATGCCCTGACTGGATCATTCTATTGTTGAGCAACGATTGCCGATTAAGCCTGGGTATCGTCCTTACAAACAACCTCCGCGGAAAATTTTCAAAGAGGAGGTACTGGCCGATGTGAAAAAAGAAGTTGAAAGATTATTAGAAGCAAATTTCATTCGGCCATGCAGGTATGCAGAATAGATTTCAAACATAGTTTCAGTGTACAAGAAAAATGGAAAGATGAGGGTCTACATTGACTTTAGAGATCTCAATAAAGCCGCTCCAATGGATGGTTACCCAATGCCGGTTGCCAATTTGCTTGTCGATGCAGCGACTGGTTATGAAGTCATCAGTTTTATGGATGGTAATGCTGGCTATAACCAAATCTTTATGGCAATAGAGGATATTTCAAAGACAACCTTCAGATGCCCTGGTCATATTGGATTATTTGAGTAGGTCGTCATGAGTTTTGGTTTAAAGAATGCCGATGCAACTTATCAGAGAGCCATGAACTATATTTTCCATGAGTTGATCGGCAAGATTGTGGAGATCTATATCGATGACGTGGTGGTCAAGTCTAGAAATCACGAGGGACATTTAGCCGATTTAAGGAAAACCTTAGAGTGCACTAGGAAGCATGGCTTGAAGATGAATCCGAACAAGTGTGCCTTTGGGGTCTCGGCTGGTGAGTTTTTAGGATTTCTAGTCCATAAAGGAGGGATCGAAGTCGGTAAGAAGAGCATGGAAGCGATAGACAAGGTTATCCCTCCAACTAATCTCACAGAGTTGCAATCACTGCTTGGCAAGATTAATTTTGTAAGAAGATTCATATCTAATTTATTAGAAAGAGTTTTGTCTTTCTCTCCGCTGTTAAAGCTTAAAAAGGATCAAGAATTTGTATGGGGTGACGTACAACAAAAGGCTTTTGATGAGATCAAATAATACATGAAGGCGCCACCTGTGTTGGTACCTCCACAGCTTGACAAGCCTTTTAAGTTGTACGTGGCAGCCGACAACCTGACAATAGGGTCGGCCCTCATGCAAGAGTTTGAAGGAAAGGAAAGAGTGATAGCTTACCTTAGCCGAAAGCTGCTAGATCCAGAGACAAAGTATTCGGCTATGGAGAAACTTTGTCTGTGTGTGTATTACTCATGTACCAAATTTCGGCACTACTTGTTGAATGCCGAATGTGTGGTAGTTTCTGAATTTGATGTAATAAAACATATGTTATCAATGCCAATTTTAAACGGAAGAATTGGCAAATGGATTTTGGCTTTATCAGAATTTGAATTAAAATACGAATCGGCAAGGGCGGTAAAGGGTCAAATTATTGCTGACTTTATTACCCAACATCGTGATCCTTCTGCTAACATGATAAGTATTGCACCTTGGACTTTGTTTTTTGATGGTTCATCTTGTAGCAAAGGTAGTGGTGCTGGCATTCTCTTGATCTCTCCACGAGGGGTGACTTTTAAGTATGCCATCCCTATTGAATTCCATGTTACTAACAATCAAGCTGAGTATGAAGCACTGCTTAGAGGACTTCGGTTTCTTGTTGAAATAAAGGTTGTTGCTGTTGAGATCTTTGGAGATTCTGAGTTAGTAATTAATCAATTGATCGGTCAATATGAATGCAAGAGTGATATATTAAGAGAATATTATGAAGAATGCCGAGAGCTTTTGAAGAATTTCTAGGTGGCAACCTTGCATCATATCCCTAGGGGGCATAATGAAGAAGCAAATAAACTAGTTCAAACTGCTTCGGGATACCGAGAGGATCAAGAGATTAATGTTGTGGATGAGAATCGGGCAATTGATGACTGAAGAAACGAGATTGCCGATTACTTAAAGAATCCATCACAGAAGGTCTCCCAAAAACTCAGGTACAAAGCTCTCAAGTTCGTGCTCCTTGATGACCAGTTGTACTACAAATCCATAGATGGGGAACTCCTCAAATGTTTGAATCAAGAAGAAGCCAGAAAACTGATGTATGAAGTGCACGAAGGAGTGTGTGGTGCGCATCAATCGGCTTACCAGATGAAGTGGATGATTAGAAGAACTGGTTATTTTTGGCCAACTATGCTTGAAGATTGTTTTGAATATTACAAAGGGTGTCAGGATTGTCAGAAATTTGGTAATATTCAGAGAGCTCCAGCATCGGTTATGAACCCAATTATCAAACCTTGGTCGTTTAGAGGATGGGGCATAGATTTGATTGGTCAAATTCATCCTCCTTCTAGCAAAGGACATAAGTTTGTACTGTTGGCCACAAATTATTTTACAAAGTGGGTTGAAGTTATTCCTTTGAAGAAGGTTACGTCAGAGAACATGGTCAATTTTGTTAAGGAGCACATAATTCACAGATTCGGGATTCCTCAGACTATAACGACAGATCAGGGAACTCAGTTTACTTCGTTTGAATTTTGTGATTTTGCTGAAGAGATGGGAATCAAGTTGTACAATTCTTCTCTTTATTATGCACAAGCTAATGGCCAAGCCGAAGCATCAAATAAAATCATGATAAAGATTATCCAGAAGAAGATTGATGAAAAGCCGAAAAAGTGGCATTCGGTTCTTAATGAAGCTTTGTGGGCTTATCGAGTGGCTTGTCATGGATCTACGCAAACATCTCCCTACGAGTTGGTTTATGGGCATCATGTTGTGTTACCGTGGGAATTGCAGTCAGATTCGAGGCGAGTGGCCTTGCAAAATGATTTAAGGAAACAAGATTACAAGGATCTGATGATGGACGAGTTAGAGGATTTGCATTTAGTTCGTCTGAAAGCATTGGGAAATATTGAGAAAAACAAATTACGTGTTGCCAGATATTATAACAAAAAGGTCAAAGAGAAGCAATTCGCAGAAGGAGATTTAGTTTGGAAAACTATACTGCCGATTGGGACAAAAGATAAGGCATTCGGCAAATAGTCTCCGAACTGGGAAGGACCTTTTCGGATAGTGAGACGTGTGCCTGGTAATGCGCATATATTAAAAACTCTACTGGGAGAAGAGTTTACTAGAGCTATTAATGGAAGGTTTCTCAAGCAATTCCATCCCAGTGTTGAGGTTGGTGCATAAACAGACTTAAGGAGATTTGTACACAAAATAGCCGAAATGGAGACATCGCCTTTAGCCGAAAAAAATACTCTGAGAGTTCAGAGAATAGCCGACGCGGTATGTGTCGCCTTTAGAGTAAAAAAATATAAACACAATCATGCAGTTCAGGCAGCATTCCTCAAATTTGCTATTTCAGAAAGATTCAAAGAGGAAAAGACAAGTGGAAATCACAAATTAGATTTCATAGGATAAGTATTTTTTACAAAGACTTCCTAGATACAAACTACTCCTCAAACAACTTGTTGAGGACACATTGGGCGTCTGTGGCTTGAGCAAGGATGGTTGCATGGTCCTCATAACTATCCAGAAGATCATCGATGTCTTCGACGTCTTCTAGAGGCACGCCACCACGGAAGCCGACTGGAATGAAGGAGAGATCTTCACGCCGCTGGGTGGACATTGCCGCCAACCCTAGAGCTACGCCGTGGTGTACGCCTTGGATGACGGCCTAATCTATATGACTGTCTGCATCATCAAGGCGTGCCTCGGCGGTTTCTCCCTAGGCATTCACCTTGTCGGCAATCTTGTTCGCCGCAGTCTTTAGGCGCTCAACCTCTGTAGAGAGCACTAAACAGAGAATACGAATCGGGTGAACAAGATGGAATCAGAAAAGGGAGTTCGAGCGCGTTTATTTTTACTAACCGGTAATGGCGTCGCAGAACTGCTTCCGCTGGTTCTCCCACTCGAGTTGGTCGATGTCGTATTGTTTGGAGATCTTCTCTAGCTCTCCTCGGGCCTTGTCCCTTTCACCCTTGAAAGTGACCGCCTCTGCGTGGGTGTAGGGGACATCCATGGCACCCGAATCCAAATCCCAAGGTTGGGAGTGGTAGGAGCCTGAGGACCTGGAGGAACCAGATGATGGAGTCCCCAGTTGAGATGTTGTCGCAGGAGGAAAGGGAATGCTCTGGCTGGTGGAGATCACCCTGATCCTGATAAGTAAGAAACAAAGATCAGGACTAGAAAGGTGAACAAGGAGCAGAACTGCAAGGGGGCAAGAAGCCGATTCTCACCCGCGTTGCCGATTATGCCATGCTCGACTTCCTTCAGCTTCTCCTTCGGCATGACACTTGCCACGGTTATCACCTCCGTCCATTGCTACTGTAGAGGTTAGCTTTTCCTCTGGGTTGACCTAGGCGAAGAAAGTGAAGAGGTGGAGATGAAAATGCTTGACTGGAAGTGTTGGCAGAGGCGGAAGAAGGAAGGTTTATTTATAAGCCGATGAGAATACCAAACGACGAATTAGGGTTTTTCCTTTTTGGATGGGCCATTACTGGGCTGGGCCAGGCTCGGATAAATCAAGAGTCACTCGGCTGTGTCCCCAAATCGGAAGAACGAAGTGCAATCAGCTATCAAAGAGCTAGAGGCAATCGGCTATGATCTAATCGGAAAATAACCGAAGCCGATTATGTTATCATACAAACAGGACTATATAGAAATGAACAGTAGAGACATCCAATTGTTCAGAGACAAAATGAGTCATGGTTAAACTATTACAAGTCGTATTTCTATTAGTTCAGAAGCTGATTAATGGCATCTAGGGTCTCGGTCCTGATTCGGCTAACATTGTCTAGCACTTTCTGGTCTTCATTTTCAGAGCTCTGAATGTTGGACAACTTTGCTTTGAGTTGTTGGTCTTCTTTGAGGACAGTTGACATCCTTGATGAAATTGCCTCTATGGAGTTTGGCAAATCTGCTATCTTAGCTTTGTGAGACTGAATTCTGGCATTCAGTTCGGCTAACTGAGCCTCCAGCCTGATTTTCTCATCCTCCATGACTTTCAGCTCAGGCTCCAAAGTTGCCAGTGAATTCTTGGCAGTTTGAATTTGAGAATGCAAGGCTTTGGCTTCTTGCTTTTTTAGAGACCTATTGTTCTGCAAGACAGTCCTGGAGGCTATGTTTTTATTTGCCCTCTTCACCACAGTAAAATAATCATCAAGGTTGGCTGCAGATTCCAGAGAGGCCTTAAGGACAGGTGGAAGGTCTTGGTTGATGAGCTCAAGAAGATCTTTTATTTGATCTGAATCTTGGACCAAAATGTTGATGTCCTTGTTCAGCAAATTAGCTATATCCTTCAGCCGAGCTTGATTTTCCACTGACAAAGTTTGCTGGGAGGTGGCTTCTTCACCCTTCTCACTCATGTAATCCTCAATAGCAAAAGAGTAACTAGTAATCGGTTTGGTAGTGTTCTTGAAAAAGGAAAAGTGTTAGCCGACTGGATAAGTGTACTAAAAGAATAGCTTGAGGCAAAATATTACCTGTTGTGTTGGGCAATCATTAGGATAGGTCGTGTCCTGCTCTGGTTGAGGGCTTGACTGGGTATTCAAGGATGGTGAGCCTGGAGCTGGACCAGAGGAGTGCTCTTTTGCTAGATTATCTAGCATTTCATCTATTTCAATGATGCAGATGATAGAGCATAAGAACAAAAAATAAATGCTATATAAAGAGAGGGAAGTGATTAGCCGAATAATACCAATATGTTTGAAGGCTTCATGGACATCTGTGCTTTCGGCTTCATGAACTTCTATATTTTCAGTTTCATGAATCTTTGCATCCTCAGTAGAGGTTTGAAGAGGGATACCCACTGTTGTCGAGGCATTGCTTGATCCAGGGATGTCAACGTGTGGCTGCAGTAGAGATAATTGATATAAAATAGTCAGAGTTATTGCCAAGTGAAATTTATTACCGAATAGAAGATTCATACCTTGAGAGACCGCTTGACTGTCTTGGATCTTACCCTTCTGAATACATTGACATTCTCAATTATCTTCCTTTTGTCTTCTCCTCATGTAAGTGCAGTAGCTGCAGCTGCAGGGATCTTAATAAAAGTTGCCAGAGTTGGAGTATTAAAACCCAAGGCAGGATTAGGTCCAGCTGAGTAGTACTGAACTACTTTGTTAGGAGGGGTAGGCTCGAAGTCCTGCGCATAGCCAGATTTTAAAATGAGAGGAGGTGAATTCAAAAGCAGGAAGTAGTAAATGTAATGAAATTACCTCACTATCAGAGGCAAATTGGGGATACAAATCTTAGCATAAAGGGTGCACTGGTATATTGAAGATGTGATTGTGTCACTCTTGCCACCAGGAAGCAAAAAGGGAGTGGGAAACATCTACTAACCCAAATGGGGAGGGTTCATATGTTGGCAAATCCCATCCAAGCTCAAAGACTTTTTTGGCTTCTGTTTCATTTGTGATCAGCTCCCTGTATCTTATGATTGTTGAGAAGAAAGTCCTTGGGGGCAGCTGTCCACATCCTAATTGCCTGGATACCATATTGGGATTATAGAATTCATAGGTAGGGTGCACTAACCTCCCATGATGGAATTCGGCTGGCAAGATGCAGAGCTTAATAAAGGAGTTAAAGATCTCTGTGGACACCTTGTCAGAGCAGCCAGTTTCATAGCTGAATTTACAGGGGAGAGTCAGATTATCACTCTCTGTAGGGAAGCCAAAGCACATTGTCAAAACCTTTGAAGAAAAGCTTCAAGAGATGACCAATGTCCATATCAATGCTGATAGAGGATGCTGCTTCTCCATATGTTTGACAACCCTTAACTTTTGTTGTACTTCCTTCAGCATAATTAACTGAAGGGAAATTCAAATTATGAAGGGCACAGAGACTATCTGGTGCATGTATAATTCCAGCCACATCTGAACAAACCACCAAGGGCCACTTATGTAAGAAATTTCCACACTTCGATGCATCTGGGCAGTGATTTGGTGCATCATATGATAAACAGATCCCAGCAGATATTTACCCAGAGGTATTAGGGAACCTACAACTAAATCTTCAGCCATCACCATGTGATTCAAGGTTGGCTCATTAGATTTTCCACAGAAGATGAACATGCACAACCACATGTTCATGAAGGCCCTATATTCCTTGTCAGAGACAGCACCAGATGCTTCCATATAGGTTTGAATGTATCCAACCCATCCACCTCCAGATTTGACAACTTTTTAGTTGCTTTTGCTCTTGTACTTGGAGGGGTATACTGGTTGTGACACATTTAGGCCAGTCATCATGAACACGTCGACCAAAGTAGTGGTCATCATGACATGGCCGAAAACAAAAGCATTGATAGCATTAGACCAAAAATGGGAAGCTGGCATCAGGAGGGATTCATTTCTAGGCATTTCTGACAGAGACAATTCTAGGAAATGGTTGATGTCTTGATCATCCCAATGGCTGCTGCTTTTTTCCAACATTCTCCGGTACCAGTTTCGCCACCCGGTGATTGGAGGGGACGGCCAAGTCTTAAAAGTGTTTTGCCATCGGTTGGGCGGGGTGACTCCAGACTTGAAGGGTATTCTTAAAGTTTCTTTCTCAATAATCTCGGTTGGGTCAGGATTCCCCATTGGGCAAAGGAGGTAGGAATCAGGATTAGCAGCATAAGGGATCAAAATGTCGTTCTTGTATTCCTTCAGATAACGGAATCAAAAAAAACAAATGAATTGGGAAAGAAACAGGGAAATCAATCAATAATTGCCGAATACGTGAAGGTGAATGAAATTTACCTCTGGAATTTCATCCTAAGTCGCCATTGAAGGGTTGAAGTAGATTCAAAGGTGTGCTGGGGCTCGAATTTTCTAAGTGGCGGCTGTGGTGTTGAACAGTGTTGACCTAGAAGAAAAGGGGAAGCTTGTGGTCAATTTCAGAATAAAATGACTTTTATCCCAAAATTGGGGGGCATGTGTTAACACTGAATTTTAGTGCGCTCAGGAGAATGACAGGTGGGCCAGCGCGCAGCAGAATGTTCGGAGCATTCGGCAAGTATCTGTGCGATCGGCTAGTCTCGGAGCATTCGGCAAGTGTTCGTGTGGTCGGCTAATTTCCAAAGGTTTGGCAAATGATCGTGCGGACGGCTATTCTGATAAATGGCGGGTTTCCGTTAGGGAAGCGACAAAAACGGCAAGCAAAGGACCGATCGGACAACGAAGACCGCGATAATTAAGACAATAAAGACTCTGGAGGAAATTAAAGTCAAAGATATCATGTTTTTCCTTTAATATTTTGTAACTGTGTCCTTTTAGAACTCATGTCACGACCAGGGTATAAATATAAACCCTTGGCCATTGTAAAAACTGTTCACAACCAATTCAATACAACCGGCCCCGTGCCAACTTCGAGTCCTTTATCGTGTCGTCGAGTTCTTCGAGAGGAATCATTGATCCGTCGACCTCCGTAAGTCCCGACAACCTTGCTTGACAATCAAGAAGTCTTCGCTTATGTTTCGTTTAAGAGTAAATACCGTGTGGCGGGTGTTTATTCGATATGCTTAGCAAAAGCAAGATAGTTATCGGCTCTATTAGATTTGGTAAGATCTAGTAGATTCATTAAGTTATTATGTGTTGCATGTTTTAGATATTTTATATATTTGTAACTCTTTTGCCCAATCTAGATTGATACGGTTCGGCTCTATTCTTTCCTATAGATCTATCTTTGTTTTAATAATTTTTACTTGCATATTGTTTCTACAAATAGATCTGATATTCACAATAGCCGAATTAGTGTAAATCTAGATTGCTACGTGGTGCGGGTTCATGCATGTTAACCATGTTTAAGCTTTGATAAGGTTGGGTATCGTGCGGCAGATACAAGCTTTAAATTAGTTTGATCGTGTTTTGCTTCATCATGGATCCCAACTTGGTTGGATTACCGAGCTTGGTTATGCTTTAACTCACAACTAATTATGATTCCTTCATACGTACTTTTCCCATGCATGCATATTCGGCAATCAACTTTTCACGTGCTTTACGTTTGATTTAGCCGAATCATCTATAAAACCTGTTGACAGATAGCTTCTATAGTTGTATGTCGTCGTAAGTGGCTTCAGGGCCGTATATATGGAACTGTCTGGTCTCACCCAGCATGTTCTAGTTTTATATCTAATGATTTTCATCCCTTGTTAGTTTCAGGTCAAATTGACTGGCACGTTTCTAGATTTCGAAACACCCGGGCATCCGATTGAAATCACGCTTTCCGGCTTGTTGTGTGTTAGTCACAGTACGTCACATTTTGTGTCAACACAATATTTCAGGTCTAAAGATGGCGTTACACTGCATTAGTCTTGCACATCATCATTACATGCGGACGTGAATAACACCCTCCCGTTCCCGTACGTGAGGCCGCCGCGAGTCGCGACGTGATATTTGGTTTCCTTCCGCGCGTGAGGTCCTGGCGGCGGCAGCATGCCGACATTCAGACTGCAGTCCTACACAGACACAGCGGCATGGCAGATCTCTAACTCCCTCTCTCCCTGATCGGCTATTCGGCAGCAATCCCTCTAATCCTGTTAGGCAGCAAGCAACACAGCAGAGGAGCCGCACCAGCGGTACTGCGCAACAAAGTAAGAATCTAAATTTGAGTTACTAATTACTTACACATAATCCTACTTTATAAATTAGATATTACTAATTAATTCTCTAATTTTAACAGTATGGTTAAATGGATTGGCAACATTATGCACTGAGAAGTGATTATTGGATGAGATTGATATTGAAACGATGACTTCGTATTAAGAAACATTAGAAAATATTTTTAAGGTAATTTAATATGTATATAAATTATTTTATATATACATTGCTTTTGCATTCAGTTAATTGTTAGTGGTAACATTTTGTAAATGTGTGTATATACTATCAGTGGGTAGTAGCAGTAGTATTATCATGTTCGTATAAAAAGGTTTAAAATTTTAACTTCGTTCTAGGTCTAAAAAAATCTCAGGACCGGCCCTGGGCGGAGTACCGGCCCTGGGCGGAGTAGTGTCACTAGAAGGAAATTATATAAGTAGTACCTCAGGTTGGTTAGAACCACATGCACACCTACACATGCAATTTTCTCAATTACAAATTTAGCAAAGAACAAGAGATGTGAAGAATTAACATGATGTACATAAACTTACTTTAAAAAAATTCAGAACCGAAGTTATTTGAGCACCCTTGCCGCATCACAAGTTGCCTAACAAAAAAAATCGATTTCGGGTCCATCGTGATAAAGATAGCGCTGGGCTTTCGAACACGTGAGCTTCTTCTGGGCCCATCAGCGTCTTGCACCAGTAGCAGTAGAGTTAACAGTGTCCCCACACACGATCGCCATAGCCCGCGTCGGCGTCGCTGGCAGCCGCCACGGCTCCTGCTCGGGCCACCGCCACGTTGCGCACACGCGGCCAGGCCGCTGCGCCCTGCCCCAGCAGCAAGCACGAGGGGGGAAAAAGCCGCGGGGTCACCACCCGCCCCAGCAGCAAGCACAAGGTCACCCTCGCAGCCCGCCCGCCTGCCGCGGCCGCAGCTACTGCCGTCTGCCGTCGACAGCGCACGCAGCCCGGGTCACCACCGGCCGTGCCCAGCCGAGCCGCTCCACCCTAGGGTGTGCGCTAGGCCTCCTCTGCCCCAGCGCTAACAGCAGGCGCTCGCCCTGGACGTCATCCACGCCGCCGGCTGTCGCCGTCCGCGCAATCCCCTGCTCGGAGGAAGGAGAGGAACTGGAGAAGTGAATAGAAACAAACGTAGGGTGTTGTTTGCGAAGTGCTAGGCTTGTATGAATAGTATTATGTCTCTAAATTTATTAAATAAAAGCGTAGGGCTCCTGATGCAAAAATCGTATGTGCTGTTGGGCCTATGCTGTGCAGGCCATATCCTCTTCTGGGCCGAGCCCCAATTGGGCCGTACGATGTCCGAGTGGGCCACTTTGGTATTATTCTTTTCCCTTTCTTTTTCTGCAGTTTTCGATTTGATCAGTTTATCATGCGCAGTTTTGTAAATTCTATATAAAATCGAAGTAATGTCCAAATAAATTTTGTTAGAACCGTCTTGAGTAGATGTATGCAGTGAATATATTTAATCTTGTGGTGTTTAATAATTTTTTCTGTAGCTAGATATCTATGAAAATTATGGCTTATTTTTATAGGAAGTTCTTGTCCTCGATAAATCAATCAGAAACTACAGTATGTGTACCTCACTAGAACATGGCTTGCTTATAATAACTTGTGACCTGAACATATAAATTTTACCAACTTGTAAGTAAGATAAAGGTGTAACTCCATGTTATATTACACGATAAAGAGCTAAATCAAACCTGTCTTTTATAAACATCTTGTTTATGCACGTTTCGCTTAAGCACGCAATTCATCTGGTGGTTGGTGGATCAGCTGGAGGACTTGGTGTTTAACCAAAAGTTGCTGTAATGGTGACCATGTCCTGAAGATAGAATACTATCTTTGTATAATGCTTTTTACCCATGCAAGCCCAGTGCATGACCCCTGTTTTATTTATTCACCGTATATATATGTTTGTGTATTACGTTACAGTAATTTTATAGAACCCACATGCAAAAAACACTATCTTATGAGTCCTATTAATTACAGGTTTGTGTACCTGCAAAATATGCTTACAACCTATCGGTAACGTGAGAGACCTACCATTGCTCAGAATAGGTTATTACTTATTATTCACATGAAAAATACTGGGAAGAATTGGTGACCGGACGAAAAACAGAAAAGGTTGTTAGTTGGTGCATTAAGTCAAGATTCAAGAACCAATTCTTGATGCACCAACCATTGTCCCATCCAACACCGATCTATCCATCTAGAATGATTCATCCCATCCATCTCTATATAATACACGTGACTAAACACTACCATACCGCCTAGAGCTAGTGTGTTTGGTTTACAAAGGGCCTGTTTGTACAGCTCTGTTTCATTAGTGAAACTTTTTTTTAGAAAATAGTTTCATGAGCAACTCTCTAGGTAAAGCTGAGCTATTTTAGAAAAAAAATATTTGGTAAAACAGCTTCACCAACAACTTTATGCATGGATATGAGAAAGGGAGGAGAGAGCTATGATAAGCTACTATTTTCAGCTTCATCTCACTTCATATCTTTGTGAGAGGGAAAAAAAACAGTTTTATGAGTGAAGCTATTTTGAAAAGAGATGTTTAATAAAAAAAATAGTTTACAACAGCTTCATAAAACTGCTATAAGCTATACCAAACATGTCCGAAGTCAATTCATGCAGCATGGACTGGTCCAGCATGGAGTCGTTCCACAGTTTCTCGTGGAACCACCTCGTCAACATCCGTAGGAAGATAAAAGTGGTACTGGTACATGCAACGACTTCACGATGGATGAATTAAAGACATGATGCAAACCGAACACCTAGACTAGGCTCGGTACTAGAATTGGATAATTCTGTATGTCTTCGTGATGCAAACCAAAGATACTAATACGAGACTGTAGAATTAACGACCTGTTCTCTTGGTCGTTTTTTGGCTGATAAGCCGTGGCTGATGTTGTTTTGACTATTTTTCTGTGAGACAAAATCACTATTTTGATGGCTGATAAGCCAAGCGAACAGAGCGTAAAGTGGTACAGAAAGGCTTAAAAAAGGCACAGTGTCTACTTTATCTACTACTATCTTCGTCCCTGAAAGAATCAATTTCTAGAATCTGTGTCAGTCAAACTTTTTTAACTTTGACTAAATTTATAGAAAAATACAGCAACATCTATGACTTAAAATGAGCACCATGCAAAAATATGTTCTTAGATAAATCTAATGATACTAGTTTGGTACTATAATTTTTAATACTTTATTCTACAAATTTAGTCAAAGTTTAACAAATTTGAGTTAAGACAAATCTAAAAATCTATTCTTTCAGAGACGGAAGGAGTACACATTATCCTTCGTGACCCAAGTTCATCACTCCATCCAACCCTATAGAAGGACCGAAAATGGCAACCAAAATGGATAAATAGAAGCCATATGGGTGTTGTAAAATTTCTTACAAAACTTTCCGTCATTGTCCCAAAATCATCGCTAAAAGTAAGATGCAACTAACACGATGTTCCTTAAGGACACAACGGGACACTATACACCCAGACAAGAATCACTAGCCGGACCGAAGAACTGAAAATAGTACACTTAACTCTTACAGAGAAGAAGCAAGTTTATGAATCTAAAATACATAAACCAACTTATGACAAGAGTACCTAGATAATTACTTGGATTAATGAAAAACCAACACAGGAAACAAATTGCAAAACAGATTAAAAACAAGTGAAACGCGGATAAAACAGTGAGCACTAGGATGTAGGACCAGAATTTCTAGGGCGTCGGACTGGAATTTCCAAGATCCAACGGTCATAGAAAACGCTAGATAGGAGTCGGATTGGTCCGACCAATAGGGTCTGGTTTTCCACGGACCGGTCGAAGGCACTATTCTTGGGTGCTAAAAATTGTCGAACCGAAGGCTTTTAGAGGAGATCAACTCAAAGATCTGAGGTAGATCCCTATTCCCTTCTATACCAGTTGGCGGATATCAGCCGGCGCTTTGATGTTTTCAGCATTTGTTTTGCTAGTAAAATCTGTAATAGGCTAGCTCATGAGTGTGCGAGGTTGGTTTCTTGTGAAAATCCTGTGGTTGAGTGGCTTATAACTCCATTGGCATTACGAGTTACCGCTGATGCTGATCGTAAAACATCTCATGGAGCCATGGTTAATATAAAGCTCTGGTTATACTAAAAAAAAGAAGGCTTCTGGAGGACTGGGTCGGCATATTGTACTTAGCAAAGCTCTCATGTGTTGGAAACAGTGTTGAAAAGTTTCATGGAGATGAAACTCTCTCTATTTCTATAAAACTCTTATCATCTCTCTTTTCATAAATAGGATATTATGTCAGTCTATTTAATACATATAAAAAACTTTATAAAACTTTCGTTGAGACTGACCTTAGTAGTAATGGATTGACCCATTGAGTTGGCCGGTAAAAAAAAGAGAAAGAAAGCATGTTGTGGCGGATAACTTGGACCCCACCATGCCGCCACGTCGGTCTGGCCTGGCCGGTGCCGT
Source organism: Microstegium vimineum (assembly GCA_022036555.1). Lineage (NCBI taxonomy): Eukaryota > Viridiplantae > Streptophyta > Magnoliopsida > Poales > Poaceae > Microstegium > Microstegium vimineum. Next base: position 41,317,478 of record CM039136.1, on the reverse strand, counting down.
TGCCACCCGCTCACCAAACGCCAAGCGAGGCCATCACTAGAATATAGAAAACGGAACATGGGAAGATTGATGATAGCAATAAGAAAAATTAGAAATGATAGGAGCTTACCGCTCAAAGCTCAATCAAGGAGCAAGAAGAGTTACATCCCTCGGTTTCAATGTAAAACGACACTTAGGACTTGTTTGAAAGGCCGGTTTTTAACTTAAAACCAGTGTAAAATATAGGTCCGGAAATTTTTACATGCTAGTCTTCAAAATATTGTTTGGATGAGGTGTGAGCCTACTAATTTTACCCTTGGATTTAGCCAAAACCGGTGAAAAAAATTAATCGTGTGAGGGGGTCTGGAAAAAAAATTAATCTGGTTGCTTCACGTCTCACTCGGTTGCCTCTCTAGCCTCCGCTCCCTCGACCGTGACCGCCGCCCCAATCGCCTACGTCGTTGCGAGTCTGCTCTGCTCGAGGAAGAGCCATCGCCCGTGACGCCAGCAACCAGAGGCCGCCGGCGGCGTCCGTGAGGCCTATCACCAAGGCCAGGCCCACGCCCCTGGCCTGCTGGGCAGCACGCCGCTAGCTGCCTGTTGGAGCAGCGCGCCGCTAGTTGCATGTTGGAGCAGTGCCGTGTGCGTCCGCCACCGGCTCCGCCGACCCGCGTGCTGCTGCAGGTAGCCATGTGGTGCAGCAGCGGCTGTGAGACAGCCTCTGAGGTGATAAGGGTGATGCTCGCAAGATGTTTGACTTTTTGCTCCAATCAATTCGAGTATCAGGTACACCCAGGTCACCTCTCTCTCTCTTCTTATTTCTTTTCTTACTTTCACTTGGAGCTAATCTTCGAATTATTTGGAATGTCAGTGCAAGGCAAGTTCACAGCCTTCAAACATTTGGCATGTGAGCGAAGGCAATCGGTGTAGCATCCAGCAATGGTTATTCTGAGCAACGTATACTACTATTTTTCTTTTTACCCAAAGAACTAATTCCGAGGGAGAATATATATACGACCCTAATCTTGTGCACTAGAAATTACACCGGTAAATCAATTACATGTCAACACAGATACTATGCTGCCAAACAAGGCCTTATAGCTGCATATTTGGTGCTATAGACAGGTCACAGGTAGTAGTGTTCTTTCTTTGTCAATAAATTATTCAAACTTAAGGATGTAAAACGTGTTTCATGTTTGGCCATGATACTGTACCACAGATAGACTTCACCATTCCATCAAGCCGGATAGCCCAAAAGCGAGGAAAAGAGAAGAGAGCAGCCTCCACGCAAAGGTGGTACGAAGCAACTGTCCACAATTGACCAATCACGCAGGTTCCGCAACCGTGACGAGCGATATGCATGATGCAACAATCATATGGGCTATGCCAGGGGAGTCCGAATTCATTGGGATAAGAACCAACGGGCCAGACGTGGCCGAACCAGCCAACAACAACAACAAGTGTTGTGTTGTCACCTGCGCCTGGCTGGGCCCGCTATGGATGGGTATCGGGTGGATATAACATACAGTACACAAGCAGCAAGGAGACAAGGAACAGAAAGGGAAAGTGCAACAGGTTTCGTACCACCATATCCTTCCCAGGCAGAGGCAGGCAGGCAGCTACCTAATCCAGCTCGTCGCGTCTGGCCAGTGATTGGGCGCAGCGCATGGTATTGGTAGTGACAACAAACACTAGTGTCAGTGTCAGTGTCAGTGTCACCTTCGCTCGCCAACAAACACTACTACTACTACTACTGTTTTGTTGTCGATCTCATCTCATTGTCATCCTTGCTGCTGCTGCTGCTGCGCAATTAACAGACTCCAACTTACTACTATTAGCTTGTTTGGTCCGGTGGAAAATTTATTTGTCGTGTCATATTAAATTTTTCGGCACTAGTTTAGTCTATTAAAAATCTCATACAAAAATTAACAAGACGATTTTATTAAGCTAAGTTAATCTATGATTAGCAAATATTTACTGTAGCACAACATTGTCAAAACATGAACTAATTAGGCTTAGAAGATTCGTCTCGTGAATTTGCCTCCGGCCGATAAATTAATTTTTTAATTAGTATATTTTAAATAGACTAAACTAGGGACAAAAGATTCGATGTGACAGAGGAAAAAATATGTTTAGATCCAAAAATTTTATAAGTGTAGAGTATTGTAGCGTTTTGTTTGTATTAGTAATTATTGAGAGTAACTAGACTCAAAAAAATCGTCTCATAAATTATAGACAAACTGTATAATTAGTTATTTTTTAATCTATATTTAATACTCTATACATGCGTTTAAAGATTCGATGTGAAAAAATATGGTAAAGTTTTGGAATTTTGAAGCGATTTAAACACCCCTACCTGGAAACCCAATGTCTTGCCCGGCCATTTAGACACGTCAGAGATCGGATTCAGATCTATCATCATCGTCTGCGCGCAGATTAGCACTAGCTAGCACGTACTACTACTGTGGTTTGATGGCAGTCATGAGCAAGTTGTTAAGCTGACAGACAGGAGCTGAGCTGAGGAAGTTCAGAAAGAAGAAGCAGCAGCAGCAGAGAGGACAAAAACGTCTCTTGCCACACACAGGATGCAGATATGGATGGTTGTCTCTGTGTGTGATGAGGATGGAGATAAGCTTGCGGGTCTCTTTCCTGTTAATTTCCTCCACCCCTTGGCCTTGCTAATCTAATCTATCCCTGTCCCTGCCGCCGTTTTACTCCAACAGCCGGAGAGGATAAGGAGGAGGAGGAGGAAGCGGGGGGCGAGCAGCGAGCAGCAGGCGAGCTCACCTACTTGGTGGGCTGGGATCAGCATCATCCATCCGGGCAAGTGGTTGCCATCCTGGTAAAGTGATGAAGTGCCGCCCGTCTGCGTCGCCACTGCCCCCAAAGGATTGGGATTCCGTACCAGGCCAGGCCGGATCTGTCTCCTCAGACTCTCAGCTAGTACTACAGAGAGATCAGATAACACCGGCCTGACCACCGGAATGTGCAGGTCGCCTCGGAAGCTGACCACCCGGACGCACAGCAACCCCAATCCAACAGCTGCAGTATGAATGCTATCCGCCGGTTACCGACCTGATGGCTGCACTTGTGCACGGCCACTTTTTCATGCAATCAAGGCGGTCACTGTTACAGCTTCCCATCATGAACCGCTAGTTGTAACAAGAAGCGAATTCATGACGTACAGTACACTACTCCATTCATTTTAAATTATAAGTTGTTTTAATTTGTTTGGTACATCTAATTTGCTATGTACCTAGATATAAAATACTATGTCTAGATACATAGTAATATGGATGAACAAAAAAATCAAAACGACTTATAATTTGAAGCGGAGGAAGTACATAGAATTTAATCTCGGCACAGACAAGGCATCAGCTTGGGCGTGCCACTGACAGCGAGAGCTTCCGGAATCAGCTGGTGGCAGTGGCACCCTTGCACCAGCCGAGTCGCGCTGGGCAGCTTCAGCATGCCCAACCCGAATAGGCTGTGCTGACGAGAAAGTGGACATGGTTCGGGTCAGACATGTGGGTGCCCAAGCCCTTGTTAAAAAGGCAATAGCTGTTATACGCGAAATTATAAAAAGCACATGCTTCAGCAGAATTTTTTCTTACTGCATTTTAGAGGAATTAAGAACATATTTCTGACAATATTTATTAGACAAAAATAGACATGCAACAAACAATAGTTTTTTTAAAACATTTCTAAGAGACTAAAATAGATAGAAATGATATAGATAATTAGACAGTCTTACGATTTATGAACACTTCACAGACTCACATGTTACGGTGCAGGTTTATACGGGTAGTTCTGGTAGGTACTCAGACTATAACTCAAATTATCCGAAATAATTTTGAGTTTCTAGACTTGGCATCTGAATGAGTGATCGTGTATTTCAGGTTCGTGTATTTCGGATCAAGTTCAGTATTTTGGGTTTGGATAATAAATAACGGGTAATGTGTCCCGACACAGCTGAAAGTAACATGTCGAGGAGAAAAGAAACTGAATCTGAACGAGAGGGAGAACGTGGAAGCTTCTGCCGCCTACCAAACTGTCCGGACGTCCGGACAGAAAGGTAAAGAACTCATGGCGATGAGACTGATCTCTTTCAGTCCATTCATCCTGGATCATCATCACCGATCTCTCTCCAGCCATTCCGATCCAGTCGTCTCATCTCGTGGACACTGTACCGTGGTCTCTGTGGCACGGTCTCTCTGACGACGAATCCATCCATCCCTTTGGATCGAGAACATTCAGCAAATAAGAGAGACACAGAGACAGAGAGAGAGAGAAGATGGCAACTACTAGTAGCCAACAAGCAAATACTACCACACAAATCCTACTAGGGTATAAACGGGTGCTTCTATCATTACTGGGCTGCACGGACAAGATCACTCAGCCCATCAATTTTTAAAACCTTCATGTTGCAGCGCAGGGGACGAACCAGAGGCTATAGCTTCAGCTTTCACTGTCAGTGCCATGCCCCCGCTGCCGACCATCCGTTGCGGCGCTCGCAACCAAAGCACTCACCTTGGCGTTCCAGTAATCCCAGTAGCAAGATACGATTCCAGCAGTTACCACACTAAGCAATGCCTATTATTGGCTACCGGTGGCTCTAGTGAAAGAAAGGGGGGAAAGAAACAGCGGCGGGAGATCGTCAGCAGCCGAAATCGGCAACCAACCACCGCTGCATAAACTAGGATTAGCTATGCGGTTTAATTAGCCAATAACGTAGAGGTGAAAGTTGCTCACCAATTTGGCAAGAGTCGGGGCAGGTTCAGTGTAGAGGAATCCGGGTGAGCGAACAGGAGTGGAAACCACCATCCACAATTCCGGGGCTCGCAGTGTAGCACACAGGAGAACATGAAGTGTTTCTCTCTTTTTTAATGCATATAGCCGCCATATAGGTACTACTAGATCATAAGCATAAAGGTTCTTTTAATAAGGACTATTACCTCTGTTCAGAAAAATATATAATATAGAATCCATTTTGTTCAAAGTTATAATAAATATGATTAGTATTTATGTCTCAAAATAAATTTATTATAAAAACGTATTATATAAGGAATCTAATGATACCTATTTTATATAACAATGTTAGTATTCTTTATATAAGTATAATTAAAATCTTTAATTCATAATATGAGAATTACATTTTTTTTATAAACGGAGGGAGTAGATAGTAAAGTTGACTATTGACATGGAGCGTGTAAAAATTGTTGTGTGCTGGCGCGTCTGATTTATGTCATTTTTTTTCTGGAGTATAACCTTCAATTGTATAATAAATCAAATCTATATTTATTATTTATAATAAGTTAAATCTACATTTATTATTTATAATAAGTTAAATCATTTTTATTTGGTTAAAAGTGTATAAAGATGCACTATCTTAAAAAGATTTGTATATTTGTTATAACATAACAATTATTTTGATAACGGATCCAACAATGACAATTATCTTTACAATTTTTAGATATTTATTCTCAGAGCTTTTTTTTTAGTTAGAACAAATTTAGAAGGATTATGGTTTAGATATTGGAAAAAGTCTACATGCCCCCCTGAACTATTGGTGTGTGTCTAACCTAGGCCCCCAACTATAAAACCGAGTACTAAGCACTCTAAAATTTGACAAACCAGTCATCCAACCCCCTGAGCTGGTTTCGGACAGCGGTTTTGCTGACCTGGCAGCCAGCTGGTGGGCGGTTTTGACACGTTGGCGAACGGCTGCCGCGGCCCTGTCACTGACCGGTGGACCCCTCCTGTAAGGCGCACCGCCGTCCCTCCCCTCCCCTTTTCTCTCCGTCGCCGTCTCCGTCTCCGTCTCTCTGCTTCAGTCTATCCCCCCCTCTCCACCTGCTAGGGTTTCGGCGGCGGCGTGTGCTGGCGGAAGTGGCGGTGCGATGTCACAGTCGAGTGCGCAATCGGGCTCAAGCAGCGGCGGTGGCGGCGTGGCCCGCTGGCGTACGAGCCCGCGGTTCTTTGCGACTGCAAGATGAAGGCGTGCAAGTGGATTTCGTGGAGCAATGGTCAGCCTGGGCGAAGGTACCACAGGTGCAATAGGTCTAAGGTAAGAAAGCTAGCAAACCCCCTCTGTCCCCCTCCTTTGCTTGTTCTTGGCATCTTTGATACTAATTGGATGAATGCATTCTTCGATGAGTTGCAGACTAGACTAGATTGTGGATTTTCCGTTGGGCCGACGAGGAATGCTCTGCATGGTACAAGGAGGTGCTTAGGGACCTCCGGGATGGAGTTTGGGAACTCAGGAAGGATGTTGTGAAGAAATAAGAAGAGTTAGAGGTGAAGAAGACTGTGGTGGCGAAGAATGAAGAAGAGTTGGAGGCCAAGAACAAGGAGGTCGAGGAGAAGAAGAAGCTTTTGGAGGAGAAGCAGCAACAACTGAACACTAAGGTTCTGGAAGTGTAGGCATTGCAAGTGAAGTGCAAGAACAAGGACCAATGCATTGATGCATTGGTTCTGGTTTGTGTCTTGCTTCTCATCGGGTTGGTGGTGGTGATGTTGTCTGGAAAGAATGCATGAAGGAACTGCACTTAGCTAGTAGCTTAGTAGGTCTAATAGGTGACTGGTTTAGGTTCCTTTAGGTGTGATGTTGTGTATAAGTGCTGTTCCTGGTGGATTCCAATCTAAACCCTCATATTTTGCTAGTTTGGTAAAGGGTTTGGAAGAATCATGTAATGTTGTTAATGTAACATGTTTTGGCTCTAGTTTAGAACTGTTTGAGCTAGTAATGTAACATGACAACCTCTGATGCTACTATTGTGAATGAAATGATGCTTTGTGTGCTATACCAATTATCTATACACTTGAAATGATGGATCTATACACTTATACACACAGAATTGAAATGATGGCTATATAAACAGAATTTGGTAGCAATGCAAACATCAAGCATTTATAGGGCATTATATCAGTAGAGTAGACATTACAGTGGCATTAGAATGCCCAAAAGAGTGGGGCATTGTCAATGAAGTTGTAAACATCCAAAAGAGTGGACATTACACTGGCATTAGAATGCCCAAAAGAGGTGATGTAGTTCTGCCCACACAATGTTTTGCCCACTACCAGCATGGCCTACTGTCATTTGTGACTATTACAAAAGCATTGTTCACTACATATTACAAAAGCATCTCATCCATGCAACTAGTTCAGTAGTTGTCCCCAAAGAGGAGGTGTTGCAGCCTCCTTCCTCTTCCTCTGTTGGTCCTGGTACTCTGGGATCCTCCCCTTGATCTTGATGACTGGCTAGAAGTACCAGCATGGGTATCAGGAACTGCATGGCTTGTTGTAGCTACATGGCTTGAGGTACCAGCTTGGCTCCTTGGACCAGCTTGGCTTGATGCAGCAGCTTGGTTCATTGGAACAGCATGGCTTGCAGCTTGGCTTGGTCTTTGAGCTTGGCTCTCTGAAGCAGCATGGCTTGGCTCAGCTTGGCTTGGTACACCCTGTTTCAACATTGAGTAGCAGGATATGATAACTGGTTCCATGCATAACTAAGTCAAATAATGCACAACTAACCTTGGTTGTAGAAGTTTTAGTCCTCTTACTACTTGTACCAACATGTTGTGCACTTTCTGCCTCCCTTTTTTTCTTTGGTTTGGCCCTTCTTATGTGACTATTGACCTTTTTACCAGCTTTTGGATTTTTGGGGCACCTCCTAGCATTGTGATCATCTTTTACACATAGTCTACACTTCATCTTGATACCTACTCTACTCAATTTTTCCCTTTAGGTTCTTCTCCTTGTTCCTTTCTTCTTTCTGTCTTTGGCCTTCCTGGCATCTTGACATAGTGTGGAGGCTCAGGTCTTGGCATATCTGATATGGGCCAATTTCTAGGTCCTTGAATTGGTTAAAGAACAAAAGCATAAGTCCTCTGGTAAGCTTCAACTGAGTAGCATGGAGCAATGAAGTCATCCACCTTCAGTGATGCTTTGTAAATGCAGTTTATTGCATGACAACATGGTAGCCCTGACAACTGCCAATATCTACAAGTACAAGTCCTCTCATTCAAGTTCACAACATACTTCCTATCTTCTTTTTCTTGGACCTCAAACCCATCTGCACCATTCCAGAGAACAATGTTGTAGGCAGATCTCTCAATGTTGATTTTAAGTTTCTTGAAAATGTTGGGGCATATAGTTCCTGTCCAGTTAGCTGACTTGGTTCTGTTTTCCTGGATTCTAACCATCATCATTCATAGATATCACTGGGAAGTATCTTGCATGCATGATACTGTTGTTGAAGCTCTCACACATGTTGTTATCAACAGAATCACAATTTGAACCTACTCTGAAATAAGCTCTGCTCCAGTGCTCTAGGTCAGTTTGCATCATGTCCTGTGCCCCCTCTGGTGTATCCTGAGCAAGGTATGCTCTATACAGGTTGAATAGGCTCCTGCATGAAGCTTTGGTACATCTCCACCACTTCTTTTGTAATTTCTTGTCTTTATACTTCTTCCTCCAGTTAGCATAAATGTGCCTAGCACATATTCTATGTTCAGCCTCTGGTACCAACTCTTTGATTGCCTTGAGCAAGCCCTTTTGCTGATCTGATATCAGAACCTAATCAGCCCCTCCATTGCTTATGTTTAAGTCCTTTTGCAACAGACCAAGAAACCAAGACCATGTGTCATAACTTTCAATTGGTACTGTTGCCCAGGCCATAGGGTACATCTGGTTATTTGCATCTCTTCCAATTGCACATAACAGGTTGCCATTGTGGGCACCTTTGAACCAACACCCATTTAGACCAATAACCTTCCTGCAACCAGCCAAGAATCCTTTCTTGCAAGCATCAAAGCAAACATAGAACCTATCAAAGACCTTCTTATCTTCTATTTCAGGATCTAGACATACTACAACAGTGTTGCCTAGATTGGTCCTCAATAGCTCTTGTTGGTAGTTAAATACCCTGCTATACTCTCCCTTCATACAATCTAAAGCTTGCTGCAACACAAGGCCTTTTGCTCTTTTGCACTTTGAAATAGACACATCCGCAAGAAAGTCAGTCTGAACTCTAGTCTGGATCTGCCGTACCTTCCATGTTGGGTTATCCTTGATCTCTTGAAAATAGTGCTTGGCTATCAGAGTTGAAGTCACCAGCTTGTTATCCCTTCTTGGAGCACATGTGTAATTATCAACAAATGTTACCACCTTCCACCACTCTGATCTGCTAGTTTTGGATCCATAAATCATTCAGCTGCAGTTTGGCCAAGTGCAAAATGCCCTAACCTTAGTCTTCTCATCTTTGTCAAACGTAAGATGCTTATGTGTCTTCAAACCATATTTAGTTAGTGCCTTCTTGAACTGCTTCTTATCTCTGAATGTCATACCAAGTGAGAACACAGGAATTGGAGCCTTGTTGTCATACCTGTTCTCCAAACTCTTCCACCTCTCTGTCTCACCATCACTGTTCTCTCCATAAGAGTACTCTTCACTTGAGTCCATGTATGGACTCCCTGGGTCATCTAAGTTAGGAACCCCATGAACAAAATCTTCTACTGCAATTGGGTTAACTTGAGAAGCATGTATCCCAATCTTCTTTGTTGTATTCCTCCTCCTAATCTGATAAGCAAACTTCCTCATCTCTTCTGCCTCTTCATCATATGCAGAGCTATCATTAAATATGGGCTGCAATAGTCTTCATCTGATTCATCTTCAGAGCTGCACTCATCTGAGTAAATGACTTTCCTGCCTTTCTTTTCACCATTACTGTCATCTTCAACATCATCTGCACCACCAAATTTTGGCTTCGAAGGAGACTTGTAGAAGGTCATGTATGATAAATAGTCCTTGTCATCCTTCTGAGACATGTGACTTCCTGAATTGAACTTTGTTGCACTGTCTGCCAAGTTCTCATCAAAAGCAACTGGATTCTTGTCTTGATCAGCATCACTATATGCAGAACCTTCATCAGCATCACTGTCTGCCCAATCAGCCCCTCCACCACTGTCTGTAGATGGTTGAACTGCCTCAACATCTGTTGAATCATCAACAGAAGGTGGCCCTATCTCCTGCTCAGCTACAACCAACTCTGTGCCCACCTCCTCAATGTACATGTCCACTTTTAATCCTTCTGGATAGGTTGCATTACCTATGTGAGCCTCAAGCTTGACCTGACAAGATGCATCATCAACCAACAACACTAGTCCTAAACTCATATCCATGTATGGCTTCAACCAATAGAACCTCAAGAGGATTTCCGTCCTATAATGATCTTCCAGATGTCCCTTAATCTCAAAATATGAAACCTTGTCCACATCAATCCAAGATTCAGCTATATCTCCTCCCAAATACAGCTGAAGATCCCCTGCTTTCTGAAACCAACCACCATAATGAAATCTTATGCACAACATGTCCATGTTCGCCATCTTATCAACCACAAAAACACCATTAACGTCCATCAGTACACATCCAACACTGTACAGAAACCAAATACCTCAACAAAACCCTAACCCCTAAAAATCGTGAACAGACATCGAACCAGTGAAAATCACTTGACAAAGCTACTTGCCTACGACCTTCAGTCTTCACGAAATCAACCCTAATGCCAGTACACCTTAGTCTTGTAGACAAACCCCAAATCCCCTGACAAACCCGCGCTAAAATACCGCCGAACTTCTCAACGATACAAACTCTGGCACCGAGATAGCAACACGCACCTGGAGGAGAAGCTCGGAGACGATCAGTGTTACCCACCGCCGATCATCACCACCTCGGCCTTGTCGCCGGAGAGAGAGCCGCGGTGGAAGCTGGAAGGAGACAAAGACAGACCGTGTGTGCGGACAGACGGCGACGGAGAGAAAAGGGGAGGGGCGACGTATTTCACGGTCGGTGCGCCTTACAGGAGGGGTCCACCGGTCAGTGACAGGGCCGCGGCAGCCGTTCGCCAACGTGTCAAAACCGCCCACCGGCTGGCTGCCAGGTCAGCAAAACCGTTGTCCGAAACCTGCCCAGGGGGTTGGATGACTGGTTTGTTAAATTTTAGAGTGCTCAGTACCCGGTTTTATAGTTGGGGGCCTAGGTTAGACACACACCAATAGTTTAGGGGGTATGTAGACTTTTTCCTTTAGATATTTATTATTAGAGCTAGACAAGTTTAATTTATATATAATGAACCTAATGCGAGGAATTATATAGCCTAGACGCATATGCGATTATGATATACGTACATCAACGAGATAAATCATTCACTAACATGCATATAGCGCATGATTTTCATTTTCATAATTTCTGTGGTCAAAAGACCCCGAGTCAAGATACGTCGCTTCAAAATCGCAGGTGAAAAAAAAAAACTACAGCTCCATAGGTCACGGGAACGAGAAGCACGCATGTCGTCGTTCTTGCTAGGACAGCAAGGTGCAGCGTCATGTCGGCAATCCTTCTGAACTGACGACAGGTGTCGACCCATCCGATCCACCGCCAACCGCCTGCCCGATCCACGCACCCCGCCGCCACGAGCTCCCCTACCCAATCTTTCCAACTACGTTATGGTTTGAGGATTGTACTTGTATATGCCCCCAAAAAGAAAGGAAAAATGGCAGCAGCAGAGCATCGTGCGTGTCAATGCACCGTCTCCCTCTGACTGCTTTGCAGTTCGCCGCGATGCAGCTCTTGGGCGCGTGGCATCCTGCCATTCAGTCTTTCAGCCCTTTTGTTCGTTTCCGGTGTCCTGAATGCTCCCAAGCTTTAGGAGCTGTTTCACTATCTCTTTCGATTTTGGATAATTGTTAGCTAAATCTCTAGATAGTACACCAAATCGGATAATAAGTTAGAGTTAAGCAAATTCTAGTTTTGTGGCAGATTTGGAAGTAGAGAAATGCGGTAGTCTTCAACGACGAGAGAAGGACAGAGCAGACAATTTTCACATGAATAAAAGATGAATGCTCAATTTGGAGTTCGACGGAGGATGAGTTTTTCGACCCATAATGATTGCCAACCATCTAACGAGTAGTTAGCTTAAGTACTTTTTATCGTGACGGTTTGCCAAGTGAGGAAGCGCCTCTCGCGCATATAGTCTCGCAACACTGTACTCTTGCTTATTAATACAAAGCCGGTTATCCGGATCTTTTAAAAAAAAACAAATCAGGTAATAAGTTATTTGTGAGCTAACTGTAATCAGATAGTGAATGAACAGGACGTTAGTGCGCGTTTGGAACCTTGGGACTTTGCGACGACCGTAGTACTTCACATAAATTTAGTTTAGTTTTATAAATACAACTTTTTTTTTGATAACTTTTATAAATACAACTTATAGTTCGACTCCATACTGTCCTAGAGAAAACGCATGATTTATGGAAATAATCCTCCTATGCTCTTATCCGTCACTGCATTCACGGCGGTGACAGTGACGCAAAGCGGCGCGCCCCCCGCCGCCCGCCCGCCCACCAGAGGCCGCTGCTTTTTCCTTATCGCAGCAGCAATCTCTAGTCTCACCGGCAACTTGCCGCCGCCCGCGCCGGCCGTGGCCTTAGCTGCCGCCGAAACGATGGCGACCTCAGACAGAGAGGAGGAGACGCGCTCCTGCTGTTGGAGGGAGCATCAGAGCATCTCCAACCGTCTCCCCTTTTTTACCCCCCACAACAACGAGAAAATCTTGTTGTTTCACCTCGCTAACTGTTCCGTTGATCTTTCCTTTCGTTCCTCTTCTTTCTCTCGTGACCAATAGCAACGGGTCAGGGACACTTTTCTTTTTTACTAGCAGAAAGACAAAAGGAATTCAAGAAGAAAGTGCTCTTGAGAGTTGAGACCCAGTAGAACAGTACTATATAGCAGGTCTAAGATCTTATGCATGGCTAATAAACACAAAAGGAATCCGGGAAGAAAGCGTCTTCAGCGAGTGATAATGCAGTGCAGGCTGAGTGTGATCAGGTCAGCTAGGTGCACCATGATTGGGTTGGATTGGACGGCTAAACCTGGAGAACCAATGGCCAATGGGTAAGCAGGTAAGCACACGTCATAGCCAGCCTACACAACCTGCAATAACGTAGAAGTATATTCTTCTCCACAAAACAGAGGATGTGGTATTCAGACAACAGAGCATGTTCTCCACAAAACAGGCGTTGAGGTTGAAAATTTACATGTACAACCTACCTATACCTACTTGTAGCTAGCATCAGAGTATATCACATGATTATTCCTGACATTCATTCAGGCAGCCAGGAGATTTTTTTTGTTTGTTTACACAAAATGGAAGAGAAGAGAAGAGAGCAGGGAGGATTTATTTGACACCACTGTGCTCTCTGAGGTAGTGAGTAGTGACATGACACGAGCCACGAATCCTCCCTCATCGCCGTCTTGGCTCTCCATCTCATCCTGCACTATCCTTCCTTCTATGTATACTAAAAACTGCTAACCAACTCCTAGCTACCCAAATCCAACTAGGCAAGAACCAAAGCATCAAAGGAGAAGAATTTAGCTGCCCATTTCGATCCATGTATATTTGTATGGGCTTCACTTCACTTCATCTCGAGTCCTCTGAAGTCGAGCATGGCGGCCATGCCGTCCCTGAGCCCCAAGAAGTGGTGGCTGTGGCTGTGGCTGTTGCTACTGCAGCTGCACCCGGGAGCTCCCTTCTGGATACCCAGGCTACAGCCGAAGCAGATACCCCCGCCATGGCCTGCCTGCAGCACCTCTCGCTTGACGACGGCGGGCTTGAGCTCCAGCTCCAGCTCCTCGTCGTCTTCTTCCTCGTCCTCCTGTTGGCACGGCGGGCTGATGCAGAGGTCGAGGTTGAGGTCGGGACACCTGGGCGCCTTGACGACGACGGCCGTCGTCGTCGCCTCGGCCTTGATCGGCTGATGATGCGGCGCCACCTGCGCTGCGGCGGCGTTGGGGTTGGGCTGGAACGAGATGGTGGTCACGGTGACGGCGTCGGCGACTGGGCGGTGCGTGACGGGGTCGATGCCCTTGCCCAGAAGCTTCCGCCGGACGTGCGTGTTCCAGTAGTTCTTGATCTCGTTGTCCGTCCTCCCCGGGAGCCGCGCGGCGATGAGCGACCATCTGCAGCAACGCAACCAACCAACCAATCAATCAATAAGGATGGTGTTCTTGAGCCGCCACCGGCGAAGGAGGCAACCAGCGAGAGGCAGAGCAGCAGGAGAGGCACCGGACACTTACTTGTTGCCGAGGAGGCTGTGCAGCTTGATGATGAGGTCATCCTCGTCGGCGCTGAAGTTGCCGCGCTTGAGGTCGGGGCGGAGGTAATTGATCCAGCGGAGACGGCAGCTCTTGCCGCAGCGCAGCAAGCCCGCCGCCTTGGGCAGCGAGCGCCAGCACCCTTCGCCGTGCGCGCGGATGTACGCCACCAGCCGGTCGTCCTCCTCCTTTGTCCACGCTCCCTTGTTCGTGTGCGCCTTCTCGCAGCACGGCGACCGCCCCATCGGTGGGTGGTCTGCTTCGCTTTCGCTTTTCGCTTTGCTGTGTGTCCGAAGCCGGAACGGGAGCGGCGGACGGCGGCTGTGCAGGGCAGCTACGGTAGCTCTGTGATTGGATTGGAGAAGGCATCGGGTGGGCGCGGGGGCAGGCGGGGTTTTATAGGCGGTTGGTTGGTTGGCTGGCCGCGGTGAGAAACGAGAAGGCGATGACGATGAGGGGGAAGGACAGGAAGTTGGTGGGTGGGCAGCGTTGTTGGGTTGGGTTGGGTTGATGGGCCTGGGCGGTGTGGTTGTGGGTGTGGGTGGGAGTTGACGGGATGGGAACGGCCCGACCCGACCCGACTTAACTTATTGCTAATGCTAACGACAACCACCCGATTATATTAATTTATATATTGTATATAAAGATAGATTTGTCAGTTATCGGCCGCGTTTAGCACGGGCTAAAAACACGTGAGTTGATTGATACACCACCCCAGTTTATCTACCTAGCGACTAGTCGCTTCGATCTGCCCTGTCACAGTGTCACGGATTGGGATAACAATGCGCTGTTGCAGGCGCGCGTTATAAACGTTTGCGGCTATGTGCAGTGACTTGGCTGTAACAAGGGAACAAAAAAATGCAGTACATATATTTATGTTACGTCATGTTATTATGTATATAAGCAAATCAGAAGACTTTGAATTAGAGTTTGGAACCGGGTAATACTGTGGCGCACATGTTGTAAATCAAATGTGAATTTTGGTCAGCGCCCAATTTACCAAAGGCGCTCCAATCCGGCGAATCCTTTTCACCAAACCAAACCAAACCCTGGGCCTCTCTCCTCCTTAATTCCACGCGCTAATTCTAATCTTCCATTCAGGTCTTGGCTGCGCAACAACGTGCTGTCTGGTACAGATAAAAGCTAGTATGGTGGTTGCCCTTTTGATCTGCTGCATGCAAATGCAAATGCTGGGTAGGCCAGATAGCGGCAGCGCTGATTGTCTTCAGTAGAACTAGCTCCCCGGAAATCTTCTTCCGTGACCCTCTTCAGTCTTCCATGTTTTCACGTGTATGATGTAGACATGTAGTTATGTGTATGTATCTAGCTAGGAACGGAACATGCACGCAGCACATTGTTTTGTGGATTATAGTGCCGTGCGTTGCAGACCACTACTCAAGGGCGGGACTATACACACGTTTCGCCTTGTTCACTTGGTTATCAGTTATGATATAGTATTTTTCTCTCACAATAAAATAATCAAAAACAATATATTACTCGGCTTATCAGCCACAAAAACAATCAACTAAACAGAGCAATATTATATCTTTGTATCTATATATATTATTTATACATATACTATAATGTTAAAGATCCAATGAATTATTTCGTCCACCTTCTTTTATTTCTAAGGACACTTACAATATAGAAACCATAATAGTTTCTATATATATTAATTACACTACCACGTTGCTAATTTACTAATGTTGCAAGGGATTTAATGAGGAGAGAGCTGTAAAATCTAGGAAACAAAGTTTAACTGAGAAATTAGTTCTTCACGGTTATCGTTGGACAAGAAACTATTATAACCGAATTAGGAGAGCAAATATGGGTATCTTTCACCACTAATGTCCTCTACTATAGAAAATCCTATATCGAGAAAATTAGTTTCTTAGCACAGTGTCTTATGTTATAGAAACTACTAACAATTTCTTGTATGGCCTCAATAACGCACTCATGTGTCCTCGTATCGTGTGCACTCTTCTAGGATATAAACTCACATTCTGTGTTTATACAAGTTAGAATCACCCTTATTTATGCACCCTACAATATATAGGTCTGTTTGGTCTAGCTCTGCTTCACTAGTGAAGCTGTTTTTTTTTAGAAAATAGCTTCATGAGCAACTCTCTAAGTGAAGCTGAGCTATTTTGAAAAAAGTGTTTGACAAAACTGCTTCATCAACAATTTTATGCATGGATATGAGAGAGAAAGGGGGGGGGGAGAGAGAGCTAAGATAAGTTAATTTTTTTCAGCTTCATTCCATTTCATATCTTTTTGAGAAGGAAAGAAAAACAATTTCACCCATAAAGCTATTTTGAAAAGAGTTGTTTGATAAAAAAAACAGCTTACCAAACAAACCCTAAAACAGATGAGAATACAGTTACATATTTGCATGATAGCTTGTTTGGTTTGAGGGTTAACTCTGTCCGGCATATGCACACAATTGGTATTCATGTCAATTTTTCAAGGAACCAATTGACTCTTGACATTGCCTTGCGGGAGTTAACAATTGGAATGACTTGACGATCAACGGAAATGGCGCATGGCAACCCAAACCGAACGCTATTCTCTGGCCTAGTCTTAGGACAGGATCGTTGCCTCGTCAGGAGGAACTAACACACATCAGCACATCGCGCGATGAAAACCCTTTGAACTGGATTTGCACAAACCTGCAGCAAAACAGGGTACCAACCAAACAACGGACTGGATCTCAATCTTTTTTCGCATTGCCGTACGTTAGCACCTACCAAGTATCGTTGATCGATCAGAGGAGTCATTCCGATAGGCCCTTCTGCACCGCGCACCGCGCTGCACCGTCAGCGACGGCGACAAGGCGCTGCCGATGAATCAGATCGGCCGGCCGGCGGTCCCCGCGGCGCTCGCTTGTGCAACGCTCCAATTAATGTCCAAACAGGCAAACGCATTCTTTGGGTGATGAATTCATGCGTGGTGGTATAGCTAGCTAGCTACTAGGTCAGGTCCTCGCTTCAAACCCCAAACAGCCGGCAGTTCAGTGTCACGTTACATGACCGTGGATTCAGCCTCACGATTTATTATAATCCTATTCCTAATTAATTCCTGATGATAGAATTTTCATGAGTTGGGTGGTCGTCCCATGCAATGCCCATGGTGAATGATGAGCTGGCGTCCATGTCAGTGTCACATCCTTGCTCACAGTAACTAAACCTAAACGTGCGTGCGTGTGTCTTTTGTTCGTTTGCCGTCTTTGACCTTGCTTCCAATCCAACTAATACAAGAGGCTATGCGAGGTGGTTTTTGCGAACAGAAAAGAACCTATAATCCGGTGAGCGAGTCAAATTAGCTACGGAATTCTAGCTCCCTTTCAAATTGTAAATCATTCCAAAAATCTTGAAAAGTCAAATCATCTCAAATTTAATAAAAAAATATAAAAATTTGTGAAAAAAATAGATGTACTATGACAATATAATTGCTAAAGAATTTAATGATATTTAATTAGTTAATATTATAAATATTATTATATCATCATATAAGTTTGGTTAAACTTGAGATGCTCTCCAAAATTTTTAGAATGACTTACAATTTAGAATGGAGAGAGTTATAATTACTCTACTAGAAAGCTGCCAGCTTAATTAGTATATATCGCCGTCAGTTTCAGGTTCATCCACGTAGGCACGGCTGGATGTTTGGAATGGTAGGCACTCAGGTTGGTGAACTCCAGCGTCATCACGTGCTTAGGGAATAATACTACTGCAGCGGGACGACGTTGCCCTCCGATCCTTCGCACGTGTCGGGTGTGTCGTCGTTGGTGCACCCACTCCCGACCAACTCCGCATGCTGCTCGCCGTTAGTTTACGGTGGACGGAACAATAATCCGTCGGGATATGATCTATCTTACACGGTGGACTATCTAGTTTGCATTATCAGCTGCACAACTCCCTTTCCGGTTGCATCATGCGACCGCTACTTCAGGTGTATAAAACACGATCGAAACACATATGGCGTGCGTGCGTGACAGTTGCTGAATTGGTTTTATTGTTTATGCTCGAGAAATCCTTCCTTCCTTCCAGGCATGTTAATCCAATCCGCCTTTGGTTTGTTGCTGTAATAGTCTGTGCGTACCAAATGGCTTCTGCACTGGTCGCTGTCCGATGATGCCCGTTTCCGGCGGATTTGCTGTTTCTGAATTTGCAGCTCTGAAACGGCCAGGTGCTGCCTGCCTAAAACCCACCCGCTACAGCCAGGGTGGGCAGCGTCTTCAGACGACCGTTATTATATATATATATATATATATATATATATATATATATATATATATATATATATATATATATATATATATATGATGATCCACTCACTGCATCCTTTTGCTTTCACTGCACCCTTTTGCTTTCACTACGTTTTAATTTAATTCGATTCAGTTCCTCCCAGGACTTGTGTAAACAAAAAAAAAGGTGAGTTTAACATTTCTCAAATTTTAAATCACGGGCTTAATATTTCTCAATAACCTTTACATCACGGTGAAGGTCTGGTTCCAACTACTTCGCGCTTTGAATTCAAGAGATAGGTTTAACATCAACTGTGAGTTCAGAGGAATGAAGGCAAATTCAACAATCCATCCAAAGACAAGTCATTCCCCTTCAGGAGTGTCTCAACTACTGAAAGGTCTTAGATAGCTAAAGGGGGGGGGGGTGAATAACCTAATAAAAATCTACAAACTACTAGAGCACAAGGTTAGATAACACTTAAACGAAACCTTTTTTGCTCTATCTCTACTGGGGGTGCAAAGCCATCTATCCAAACAATTCTAGTTAACTAAGTGTCTACACACAATAGCAAGAACCTAAGGCACTTAGCTCAAGCAAGCTAGAACAACTAAACAAGAACTAACTAGCAAGCTAACTAGACAAGATATGAATAAGTAAATGCAAGGGATATGGGTAATTGTTATACCGATGTCTTGTGAAGAGAATATACCAATGTGAAGACCAATCACAATAAGATCATCAAGAGTAGCCGGAAGACAAGATTAACATAAAGATTTTTCTCCCAAGGTTCACTTGGTTGCCACCAAACTAGTCCCCGTTGTGTCGACTACTCAAATGATGTTTCGATGGCTAATTGACAATTCACAAGCCAAGCCCACTACCCGGGCGCCACAAAAAACCACCCAAATGAGAGTAACTCAATGACACGAGCAATCCACTAGAGTTACCCTTTGGCGCTCCGCCGAGGTGGGTACAAGCCCTCTCACAAGTCGATGAAGCCGGCCGCGAACAATCACCAACACACGCCGAAGCTTCTCCTCAATCGCCAAGCCGTCTTGATTGGTTGAACCGAATATGATGTCGTCCACATAGATTTGGAGCACAAATAGATCCTTGCCAAGCTTCTTGGTGAAGAGAGTAGTATCAACCTTCCCCATGACGAACCCTTTGGATAAGAGGAAATCCCTCAATCTTTCATACCATGCTCTAGGTTCTTGCTTCAAGCCATATAAAGCCTTCCTCAACTTGTACACATGGTTGGGTTTCTTGATATCTTCAAAACCGGGAGGTTGCTCAACATATACTAGCTCATTGATATATCCATTCAAGAAAGCACTCTTCACATCCATTTGGTATAGCTTGATGTTGTGTGCATATGCATAGGCCAATAGAATTCTAATTGCCTCTAATCTTGCAACCGGTGCATAAGTTTCTCCAAAGTCAAGACCTTCAACTTGTGTGTAACCTTGAGCTACCAATCTTGCTTTATTTCTCACAATTATACCATCTTGATCTTGCTTTTTTCCAAATACCCATCTTGTGCCAATCACAATGTAGTTTTTGGGTCTTTCAACTAGTTCCTAAACTTGGTTTCTAGTGAAATTGTTGAGTTCTTCATGCATAGCATTGACCCAATCAACATCTTGTAAGGCTTATTCAATTTTTGTGGGCTCTATGGATGACACAAAGGAATAGTGTTCACAAAAGGATGCTAATCTTGATCTTGTTTGCACACCACTTGTAATATCACCAACTATTTGGTCAATGAGTGATCTCTTGCAATGTTGGTTGGTTGGAGGATTGGAACTTGATTGCTTGCACTTGGTTGAGATGAACTAGCAACTTGTTGATCTTGCACTAGAGAGTTACTAGCTTGCACATGAGGTGAGTTGAGCACTTGATCTTTGTCATCTTCTATGTCAATTACTTGCTTTGGCCTAATGTCATCAATATCCATGTTCTTTATTGCATTAGCCAATTGAGATCCACTCACATCTTCTAGATTCTCATGTTCATCTTGTGAGCCATTGGTTTCATCAAATTCAACATCATGAACCTCCTCAAGTATACCACTAGTCGAATTTCATACTCTATAGGCTTTGCTTGTGGTTGAGTAACCAAGTAAGAACCCTTCATCATATTTCTTGTCAAACTTCTCAAGTCTTGTGCCTTTCTTCAAGATGTAGTATTTGCACTCAAAGACTCTAAAGTATGTAATGTTGGGTTTTTTCCATTCAATAGCTCATATGGTATTTTCTCCATCAATGGGTGACAATATAGCCGGTTGCTAGAGTAGCAAGCGGTGTTGATAGCTTCGGCCCAAAAGGAGTGACTCACATTGTACTCACTAAGCATAGACCTTGTCATATCAATCAATGTTCTATTCTTCCTCTCAACAAGGTCATTTGATTGTGGAGTGTACTTGGCCGAGAATTGATGCTTGATTCCAAGCTCATCACATAGCTCATCAACTCTTATATTCTTGAATTCACTTTCATTGTCACTTCTCACTTTCTTGATGGTAGTTTCAAACTCATTGTGACATCTCTTGACAAATGACTTGAATGTAGCAAATGTATCACTCTTGTCATTGAGAAAGAATACCCAAGTGTATCTTGTGAGATCATCCACTATCACAAAGCCATACTTGTTGTCTCCAATACTTGTGTATGTTGTTGGTCCAAATAAATCCATGTGCAACAACTCAAATGCTCTACTAGTGCTTATCATTCTCTTCTTAGGATGGGTGTTACCAACTTGTTTGCCGGCTTGACAAGAGCTACAAAGTTTGTCCTTCTCAAACACAACATCTTTCAAGTCTCTTACTAAGTCATGCTTGATCAATCTATTCAATTGCTTCATGCCAATATGACCAAGTCTTCTATGCCATAACCAACCCATACTTGATTTAGTGAGCAAGCAAGTTGACAATTGAGCTTTACTAGCATTGAAATCAACTAGGTAGAGGTTCTCATATCTAAAGTCTTTGAAGATCAAGTTTGAACCATCAACACTAATGATCTCAACATCATCTACCCCAAATATGTATTTGAATCCAAGATCACACAATTGAGCCACAGATAGCAAATATAAGTTCAAGCTCTCAACTAGCAAGACATTGGATATGCTCAAGTCATTTGATATTGCAATCTTACCAAGACCCTTGACCTTGCCCTTGCCATTATCACCAAATGTAATACTATCAATGCCCTCATTGGTGTTGGAGTTGATTGATTTGAACATTCTAAAATCCCCGGTCATGTGTTGAGTGCATCTACTATCAAGCACCCAATGCCTTCCTCCGGCTTTGTAATTGACCTACAAAACAAATTAATTCTTCTTAGGTACCCATACTTGTTTGGTTCCTCTAAAGTTAGTGACCAAGGATTTTGGCACCCAAATTGCCTTCTTCTTTGGGCCAACAATGGGTGTGCCAACATACTTAGACATTATACCATCTCTCCCTTTGGTAAGCATATAACATGAATCAAAATGAATGGAGGTGGATTTAGTAAACTTGATTTGGCTCATGTTAAGTTTGCAATATTGGTCAACATGCCCCACTTGCTTGCAACTATTGCAATATCGACCATTGCTTCTCACAAAGCTAGGCTTTGGAGTCACAAAGGCGGCCTTGCCTTTCTTGGGGGTATAGCCCAATCCCTCTTTGTAGTGGGAAAATCTTTGGCTATCCAAGCACTTTAGCAAGCGGACATCTCCACCATAT
This sequence comes from Microstegium vimineum, assembly GCA_022036555.1. Lineage (NCBI taxonomy): Eukaryota > Viridiplantae > Streptophyta > Magnoliopsida > Poales > Poaceae > Microstegium > Microstegium vimineum. The sequence continues at coordinate 41,295,374 of CM039136.1, read as the reverse complement.
GTCTTACCCAAAGCATGAGTGAGTTCATTAACATCATATTTCAATTTTTCATTTTCAATCAATAATGTAGCATCATCCTTTGAGCTATCACTAGTTGATGTGCAAGTGGATGTGCTAGTGTCGGTTGGTGCAACAATGATAGGAGTGAAAAATGATTCATCTAGAATATCACAAGTAACTCCAATATCACATGATGCAACAATCTTATCCTTGATTTGATCAAGAAGGGAGGAGTGAGCTTTTTCAAGCTTGTAGTGAATTCTCTCAAGCTTCTCATGGGCTTCCATTAGCCTCTCATAAGAGCCATTGAGCTCATCAAAGGATTGTTCAAGAGCCTTAAGCTTCTTGTTCAATTCTTTGCACTCCTTCCTCTTCTTCTCAAAGCACTCATAAGTTTGCTTCATCATGTCTACTAGTTCTTCCTTGGAGTACTCCTCATCATCATCACTACTATCATCATCACTATCACTATCATCATGAGCTTGTACCTTGGATGGCTTAGCCATGAAGCATGATGGAGTATCAAAGATAGATGGCTTGTTGTTGATAGCAATGCTAGCCAATGCCTTCTTCTTGGACTTCTTCCTCTCATCATCACTAGAGTCATCATCGAAAGAGTCACTACTATCCCAAGTCACCATATAAGATTCACCCTTCTTCTTCTTGGTGAATAAAAGCTTCTTCTCCTTCTTGTTATGCTTGCTCTTCTTCTCATCATCATCACTATGATTGGGACAATCCGCAATCATGTGACCGGTGCTCTTGCACTTGTAGCATCTCTTCTCATAATCTTTGCTCTTGAAGTTATCTCTTCTCTTTCTAGCACCATAGCCCTTCTTCTTCATGAACTTGCCAAACTTGCGCACAAAGAGGGTCATCATCTCATCATCAATATCACTAGCTTCTTCATCATCACTTGACTCTTGCTTTTTTGCTTTGCCCTTGCTCTTGGATGATGATGCCTTGAAAGCTAAGCTCTTCTTTTCCTTCTTTTCTTCCTTGACCTCTTCTTCTTCACTTTCTTTATTGTATTGCTCTTCGGTCATGATCTCACCAAGTACTTCATTGGGAGTGATCTTGTCCAAACCATCTCTCCTAATTATTTGCCTCAAAGTTTTGTATTTCTTGGATAAATAACCAAGAAAGCGGTTTGAGAAGTCTTCAGACTTAACCTTCTCACCCAAGCTCTTGAGATCATTGATGATAACTTGGAGCCTATGAAACATCTCCGGGATGGACTCATCCTCCTTCATCTTGAAATGAGATAGCTTGTCCTTAAGCATATACAACTTGGCATTCTTTACCGTTGAAGTGCCTTCATAAGTATCTTCAAGTCTCTTCCACACTTCACTTGCCTTGTCAAGATCTTTGATTTGCTCAAACACCTTGGAATCAATGCCATTATAGATCACATTGAGTGCCATGGTGTTGCATTGTCAGTTCTCTTGCTCTCTAGGTGTGGGAGCGGCTTCATCAAGAATGACAAAGTCATGTTTGGTCACACTCCACACTTTCTCATGTATTGAGCCTAGATTCATCTTCATCTTTCTCTTCCAATAATCAAATGAGGTGCCATCAATAACATTGGCGGTTTGCTCCCGACATGGTTGAATTGTATTTGAGCCATCACTAACACCGAAGGTTGTTAAGCCTTGATAATAGCGGTGACCACGGCTCCGATACCACTTGAAAGGTCCTAGATGGCTAGAGGGGGGGGGTGAATAGCCTAATAAAAATCTACAAACCACTAGAGCACAAGGTTAGATGACACTTAAGCGAAGCCTTTTTTCTCTAGCTCTACTAGGGGTGCAAAGCCACCTATCCAAGCAATTCTAGTTAACTAAGTGCCTACACACAATAGCAAGAACCTAAGGCACTTAGCTCAAGCAAGCTAGAACAACTAAACAAGAACTAACTAGCAAGCTAACTAGACAAGATATGAATAAGTAAATGCAAGGGATAGGGGTGATTGTTATACCGATGCCTTGTGAACAGAATATACGATTGTGAAGACCAATCACAATAAGATCACCAAGAGTAGCCGGGAGACAAGATGAATACAAAGATTTTCTCCCGAGGTTTACTTGGTTGCCACCAAGCTTGTCCCCGTTGTGTCGACTACTCAAATGGTGTTTCGGTGGCTAATTGGTAATTCACAAGCCAAGCCCACTACCCGGGCGCCACAAAAAACCACCCAAATGAGAGTAACTCAATGACACGAGCAATCCACTAGAGTTACCCTTTGGCGCTCCGCCGAGGTGGGTACAAGCCCTCTCACAAGTCGATGAAGCCGGCCGCGAACAATCACCAACACGCGCCGAAGCTTCTCCTCAATCGCTAAGCCATCTAGGTGTTGGCAAACACCAAGAATAACAAGAAATCCCGCGGCGATGACGATGACCAAGTGCCACTAAGATGCAATGAAATGATCAAAGCACTTATATAGCCCTCCATCAAAAGCTAGTCGTTTCCCCCATTCATCCTGCCTTTCTGCGCCAGTCCGGACGCTGTTTTTGTCTAGGGTCCGGACCATTGATAGCGTCCAGACCCTTCACCAACCGAGCTGTAGAGCTTCTGTTTTCCAGTCCGGGCGCACCATCCGGACGCGCGAAGCTGGGTGTCCGGACCAATGCGCCTGCGTCCGGTCGCCCTGCAGTTTGAAAAACGTCGTTCGCGCCTTCACAGGGAGCCGCCACGTCGCCTCCAGACGTGGGGAATAGTAGCGTCCGGTGCTTCTTTTTCTTGCGTCCGGATCCAACTCAGAGAGCATCCATAGAGCGCATTTACTCCGGACGCACGTCCAGTGCTTTGCGTCCGGACGCGCGTCCGGTGCTCTGCGTCCGGACGCGCGTCCGGTGCTCTGCGTCCGGACCATACTCAACGTCCGGTCGCTATGCAGAGAGCATCCAGAGCCTCCAAAACATCCGGACGGTTGACCGGAGCCCTGCGTCCGGACACACATCAGCGTCCGGATCACCTGTATGCCGAGGCTGAGAGGTAGGGTTGCCCACCGGACGTTGTTTCATTAGTCCGGAGTGTAGCCTGTCAGCGTCCGGACCTTGTCTCTTTGTCCAAACGAGTTGCTTCTTCTTCTCCAAGTCTTCAAGTGCTAACACCATGAGATCCATACACTTGTGCCCTGTGTTAGCCTTTTCTTTGAAATATCTTGGATTTAAGTTCATGTTTATGTCACTTAGGTTTGTTTTATATGGATATGCAATGCAAACCTAGTGGCACATGATAACCGCAATCGACACGAGTTTTCCCTTCTTGATAGTACGGTTATCTATCCTAAATGTGATCACACTCTCTATAGTGTCTTGATCACTAAACCAAAAATGGTCCTATAGATATACCTTTGCCTTGGGCCATTTTTGTTTTTTCTCTTTCTTCTTTTCCTTAGCCATGGTGCACTTGATTCATCATGATCCTTCACCTAGCTCCACTTATCAACTTGAATCACTCTATCTAGATCATGCACTTAGCAATAGAATTAGTCCATAGGTTTCATCAATTAACCAAAATCAAACTTGGGCTTTCAACTACTCTACACGCCTGCTTCACCAACACTATCTGCTAATAGAAGATTCTCGGAAGTAGTACACTCCCTTAAAACCATTTAAACATTAAAAAAACATTTTCTTTACGGTAATTAAAACCATTGCATCAATCACAAAAATGCGACAGAACCAAACGATAACGCGATTCCTAGGTCGACACGTCACTGTCAATTTCCACAGGAGTTCGAAATGCAACCGATGCATAGATTATTACACAGAATGCAGATACTTTCAATAGTAGGCCATGCCAATCTCCATATCATTGTGACTCATATATCCAGTGTAAACATGAAGGGGATGTTCCGTTCGAATGGGTTTCAAAACATTTTCCGAGTACGAATGGGTTTCAAAACATTTCCCGGGTACGAATGGGTTTCAAAACATTTCCCGAGTACCTCGTTGCTATGATCCTGTTATTCGATCTTCATAGTACTTGCTAAGCAAAGCCATGTGGCGAACAACTTTGCAATCTACTTGGCCTTCCTGGAAGCCTCGTACAGGTAGCCAGCGATAACTACGGCTGCAGCAACCGCTACCCCAAAGGCGCTCTGAGCAAGTATAGCACCGGTTGGAAGATCTGATTTGCCTGATGCTGTGCTGCGAGGCGTGAAGCCAAGCTCAGAGAGTTTCTTGTGTGATTCAGCGTAGTCCTTGAAGAAGGCATCTTCATCCTGCGGTATACGAACAAAGACATGGTTCTGAATCAGTGGATCTGAAGCTTGTATAACCAAACAAGGTGCTAAAGTGTGCTGTGCATAAGGATATCTCTTAAGTCCTATTCACCTTTGCATAAAGCTCCACATAGCGCCTAAACTCAGGATCTGATAACAGTACCTTATCAGTTGGGAGCTTTAAAAGCCCCTCAGATTCCTCACTCAACAGCTCACTGCAGTAACAAAATAAATTAATCGACAACACACTCGTTAACCGTATGGAATCTAGTCTCCAAACCAAGCACAGATTCTGGCTTTATGTTCAACTTACAGAAAGTAAGAGTTATCAAACTTAAGAGGCTCCTTTGTCCAGGCACCTTCAAATCCAGACCTCTCAGGATGAGCCCTTCCCTAAAAGAACAAAGGTATTAAGATCAGCTTATGAACAAATGAGTACTCCTTCAGAGACTATAATAACTTACCAGAGTATGCGCCCCTGATAGAGCTACAATATCTTTGTCCGATAAGCCCATTCGATAAAAGATGTCCCTCAGATGTGGTGCACCTATTCATGCAAACAAGCCAAAAAACCAAGAGATGTACATTAGCAACAGATATGATCCAATCATAAGTACAGAATAACACCAGACCATCAGGATAAAAACAACCAAAGCTGGATACAGAAAATGATATCTATGTTGTTTAATAAAACTTCAGGTAAGAAATCCATGCAGCAAACATGGAGCCCAGATACACATAAAAGTTTGATGCTGAGAAGCAGCAAGAAGGTTTTACACACGACTTACACAGTACCATCCTTCCGCCCCTCCCTCTCAAACTTCCAGAATAATCACGTTAAAAGAATAATGCTAGGATACATGACATGTTACAGTTACAACCACACAAGTATAGCCCAAGGTAGTAAATACCTTTCTTAGCATCCGGCAGACGCCCTTCACGGGGGCACACTGACGAATCCTGATTAATGTTAACCAGTTAAAGAGTGAACATCAGGAAAGGTGAATCCAAACATGAAGAAATTTTTATTTTACATACACGTCTTCCAGGAACAAACTCAACAGTTGGCCCCCCGGTCACTTCAACTGCAACCACTCCTGCAAGCTGTTTATAAATTCCTAGGAGGTTACTATTTATACTGAATTCAGACTTTCACCCTTCCCAACAGGGTAAAAAAGTCCAATCACAATAAGATTAAAAAAGTCAGACATCATATAGATTTATAGAAGAGCAAATTCAAGGTGATCCCAAATTACCTGATAAATGTCTGCATATGTTAGCCTTGGATTCAGTGATTTGATAGACTCTAGAGGAAAATAAAAGGCAATTGAATAAGCAATACTGATGATTTCATTTATTTCAGCAGCGAACGAATACAGAATGAAACAAGAAATACAATTCACTATCATTCCACATGGAGTACGATTTACAAACAAAGTAGCATTCTCATAAACTGCAGTTGCTCTGACTAAGACACCTTGGGATTTTACATTTATATAAGGCTTTATAGTATAATACACGTAACCATTGTCATGAGCACATAATCTAATTGCATGTATGACTGACAGGGCATAGACCTACAAACTAATAGTTCTGACCAAGTAGATGTTAATGGGAGGACTTCTTCTCTAAGCAGCTGAAAGCATACTATATAATTTTCTCAATTTATCATCCAAGAAAAATAGATAGGAAAATCTAATATTTTGCTATGTTATCTGACCTTGAAGATAGATAGCAGAAAACCCACAGCCACAGAAAAAGAGTTTCAGTTTATCAGAAAGAAACTAGAAAAAAATTGCAAATTGATTTCTTCAAAATCCTCATTCAAGTAGCTCATACTTAGTTTATAGGTTGATACACCAATATATTCTTGCATAGGCATCCAGTATCATATTGAGTATAAACAATGCATACCAAGGAGATCGATAGCAATCTTTAAACCAGCATTTGAACCATGGGTGTACTCTTCCTCATATCTAATTGAACCATTTGCACCACCGGTCTTTGTGTTCACGTCATAAGTTCCAGCATCATGCCATCTGCAAGGGAGAGCAAAGAGGTTTTCAGTGTTCGAATGACAGGAAGAATGGTGTAAGCTCAATTCATATTAAGCAGAACACATTCCTGGATGAATCACCCAGAAAATGGAGGCCAATTTGGTGTGCTTTAACTGGTTATCAAATCAATGGTATAAATATGAATCCAATGTATCTAAAAGCATGGGAACTCCAACATATAGACTAGACGACATATCAGTTGGAGTGTCCCTCTACAAAATTTTGCTCTACTGGAGCTTCTCATAAGCTGTTGCTAAGTGAGCAGCACATATTTTCTTCTATTAGTGGACAAAATACTTTCTCCCAAGTCCTAACTCATACAGGAATACAGAGGTACCCTAACCACCTACCTCTCAGCAATCGCTATATGGAATTGAGAAACACGGTTGTGACAGTGGCAGCGCTACTGTATCCCAGATTGGGCTAGGGTTGTGATTTGACTGAGGGCTTTATCTTAGCAATTCTAACAAGATTAATAAACGGAACCAGATGTGTGAATTTAATAACTCGAAATCCATCACCCCCTACTCTTCGCGTGTCAGTGCGACAGCCGAGGCAAGGAAACTAAGATTAGGGGGCGCGCTTAAGCGCCAGGGCACGCGCACGCACAGGCAGGCAAGGTGCTCGACAAATCGCCTCGCCAAAAAAAGCCAAACCAAATCAGACGAAACCACGTCTAGGCACGAAACCAGGCGCGCAAACCTCAGACGGCAGTGAGCTGAACCTTGAAGCACGAGAGGGCAGCAAGCAAGCGCGGAACGGACTAAGGCATGAAGAGTTCAACAACCCACGAATCCCGATGCCAACCGGGCCGGGCAGACAAAACCAAGCAGTAACTAGGGGGCGAGTATGCGAGCGCGCGAGGAGGTGAGTGATTGGGCGTACGTACGCGAGGCGGAGCATGATCGGGGCGCATCCCTTGTTGGAGATGAGGACGCGGAGGTGGCGGCGCGCCCTGTCGACGAAGCGCAGGTAGTCGGCGTCGACCACCGGAGCCGCCATCGCTGGCACCTCAGTCGCGGAGCCCTGGAGATCGGAGAGACGGTGGGGAAGGAAGCGTGGGGCGCGGAGCGGAGGCGTGTGGGGGGCGACTGCTGACTGACTGCTGCGTGCGCAGGGGGGATGGGCCGATGGGGAAGGGCGGGGAGAGGAGGAGGCGACAACTGACAAGTCGAGGAAGATAACGCTAGCGACGGATTCGATTGGCCTTGAATTGCCGGCGCCACGCCAACGAACCACCACCCGCTTCGTCTGGTCTGCTCCTACTGCATCGGCTCGCCTCGTCTCGCCCGCGCCGCACCCGCACCCGGGGGCAGTTACGGCTGCTGGGTGCTACCGGTGGATAGCCACCCCTTTGTATGGAATGTGGGACCATTAGAGAGTGGGACCAGTTGGCTTGTTCCGTTTACTTCGGTATCATCTGTTCCTTCTTGTTTTCGCCGCTAAACCCGGCCGTGCTGAAAGGGTGTTTATTCAGGTCCAGAATTCGGCCTACGGGCCCTCCAATCATGACAGTTGACAGCCCAATCAAATGCAACTGGGCTTTTTTTTCTTTTACTACTACTACTACATTCAAATCGGCAGCTCCAATGTTTATTTTCTTAGCAAGTGGTAAGCATGAAAAAACTAACTCTATTCCAAATTATAGTTCGTTTAATTTTTTTACTTTAAATTTGATCATTCGTCTTATTCAAAAATTAGTGTAAAATATCACTTATTTTGTTGTGGTTTGCTTTATTAATAAAAGGTCTTCACGAATAACTTAAATTTAATTATGTTTATATAATTTTTTTTAATAAGACGAGTGGTCAAATTTGGGGTAAAAAAAAGTCAGATGAATTATAAGTTGAAACAGAGTGAGTATCACATAGTGCTCTACTAGCAAATTCTCTAATGTATAAAATTGATAGATAGCATATGCTAAAAACAACATATAATTTGGGACATAAGGTGGTGGGTTTTATTGTCTATATATGACAGTAGAATTGTACATACCTCTTAGGCCATTTTCAGTGAAAGTTTCATGGACATTCAATAAGCTAATATGGCATAGTTTTGATAAGGATGGATATGATAAACGATTCGTGGGATGAAATGAATTTCATAGGGATGAAACTTAATTATCTACATTGTTTCTAACACGTAGTGTTGAAAAACAGTAATATAAAACCCGAATTGAGATTGATTTTAATTAATATCATTGTAAATACATATAGATTGAAATTACGATTTTGACACCCATCACCCTTGTGTGTCATATAAGCAACCCATGGTCATTGCATGGCAAATGCTGTCGCCTTCATATAGAGAATGGACTATCGTTGCAAAATCAGTGAGGAGGAACGTATCAACGGCCCACGCGGGGATTTCACTAGTGTATGGGCATAGCCTAAGGTGTATATATTTAGACCAAACTGGACAACAAATTTCTCATCTCAATTCACATACCTTGTTTTTAAATGAAATGAACATAGTTTAATATAACAAGTTTTGTTTTTAATCTAATAAAAAAGAAGCAACATTAACTTGGTGGTGAAACAACTGTCCAAAGGCTCATGTTATTCCCCCATTTTACTCAGTTTTCTCATTTATTATGTGTGAGCATATTCCCTTAACCTGTCGATGAAGAAAATATTCTCTTAAATCAGAAAACAAAAAAAACAAACCTGTCGGTGGAAATAAAATAGCAGAAAACAATAAAATCTGGCGGTGACAAAAAGAGACCGTAGAACGAAGGAAAAAAGAAATTTGTGTTGTAATATTAGGGATAGATACATTATCAAGCTTCCACTAAAAAAAAGATACATTATCAAGCTAAGCAGTGTACACACATTGGAACGTGATGACTCGTTTTGGACGTTTCGGTAAACTCATATTCTTTTTTTCGAAAGATCCATTACCGGCTTTCATTGAATTAAGATGGAAAAGTTACAAACCAAGAGCGGCGCAAGCTACGCCGCCCTAGACATGCTCTGGTCTCAGCAAAGGAGATCCTCGCCACCCCTACACGTAGTAAGAGGATTTACAAAGATGAAAAATCACAATGAGCTGGCGGCCGTGGCCGGGAGCAGCGTGTTCAGTCCGACATTCCCCACAAGACTCCATGACCGCGCTTTGTCCTGGATGCTATGAACAATCCGTTGGGCCGATCTAGATTCCTTCTTGAAGAGCTAGACCCGGTTGTTTCTCTCGCGCCAGATTTCCTATATCGTTAGCATGATTAGCGATTGCAAACCCGGCCTTGAGGATGGTTCGGCGACAACCACCATATCTGTGAACCAGACTCCCATGGCGGAATCTCGGTCCCAACAAGCTGGTGACAAGGAAGGTATGTTGACCCAGTGGGCAATATCTTCCCAGATCTTCCTTGCTAGGAAGCACTCGCAGAACAGATGCCTCATTGTTTCGAGGTTCCTCAAACATAGCTGGCAGAAGTAATCGTTAGGCCAGCCTCTTCGTTGCAAGCGTGCAGCTGTCCAAATTCGATCTTGTAGCATGAGCCATACGAAGAACCTGCATTTTGGGGGTGCCTTCGTGCTCCACGTCTGGGACGATGCCACGCACTGTGTTGTGCCTTCAAATTGCGAGTATGCAGGCTTGGCGGTCTGGCGGAGTAGTTGCCATCAGGTGTGAGGAGTCTTGTTGGGTCTCAATTAGGGCGATGTCTTCCAAGTCTTCCGAAAGCTTGATGAATTCTGCCACGAGCTGGAGGTTCAGGTTATGGTCGATATCCGTGATCCATCGGTTATTTGTAAGCGCGTCGGCCACTGTTCTGTTTTTCCTCTAACTATGTTTATGCAGCGCCGGATAGCGAGCGGCCAAAGTCCCCCCTTGCAGGTTGCAGCCAACGAGAGGTCCAGAAGGCCGCCGTCCGACCATGGTAAACTCAGATTCAGAAGCAAGGAATTACGTCAGGTACACCAATAATAATACATCAGTCAGTTAGTCCACTAGGCTATATATATTATTGCTATTATTAATCACCAAATCGACAACGCTTGCTCATCAAATTAACAATCTATGTATATATTCCTAGATAGAGAGAATATATGTGTATGTATATATATAAAGCTTACAGTCACAACCGACAATCTGTTCCCCCACGCACCCAGACACGAATATATGGATGTTCCGACGTCTCCGGCGCCGGTCAGATCATCGTCCGATGGTACTGGTACAGGCGTACAGCAGCATCCAGAACGTACAATCTGTTTTGAATTACTGCGCGGCGTTGGGCGCCCTCTTGGAGCACTTGACCTGCACGGCGAGCGTGGCGGTGGTGCCGGGGCAGTTGACGTCGCCGCCGTAGACGTCGGCAGCGACGGGCAGCGTGCAGATGCGCTTGCCGAGGCAGGTCTTCTCGGCCACGTCCTTGGCGCGCGGCGTGTGGCAGCTGCCGGCGGTGTAGTTGCCGCAGATGCCCCCGGGGTTGCCGTAGCTGGCGAACACCACCTGCTGGATGAGCTTCTTGGGCGGGCACGTCACCGTCGCCACGGCCTTGAGGTCGTCGGAGGTGGCCGTGAGCTGGCTGTCCTTGCGCTCCCACGACTTGATGTGCGCCGGGTTCCGCTCCGAGATGTAGGTACAGATGTTGTCGCGCTTCACCGTCAGGATCATGATGGCGTCCGGCCGCCCGAACTCCTCCTCGAACACCACCAACACGTTGTCCTTCGGCCGCAAGAAGGACCGGGGCACGTGGTACCTGCACGTACGCATGTATATCAGCATGTTTATATATATATATATATATATATATATATATATATATATATATATATATATATATATATATATATATAATGTGTGTGTGTGTGTGTGTGTGTGTGTGTGTGTGTGTGTGTGTGTAACAAAAACTAAAAATAGAGCTTACAGCTGCTGCGATGGGCGGCCGAGGGCGTGCTTGTAGGAGATCCAGTAGCGGCCGATGCCCTGGCCATTGACATACATCATGCCCTTGCCCATCGTGCTCATATCTAGCACGATCGGGTCCTCTCCCGACGGCATGTCGAAGTGCCTCTGACAAAAGCCACACACAACAAGAAGTTGTGTTAACAGAAACACACACACACACACACACAACGACTGTCGTGATGAGCTACTGTAGTTTGTTTACCTTGTACCAGGTGAGAGGCCTGTCGTTGACGGCCGGCTTCCAGGTGACGCTGCCCATGCCCTTCTCAGTGTAGATCTCCTTCTGCTCGCCGACGAGGCCGACGATGTGGCCCCAGCCGTTATTCGTCAGGTCCAGCGTGCCGGCGTTGAGACCCGTGACCTGCACCCTGTCGACGCCGGCCAGACGGTGCTCCAGGTAAGCGCCACTGTCCTGAAACAATGGTTCCCAATTAAGCGGATCGGAGCCTGATCGATCCCAACTAGCCAAGAACAGTGCATGCTCTCCGATGCGGCATATGCAACAGATCGATGAGTCTAGCAATCCACAGTCACCCACCATCATTCCCGTCGACGATGCCAAGACGGCGACGTGATTCACGCCCTTTCTCAGCTCCATGGGCTTCTCCAGCGTGAACGCCTTGTTCATCTTGGTCCCGTGCCCACATCCTGTATACATTGCATTGCATACAGTGGAGTCGATTCAGCTTCTTTCTAGCTAGCTAGCTCCTCAACTATCTATCGCTGCAGTCTGGAAACCAAGCTGTATGTATTACCTACGAATTTGTCGTTGACAAACGCCACGCTGGCGTGCCCATGGCTGTTGACCTCGAGCACCGTCTTGATGTCACGCCGGATCGGCATGTCGTCTGGCTCCAACTTGAAGCTGTTGGTTGCACACACAGGAATGCAGGCAGGCATGCGTCATCGACACTCAGAACACCCACACATACATGCTTGAACTGAAGCTTCGAAGCAAGCAAGAAACACCGCACCTGGAGGTGTACCAGACGTAGTCGGTCTTGTCCTTGGTGAGGTTATAGAGATCGCCAGCCTTGCGCGTCCTGATCTTAGCCTGCTTATACTTGGGCACCTTCTCCTCGTCGAACATATGCCAGACGTTGTTCTGGTTCGTCTGGTCCGCGAAGTGGAACGTCCTCTGGTTGTGCTGCGCGTTCACGTGCTGGGTGCCGAACACGACGGTCTTGCAGTCGGCGAGGATGCTGATGGAGTGGCGCGGCACGAAGTAGGACTGGCCCCGGAACGTCAGCGTCACGTCGTCCTTGGTGTTGTGGTTGGACAGGAACGCCACGCACACCTTCTGCTCCGGCATCTCGAACACCCTCGCCTCGAACTGCTTGCCCAGCTTCTCCGTCGACATCTTCCCCCACAGCAGGGCCTTCTTGCACAGCTTCAGCGCCATGTGCAGCTCCCTCAGATGGCCCCACTTAGGCTCCTTGTACAGACCTGAATTAATATATGGAATGTGATTCTTCAGAGTTCATAGCTAGCTAGCAAGCTGATGGATTGCGATTAACCGGCCACTGTCAATGCCGTCGTCTCACCGAATTCATCCAGAGGTGCCTCGTCGTAGTACTTTGGCATCACAAAGGAAGCAGATGTCCTTCCGAAATTTGTTCCACCATGGTACTGCTCAGAGTTTCAAACAAGCACATGTAATGTAACCGTGCGGTTCAGCGACAACAGTGTCATCCTAAGAGTGCAATGGAGCTTTGTTTTTTGTTATTTCTTTTCATACTACAGTTGAGTACCATGTAATAGTTTGTCATAGTACCGCCCACGGAGAAGAAGCGCGCCACGGCAAATGCAATGTCCTCAGCAGAACGTTGGGATGGTGGGTCACCGAAGACTCTGTACCTGTTTACACAAAGAAAATGGTTGATTTCCGATGAAAGTTTCTATGGATAGTGATCTAGCTATTTGAACAATGGCAAGTTAATGGATTACTACAATTGCGGGGAAGAAGGAACTTACTGTGCTGTCCAGTTCTCAGTCCACAAGAGGGGCAAGCTCTTGTTCATTGGACCGGGCCATGTATCTCCACAGTTTCTCCCATTGCAGGTAGGAATCTACACAAGAAGAAGAAAATAAAAGAAAAAAAAGACCAGTGCGTTATTGCTGGTGTCTTTTTAAAGCAGTACAAATTTCCTTAAAAAAATAGTACAAATTTAGCTCAAAATGTTACCATTTTATTAGTTTGAGAGTAACAACTACTGAACTTTTATATTCTCAAACTCTGAAATGTTATCTGAATGCTAATAATTAAGCCTATAAGGATTAACCCCAGTCAGTTTGTTGTAGAGGGAAGCACAACATATATATTTGGTAAAAATAAAAATGAAAGTTACCACATCACCAGGAGCTTTGGTCTGCTTGCACATGATCCATGGTATGCCGATGTTGGTGCCAATGGCCATCTGTGCTGCCCAGTTGATGTACTTGGTGCCTTCATCTTTGAACGCCGCTTCCAAATGCTGGTACTCATTCTCAATCTGGCAGGAGATTTGGGCACAAACATTTTGTTACAAAGGAACATATATATAATAATAACCAGATAATTGTCCATCAGGCCAGGCCAGGCCAAAGACAGAAAGGGTTATGCATAATAGCTAGAGCATTGTCCATCATCATCAGGCCAGGCCAAAAAAGAAACCTCAAGAGGCTGCTGCAACAGTTTTGACGACTGTCTAACCTGTGCTAGAATGATGGGGCCTCCTTGTGACGCGAAAAGGTTTGCTTCCTTGAGCCTTTTTATTATGATCTTCACAAACGTCTCCATGTGCATCTGCGCAAACGAAATCAAACATCTGATAACTTGTACATCGCAAAATCGTCTTTCCGTTTATTTCTCCTGAAATATCCTCATGGCTAGCTGGTGTGTTTGCCGCATCATGCACAATTAGTGATCACGTACGTACGTACCTTGTATGGCTCGTTGTTGGTCCGGAACACAATGTCAGGGATCTCCCTTAGCCAGTAGGGCAGCCCTCTGACAAAGAATTGGTACGAAATGAAAAAAAGGCAAGTCAGAACAGAACTGAAGAAAATGGAAAGGCTTTGGAAGATCATATATACTACCAAATGCTCTAATTAGAGCAACTGAACGAAGGAAGGGAAGGGATATGTGGAAGAAGGCACACGAACAAACCCATGGTTCCATTCTGCCTGGATGAAGGGCCCGAGCCGGACCATGGCGTACATGTCGTGCTCCTGGATCAGCTTGAAGAACCTCACCATGTCGTACCGCCCCTCGAAGTTGAACTGCAATGCAAGGGGAATCAAGGAACTCGATCAGGAAATCATGGATTGATCGGATCATGGAATCGAGAGAGATGTGGCACGTCGTCGGTGATTAATTACCTGTCCCTTCTCGGGCTCGTGGATGTTCCAGAAGACGTAGGTCTCGATGGTGTTGAGCCCGCCCTCCTTGGCCTTGGCGATGAGCTCCGGCCACATGTCCGGCGGGCTCCGCGGGTAGTGGATGGACCCGGAGAAGAAGATCTCCCGGCGGCCGTCGATCATGAGCGAGCGGCGGTCGTAGCTGACCACGGTGCCGTTCTTGGTCAGCTTCCACGCCGCCGCCGCGGGGACGGGGGCGAGCGCCAGCGCGGCGACCACGACCAGCGCCGCGGCGAGCCGGACGCGGAGGGACATGTCGACATGCATGCGTCCGGGGGACGGGCACGGGGAGAGGAGCGCGCGCACGGGAGGTCGGGCGGGCCGTCGGGGAGGGGAGCTAGAGACCAAGAGGGAGGGTAGTAGGGGGTTCGCGGCCCTAGTAGTATAGCGATCCTGAAATAGGAAGGGCGCGGGAAGGGAGGGGCCCGGAGCCCGCAGCGGGGAGGTGAGCGGCCGCCCGGCCCGAGGTGAGCGGCCGCCCGGGAACGCCGGGCGCCGCGGCCGGTTCCAGCCAGGAGACCCGACGCGTGGGCTGCGACTGCGACACCACCCACCAGCCACGACATCAGGCAGGTAGGCAGCGGTTGCCGCCTTCGTGCGCGTGCGCAAACGCGGCGGCGCTGGGTTTTGTTGGTGTGCTTGCTGATGGCGGCAGCAGCATGCGTCCTCGAGAGAAAATGGCAGCAGATCATGAGATCAAGAGAAACCATTTCGGTTGTGCGTCGCCAACTCATAAAAGCTGCCGTTTTGTGGCGATGTAATTGCGGAATTATTATATGGTACCTCATCTCTTGTTGTCATTTGACTGCTGTGCTAATTGTGGTGTGGTAGTCACATAAAAGTTGACATAGGTCTCCAATATCCGTGAACAAACTAGTCCCTAACACATCTGCAATGAACTTCTCAACAATTTAGATTTAACTTTAGAAGATTTTTTATGGATTTTCGGTCCAAGTCACGAAACTTGATATTTTGATTATATCAACGCTTGGATATTATGGGAGTTAAATTTATGATATATTTGAAAGCAAAACATGTTTATGCGTTGCAATAGAAAAAAAACTTAGGAATATGTTTTAATTTTATACAAACTTATATCAACATTGACTTAAAGTAAAGATTCACATTCATTATTAACAACACATATAAGCATTACCTTTTAACGAACAAACATTGTTTTTTCTCTCACAACAAATCAGTTTCAGAATAAGCCAAATTTTAGAGAAACGAACAAGGCCGTGGAAAACTAATTGGAAAATTTTATCTCTTAAAGTTTATAGAAATGGAAAAAATATCACATATGTAGGGGGCGAGCATCTCCTTTTTGGTTTTCAATGGCACTTCTTTCTCCTATTGCACCACACTGCTATGTTTGCTTCGCCAGTCATCCTATCCCAATGAACTCTAGTACGATAGTATCCCCTGTCTGCCTTTGACTCTTGCCATTCACACATTTATAATCTAAATTCAATGTAGGATCATGTTTCCGATCCAAAACTAGCACAATCCAAATCCCATGCAAGACCATGTTTCAAATAGCACGCATCTAGCCACAACATATAGTCTGGTTCCAAAATGTGTTAGAACATACTCTCTCCATTCTTTTTTTTTAGATGACACCAAAGGTGCATATCTCATTAAGTAGAAATAGAGTTTTGGTAAGAACAACACCTGGCAACACAACCACTAAAACCGAGACAGCAACACGCGGTTGCCGACCAAGACAAACAGCATTAAAACAACAACCAAAACAAAAACAGTTCACCAGCCAGGCTGAAGTCTGGACACCTCAAGCCAGCAAGTCTAAGAGCACCCCGCAGAACACCAAGAATGGCCCTCGGCTAGAAGCTCGACGACCAGCAGCTGCTGCGGCAAAGAGACGACGCCGTCAAACATGCATCGATTGCGAAGCTTCCAGAGGCCCCAACCAATTAAGAAGAACAGAGAGTCGAACGCCGGTCTTAACGACTTGCAGAGCATCTTCCGCCGTGCCAGCCACCAAGCAACCACAGGCCCAGGCTCGACATTGAGGGTCAACCGGCCGGACAGGTGCGCCAGGAACCTATGCTAGACCTCCCTCGCAAAAGAACAGTCTACCAAGTTGTGGTCGATTGTCTCGGGGTCCTGATCACACAGGATGCAAGTGTTGGAGTCTTGAAGCCCATGTCTCCGGCGCCGGTCCGCAGTCCAGCACCTCCGGTGCAAAACCAGGCAGAAGAAGAAACGAACTTTCGGAGGTGCTGACGTTTTCCAAATGTACTCCCTTCATTCTAAATTATAAGGTATTCTAAAAATCTTGGAGAGTCAAAACATTTCAAGTTTAACTAATAATTATAAAGAAAATTAAAGATTTATGATATCAAATAGACATACTGTCGTGACATATTTGCTGGTGATTTAGAAAACGCTAAAAAAACAATATTTGAAAACGAGAAGCAGAGAAATGCCAAAAAAGACTCGGCAAGGTCCCGTTCTCACGTGTGTATAATATAATGGTTCAAACACAAAAATAAATTTATAATGGTTCAAATACAAAAATAAATTTTAATTAAAAAATGAGGGGGCGTTGCGAGAATCGAACTCGCGACCTCTCGCACCCAAAGCGAGAATCATACCACTAGACCAAACGCCCAGAACGTCAAAATATTCAATTTGAACATTTTATTATAAAGAGAGGACAGCAAGATCACAACTGCTTGGGATCCTTTGATACTATGCCAACTTTTTTTTTTTACAAGATACTATGCGAACTTTAGGGCTTGCGAGTTTGGACCCCACCTATTTGTGCGCGAGGTTTAGCTGCAATGTGCTTGATGGAAATGGTTTGACGTGGTATTGGGTTGTAATTCATGGACTTGATCAGCAATCAATCAATCTATTTTGTTTGTTTAAAATTTTCTGACCGCCGATAATCTGTACATTTCTACTACAGTCTTCATATTTGTAGGGTTGTTTTGACAAGAGGTAGTATGTTCCATCAAAATCAGAAATGGAAGTCAGCCACCAGAGGGTGTGTACAAACAAAGCCTTTTTCTAATCTAGCATGGCAGGTGGAAGGAACTTTTTTTTTGCAGCACAAACAGGAGCGCTGAACAAGTTATCCAATGCGCTTTATGCCCAAGTCTTGCTCTGCTGAAAGGACTCGAACTGACAAACCTTCCTGGACTCTGGGTATGGAATGGGCGATGATTGAAACTGATGCACAGAATCCGGGTGGTGACTGAAACTGATGCACATAATCTACTGCTCGGCTCGCCGTTGTTTAGGGAGATTAAGAGTAGAATGGCCTCTGTATGATGTCCCAGTAGTTGCAACTCTCTCAGACTGTATTGCCCCGGCTTTGGTGTTCCTCGTGTGACCAATGATTTTAGCCGGTGCTTGTTGATTAATGGAACTGTATTTCCAAGTTAAAAAAACATGTACCTTAGACAAAAAAAAACATGTACTTTGGTGTAGTCGGCCTGTACAAGCGTGTACAAAAAAAGTACTCTGCGTTGCTCATCTTTAATAATTGTTCTATGATCCTAGACAGAATCCCGGATGGTCTGATTTTTCTTCTGGGGGAGAAACAATTCATACAACAATGCACCTTAGCACCAACAAATTACACCACTATAATGTTCAACCGCTTAAAACATCACGTATTATTACCACACGGGGATAGCAAGAAAAACCACCAAGTCTTCAGACCATAGAAACCTAGATCAAAGGAGACCTAGAGTGGTAGGACAATGATAGCGGAGATACATAATTATGCCTTCCTAGAAACAAGCTTGTCGATGAGGTCAGCGGCGTCTTCAACGGTTGCAATAGACTGCGCACTGGACTCCTCCACGCTAATATCGAAGTGCTCCTCAAGGCCCATCACAATCTCAACCTGTGACAAATTTGGAAGGACCTTTAGTATAATCTTGAGAAAAATAATCTAAAAGAGTTAGATCCTCCCGCCGGCCTGAATAAATCCATTTCCAGAGTTGTCCTAAGTCTTTTGTTTGTCTGAATTTGATAGAAAAAAATACTGATATTTATGAAATGTATTAGAATAGTTAGATACAACATGAAATATATTTCCACGTTATGCCTTTTTGTTGTCAGAAATGTTAGTACCTTTTTATATAAAATTGATCAAACTTAAGAAAGTTTTGAGTTATGAAAACTTTAGAAGTTGATTCATCCAGAGATGGAGGGAGTATGCGTTATCTGTGATACTAGCCACAACATTCTTCCGAAGAGCTTCTCTGGGGTAATAAGACTGACAAGGTCCCGAAGGAGTAAGTGTGGAGTACAGTGATTATATTGAAGTAACAAAGTTCATTTGTATGAAGTGGATAGGTTACATACAGTTTGCAGTCTCTCTAATTATTTAGGAAAAAAAGAAAAAAAAAACATGACAGTGTAGTTGCATTAAGTTAAGTATAAATTGACGGATTTAACAACCTAACATTTCCATTACAAAATCATTTAAAAAGTGACTATAAAGATGGCATCAGCAAGAAATAATGTGATTTACCGTGTCCAGTGAATCCGCACCAAGTTCAGAGAATTTGGATTCACCACAAACTTTAACGTCCTCAGTAATAGCAAGCTGCTTCCTCACAATTTCACAAACCTTGTCCACTGTATCCTTCTTGGCCTATCACAATCCATATTTTGAAATGTCACTATGTTTGCAGTACAAGAGAATATATACTGAAAAAAGGTGTCACTGGAAGTATGGTTGTCTTGCTGGATCAAGAGCACTACAACAACACTAGGAGCAAATATAAGTAGAACTAGTTTTTGTCCCCTTGAATTCCAGAACAAAGGCAAGGGAAGAAAACAGAGCCCTTCTTCTATAAACGAACTTTGGTGATTCCTGACCGTTAGTATAGATTGCTAGTTCAGTTGAGATCTACAGACGCGGTAGATTAGGAAATCAAAAGTTTTGTCATAATAATGCACAGAAGCAGTAACTCAGGAAAACCACTAGCTTTGTTATGATAAAAAACCTCGACAAATGTATTTATGTATTGTAAGGTCAAGTATGAAACTCACAGCGCAGGAAACAGATCTCATTGGCACTGGTTGCAGGCGGAGGAATGTGTTACCCTTCATCACTGGGGAGAAAGCTAGAGAATTTGTGTTGATTGCCTGCAATTCAAGGGAGTACATACAGTTAATTAAGGAGCATGAACAAGAATCAGAATATTTGACCTGTGGCGTGACCAAAATCAAGGCCATGAAACATAGTACTAGGACTACAACCTTCAATTGAACACCCATCCGGAATAAATAATTCTATTAGAAATATTATTTAGTTAAAATCAAAGATGTGCGCATCGATACCATGATCTAAGCCGGTAAGACCAACCCGAGGCTACATAAATAAAAGAAATGGAATTCATCATGTACGTGCAAAGAAAATTCTTAGCGATCCCATCACGGAACCTATTTTTGAAAGATCATCAGCTTTGCATGAGAGCAGATCTGCACAAATCCACTTTAGACACGGCTCGGTGAAGCCATAGACACCCATAAAGGTAAGCTTTCCCCATACAAACGAAAGAAAAAAAAAAAAGGCTTCACCCAGCAGTTAATCAAACACATGCCATCGCATCGCAGTGGTGAATCGCCAGTTCTTCAGTTCACCACGAGTGCAAATCACGCTGAGGGACAAGGGTCCTCTCTAGATCACGCGCACGCATCAGAGGAAAGAAACCTTATTAAACCCCGCACCAAACCCCGTCCGTGCGCGACGACGCGGAAGGCAGGCCGGCAGGCAGACAGAGAGATGGATCTGGAGAGATCAACGGGCAGGAAAAGAACAGCAGGTGGATCTGAGTGTAATTACCTTGACGGGCCTGGCGAAGGAGAGGGCGGAAGATCCGGCGATGGAGGCCATGTGCGCCAGACGGTAGGAGAGGGAGGGAGGGGAGGCGGCGGGCACGAAGAGCGTGAGAGCGACGGGGAGGTGACTGGCCGATGCTGCTGGGTAGGTTGGAGTTGGAGTTGGAGCAGAGTGACCTGGCCGGAGCGAGGGCTTTATATGCGCCGGGGTGGCGACGCCACCGCGGGCATCGGTAGTATCGACGGGAGGCGGGGTCCACGAGGCCGGCGCGGCGGGCGGGCCCCGTCGCACAGGCAGACGGTTGGGCGGTGGGGCCGTGCGGGAGTGATGAGAGGAATTAAAAGAGGATGGGGGTTCTCGTCGATGAGAGGGGCCCGTCACGAGTGTACGGAGGGATGTACGAGTAAGGCCCATCAGAAGACGGGCCGCGGCCTATCGCGGAGGACGGTAAATCTAGTTGCTGTGTGCTAGAAAGGAAACAATTTCTGTGATTTACAGGCCCATATACTATTGATGTAGCCCTGTCGTGTTAACATTTTTTTTTGAAAAAAAAAAACAAAACAAAAACGGTGCTTTGTAGTAGCTTGTAGGGATGTTTGGGTTACCCGATTTTTTTGTCGAATAATTCATTAATGAAAACTGATATTTGATATTAGTCCAAAAAAATACTACCCATAATTTCAGGTACGTATTTAAGTTGAGGTTTGGATATTAATTACCTAAACTAATTTTAGGTAATTAAAATCACTATCCAAATTTAAATTTAGAACCGGGTATCTCAGGTTATTCGATTCTGGTTCGGATAATTTGGATTTTGGTAGGGTATTTTGCCCACGGCTGTTAGTCGGTGCGCTTTACATCGTGGGGCATGCAGCCTGGGCATTCGGTATTTACCGAACCGATCGGTTCGGTACTTTGGTTCCCAACTTAATTCGGTTCCACAAAAATCGGTACCGATCGGTTCCTTTTAAAAATTGGTACCGAAGAAATTCGGTTTCGGTATTTTCGGTTCAGTTTCGGTATTTACCGAAAAGTACCGAATTGATTACATACACATGTAATAGCAAGTTCAAAAGTCAATTTTTACATAATTTTGATATGATTTATAGAGAATCATAGTGTCAAATACGTACATATAAAAGTTCACAATACTATAAGAGTAGAATATCATAAATACATAATATAATACCCTACAATAGTAATTAATAATATAAGAATACTCACATTTAGCACATTTCGGTAAATTCGGTAAATCGAGGTAAAAAACCGAATGTACCTCGGTAAATTCGGTTCCTGTGAATTAGGAACCGAACAAGATATCGAAAAATTCGGTTTCGATATTTTCAGTTTGGTTCTCGGTATTTTCGGTTCGATATTCGGTTCTCGATAAATCGTGACCAGCGTGAGTGATGATGTCACGATGCAGCCTAAAATCGGGGGCAGCTTAAACGCGCGGCATTACTTTGCAGGATATGATACGATACGAAACCTTTCTCCGCGCGACCAAAAGCTTCCGTACGATTGCTAAAAAAAAGCTTCCGTACGACCGTGCGTCGCGCGGCCAGCGACTCCAACAGGCGCTCAATCCCCTAGTATTTACCGATTTCAATAAGTTTGGGTGCCCTGAAACAGAAATTTAAAATTTTGTTGTACACTATTACATGTGATCTTTATTGTAAACTAGCAAATATATCCATTGTTACAACAGGAGAAAAAAAACTAAACGTCAATAAAAAACACATAAAGAAGTATTGCATATTTATTTATATTTAATTTTTTAATATCTCTTTTAACCTTTTTCATCTTATTGTATTGCTATTTTTTGAGCTACATACGTGGTTTTTTCATAGTCTCGAATAAGAGGTGTGCGTGTTGGAGTCCATTACTATCTATTTTTTATTTTTATTCTTTTTCTTTGTAAAATGGGTCATTAATTTTTTTTCTACAAACCAGAAGATTTTATTATTATTTTTTATTACATTCGGAGTTAGTTAGAGAAGACCATAAAAAATTAGGTGGAGAAATTTTACCTTTTTAGTGTATAGCAGCAATAAACCGTGCTAATGTTTTATTTAGATCTAAAAAATTTAGACAACCATTCTTTTTGTTGAAGTCTCTAAAATAACATTTCAGCGGATAAGTTTTGAGAATTTTGATAATTTTAGAGGTCATAAAAAGATATATAACCAAAATTGAAACCAGTCAAATCGTTTCAAATTAAATTTGAATACATCTATAGCAAAAAATAGTAATATTACTCTCTCCGTCCCGCATTTAAAGTCGTTATGGGAGTGGTTTCCGATGTCTGCATTCACAGCTCCAGCGCTGCATCTAGTCAGATGGAGTGTCCATGATTCTGTTGTATCTACTCAAGTGCTAAAATAACCTTTAATACCGGATAGAAGGAGTACAATTTATGTGTCCATATAGGTTTTGCGTGTAAATATAATTGACAATTTATCTGGTGATCACTTATTTAGTATTATAAACATAAGCATTTTTTATAAATTTAATCAAACTTAAGTATATAACTTTTTGAAAGTCGAGAATTGCATTGTTTTTCAATATAAAAGAAGCAATAATAACGGAGGAACCTACCACCAACCAGCAGAGGGCGTACGTACAGTCGTATACCTACATAGTGTTCGCTGGAAAATTGGGAGTCGGGAAGTTGGGAGCTTGAGAAATGCGAATAGCTTTTGGGCAGAGCCGTGCTGCACGGGCATATGCACGCTGCCTTCGTGTCAGAATTTGGTCGCATCCTTTTGTTTTCCCAACCAAAGAAAGAAAAAACCCTTGGCCTCCATCGGGCGGTAGGCACGCGGCGCACGCAAGTACGAAACGCATTCATATCGCAGCAACATGCTGCTGCTGCTGCGCCAGCCACGGCCAGCCAACCTGTACTACCATCGCGCAATAACGCTAGCAATAAGTAACCCATGTAGCTGTAGACCCGTACTCCTGCAACGTGTGTACAGTACGTACATTGGTTGTTTCATTGAATGATAGAACGAAACGAATTTTTTTTAAGTACTATTAATGACTTGTAAATGTAGCATGGGTTTAAAATGCAAATCCAGTATCCTATGGGCTTAGCCTTATTAGAGCAAGTATTATAAGAACAAGTATAGTAAGACCTACTCAGCATTCTGCAAGACTATTGATGTCATCAAATTCTTACGTGGATGTAATAGAATTGAAGAGAGAGAAGAAAGCGAGCTGTTAGCTAACCGTCCACTGCAGCCGGCTGCAAGCGCAGGCAACGAGAAAAAGATGATTTTGTTTTCCTCTCTCCCAATCACGTCCATAATTTTGCTGCTGCTATTTAATGCTTACAGCTTGCCTACAGCCCGCTCAGTGTACAAGTCCAGCTGACGATAGTATGCAGCTCGTTTACAGCCGTAGCGGGCGATGCTATTAACCTTGCTCTAAGCGGTGAAAGGTAGAGAAATCTGGTGTGGGAGAGAGAAAAATGAGAGACAAGAAAGCGGACGACACGCGAGATGTCGTTAAAAAGTGGGCGGAATGCACTGTGCCTTCAATCCTATTGTTTCACATGGTAAGCATTAAATATTAATGGGGTCTGCCAGTTAAGCAGCTTAGGTGACATGTCGCTTCTTCCGGCAAGTGGACGTATCCATTAGCCCTGGCCATATCGACCAGGTAGGTTTATTGACTATCCATTACCCAAATGGCTGATAGGTCGGCCGTCTGTTGACCGATATGCTAAAATATCAACCATACGCGTCTCCCACGCGCGCTTTCTCTCTCTCTCTCGTGGCTATACCGAACGCGGTCGCTCGCCACACCATGGTGCGGGCGATCTCTCCTCGTCGGAGAACGTGACGCTGCCGTCCCCACCTTGCTCGTGTGGACCCTAGCTTGATGCCTGCTCGCCTTCTCCCGTCATGTGCTCGCCTGGTTTGTGCAGGTATTATTATTTTTTTGGTAAAGTTAGATTTTGGCTTTTAGTTAGTTTAGTTAGATTTGGTTAGGGTTAGATGAATTAGTATATTTAATTTTTTTAGATGGAAGCGTCTTTTCAATATGATTTCTCATGTATTTGAGTATAAATCCTGCAAGACATGAATTCTCCAAATGCATGTGGAACTAGATCAATAGTAAATATATATGGATAAGATTGCTTATTTCTTTTTTTTATGTTTTAATTGGCGGATAAAATGGGAGTTAAGGACCACCAACAATGAAATACATATGGCACATAATTCTAGAACACCAAAAGAAGAGATTTAATTCCTTAGGTTGTGCTAGGGGCTTGGATTATCTAGATACATTGCAATGCTTGTATTTTTTATGGAGCGACTCCTAGTATGTCAAGATCTCTTAGCGTCACTAGTGATGAACGGTATCTTTGGGAGATAGCAGGCGCATAGAACCTCTCTTCTTCGACTGGTCCAACTCATGAAGAGTAGTGGGTTAGCTAGGTTGGTGTCTTGGGGTAGCGGTTGCTTATCTCAGTTCTAATAAGCGTGCTTCACATAACATTAGAGTGGTGCGTGTAGTGTATGTGAGTGTTGGTGTTTATGTTTGTTTGTGGTTGTGTTGACCTTTTTTCTTAATATATAGCTCTCCTGTGTGTTTGAGAAAAAAAACTAGAGACCTTGGATAGTCAACCTAAGTATTTATATTTTTAGGCTACAATTCATGTCTTATAATTACAGTGAAAACTGTTTTAATTACTACGTCGGGCTATAGCCACAACTACAACAAAAAGTAACCATAGTGAGCATAAGACCAGTCTCAGTATAGAGTTTCATCATAGTTTTATGAGTATTAAATATGTTGATGTGACAATGTATTGATAAAGAGAGACAATGAAAGTCTAATGGGGGTAGAGAGAGTTTTATCCTCATAAAACTCTTCTGCACTGTTTTTAAAATATGGAAGTGTTGAAAACTAATATATGAAATCTCCATTGAAACTAGCCTAACAAGTAGTACTATGCTTTTGCTAGCTGTCCTTTTGTAGTCCCTACACCTACAACAGCTTGTTTCCTTAATAAAAAGAATATTCCCTTTATCCCTCAATAATTTTATTGTTGGTGTACGTGCCATAAATTTAAATCGATTTATAGAAAATATGTGTAATATTTATGTCTCTAATAAACTTATTAAAAAGTAGATTCAAATATTTTTTAATAGTAATTATGTACCATAACTATTGATATTTTTAAATATACACTTAGTAAAAACTATTTCTCGAAAATAAAAAGCGACATATAGGAATAGAGGAAGTAGTAAATAGCTACAGCACAAACCTGTAGAAGAAATCACTTTCGAGCATACCAAGTGAAACAAATGATCGAGCACCACCAATGTATCACATCGGGGGTGAGGCTTAGCTGGGTCCCACAATAGATTAGATAGCACGTGTTTTGACCCCTGCCATGTATCGAACCAAGGGCTGGGTCGATAGGTGGACCCCACGCCCAAACAAACCAACTGACCCCTTCGTTTCCCTAGATCTCATCCCCTTCCTCCCGACCCTCCGCTCGACTGCTCCATGGCTGCTGCTTTACCATGCTGGCCGCCGCCCAGACCTCCACGCCAGATCCGCTGCTCCCCCGCGCCTCCCCTCCTCGTCCGCTTGCAGCGTCCTCGTCCGGCGGTGCGGCCCCGCCCTTCCCCGTCCGGACGGAGCAGGTCGGCCCTCCAGTCGGTGGACAGCTCCGCCCTCCAGTCGCCATCGATGGCTAGCAGGATGCAGTGGATGGAGATGAGAGCAAGCCGGGCGCGCGGGAGTATCGCGCGGGAGTATCAAACGTCAACGGCAGGAGAGAGAGAAGGAGCGGGTTCGATAGGAAGACCCCGCGTCTCCATCGACCCATCGTTGCAGTGTATAGAACCGGGTATCATGGGTGCATTTATTGTATCGAACCTCCTCCAACCCCCACGCTGCTGATGCTCTAAGTAATGTCATCACTTAGAGCATTTCCCACAAATGATCGAGCATGGATCCTAAGTAATGTCATCACTTAAAGGCTCAGGACGTGAAAACAAAGCTCCAACTGAAGCGTTATCGAGCCGCAATGAACGAGAGACTTTCATTTATCTCTCCTGAACCTCTAGATGTAGGAGGCCCTCGTGCTCCTTCCTATTTTTTCTTTCTCTCTTCTATAAAGCTAACAAGCAGGGACAATGAGCAGGATCCATACCAATATAGTTTAAAGTACAAAAAATTAGGAGATTTATTAGAGTGTGCTGAGAAATACGAAATATAACATGAACGAGGGGCTCGCATTCGATGGAATACGGAGCAAACTTTAAGGGGGTTCAGTTAGAGTTGCCCTTGAAGCTTCTTTGTTAATTAAAGCTTATGCTGACATGGAGTAATCTCTCATTGATAAGACTCCTGCTAATCACGTTGTACGCCTTGGGCTTCCGTGAAGAGTAGAAAAACCAGAGCACAAAGTGGATGTTTCCATTCCCGTGAAATCTTGAAGATGCTATAGTGTGCCGTAGGAATGAAAAGGATGTTTCCAAGCAGCATAATTGCTTTCCTTTCCTCTTTACAGTATGAATATCTATCCTAAACCCAATCATGCGCTCTATTGCAGCTTGGTTGGCAAAGACAAATTTATCCCTATCATATACCTTTGTCTTGTGGCTTGCTTATGCTCCAACTTCTCTCCATTTGATGAACACACATGCATGTATGTGAACTTGATATCCATCTTCATCACCTCCTATGACTTGCTCATCACCATCAAGTGAACCCTAGCTGAACATACTATCAAAACATTAGTCCACATGATTGGCACTCAATTTTCAAAATCAAACTTGGGTTTTCATGGAAAGCATCTCGAGAACACGGGAAAGGATCAAGAGATAAAAAAGAGGAAATGGGAGAGGATATGCTCCCCTTTCTCTCAAGGAGATAGAGGATAATGAAGGGTATTAAGAGAGAGAAAATAAAAAAGATGATGAGAAAGGGGGGTGTTGAAGTGATTTTTACCTCTCAAACCCTTTTAAGATAGAATATAGGGAAAAAGGTTGTTTTATTAAGCAAACTGCTACAAAATATAGATAAGCATATAATATGTTTGCTCAATAATTATAATTGAAAATATAAATGTTAATATTTTTCTATAAAGTTAATTAAAATTGAGATCATTTGACTTATGGAGAAACGAGATTTATATATTTTGAAACTTACGAGTAGATTTTTTTTTACAGAGACAAAATCTAAACCCCACCTACATCATCAATATAATGATGCTCGTGCGCCACTCCTCATAGAGGCTCAGACTACTTTAACGCAAAGACCGCTCTTGCAGAAAAAAGTGAAAAACACACAACAGACTGTCAACTGAAGCCCCAAGCCAGACAACACGAAGCAGCTGCCAGCATGGAGCCACAACGAGTAGAGGAGCAGCTTGTGCGTGGGGCGAGCTGCGGCGGCGGCGGCATCGTCAACGACTTAGACGCCGGTGCCGCGGCTTGTCTCTGCCCCGGCGCCGCGGCGCGGGGTCCATTGTTCCCACCACGCCACGCGCTGGAGCAGGAGATGTTGCGCCGCGCCGAGCTGCAGCTGCAGCTGCACGTCGTCGGCGGCGACCGGCACCGGGAGCGCAAGATGAAGAACCGCGAGTCGGCGGCGCGGTCCCGCGCGCGCAGGCACGCGTACGTCAGCGAGCTGGAGAAGGAGGTGAGCCTCCTCCAAGCAGAGAACGAGGAGCTCCGGAAGCTCTGCCAGGAGGTAACACTATTTCCTTGCCTGAATCTGAATGAATCGTGGATTTCTCTGAGGTATGGCTACATTGGCTACTGGCTAGAGCTCATTTTATTTGGTTGCCCCTCTGCATCTGCATCTGCACTGCGTGCACGCGCAGCTGAAGGAGGCCGCGGAGGTGGCGGCGCCGCCCGTGACGAGCAGAGCTCCTCCCCAGCTGCTGCTGCGGAGGACGTCCTCCGCTCCACTCTAGCTAGCTGCATCCATCCGGTCGTACGTCCCGGTTTGGGGAGGCGTGGTTGCCATTTCCGTACGGCAGGCGGGGCGGCGCGGAGCGGAGATGGATGATGGAGATGGACTCGATCGGAGACGGAGGAGAGAGTCGACCTGCCTGGACAGAAATGGTAAACGCCGGTTCCTCAAACATACCATGTTTCGGGGAAGACGCCGATGAATGATTGGATGGAGGCGCTGTATGGCCGTGATTGGTTGCCCTGAATCGATCCTCATGGTCGCATTGTCCAAAGGGCCGTCCAGCGTCCTGTCGCGGACTGTGGTCTTATTTGGTTGACTGTATTGCAATGTTTTCTACATTTTGTTCTCCATCTCGCGCGACTCCTTGATTGATTTGTTCGGCTTATGGAGTGATTGAATAGTGTTACATTAGAAAGAATAAGTTGATTAAATAATGTTTCGTGATTTAAAATAAGCTAAGAATAGTTTAAGAGAACATAGAAGATATTTTCTTCACCCGTAACGTAGCACGACGCAATACACCTAGCACAGGAGTTCAACAAAACTTTCATTTATACATACAATAAAAACGAAATCCTCTCGTCCTAAACTAACAATAAAAACAATCAATCATTACAGTAGGAGAGCCTCCTCTTGTTTCCGATAAAAGAAGCAATAAAGATAACCAAACAACATAATTAGATATACAGTTTTAACCTGGAGACTCTTCAACCTGTCTCCAACAAGCCTGCACCGGCCCTTGATCCCAGCTCACGATCACTGGAGCAACCAATCACGCCGGTGGACTGTGGCGCGCGGTGGCAAGAGCCAAGAGGGGTAGAAGGTTTGGGCTCTGGGTGCAGGCCCCACGCACTGACGCACCGTGACATGAATTGATACTGTAATGCTGCTTGTGACTGCGAGATCGGTGGACTGGCGCGCGGTGGCAACGGGTAGAGGGTTTGTCTCTATTCGTTTGCCCATTTTCCTTTTCTTCCCTTCACGTTTCTTCGCCCCCACAGATCGATGGCTGGTAGCCGATAGCGTGTTTATTTTTTATAAAAAAAAGGGCCGATAGCGTTAGATTCACGTGCAAGTGCTACATTCGTTCTAAAAAAATAAACGAGAAATAGTGTATTCATCAAATTTATAAAATAAGTATAATTTATACCATCAATTTTTTCATTTACAATAGTTTCTGTCTGTTTGAGGTCAAAGATGTTTATTACTCCATCTAATTCAAATTATAAGACATTTAGCTTTTTTAGATATATATTATTTTTTATATATATATGGACATAGCGTATATCTAAATACATTACAAAAACTATATATATCTAAAAAGGATAAAAAAAAATTATAATATGGAAAGAGTACTACCAAAAACATTTCCAATAGCAGGATCCGCCTATTCAACACAAGCATGTGTTTCAACATGTTTCGGCATATTTGGCTAATTATTTTTTGGCTGATAAGTCAGCTGATACTATTTTTAGTTGTTTTATTGTGAGAAAAAAAATATTATATCACAGCTGATAAGCTAGGTGATAATTTTAAGTGAACAAAACTTCACCTTTACAAAACCCATGATAGCATTTACAGAGACGGGTATTAACACAATCAGACTTAAACCATCTCAAGTCACAAGTCACGCCGTTCGATCATGTGATCTCTAGTCTTGCATGATTCCTCCTGACATAACTTGTGAGTAAGATATCTAGTGATTAGTTATTGAAATTTCACCCCTAAACAATTATTGCCAAAATAGTGAATTTCTCGTAGTGTTTTTAAGTAGTAACAATATTCTAACACTAGTCTTATCATAAGGGAATTCTCACTAGGAGGTATTTAGTAGGAAAAGTTTATACTAAATTTTGAATAGCAAAACACAGGAGAACTCAACTTAACTAGGTAAAATTATAAATTTTGGTTATGAATATCAAGTGAAAAAGTTATAATTGCAAAGTTTTAGAACTTGTCAAACACTATAACTCTGGTATAGGGTGTGTCTCCATCGAAGATTGTTTGAAAATTTGTCACCTCATAATTCCAAAAAGCACTAAGCGCTAAGCGCATGGTGACCCGCTGCTTAGCGTTTAAGCAGGTTTAAGCGTTCTAAGTGTCGCTTAAGTGTTCACACACTATGTACAAATCAAGAGATTTAGTGCATATATGTGACTTAATCTAGAAAATGAACAACAATACTATAATAGTCCACTTTGCCGAATATTATAACATCAAAGTACCAAACGATGCCCTAACAGGCATCCACCACCGTTGGGGGTCCTATGCTTCTCCACCTACATGTCGCCGCTCCTTTGCTCTGCTTCACTTGCACGCCCCCACTTCGCTCCTCCGCTTGCTGATGCTCCTCCGCCTATGCGCTGCCGCTCCTCTACTCCACCGCAGTGCACCGCTTCTCCACCTGAGTAGCACAAGCCGACAACCGCTTCTCCACCACGACGGTGCCCGCCTACGACTCCCCTTCGGTGACGGGTAGCGCTTGGTGCCTGCCGTGAGATAGTAGTTGTTGCTTGCATGTGCATCCATGCCAGCCCAAATGTTGGCGCTGCTTAGGCAACACATGCTCCAAAGCAAAGCGATGCCCCCGCACCCCTGCTTATTGGTTATGCATGCTAAAGCGACGCTTAAGAACACTCTTTTGGAACTTTGGACCACATCAACCACTGCACTTTTGGTATTAACCCATGTCAACATTTGAGGTCATTTAGAAATTTTAATTTTGACTAAATAGTTTTGGATAAACAACTTATCAACTATAAAGTTATAGATCATGTCGAGCTCAACAAATTTAGTATAAAATTTGTGTTCATCTGACTTCATATGAAGGCAACTATCAAGTGACACATTTGAGTTGCTCACCTCTAAAATGATCTAGGTAATCATGTTAGAACATCACCAATATAGTTTTGTAAACTCAGAACCTGTTTGGTAAAACTCATTTGATTTTGATTCTCTACATAAGTTGATTCTCTGAGAGAAGTGATTTTGTGGCTAAAAGTAATTCTTCTTTATTCTTTATCATAAACTCTCAAAACACAATAGAGAATCACTTCACAGAAAAACTACTTGTTTCAGCTCCTAGTCTCTTAGTTCATTTTAGAGAAGAATCACTTCATAGAATCACCGGACAATCACTTCTACTAGAGCTCCTGCTAGATTTAGTAGAGGGTCTGCTCTGGGAGCTCTACCAAATAGGATCTCACACTCTCAATATTTTTTTTTGGCATGACAAAAAAGACCACACTCCAACAACTTTTTATCCTAACTCCCGATCTAATCGTGCTTGGATAAATGGTGACATCATCGTCAAGGGTATATGGATGACCAATAGTCCTTATCCATGTTGGCATTGTTTCTTTTTTCCTCGGTGCTCCCCATTGCTTCCACCACCTTGGCATAAAAGTTCATTGCAACACTATATTTTTGTATATGAATATTGGAGATAGAGCATACAATGGAGAATATGTTTTGGAGGTTTTGAGTGTGAGTTTGGGATGATGGCCAACCACGACCAACCAATGAGGTTTGCCAGAATTGGATCTCTAACTTATTTTGAAATATAAGAATACTAGGAGGTAGAAAAGATAATTAAGATTATAGATTTAAGGTTTTGGGCGCGAGTCAGGATGTAGGGGATGACCAGCTATGACAACGAGTTATTTTTTTCATGGTTGGCGGCTTGATATGTATGAGAGAACGACTTATATGTTTTTAAGACTAATAAAAGGGAACCATTGGTGAATGATCTTTTTTCAATTATCTCCTTAGTAGGCCATAGTAGGCCATTGTCAACGAGAGTTTCATGTCTCAGTTTTCAAAGCAACTATATTTTAAAAACAGTGCAGAAGAGTTTCTCTACTCCGATCCCATGGAACTTTCATATGCTCTCTTCATCGCCACATGTTTATAGTAGGGTGCTTCCACTATCACTGGTAGAGAACTAGGCTTTAGTCTCGGTTTTCCCAACTGGGACTAAGGATTCAAATCCACGTAGCTTAAAAACAATACCTTCCCCTTGCGTCCTGTGTGATTCAAATCCAAGACCTCATGCATTGTCTCACGCATAGCTTATCATCCCACCTACACAACACATGTGGCTTCATATGGGATGCTTTCCTTTGGAACTAACCCATCAGAGGACCTTTAGTCTTGATTGCATTGGTGTTACCAACCAGGACAAAAGGATTCATTAGTCTAGGTTCATAACACCAACTAGGGCTAAAATGTCTACCTTTAGTCTGGATTGGCCAACCGGAACTAAGGAGATCAAGACATTTAGTCTTGATTCGTAACATTAATCGGAACTAATGTAGGTTCTTTAATCTGAGTTGATATTATCAACCGGGATTAAAAGTCATTTAAAGCCTATAAAACTTGGAATCAGGACTAATACTCACATTAATCCTTATTTCAATTTTAATTATGACTAACATACTGAACCGAAAGTCGATTATCTAGTGTACATGCTTTCGCCTCTACCTCCTCGTGTTGTGCTGTTGGCAGCAGCATCGTGCCCTGTGGCATTCCTAACTCCATGCATGTCCTGGCAGATCCACGAGAGATTTTCTCCCCGTTGTCGTTGTTCATTCTTTAATTTGCGTGAAGCCAAAACAATACGCACTAGCAGTCAGCACTCAGCAGTGATTTGTAGTCAGGAGCTTGTCGCTACGTACTGAAAGTATACAAGCATATATATACGGAGTATATACACAGATCGAATATCATATTATCGCTGGAGACGACTTATTCTAACTCATCATACAATACAATATATACGTGCAGGATGGCGCGACACAATATATATTAGAATCGGACTCAATATAAATATGTGTTATACTGTTATAAGTTCCGGTCTCACATACTAGACACAGAGAGCGTGGGTGCAATTTGAGAATTAAAATTTTCTAACAGAAAAGACTCTCCACTGTCCAAATTGTTGAAATAAAACCAAACAAAAAAATAAGAGGCAATTTTTGGCTCTTAATATATTACATATTGATATGGATTTGACTATACTCGTATTCATCTTATATATATTAGGAGTAGACTAAAGTTTAAGTTAGTTTATTTTCAATCCCGGTCTACCTTAATATATATTAATTGAGTAGGACACAAGTGCATCGAAACAAACTCGTAGAGACTATTCTAGGACGACTAATAATCTACTCAATCTATTCTAAGAATTGTAAGATGTTTTGGTCTTATTAGATACATACTTTTTGCTATCTAGAAAAGTTAAAATGTGTCTTGCAATTTGGTTGGGGGTGTGTGGTATAGTAGTACTACATACATTAACCAAAACCTTGTCCTTGTTATCAACTCTATACTAACACGTCTATCTATCATACTAATTAAACAACAATGTCAAATCATCGTGCATAATCATGCATGGTCACTTCACATGGTCACGCATCATCATGAAAAAAAAAAGGTTGCGCTACGTACTGGCTGACCTTTTGTTAATCGGGTGATCGATTACTAAAGCTCTAAGCTCCCATCATACTATGGACAGCCCATGCGCCGTTGCGATCGATGATCGATCTATCGGTCACCGAGTCCTCGTACCAGCAAAATTCTTGCTGCACCCGAACTGGGCAGCAATCGTAGATTCGCCACACCTTTTTTTTAACTTGTTGCTGCACTTGCGCCGGCCGAACCATGCGCTGCCTCACGGTAGTCACGGAGCACCACCACGCTGCCGGCGGTGCCATGATGAACCGGAGTACAAGAACCCGAGGCATTTAACAACTGATGATGTTGGGCCAAACGGATAGATGTACGGGGCCCAGTACAAACCCAGTACAAAAGTACTAGGAAGGAACGGTGGGCTGCTTTACCCCAGTTCTATGGGCTCTATCTGCATCCAAAGCAGCTGTCCCTCAAAATATCTTCGCTGCTTTATTATGCTCACAGGAAGTCACGGGGTACATCCTACTTCTCCCCTCTCTAAATAATTGTGGTCTCTGTCTCTAAATAGCCATCATCATTATCGTTGTTAAATAAACTATAAATTTAACTTAATTTGTTAAAAATATATACAACATTTATTTCTCTAAATAAATTCATTAAAAAAACTAGATTCAAAGATATTTTTAATAATAATAATTATATGCTATAAAATATTAATATTTTTATTACATATTTAGTTAAAGTTATTTCTCAAAAAATAAAACTCACACATATTGCTGTGACGATCACCTAATAGTGATACGGTCCCTCGTCTTCCCCTCTGTGCCTCCATTTGGTGGCCAAGAGATAGTCAGATTAATTAGTGAGTTTCATGAGCCTTATATCTCTTTGTCTGCTTTTTAATGAGGCTTTATATCTTTCGAAGCCTAAGGTACTTTCGTGAATCATTTTGTCACGGCTCAAGTGATCCAGCTAAGAAACAGAGAGCTTGACTCAGGAATCTTGTGCGCACTACTTTCTCTGTCTCAAATTGTGAGACATTTTAATATTTCTAGATTCATAGCATTTCTATGTATTCAGACATAATATATATTTAGTCTTATAACAAAAACTATAAATCTAGAAAAGACAAAACATCTTATCATTTTAAAAGAGAATATATATCAACATCTGTATAAGAGGCTAGCATAGCAGTAGAGAATCAACAATCCAAAACTATAATGAGCATCTAAGCACAATACATACATATGATATATCTGTTTCGTATTATATATCACCATCGTCATTTTGGATGCAAGGGAATTTTGGAATTTGGAAGCTCGCATAGGATGCGTTCGTTTCCGAGGGATCAGTCTGGGCAAAATATCCGATACCCATTACCCATATCCAAATTACCCGAACCCAAATTACCCGAACCCGAGGTACCCGATCTAAATTTGGATAGTGATTTTGATTACCAGAAATTAGTTTGGGTAATTCGGGTAATATCTCCTGGTACCCAAACTACCCGAATTACCCAAAGTTAATTTGTACGCGTGTCGGGCTCCGAATGGTGAGACAAAGAGACAAGAGGTTTATACTGGTTCGGGCAAGAAATCCCTACGTCCAATATGGAGCTGCTCGTGTTCCTTATCTCTGTTTGGAGGGGGTTTACAAGCTGGTCGAGAGAGGGAGTATGAGTCCCAGGTCTCTACGTTGTATGAGTGTGTTGTGTTGTTCGATGTGTGTTGCCTTGTTTGGCGTCGTCCCCACTGCTCTCCTTTTATAGTCGCAAGGAGCTCAGGGGAGTTACAAGCGTGCGTCGAGAAGGATCTACCTGGGGAGCTGTGCCTTATCCTTGTCTTCCTCAGGAAGGATGTTGGACGCTCATAATACTATATTCCTATTGCCTTTGTACTTGGTCGGAGGAGGGGAGTCGTGTCGGCCCTTCGTTACACTGCCGGAGAATACGGGGGGGGGTCCGGTTGAACCCGTAGCAAGGTAGAGGTATGGGTCCGTTGTACCGTTGGCAGGTACAACGTTGTACCTTCTTGTGATTCTTTTTACGTACGGCAGATTCCTTCGCCCCGAGCCAATGAACTCCGTTGCTCCTGGGGTCCTCTGTACCTGATGTACCCCCGTTCGGAGAGTTCTTGTAGGGGACGGGGGCATGTGAAATCGACTCCGCTTCAGCGAGGGGCATGATGTCTATCTGTCCAGAAGTCCTGCTCTGTCTCGTCCTGATTGGGGAACTCGACATGTCCCCGTTCAGGTAGGGGCCAGAGCGTTATCCTGTGCACCAGATTATACGGGGTGTACGGTTCTACGTGGTTTTGTACCTTCGATCTTATCTCATGAAGGATGCACCGTCAGCGGCTAAGGGCGGTCGGCTGCTTCCTTCTGGACAGGGGTAAATGGGTCACTCCTCCGACATCCCTCACTTAGCCTGTGGGTTGCGGAGCCGCTTCGCTTTCCACGTCAGGCGAGACGGGGGCACGTCTGCCTGGGGCACGTCTGCCCAAGGCACGTCTGCCCACCTGGGCCAGCTAAGCTGTGAGCCCCGCGCCTCTTCTCTCATGGGCCGGCGATGACTTTGTCCTTGATGGGCCCCTCATCCTCTCTCAGATGGAGATAGATAGATCTTTTAGTCGTTGATTGTTTTTGTAATCTCGTCGTTAAATTAGGTATCCGACAGTAGCCCCCGAGCCTTAGGAAGAGTTCTTAATTACCTTGTTGAGGCTTTATATACCTTTATTTAATTCTCCTTCGCCGGGAGGGTCCGCGCGAGCGCACCCGCCGGGTGTAGCCCCCGAGCCTGGGTGAGGGTGTGACTCTCCCGCAGGCTTTGATTTTGTCGTCTTCGCCTTGATGTTTTGATCGCAGGCAGTGGATATGCTTTGATTACGTCGCACCGCAATCTTCCGATGGCGTGCGCGGACTGAATCAGATCGATTTTGGTTTTCATCTTGGCGATCCGCCGCTGCTGCTGATGGTACTGTTTAGCCATAATGTCGCGCGCCTCGAAACTTGTCCGCCTCTAGCCTGTTGCCATGCATCGCACTCCCCTGCTGTCGATGCCTTGGCTCGTCCGTCGTGACCAGATGCGACGGAGTGGCTGCGACGCCTTCCCACGCATCCATTAACGAGCTTTCCGCATATGGTGATTTTCTGTGGCATGTAGCCCCCGAGCGTGCGCTGATGTCGTTTGGTCGGGCCATACGGATCAGTTTTGTGCTTGAATCGGAGTTGGAGCTGCGGTAGTGCTCTGTCAGCGGCAAGGGAGCAGTCGTGACAGGCCTAATGGTTAGGACGACTCGCGCCGCTCCCTAGCCTTATGGCGTTTGTCGGTGCTCTGCGTATCGTGACCCCGGCACGCGACGTATCGGTCATCTTACAGTGACATGACTAGTCACAGCGTCCCTCACCCCTTCTCTGACTATCCCTGTAAGTTGAAACATGGGAATGGTGGGCCCTGATTGGATGCAAGGTGATCCCGACCTTGCTGACTCTGTTCCCCGACCTATTTAAAGTGGTGCGACGAGTGAGTTGGCACACTCTATCCTGTTTCTTTGTTCCTGCTCTCCGTCTAAGCTTTTCCTGGCCTGGGTTGCTGCTTGCTGGGCTATGGACCATGGCAAACGTCCCATGGAGGGTGGCCTCGTCGGAGGAAGCGTGTCCGATCCTCGGAGCCTTCGTCGCCGGATGACTGAGGCGGGATGATACTTGTATCGCACCACCCTTAATTTTCGTTTCCTGTTACCATCTCTGTATTTATTGATCTTTGTTCTTTGGTTAGGAGGCCTTATCTGGCCTACGATGCCTCCCTCCCTCGTGGCTTTGAGGTGTGGGCGGCGCCTGCTGACATGCTGATGTCGTCCCGTTCAATACCTCGTGCGGGTCCAGGAAACGTCCTCCGTCCAGTCGCAATTCCAGCCCCTCCAGGGCCTGTGCCTGCACCTCCTGCGCACAGGTTTAGGAGCTTGCTAGAAGAGCTGCTTAGTCGTCCAATGCAGAACCTTCGTCGGGTTCAAGACACTGAGCTGCTTTACCGGATGATAGAGGGTTTTCGCCAGAGCCTGTTAGGATCCGTCCAGGTGGGCTACTGTCTCTGCGATCAACTGTCTTAGGCTGACAGGTGTGTCATGGGTAAGCTTGGTCGTTCTTTCCCAAGAGTGTTTCATTATGACCTGCTTGTGATGCATCGTATTGTTTTCTCTTCGCAGCGCTGGAGGAGGAGCTGCAGGCGCTCCGTTCTGCCGCGAACGACGTCACCGGCTTCCTTCGCGCGCCAGGGAGCACGACGGTCGAAACGTCTTCAGGCTGCCCCTGCACGCGTCCGTAATGTCATCATGCGCGCCGTCTTCCGTGGTGCGGGGGTCACGTTTGCCATGGCCGAGGTCCATTCCGGGACGGACATGGTGGACGCCGCTGGGTTCCCACACGGGCGGAGCGTCGACCAGTATGTCCATCTTATTGAGCGGCTTTCTGACGCCGCGGAAGCCGTCGTCGACGTCGTGCCGGCCGAGGATATCTTGATGGAGGAGCCGAGGGCGGGGGCCCTGTGATCGTTGGTTCTCCGTGGGTTTGGATGTGTCGTCCTGGTCGACGTGCTCTATTTTGCTTGTATGGACTGGGCCTGCTGAGCCCCTCTTTTAAGCTTCTGTAAGCGTCATTCTTAGCTATCGTTTCCTTTTCCTAGGCCTTTGTTTGCTTGCCTATCGTGTTTGTTGGATCATGCGTTTGGGAGTCGCCACGGTGCAACTCCGTGTTTCTTGCTCGCACCCCCATGATCTGCGATGTGGAAGTGAGCATCCTCTTATCTTACCTCGGTGGCCGAGATCGAGCGCTCGGAGAGCTACAATCGGGTAATTTAGGTGAGACCTCGGGTCCTCATCCGTGGAGGCTCGCACCGGCGGAGGTCCATCGTGGACCGATCTCTAATCTTCAACAGTCGATACGTATAGTACCCGTATCCGTTCGATGGGATCCGAGGGCTTGATGCTGCTCCTCGAGGGGTTTACCACATATTCTGTTATCTGTCGAAGCCTAAACACGTTTACTAAGCACGTTCGACGTGAAGACGTCTATGTTCCAGCCGCTAGGGCCCGCTTAGCAACGTCCCTCACTCTTCGATTTTGGCCGGGGAGGTTGTAGAACCCGTGAAGTTTCGGGCCAGCACAAGATCCCTCGGCCTGGTTGCCTCATCTGTTATATGAGGATGACGGGTAACAAATGGTCTATCGACCGTTACCCCGTTTTGTCCCTGCATTTTGCATAGAGGGGATAAAAAATTGGACGTTCTTTTAAATGGGCGTACTTACCAGTTGTTCTCGCCTTTTTGTTAGCCGTGGTGGACTGGTTATGCTCTTGTGACGCTTGCCTATTCCTGGGAAGTTGGCGTTGTTCGTGGTCCGTGGACCCTTGTGGCAGCCAGTCGTTTGGTTCGGCGCGGGCGGCCTGCGTGTCCTTCGGCGGTTTGCTGCTGCTGCTCGTGCCTGGAAAATGAAGAGTCGCACCTTTGTGGTCCCAAGGGGGCGTGTGTGTGGAAAACGAAGGGATGGCGGCCTTGTGCTATATATTTTGGGGGGTCTGGAGTAATTCCCTGCCGCTCTCTTTAGTCTTCTTCTCCTTTGCACCAACTAAGAGGTGTGGGAGAGAAAAGGAAGCTTCGTCGTCATCGAGGAGGTGCATCAACCTTGCTGGTGGGATGGATGCTAGTCACGCTCGCCTCGCCATGGCGTCCGACGCTCTGCTGATGCTGCCGGAAGAGCTCCTCTTCCAGATCCTTCTCTGCGCCTTCGGCTATGGAGTTACCTTTCTTGTCTACATTCGCCTTTGCCAGGTCTGCGGCGTTTTCCGGCGGCTCTGCAACGACGGCGCACAGGTTCGGTTTTTGTCCCTCCGGGAGATGTAGCGTTACTGTCGGGCCGGCCACAACTTTTGGGGGATGATACTTGAGCAGCATTTCTTCGAGGTCAATCATCGAGAGGCCTTGTGCTTTTGCGGTGTGGAGAGGCTGATGTTGTGGGGGCAGGACCCCTCTGGCTGGGGGTTCATCAATCAAGCGATCCTGGCTGGGGATGCCGGAGCGATGTACTTCCGTGCCATGCTGCTGTACTTTGCGGATCCGTCGAACCCTGAGGCTCTCGCTCTTCTCGGTCAGGTCGCCGGCGGCACGCTCCCGAATGGTAGATGGGGCAACCGTGGTTTAACCTCACTTTGTTTTGACTTCCACGGGGATCTTCGCGTCGTCGTGAAGTGGAGGGGGATTCGTTGCCCGAGGGACGTGCCGGCGTTAGTGGTCGATGACTCCCCTGCCTGCGTTTGGGAGCTGTGCAGGCGCTTTGGGCCGGCGAGTGAGGGTCTGGCCGGAGTCATAATGTACTGTAGCCCGGAGTGTCGCCTTAGCCATGAGTTCGATCTCTAGTCTAGGAATCTTTCCGATGTGGCTGCCTATCGCGTCAGCAGGATGAAGCTGTAATGTGGAGCAACTTATCCAGGCCCTGGCTCTTTTGCTTTTGATGGTTGTAACGAACTTGGGTTATGTACATTTGTTCAAAACTTTTCTTTTGTATGTATCGAGTAGCCCCCGGGTAAGAGGTTTCTTTGTATGCCGTGCATGGAAGAAAAGCTCTTTCCCAAAACTTTACGACATGCAAAAGAAAAAATTCGACTGAAATGCTGTAAAGGGGAATTTTTTAGGGGTAGAAACAACGTAGCTGTTGTATGTTCCAGGCGTTGGTGAAGATTTTGCCGGCGAAGGTTTTGAGTCGATAAGCCCCTGGTCTTATCACTTCGTGGACAATGTAGGGTCCTTCCCATGGTGATGTAAGCTTTCGTCGCTCCTTATTGCTTTGGATCCTTCAGAGTACTAGATCCCATGGCTGAAAATCCCTTGGTCGGACACGTCGATCGTGGTATCGCTGTAACGCCTGCTGGTACTTGGCCGAGTGCAGGAGGGCGACGTCCCTGGCCTCGTCGACCTGGTCTATGGCGTCTTCCAGGAAGATTTCTGCCTTCTTAGGGTCGTATGCCTCCACCCTTGGGGACCCATACTCGAGGTCGGTGGGTAAGACTGCCTCCGAGCCGTATACCAGAAAAAATGGTGAAAAACCGGTGGCTCTGCTTCGCGTCGTTCTGAGGCTCCACAAAACGGAAGGGAGCTCTTGGAGCCACTTTTTCCCGTATTTGTTTAGCCAGTCAAAAATTCTCGCCTTGACCCCCTGTAGGATGAGTCCGTTGGCACGCTCCACTTGCCCGTTGGATTCTGGGTGCGTGACGGAGGCCCAATCAACCCGTATGTGGTGCTCGCCGCACCACTTTAAGAATTCACCTGCGGTGAAGTTTGTTCCGTTATCGGTAATGATGAAATTGGGCACTCCGAAGCGTTGGAGGATGTTGGTGAAGAAACTAACAGTTTCCTCAGCCCTGACATTGGTGATGGGGCGTAACTCGATCCATTTGGTGAACTTGTCTATGGCGACTAGCAGGTTGTGACAGAACCGCCCAAATTATAAGAGATCAAGTATTGAAGTAGCCGAATTAACTGCCACTAAGAGCACTTGAGCCCAATAATCCCGGTAGTCCGCCGAGTGTCTCGAAAGACCTCGGTTAAATCAACGTCACCCCAAGGATCACGAGATTAAGTAAATACAAATCACTAAGCTCAGAGTTTGCGGCAGAATAAAATTTCATTTTAGTTCACAAATAAATAATACAAGTTTGAGTTCAAAAACCTTTTAGTAAAAACAACATAGCTTTGAAATGATTGGAATAGTATAAGTTGAAATACATTGCTAGCTTAAATCACATCCTCCGACAACATCATAGAGATGAGAGAATAATATAGAATCACCGTGCCCACCAGTGGTTAACCACACTTCCAGCAGTATGAGACCTTCACCTGCAACAAGGTGGGATAAACCCTGAGTACTCGAATGAATTCAGCTAGACTTACCCGTCTAACTGAAAATAAAGACTCCAAGGATATGCATGGCTGTATCTGGAGTTGGGTAAGCTTTACTTTGCAGAAATACTTAATTAAAGGAGTTTACTTTAATGATTAGATGAGCAGTCATCTTTTATCCTACTAATTATCTCTAGGTTATTGCACCTGTACTAGAGCACTCACTTGATCTAATCAAAAAATAAGATAATACCATATCAAATTCATTTGTCAATATTTTAGTAGAACTATTATCGATGTCACATGGAGTTGTACTGTGGTGAAGCTCAGCATAATCCCCCATATCCAGTGGGGGGGGCAATTCGAATCGATATACAACCAGCTGGCAAGATTACCTTTAACACATGCCCACACTTTCCCCGTCGGGTCCATGCATTGGGTCACCACTCAACAAAGTCTAGGTAGTATCGCCGCGGGCTCGCATTGGTCCACCCAATT
Source organism: Microstegium vimineum (assembly GCA_022036555.1). Lineage (NCBI taxonomy): Eukaryota > Viridiplantae > Streptophyta > Magnoliopsida > Poales > Poaceae > Microstegium > Microstegium vimineum. Next base: position 41,253,207 of record CM039136.1, on the reverse strand, counting down.
GTAGAAATCAGTTGGCCACCACGGGGCAGATCATATCTACAAACTAGAGGGTGCTCACAGCAGATTGAACGCCGGCCCGGACAATGTTTACTCAGCTTCGGGGTCGATACCCACAACGGCCTCTATGTGAAAGGGCGCATTCAAAGATGTAAGAGGGCCACCATCGTATACAAACATATATGATCCAACGGACGGACTGCCCCCAAGTCTAAACCACTTGGTGCCTCTTCCTTCCAGTTGACCGCATTTCATTACTACCATTGGTTCTTTTCACGATAGCAAAAATATAGCCAACCGTGATAGTATTACCCCCATGGAATAATACGAACATAAATATAAATGTAACCATTTACTCTAAGCAGGCTAAGCGGTTGCTTTTACTTTTATTAACAGGGTAACAAGGTAGGTAAAACAATAATCAAGGAAGGTAATGCATCAATTTAGGATTCAAACAACTCCTGTCACCTAATGCATCACAGTATAAAATACTCAAGTAGATTAATTGTAAATATTAGGAGGCTTAAGGATGCTCCGGGGCTTGCCTGAGACCAACACTAGGTTAGTGTTTGTTAGAGGTCACACGCTTGGCGAGACACTTTCATCTTGGGACTTCGTCCTTCAACAGCACCTTCGGTTTAGCTCCAAGCGTCACGTCCTTCACGTATGTACTTATCGTACTTAAATGAAATGCCGATGCATGTGCATGAATACGAGGAAATGATAATATGAACTACATATATAACTATTCCACACAAGTATAAGATCATACATGACATACACATAAGCATTTGGAATATTTATCAAAGTATCACTAGAACATAACATAAGCGATACAAGTTCATTTCATGACATACCTAGTTACTTATAACTAGTTAGCTAATTATTACCCAACTTAACATAGAAGATAGCAAGCACATAGAGCATGGTATATTATTAATAAAGTCACACCATGGCAAGTATTCATCCATCAATATTTACTTAACAAAATCAACTAGCACGGACAAGTTAAGATAACTAACTTAGATAAGCAACTTTGGAACAGCACACTGCAGTTACGGTTTAAGCCATAACTGGAGTTATATTAATCCGGCAAACATGATTCTTATACATATAGAAATCTAATTAATGTGTATATAACTTTCTTAGCAACATGCAAAGATGATTAAATAGTTAAGCAACTCAAATTAATTAAGAAGGCATCTCTGTCCAAAACAGGGACAGATTTGACTCCGCTTCTTAGAAGCGCTTCTTAGAACAGACATAACTCAAGATCTACAACTCCTAAAAATATGAATCAAGACAATCTGGAAAGCTTATGAAAATAACTACAAATTATTCTACACTAGAAATTCATGATTCAAAGCTTAACTTAGTTCAAAACCACTTTGAATCAGATCTGTCCAGAGATTTGGACAGATTCAACTTGCAACTTAACAAATGCATATCTCTCAAACTACAAGAGATATGGCCATGAAATTTTAACACAAGACAGGTAGTAATATTATCTACAACTTTGGTATTCATCACATCAACATAAAACATCATTTAAGACATGATAAAATTTAGTTTCTAACAACTATGCATGCAGCCAAAACAGTAATATAACAAACTTGTTATTTTTATAAATCATAAACCATTCAACAAACAATCCTAAACCTTTAACCAAACATCATTAATCATATAAGAAACACACCATAATTATTTCATAATTTTTAGAGCAATTCTCAACTGCGATAAGTATTTAACTCACATAACTATGCTTCTCAAACAGCAGCACACAAAAGCATTTTTATCACAATTAATTTGAACTAACAGATAGCATGAAACGGATCTATCATGTAGATAATTTAATAAGGATTTCAAAAAGTCTAAAACCACTATCATACGATTTTTGGTTGATTTTATACGGATTTCCAAAGTTCAAGCATTAAATCTGAAAATAATTACGGGAATAAAAATTGCATCAGGCACCCTGCATTTTTGTGAAACAAACCAGGGACATATAGGTAAACACATGAGTCACGGTATTTATGCAGAGTGAGATAAAACAAAAACTTCTATTGCATATAGGTCCTTTCTGCGAAATTTGACGTGAGAATCGACGGAGACGGCGGTGGTCGAGGACGAGGCTGTGGTGGTGCTGGCCTGGGCTGTGCTGGTGCAGCGCACGAGCAGCAGCGGTGCACCGGAAGGGGGCCGGCCCGGTCAGCAGCGCAGCAGCAGCAGCAGCAGTCCGGGCGGCACGCAGCGCAGAGAGCAGGCCGGCTCGGCAGCAGCGCTCGCGCAGGCAGTGGCTCGGCCGCTCGCGCATGCTTGCTGGCCGGAGGCGCGCACGCAAGCGCGCAACAGGGCCGGCGGCTCTGCAGGCCAGCGGGGCACCAGCAGCACGGCAGCGGGCTCTCGCCTGCTCGCGCAGGGCCCGGCCGCGGGAGACGTGCGCGCGTGGCCGACGCGCGGCCATGGCGCGGCTCGGCAGGGCAGCGGGGACGCGCGAGGCACCGCGTGCCCGCAGCAGCGACGGCGCAGCGCAGGGCGCGGCAGCAGGCAGCGCCGCGGGGTAGGGAGAGTGGAGCAGGAGTGAGGAAGGACGAAGGAACCATGGGGGAGCATGCTGTTGCTCGACAGAGAGAAAGAGAGAAAAAGAGAGAGAAGGGAGTGGAGAGGAATGAGGAGGGTGTCCAAATGCATCCCCTCTTCTTGCAGCCGGACACAGAGAGGGAGTGGAGGTGTCAACCATGGTGGGGCGAGCTCTGTGCATGGTTGCCACGTTCTGGACACGCCTCCCCCATTCAGGCATTGCATCGAGAACGTGGCGTGCGTCGAAGTGGCCGGCTTGGGAGGCGACTTTGGGCTGCTTTCCGACCGAATTTGGATCTGGGCCGAATACGGAAGTTGTTCATCTCGAGCTGCTCTGCATTTTCCGTTCAACCACCAAAGGCATTTGAGCAGCGGATTAGCGGTTAATTAAGTTCCAAACTGCTAGTGTCAACGTATTGACAGCGATTACGGAAACTTACAATTAACCACTAAAACTAAGTCTAATGGATCCCAACTTTTTGTAGGGTCTTCTCCAAACCATAGACTCCAACTTTTATTCTCGTCTCAACTCAGAGTTTCTTCACAAAATTTGGAGAACGCGGCTTGCCAACCTAATTGACACTGCATTTCAGACTTAGCCAAAATTAACTCCTGAAAACAGCAGCAGATTCAAATTCGGAGTCTTCATTTGACAAGCTTGGAGAGAGATTCAGGCCTGGGTCGTTAAACAAAGTTTGTTGTACGCATTTTGATCTGCCACTTTGCTTTAAGGACCATCCTCATATCTTGTACCAAAAATGCATTTCCACTTTGATCAAAGTATCATAAGAGAAAGCATAAATTGGGGTTTGGAGCCGATCGGGGTATTTTCTCCACTTTTGCTCAACACAAACCCTTCATAACTTTTGTTGTAGAATTCATCTGGAGTATTTCGGGCAAGGTTGCAAGACTTGACTGAACTCGTATAATTATATCCGCTTTATAAAGTGATCCGGGTAATTATAAAAGTCGCCATTCCATGCGGTGTTTTTCTTCCAAAGTGTACCAAACTTTTCCAATGGTTCATATAGATGGAAAGGGAGATAAGGCACGTACCATAAATACCTTCTCATAATTTCCCGATATATGAACTATAGTCTCTGATTACCTTCTGATCGGACTTAATTATGCTTAATCACTTTCTGCCTGTGATTAAAACTGGAGGTGTTACACAGGTGGGTGTAGGCCCCGAGTGTTTTATCGAATTTATCGACTATGTCGAGTCTCCAAACTGTGAATGGCCACGTAAGTGGGATGGTTTTGAGTGCCTGAGCGGGCATATGGATCTGCCTAGCGAAGAATTAGCAACCCTCACAAGCGTGAACCAAAACCTACGCGTCGGCCACGACCGTTGGCCAGTAGAAGTCTTGTCGAAACGCGTTTCCCACGAGGGTTTTAGCTCCCGTGTGATGTCCGCAGACCCCCTGGTGAATATCTTGCAACAACTTTTTCCCCTGCATGGTTGGGATGCAACGTTGCAGAACACCGATCGCACTTCGCCTGTAAAGTTCACCGTTGATAAGGACGAAAGCCTTGGCTCGTCTGGCGAGCCGTTTAGCCTCCACCGGATCCATGGTGAGCTCACCTTTGGTCAGGCGCTCTGTGTACGGCTGTCTCCAGTCCTTCTCTTCTGGCATCGACTCTTCCAGCTCTATGTTCATCGCCTCTGTCACCTCGTCGCCAGAGGCGGTTGAGACCTCGGTGGCTCTTGAAGTCGTCGAGGAACTGGTGCCAGGAGAGCTGGAGACCTCCAATTCCTCGGCGTTGATGGACAGTTTTAATTGGTCGTTTGCGAACACTCCGGGAGGCGCGGGTTCTCGGCCTGAGGCTGCCTTGGCCAGTGCATTGGCCTCTTCATTCTGGTGTTGGGGTATGTGGTTAAGCTCGAGACCATCGAACTTGGACTCGAGTTTTCTCACCTCCTGGCAATGCGCGGCCATGCGCGGGTCGACACAGTTGGATTGCTTCATGACCTGGTTGACCACTAGTTGTGAGTCGCCGTGGGCGTCGAGCCGTGTTATGCCTAGGTCGATCGCGATCCATAGTCCACTAAGCAAGGTTTCGTACTCCGCCTCGTTGTTGGACGTCGGGAACAGCAGACGCACCATATACATCATGGTCACCCCATGGGGTGACGTCAGGACGATTCCTGCACCTGCGCCGGTTTTCATGAGGGACCCATCAAAGTACAAAATCCAATACTCCTGTTCGACAGCCGGAGTGGGGAGGGTCGCATCCGTCCACTCCGCAATGAAGTCGGACAAGACCTGTGACTTGATGGCGCTTCGCGGGGCATAAGCAATATTTTTATCCATCAGCTCCAACGCCCACTTGGCGATGCGATGGGCGGCGTCCCTGTTCAGGATGACCTCTCCCAGCGGTGCGTTGCTCACGACTGTTACCTTGTGTGACCCGAAGTAGTGCAAAAGCTTTCTTTTAGTCATGATTACCGCATATACCAACTTCTGCAGATGAGAGTACCGGGTTTTTGAGTCGCTCAGTACTTCACTAACAAAATACACAGGTCTATGCACTTTGAGTGCGTGCCCTTCCTCTTCTCTTTCCCCGACTAGAACCGTGCTTACCACCTGCTTCGTGGCGGAGATGTATAGCAGGAGTTCTTCCTCGTCGTGAGGCGAGACCAGGACAGGCGCGTTGGTCAACAGCTGCTTGATGTGGTCAAGAGCCGATGGAGCCTCAGACGTCCACGCGAATCGCTCGGATTTTTTAAAGAGCTTGTACAGAGGCAAGCTTTTTTCGCCGAGGCGGGAAATGAAACGGCTAAGCGATGCGAGACAGCCGGCGACCCGTTGCACCCCTTTCAAGTTATGGATCGGCCCCATCTTCTCGATGGTGGTGATTTTTTCGGGGTTAGCCTCAATCCCTCTTTCGGAGATGACGAAACCTAGTAACATGCCCTTGGGGACCCCGAAAACACATTTCTCCGGGTTAAGCTTGATGTTGTTCTTTTTGAGTTTTACGAATGTGAGGCCAAGGTCGGTGACGAGTCCGTCGACATGTTGGGTCTTGATGACGATGTCGCCCACGTAGACCTCAACGGTTTTGCTCACGAGCTCATCAAAACATCGGATCATGGTCCGCTGAAAGGTGGCCCCAGCGTTTCGGAGTCCGAAAGGCATGGTGACGTAGCAAAAGGATCCGAACGGAGTGATGAATGACGACGCGTGCTGGTCCGACTCGTTCATTTTGATTTGATGGTACCCTGAGTACGCGTCGAGGAAGCAGAGGAGTTCGCATCCTGATGTTGCATCGACTATTTGGTCTATGCGGGGTAAGGGATACGGGTCCTTTGGACAGGCCTTGTTAAGGCTCGTGTAATCAACACACATCCTCCACTTTCCATTCTTCTTACGTACTAATACAGGGTTTGCGAGCCACTCGGGGTGGTACACCTCTTTGATGAATCCTGCGACGAGGAGCTTCTTGATCTCTTCTCCGATCGCGGCGCGTTTTTCCTCATCGAAACGATGCAGTCGTTGTTTGACGGGTCGGGAGCCCAGCTTGATAGTTAGGGAGTGCTCGGCGACGTCCCTGGGTATGCCTGGCATATCCGAGGGCCTCCATGCGAATACGTTGATGGTCGCGCGGAGGTAGTCGACGAGCTCGCTTTCCTATTTAGGAGAAAGAGAGGTGCTGACGCGCACGGTCCTTTCTTCTCCGCCCCGAGTGTCGAGCATGACCACCTTTGTAGACCTTGTAGGTTCAAAGGATCCGACCTTCTTGGTGTTCGGGACCTCTTCCCGCGACGCACTGGCCTCGGCCGCCATCTCGGACGCAAGTTGCTTCGAGGCCACGAGCGCCGATGCGTACGTGCAACATTTGACGTCACACTCGTATGCGCGTCTGGGGGCCGACATCTTTAGCTTTAGATAGGTGTAGTTTGGAACGACCATGAACTTAGCGTAACATGGTCGGCCAAGTATGGCGTGATAGGTTCCCCTGAAGCCAACAACCTCGAAGGTTAGTGTTTCCTTGCGAAGGTTGGTTGGCCCACCAAAAGTGACGGGCAAGTCAATCTGTCCAATGAGGTCCGCCTTATTGCCCGGGATCACCCCGAAAAATGGAGCTCCCGAGGGTCGCAGACGTGACCGTGGTATCCTCATTGCGTCGAGGGTTTCAGCATAAAGAATATTCAGCCCACTTCCGTCGTCCATGAGGACTTTGGTGAGGTGCTTTGTGCCAACGATGGGATCAACTACTAAGGGGTAACGCCCAGGGTACGGTACATAGTCGGGATGATCGCTACGGTTAAAAATAATAGGAGACTCTGACCACTTGAGAAAGGTGGGAACAGTGGGGGTGGTAGCGTATACCTCTTGACGAGCGACCTTCTTGTATCCGCGACGAGAAGGTCCGTTCCAGCATCTTCTCAAAGTGGTCGTTCACCGACACGTCCTGTTGCCCTTCGCCCTTTTCTGTAGCCACGACGAGCGACGCGTCGTACCATGGTCGATTTCGCCCCTTCTTGTATGGACGAGCCGAGGGTCCCTCAGCCTCCACTTCGTCGCGCTTGCTCCGGCTAGTCGCGCCCTGGAAGACGGCGCCGACCGCTTCCTCGCCTGAGGCGTGGTTTGTGGCGATGTCAAGCAGTTCCTTCGTTGTCTTGGGTTTCTTGCGCCCTAGCTTGTGGACCAGGGATTCACATGTTGTCCCCGACAGGAATGCAGTGACAACGTCGCCGTCAGCTACATCCGGGAGCTCGTTGCACTGCTGAGAAAGCGACGAATGTACTCGCAAAGGGTCTCGCCTCGCTTCTGTTTGCAGTTCTTGAGGTCCTAGGAGTTCCCAGGCCGGATGTAGGTTCCTTGAAAGTTTCCGACAAAGGATTCTTTCAGGTCCCCCCAGTTCCGGATCTTCCCTTTGGGGAGGTGCTCTAGCCACACGCGTGCCGTATCCGAGAGGTAGAGTGGTAGGTGTCGGATTATGAAGTTCTCGTTGTTCGCTCCGCCTGCTTCGCAAGCGAATTGATAGTCCTCCAACCAGAGGCCAGGGTTCATGAGCCCGTATACTTCTGGATGTAGGTCGGTGGTCGGAAATGCGACAGGACCCGTGCAGCGTGTATGCGTGAGGAGAAGCAGCGTGGTCCGGTGGGCTCCGGACTGGAGTCCCGATCCTCGTCAGGGTCGTGTCGTCCACCCCTGCGTGGGTGTCTCCCACGTCACCTGTCGTCATCATCGCTGTCACTTTGCCCGCGGTCATCGCTTTCGCAATGTGCCCCGCGGTCGGGACGCCGCCTGGCCGGCTCTTGGTCCTCGCCGGGGTCAGCCTCTGCCTCTGGCGAACAAAGTTCTCAGGTGGCGGTGTGTTTTGCACGCTGGAGAGAGCTCCCGCTCTCTGCCGTGCTGAGCTCTCCGCTTGTTGGGCCGCCGCGCGGTCAAGTAGGACGCGTAGCTCTCCCCTAAGCTTCTTTTCCTTGGGCGTCGCGGGCTCTGGAAACTGTCTCATGAGCATGGCGGCGGCCGTTATGTTCTGCTGCGCCCTTGGGAAAGTCGGTGGAGACCCGTCATCCTCAGCTATGCGGCGGTGCACTTCCCGAGCACGGGCTCAGGGACCGACACTAGCTGGGGTTCAGCTGCTTCTCGAGGAGAGCGCGCTCGTTGTCGATCCAGAGGCGAGCATCATCAAGCTCGTTCTGCCGGGCCCGCATGGCATCGAGGTTGGCGTGCGGCGGAGTGAGGGCCTCCTGGTTCCCGGGGAGGATCTCGTTACCGTCCCCATCGAGGTCTCGTACGGTTCCCTCGGGGGTGGATTCCCTCCCGTCGCACACGAAACACTCTCGTGAGGGGGTCTCGCTGACCTCGGGGGTGACGTGCTCAGTCCCCGTGCTGTCAGAGCCGGAGAGAGCCAGGTCTTCTTCGGTCAGGAGGTCATAGAATGAATCAATGGTTCCCATGAATTCGTCATCGTCGGGGGTGTCGGTCATCTTCAGGGCAATGAGCCGCTCGAGGATGGACGCGGCGCTGACAAGACCGAACGGATATGTGACTGGGACACCTTCCTCCAACGGCGCGCCTCCTTCGATTTGGATGGTTGCGTCGACGTGGGAGAGAGCTTGTCTTAGTGTGCGATTCGGGGAGGGTTGCAGCGCCCTGTAGCCCTTGGCACGTCGGCGCGGCCTGCTCCTGCGAAGGAGCGGGCGGTCGCTGCCCTCAGAGGATTGTTCGTCCGAGGCGTAGTACGTCATTCGCCTCGCGGCGGGCTCCCTCCCCGCGTCGGGGATGAAAGGGAGGTCGCGGTGACTGCCTTGAGGCGGCTGTCATCTGGCGCCGTTTTGTCACCGTCAGAGCTGGGGTCTGAGTCCAGGAGGTAATCGTACTAGGAGCGCACAAAGCGCAACACGGCGTGCTTGGCCGCGTAATTGGTTTCGTGGTCGTCGTCGTCAGAGTCCCCCACGCCGCTCATGAACGCCTCGAGCGGATGGAGTCCTCTGTCGTCGTTCCGGAGGGTTTCTTCCCCAAGCTCGGTGAGGTTGGCCTTGAGGCCTCGTGGCCTAAGGGCCTCAACCGGCGCATCTCTGCGGGGAGCCAGGGAGTCTTTGCCCGACGGGGTCGCGGCGTCGACTGCCTGACTTGGCGAGAGCAGCACGCGGGTGAAGGTCCCGTCCGGGGAGCAAGCGAACTCCAGGCTTCCAAAGCGGATGAAGGAGAGCCCAAGGTTGTCAGAGTTGAGGGAGGCCATTCGGAGCCACTAAAACGTCGCGACATGTGATGCCCCCTACCTGGCGCGCCAACTGTCGGTGTTTAGAAACTACCAACGGGTAAATTTGTATGCGTGTCGAGCTCCGAATGGTGAGACAAAGAGACAAGAGGTTTATACTGGTTCGGGCAAGAAATCCCTACGTCCAGTGTGGAGCTGCTCATGTTTCTTATCTCTGCTTGGAGGGGGTTTACAAGCTGGTCGAGAGAGGGAGTATGAGTCCCAGGTCTCTACGTTGTATGAGTGTGTTGTGTTGTTCGATGTGTGTTGCCTTGTCTGGCGTCGTCCCCCCTGCTCTCCTTTTATAGTCGCAAGGAGCTCAGGGGAGTTACAAGCGTGCGTCGAGAAGGATCTACCTGGGGAGCTGTGCCTTATCCTTGTCTTCCTTAGGAAGGATGTTGGACGCTCATAATACTATATTCCTATTGCCTTTGTACTTGGTCGGAGGAGGGGAGTCGTGTCGACCCTTCGTTGCACTGCCGGAGAATACGGGGGGGGGGGGGGTCCGGTTGAACCCGTAGCAAGGTAGAGGTATGGGTCCGTTGTACCGTTGGCAGGTACAACGTTGTACCTTCTTGTGATTCTTTTTACGTACGGCAGATTCCTTCGCCCCGAGCCAATGAACTCCGTTGCTCCTGGGGTCCTCTGTACCTGATGTACCCCGTTTAGAGAGTTCCTGTAGGGGCCGGGGGCATGTGAAATCGACTCCGCTTCAGTGAGGGGCATGATGCCTATATGTCCAGGAGTCCTGCTCCGTCCCGTCCTGATTGGGGAACTCGACATGTCCCCGTTCAGGTAGGGGCCAGAGAGTTATTCTATGCATCGAATTATATGGGGTGTACGGTTCTACGTGGTTCTGTACCTTCGATCTTATCTCATGAAGGATGCACCGTCAGCGGCTAAGGGCGGACGGCTGCTTCCTTCTGGACAGGGGTAAATGGGTCACTCCTCCGACGTCCCTCACTTCTCCTGTGGGTTGCGGAGCCGCTTCGCTTTCCACATCGGGCGAGACTGGGGCACGTCTGCCTGGGGCGCGTCTGCCCAAGGCACGTCTGCCCACCTGGGCCGGCTAAGCTGTGAGCCCCGGGTCTCTTCCCTCATGGGACGGCGATGACTTTGGCCTTGATGGGCCTCTCATCCTCTCTAAGATAGCGATAGATAGATCTTTTAGTCGTTGATTGTTTTTGAAATCTCGTCGTTAAATTAGGTATCTGACAACATGTTTTTATATTTATCATGTATTGTTAGTTGAACACTTGAATTTATCACTTTATTAAAATATAATCATCTCTTCTTGAACAAATGACTATAATATATTATTCTCTATAAATTGTTATTGAAATTTTATACATGTGGTGCTAATATTATTTATAAATTGCTACTAAATCTTTATCTAGTTTGTTAATTTCTATAAATTCAGGTAATCGGGTAATACCCGAACCCAAATTCGAATTATCAGGTACCCGAAATTGCAGGTAGTGTCTTTTCAGAGCTAATATCGGTAATAATTTTCATTATCCAAACTTTGAATTACCCGAATTATCCGATCCAAAAATATCAGGTAACCCGAACGCCCAGGCTGACCGAGGGAGAAGGATCTAGGACCTTGTGTTCAAATAATGGTCCAACACAAGCAGTGGTTGATGAAGGTATTTCGTGGTACTGTGCCGATTGTTGCCTTGGTCAGTTCTATTTGGATGCTTAAACTAGTGTGAGGTCGTACAATTAAGCAGTTAGTCAAGAATGTAACCAAGCTCAGGGTCTAATAAAAAGATAAATGCATGGTATCAAGGAACCAATCTATTGAAAACAAGTTTCCAAGCCTTTTTGAGTGTACTCTCTCTATTTTAAATTATAGGCCGCTTTGATTTTATTGGTACTCTAATTTTTCTACATATCTAGTCATAATGTATGTCTAGATTTGTAACAAAATCGATGTATCAAAAAAGTCAAAATAACTTATAATTTGAAACAAAGCAAATAGTTTTTAAGAAACAACCTACGGTTTCAGATGTCTTTTAGCATGATACCTCTAAATGTTACCTCAGAATGGCATTAAAAGGGAATAATCTACTAGAATGGAATACGTTGCACGCCTTGATGATGTTGAATTACACGATGGAAAATTTACTATTACATGGTCTTTGAATAAAGACAGCTCTACATGGTCTTTGAATAAAGACAGCTCTTTCATAATTTGGTTAATGTTTCGTCGATACCTAAGTAACAGTGATGCCAATTGAATTATAGTGATGCCGCTAAGCGATGCTCTATGTCAGAGTCAGCAGCAATGGTGTTTTTTTTTCTTCTTCTCAGCTCATGAATGATCTTTCGGTTTTATGGTTACTTTGTGAACACTACGCCAAAAAACATTTTTCGCAGCGGTCGATTTTGGTTTCTCGTGGCGGACAAACTGGTCCGCCGCCGCGGCAACGCCACAGAAAATCGAGTATTCCCGCAGCGGTTAATCATTTAAAAAAACAAACAAAAAAGAGAAAACCCTAGATAGGCCCGCCGAGCCCTTCCACGGGCCGGACGAGCCCATTCAGGGTTGCCGCTGCCGCCGGATCCGCCCTACGCCACCGCCGCCGGATTTGCTCCGAGCGCCGCCGCCCGCCCCGAGCCCTCGCCTCTTCGCCACTGCGCGCGCCGCCTCGCATGCAGCCCGGAGCGCCGCCCCGCACGGACCCGAGCGCCGCCACGCCCTTCGGCGCTGCCCCGCGCGCCGCCTCGCGCGCCCGAGCGCTCGAGAGAGAGAGGGATGGGAGAGGATGGAAACCCTAAGTCTTGTTTTTGTATGGGGTGTGGCTATCGGGCCTCACCCTGGGCCTAATGGGCTTAGGCCTTAACCGTGGCGGGCCTTATAAGGTGTCCCGCGGTAGATTTACCGCAGCGGACACCTTAAAACGTCCGTTGCGGTAAATCGATTTACCGTGACGGACAAAAGTGTCTGTCACGGTAAATAAAAAATGTCTGCTGTGATAAATTATGACATTTATCTTAGCGGACAACAATTGGTGTCCGCCACGAAGACCTTTTTGGCAACGCTGTGCAAACTCGTTTTTGACGTAGTGGAAGTTTCAGTTATTTGGTTGTATGGACATTTTGAGTGTGCAAATTTGGTGTAATAAAGTGTATCCTGGTTCATTAATTTGTTTTCGCAAAAAAAGGTTCCTTAATTTGTTTTAAGGATGAAGTTAAATTCATCTCATAATCTAATCTAAGGAAACATCTGTTATATATATATATATATATATATATATATGATTCACAATTGCATTTCATGTTTGAAAAATACATCTGCTACTGAAATGGTCAGTAAAAGGCACCAATGGTCAAACCAATACGTACGTGGTTTTAAAGCGGCATAGTACAACATATACGTCGATTATACCTAACAAGACGCTAACATTTTTTTTTCTGGTAAATAAAATCTGAAAACGACAGTACTGTACGTACGTAGGAGATGTGTTTTTCCTCCTCCAAAACGTACGTAACCATGCACAAGCACGCATGGCCCAGCGGCGCGGCCCAGCCCATCCAGTAGCCGCCAATGTCCTTGTGCGGATCCGCTCTCCTCCATCGAGCCCTGCAACCGCCAGCCCACGCGCCACGCCGCCGTCCACCGAGCCGAGATGGACCCACGTGTCGGCTAAGCCATCCGGGCCCCACTAGGCAGCGGGCTAATAGGTCGGTTTCCGTTTGCGTATATAAATCTCCGGCCCCGATCGTTCTCGTGTCTTCCACGGCGGCATTCTTTTTTCAAATCAAATCAAGAAAAATCAAAACTCAAAGCAGTCCGGCCTTCTTGTCCTCCTCCCCTGACTGGCAACGAGCGATCGAGAGGCGCTTCTCCGGCCTGCGCGCGCGCTGCATGAAGATGGAGGTGGTGGCGACCACCAAGCCGACACCGGCGGCGTCCATGCCGTCGTCGTTGTGGGCGTCGGCCTCCGCCGGGCCAGCGGGCGGCGGGGAGTTCACGTTCACGGCGGACGACCTCGCGGCGGCAGATCAGCTGGTGCAGCTCAGCGTCAGCGGCGGCGGCGGTGGGGACGAGGTGGAGGACCAGTGCTGTTCGGACCGGTCGGTGAACAACGCCGCCGAGAACGAGGAGGGCGCCGCGGGCCGGGGGCTGGTGGACCGGAGGGTCAGGAAGCGCTACCGGCTGGTGTCGGAGCTCTACGCCGCCACCAGGCAGGTGAAGGCGGCCGGCGGCGGTGGTGGCAGCAGGAAGCGGAAGGGCAGGGACGACGGCGTGGAGAATAGAGATCGAGCTGGGCGGAGATCGGGAGGTCGGATCGAACCGACGACGGACAACATGAATGCCAGTGCGTGCCGAAGTTTCGAGCCGACATGATGGTCTTGGGTTGGGCTTCTTCAGCCCCGTGTAAATATTTCCCTTTCTTTTTTGGGTTCTGTATAAAACAGTTTGTTTGAACGACTACTTGTTTCGTTTCCTGAAGTTTTGAGATCGAAGTTTAAACTTTTGCAAGTGTTCGAATTCAAATAATCTACCTTCAACTGCATTTTTTTTTTAAATTTGTTTCCGCTTACTTCTTTCTGAATTAGTACAATTACAAGTAATACGCGCGATCGCTTCTAGAACCTTCTACACAGTACAGGTATGGGTCATTTGCTTGGCTAGCCTAGCTAGAATCGAGCGCAAAGCATAGCCGTTGAGATTGCTACAAATAGATCGATGACATGACATGACACGCTCGGAAGAGTGGAAGACGATCGACTAAAGCTTCGTTTGCAAGCAATGGTCCATGCATGTACGTATACGCGTCGATCTCACGATGCTCCCACCAACAACAAGACAGCAACACGCAAAAGGCCGGCCGGACTCCATCGGTCTGCATGCCATCTTTTTTCTTTCCGAGAGCAACACATTTTCACTTCGTATATCTCTAATTAATAGAGCGTTTGTTCTGAAAAAAATCAAACTATTTTAGATGAAGTACGTGCATCATGATTTCATTTCTCAAATTTGATAAAATAATAACTCTATTCCTTATACTAATACACTTGTGAAACCGTAAATCGGTCGATTCCATTCTACAAACCAAATAAAGGACTACCTAAATTTACTGGATGTTTGGAACTGCTCCATAAACTTTTACCGAGTTTGTAGAGCATATTTTTTTTTTCTCGAATGGAGTCCGTACAACTAAAACCGTTTGGCTAAAAGACGTGAATCGGAACTGAAAAATATGGAGCAAAGTAGTCCTAAACATCCCTTTAATTAAAGGGTATGTCGTTGCTACTCACACTTCTTTGGTTGGTGAGTCATGGAAGTACATTAGTGAAAGCTAGAAGTAAAGACCCAAGACCAAATTTAGCCGCATGCTTAGATTCACGATTTGCTCCTTCCAGTGCTACCACATGGTCTCCAAGGCATAGCATTCATCACTATATATGTTCTATCATAACAATAATCTAAATATATTTATGGTTTCGTTTTCATGACAACAAAACTTTGCATGTGATCTTTCAAATTTCTAAACTAATTAAATGCTTCGAAGTTATTTTTAACCAAAGTTCCAAACATTGACAAACATCTTGTCCAAAACATCAAGTTTTTGCAAACTAGATGGAGTACATATTAAAATCAATCGACCTTCTGCTGTTGTTGCTTCCATCAATTGAGCAACAAAACCGTAAAGCATTGTCAACGGGGATAAATCGAATGGATAACTGGGAGCATGATGTTTCCTTACATTATTAAATAAAAATTGGTATAAAGTATTATTTTATTTTTATAATAAATCTAGTGGTTAACCTTGTTTTATTCATATATATTGAAATTTAAATATCGTTGATCGAAGTTAAAAAAAAGTTTGACTGAGAGAAAACTTAGATCCATGGGTTCATTATATATTTGACTTGTGGTATAGGAGGAATCACTATTTTTAGAAAAAAATAGGTATGATCATTTTGAAAAACAACACTAATCATTTCCTAAATATAATTGATCGATAATATATGAACTAATGGTCAGGTTTTCTTTTCTATGATTGAAACATGACTTAAGTCTTCGATGTGGCACAATTAATTTTATTTTCTAAAATTTAGTGGTGCTATTTTTCAGTGGTAAGCACTTCACTGGAATCACTGCACTCATCAATAGCTAAACATGTATGGTGACTTCATAAACTTCAATATTTGTCAAATCTGTCTTTTGTCTTCTAGAGGTGCTCGTAGGAGCAGTGTTCTTTCAATGGTAATAAGCGACGTGCTTGTCAATATCTAGATGTCTATGGGCTATGGTAACTTCATTAACTTGAAGATCTGCCAAATTAGTCTTTCGAGAATTGTTGTGGTGACTTTATCAACTTTAAGATATGTAAAATTAGTTTATATCAACCAAATTAATCTTTGGAGAGGTGCTTTAGAGTTATGGTTTTGGTGCCGATCGACTATTATAAGATGAGTACATAGGTGCGCACGCTAGCTTGTCACCATTTGTATCGTAGTATTATTATTATTTTTTTTAACTTGCAATGCGAGAAAAATATTAATAATGCATGCCTAGATGAGATGTTTAAAGCATCATAGTACTACTAAATACAATCAATTTTCTTTTATCTCTCTCTACGAACTGGTTTGATCCATTTTCTTGGATTGACTGATGGATTGAGCATATAGATTTCCAAGGTCTAGCCTGTTCTGCATTATTCAGCAACCCAAAGGGATGGAGTGGAGAAAGGTTGGCGCGTAAGCTCCCACTCACCTAAAGCCGTGTATCAATGTGACCTTTCTTAAGGTCAATAACAAGAAAGCCACACTTTGAGTCTTTTGACAAATTTAGTACAGATATGATAATACACCATGCATATGTTTTCGGATTAAAAATATCTTCAACAACAACATATCTTGACAAAACTTTAGCACAACTAGCTAGATCTGGCTAGCTACGTATGTTGTCCGATCTGATTTTGTCAGTAATAGTAATTTGGTATACGTAACATCTAGGATTGGTTGTTCCTCGCTAGCGAAGCATGTGGACGTGCAATGAGCATCTCCAAAAGATATGTTATCTTTGTTATGTATTGTATATTTATATTTTTACGGGAAAAATTGAACTCCAACAGATCTTCTATTTGGTTTTGTATAATAGCAAGTATGCTATCCCTAAAATCTCGTTGGGCATAAATAGCAAGCGAACCTAGCTTGCCATCTTGTGAAATAGCTGATAGTAAGTCTGTTGGAAAACTCTTCTTTTTTTTAGGACTTTTATATTTTACAAAAGTGCTAAACTATGTAATTTAGCTATTTATTTTAACACATCTGTTAGAGATGCTCATTCGCATCATTTATTATTCAAAAATATATGTAGCATGCATATTGATATTTTTTTAAAAAAAAGAAAGGAAATCCGTGGACTCTTCATCTCTAAATATAATAGATCTCAGAAGTCAAACTTTAATCAATTATACATAAAAAAATATAAACATATATAATATATAATTAGTACTATTAAACAGGTCCGTTGAATATATTTTTTTAAGTAAAGATATAAATGTTATATATATTTTCTATAAATCTATTAATATATTTTATATTAATTTATTGAAGTTGAGAAAATTTAATTTGCACGTATCTGACGACATTCTATTCTGGTCGGAGAGAGCAGTGTAACACCCGGCATGCATCACTACAAGTCGTATGGTACAAAAGGACCTGCCCGCGTGCGGCTTTGTTTGCGTCTAGGCAGTGGTGGAGGGCTCGGTAGGGCAAGGTAGTGTGCTCGCCCTACCTTGGCTCCGCCACGGATCTCTACCCCAAATTCATCCTGCCGCCATGGATGCGAAGTTCAAGTTCCTGCTGCCGCCATGGAACCACTCTGTACGTAATGAGAACCGCAGGCGGAGGAAGACGACTAGACTGAGAATCGAATCGTTACCTGGCTATTGGTTATTGGGCTTTCATGCTTTATTAAGTCCTGTGGGCTTGGCTTATGGGCTTGTGGCAATTGGGTCGCACAACAACCAACATGTTGGACTATTGTACGTCTCACGTCTGTTAGTCTGTACACCAAAACTGCATCTACGCCGATAAAAAAACTACATCTACGAGCTGACGAGTCTTTTCCTTGCGCCGCCGGTTTCCACAATTGTTCGTCATCCGGCGATCAGAGATTCAGAGACCTACGCTGTTGCGCAAGAGTCGCCAATTCTTGTTCGGCCTCCGGCGATCAGAGACCTGTGCAGGAGTAGACTAGTTTTCGACTTCGGCGTTGTTACGGTAAGTCGTCAAACTCTGACACTTTGTTTTGAAGTTTTTTCATCATTATTATTCAATTTTTCAGTTAATACTTATTTGTGACTTAGCAATTAATTTGGTTTGGTTAATTTTGAAGCATAGCAGGGAACTATGGAAGATGACTATGACTCAGATGAGTTTGAAGAGGAGATGGAAAATAATATGGCAGGATTACAAGTTGAAGAGGAGACTGGAATTGATGATGAAGGTATTATAACTCAGTTCAATCCGGATCACATTGTTAGTGATCCGGGGCTTCGTATACCGATTGATCAATTTTCTATCAATATTAAATCCGAAGTTAGAAGGGCTTTCATAGATAAGGGTCCAACTCAACCAATTGGCTATAAGTTCCCAAAATCAAGTAGTAAAAGATGCTTTCAGAAAAATTGGTTCAAAGAACATTGCTGGCTTGAATACAGTGTGGAGAAGGATAAGGCTTATTGTTTTTATTGTTATCTTTTTAAGCATGATCGAATGGATGAAAAATTTGGATATGATGTCTTTACAACATTGGGGTTTAACAATTGGAAGAATGCATATTTGACGCTTCCAAAACATAATGGAAAACTCCATAACCAGTGTAGGACAGCATATGAAGATTTCAAAAATCAAAGAGCAAGTGTGAAACATAAGGTTGACAAACATTCAAAAGATGCACTAATCAAATATGAAACTCGGTTGGATACATCATTGGGTATTGTCAGTTTTCTCACATTGCAAGGTGAACCATTCCGTGGACATGATGAGTCCCTTGCTTCTTTGAATAAGGGTAATTTTCTAGAGTTTCTTGATTGGTATAAGGAAAGGAATGAACAAGTGAAGCTTGCATTTGATGAGACATGTCCCAAAAATGCCAAGATGACTTCCCCAACGATTCAAAAAGAACTCGCAGAGTGTTGTGCAATAGAGGTAACCAAAGCAATAAAGGAGGAGATGGCAGGTTGTCTTTTCTCCATTTTCATAGATGAATCTCGTGATATATCTATCAAAGAACAAATGGCCGTCGTAGTGAGGTAAGTAATTGATTATATAAATTTCATTGGTTATCATATATTGATTTTTTTTCTTAATGTTAGCTAATCGTATTATAATAATATCTATCTTGTAGGTTTGTCAATAAAAAAGGGAAAGTAATTGAAAAGTTTTTAGGCATTAAGCATGTGAAGGAGACAACCTCAGAAGCACTAAAGATAGCAGTTGTTGAAGTACTTGGTGAGCATGAGCTACACATTGCAAATCTGCGAGGGCAACGGTACGATGGTGCTTCAAATATGAGAGGAGAATTTAATGGCCTTCAGAAGCTTATTCGAGATGAGAACCCATATGCTTTCTATGTTCATTGCTTTGCTCATCAATTGCAGTTGGTAGTTGTTTCCATCTCAACATGTTGTTCATCTATTGGGGATTTCTTTGAATATGTGTCCTTGATTGTGAATACCACCACTTCATCTTGCAAGAGGAAGGATTTATTGCTAGATAAGCAACGCAAGATTCTTTTAGGTAAGTTGAGAAGTGGAGAGATTTCCTTAGGCAGAGGGAAACATCAAGCAACATCCTTGGCTAGACCTGGAGATACTAGATGGGGTTCTCATTACAAGACATTACTTCATATTGAATCAATGTGGGATTCAGTAATTGAAGTTCTACAGATTGTGCATCAATATGTGCGTAATCCATGTAGAGCAGGAGGTTTAGTGGAAATCATGGAGTCTTTTGCCTTTGTGTTCATCATGAAGATGATGTTGCAAATCCTGCGCATCACAAATGAGCTCTCTCTTATCTTGCAAAGGAAGGATCAAAATATTGTTCAAGCCATGTCTTTGGTTATTGATGTGAAAACACGTTTGATGAATATGAGGAATGATGGTTGGGAGCCACTATTACAGGAAGCCAAAATTTTTTGCAGTGAAAATGATATTGCAATACCAAATATGAATGAAGCAGTAACAAGATTTGGCATATCAAGAAAAGGGGGCAAGAACAACATCACCCAAGACCATTATTTCCGTGTTGATACCTTCTATGCCGCCATAGATGCAATTACCACTGAGTTTGATCATCGTTTTAACGAGGTATCTTCAGAATTGCTTGTTTGCTTTTCTTGTCTTGACCCGAGAGATTCATTCTCTAAATTTGATGTGGACAAGCTTGCTCGGCTTACTGAGATATATTCTAATGGGGTATAAAAGATTAACTTGAGTTATTTATTATTCATGTGAGAAGACTTGTGGACTTTAGAGATTGTCATGATCTGGCAAGCCTTGCGGCACGAATGGTTGAACTTGATACACATATTATTTTCACATCGGTTTATCGTCTAATTGAGTTGGCATTGATATTACCGGTAGCGACAACAACAGTTGAACGTGTCTTTTCAGCTATGAAGATTATCAAAACAGAATTGCACAACAAGATGTCCGATGCTTGGCTTAATGATTTAATGGTGTGTTACATTGAGCGAGAAATATTCAAAAGAATTGATCTTGAAAAGATCAAGAACACATTTCAAAACAAGAAAGATAGACAAATGCAATTGCCTAGGGTGGCTAGGCGTGACTGAAGATTCATCGTCACATGGTTAGTTGATTTTACATGTATTTTCTATAATTCTATTTATCCTAAATATTTTTACTTATATTATTACGTGCTTGATTATTACTACTATAAATAAATCATAGTGAACCATTTTGAGAGATTATTTTTACTATATATTATCAACTTCGCCCTACCTTAATCTTTTTTCGTCCTCCGCCACTGTGTCTAGGTGCGTGCCCGACCATCCGTGTGATCCGTCCTTCCGTAACACGACCGCACCGTGACCGTGAAGCACTAGTAATAGCTAGCCTGGCCGGCGTTGGGGCTTGCGCGAGCGGCTGGCCGGCTGGTGCCGGCACTGGGCAGGCGACGCGACGCGACCCAGGCGCGCGCGCTGCCGCTGCCGCTGCCGCTGCGCACCACCTCCACCACGTGAAGTGCGCCGCCAGGACGTGGCCCAAATTCCACCCGAATCCCTTCCCTGGCCGCCCCACCACCATCTTGCACAAACCACCTGCCGTTCTCCACAAATCGCAGAAGCAAGCACACCATTGCCGCCCCGCTCCGGCCCGGCCCACGACACATCGGCGCACAGCAGCGAGCCGCGCACGGAATCCGTGTCCTCGCTCCGCACGATAACGCAATCCGTCAAATCAAACAAACCGTGCATTTTCTGGAGAGCCCCCTCCGGTTTTCCATTTTCGCGAGCGACCTGGCCCGGCCGGTGGGATCGCCTCGCCTCGGTGGTGGGACTGTGTGGGGCCCTGAGGAGAGGTCGGTTTGCGCCGAGTCATCACGCTCACGCCGCAGCAGCCAGACATCACAAAAACTGCAGCGCGTCGGGCGATTACCCTTCCCAGCCAGCCTAGGCCTAGCCTAGCATAGCCCGAGGAAAAATCAACCAAGGCCGAGGAAAAAATTAAAAAAAACACGGGAAATTAGAGAGAGAGAGAGGGGGGACACGCGAAGTTAGCCGGAGGCCAACCCTCGCTCGCTCCACCCGCACGCGCCCCCCTCCGTTCCTTCGATCCTACGCCGGGCGATCGATCGATCGATCGATCCGGCCATGGCCGACGAGGCGGCGGAGCGGTTCACGGAGCGGGAGCTCGCGGCGGCGGAGCAGCTCATCCACCTCAGCGAGAGCAGCTGCTCCTCCTACGCCGCGCTCCCAAGGGGCTCCGTCGCGTCCGCCTCCTCCACCTCGTCCCCGCGCTCCGTCAACGCGCCTCCGCCGCCACCTCCGCAGGCGGCGGCTACTACCCCTGCTCCTCCTCCTGCTGCTGGGCCTGGGCTATTAGCCGCCGCGGCGGAGGATGACGAGGAGGAGGAGGAGGAGGACGAGGACGAGCAGGAGGTGGGCGGGAGGCGCCGCAGGAACAAGCGCTACCGCCTGATCGCCGAGATCTACGCGGCCACCGAGCCCAAGCCGATCGGGGCCGGGCCGCGCCGCAGTAAGGCGGATAGGGCCTCGACGGCCGCCGCGCCGGAAGCCAGGAAGTAGAGAGATCGAGAGGGAGAGAGAAGGTGGACTTGCTTGTAATTATGGATAATTAGCAGGGACTAGCTAGCTCTAGCTTGCTATAGCTATAGGAAGGTTTGTGTGAGCTTGGTTTAGACTTACTATCATATCTAATCTATCCATCCTCTCTCTACCTAGCTACCTTTAATTTTGTTACTCATCATCATGCATGCATGACTGCATGAGCATGATCTTTTTCTGCTCATGCATATCATCCGATCCATCCATCCTCTCTCTTGGAGAGGAAGAGACCGGAGAGGTACATGCATGCATATTGCATACAGATCGATCAGTGTGATGATGATCGATCACTAGGATCTGGTGGTGGTGGTGGTGGGTTATTAACTGTAAATTAAACTATTGTATATATCCTTTTACTAGTAGTGATCTCAGCACTTGGTTTGCTGCTCATCATGTATCCATGCCTATATATACTGATCGATCAGCACTTGGAGAGGAGAGCTAGGACATGAGAGGATATACATGCATGCATATATATGTATTGCATACGTATCATATCGATCAGTGTACTGTGATCATCGATCACTAGGATCTAGCCGGTGGGTTATTAACTGTAAATTAAACTATTGTGTATATCCTTTTATTAGTAATCTCAGCACTTGGTTTGCTGCTCATCATGTATATCCATGCATGCATATACTGATGATAGCTGCAGCTAGCCAGTAGTGCCACACCATCGACCGATTGTCAGGAAGCAAGCAGGAGCGCAAGGAATGAAGATGACAGATCGAAGATGGCCGGCCGTGTGCTCTTAGCTCCACGATCGTGCGTGGGAGCACCCAGTGTAGGTGTGTTCGATTCGATCGATCGATTTGGGGCAGTAGAACACGATGAACTGAAGTTGGTCTTACTGATTACTGAATGGGGCCCTCTTTAATTTAATTTGTCTGTAGAATTAACTCTTTAACAACAATCGTTCATTGTATTAATTTGTTCTTCTCTGCTGCTGTGGAGTGATCAAGATATGAGCTAGGCTTATTAATTAGAACCTGTAAGATGACGATCTATTGATGCCTATGTAATTTTGGTGGATTGGGAGTTAAGCTAATTTATCAAGCCTCTCTATATATGGATGTTTCATGACTTCCATCTATGTGAGTTTGAGATCGATCTTGCATAATTGCCGATGGGTAGTGAGCTTATTACTGTTGATGGCCCACGACAAAGCTACCTGCTGCCGTGCGCCGCATGCAGACATGCAGTCGTTCCTTCATATACATGCATCCGGCCATGCTCTGATTAGCTTAATCTATATATTCTCTTCGCTCTAAAGGGAGTAAATTATTCTGGATTTTAATCAAGTTAAATGTTCTTAAATTTGATTAAGTTTATAAAAATAGTATCAACATCTATGTCTCATAATACGTTTTCTAGCTATGAAAATGTATTCCACTTAATCTAGTTATACTTATTTGAGGATATCATAAATGTTACTCCTTTCTTAGAGATTTAGTTGAAAATTATTTGACTTCTCGAGAAATAAGAGTTGCACTTTTTGGATGGAGAGAATACTTAATATGAAAGTATAGAGTGCTTATTTAGGTGGTTATTCATTTCCTCCTATGCCATATGAGTTTGAGCTATGGGCAAGGGATCTACCTCAACCTGATCTGTCCAATGAAGTATGCGGCCATTTTATTTGTGGTATGTGGTCACTTTGGAGGATGAGAAACAAACGCCGACATGATGAACCACACCTACCAGTGCAACAAGCAGTGGAATGGGTTTGGGACACCACTTTTGATCTATGGAATATGATACATCTAGACAAGGGGAGAAGCGGTCTAAGCCCAATCACCACTGGAGCCGTCCCCAAGCTGGGTGGTTCAAATGCAATGTTGATGGCGCATTCATGGAAAAGGACCACACAGGAGTCACTGGTGTGGTGATACGAGATCATGATGGACAGTTGAAAGCCGGGCGTGCGGCTTGGCATAATGAGCGCATGATGTTTTGTTGATGGAGGCAAAAGCTTGCAGGGATGGCATAGAGATGGCGCAACAGCTTGGTGCATCCAAATTGTGCCTAGAGGCTGACTACCTTCAGACTGTTAGCCTCATTCTTCGTGATATCTGTAACGCCAGTAGGAACTTTGATTAGTTTACTTTTATTTTTGCACCTCATTCTTGTAATAAGGTAGCTCATGAGTGTGCTAGACAAGTCTCTTGTAGCAATATTTTGGAGGAGTGGCATGATGATCCTCCATACTGCCTATAGAGTCTGCTAGCAGATGATTGTAATCAGATGATAATATAATGAATGAAGCTCTTGAACTAAAAAAAAATGAGTTTGAGCTATGGGTATAGACATTGTGGAAATTTCCATCCCAAGATGAATTAGAATACAGAGCATTTCTATGGTCCTCACTCTCTCATGTGCCCATGTACAGGAGAGTTAGAGCAGTGTGTCCAGTTATAGTGTATCTCAATATGACTTAGAACACAATGACGTATAATCGTTGGTCTTGGATAAATCTGAAGCCTCACGTGCTATGATATATAGAGTCTGATTTCAAAACGAATTAGAACGTGTATGATGTAATCGTGGAATAAATTTCCAAGTCACACAGGTCTTCTAGGTGAGCATGCAGCAAGCCAAATATCCAATTGCACCACAAATATACTTATTTACTAGTTTGTTATTAGATTTATAGAAAGCTACAAGATGAGAGAGAAGAGACCGGTTGTCTGTTGACACAGGAAAGAGAACACTTAATTGACAACCGATCCCAGTGCGCCTCTCCAGCAAGATGAAAAAGTAAACTGGGATGCGCTAACTAACTCTCTTAGATTGAACGTACGGTACTTCAATTCGATGTATGTTTTTGTATAGATTAGTGTTCTACTCACATATGGTCAGTTTAATTAATTTGATCGGTGTTTCTGATGCAAAAGGGGCGGCGTTACTCTGTCGTTTCTTTCCGGCCACTCTATTGGCCATACCGATCCAATCATCTGCCGACGCCGACTAATATTTCTCTCTCGATGAGTATAGATGAGGACGGCGATCATCAGACGAAGACCTAGTGGACGCCTGAGAGGCGAGAGCATACCTTATACCTAAGCAGTTGTGCTGCTTCTCTGCTAGTCCCCTCAACGAACGCAAAATAGCGTCATGTACGAAATTACCACCTTACATTTTGGAAATAAATGGTCAATGATTAGTACAACGCCGTCAAATATATAAAGAATTTTCAGGCACCCGAAACAGCTGAAGCTTTTTATAGTTTATTACACGTATTTGATGAGAGGAACTTGGCAAACAACGCCTAAGGACTAGCAGAGTATGTAGCAGCAGTGCAGCGAAGGGGCGGCCAAGTTCTTCATCAAATGGACGCTGCCACCTTTGAGAAAAAAGCCAGGACTACAACTCTACAAGAGATCAAGAAGTTGAAAACAAAGAGCTGAAAAGAGATAGGAGGAGGTATATACTACATACAACTACATACAAAGACTAAAGATGGCAGGGGAAGAGAAGAGAAAACATCACAAGCCGCACCAAGCTCCAGCTAACCACACACATCATCATTCGTCACTCATGGCCGGGCGCAACTGAAGGTCTCTTTCAAAACAAAACAACACAACTGAATGTGGTGCCTTATCGAAAAACCAAATATAGTAGTAGGTGCATGCAGCGGCGAAACAACTCAGTGGCACCCAACCACCCAGTGAAAACAAAGAGGACGTACTTTAGGGTACTTTCATTAGGTTGTAACATACACATTTATTAGATGACATATATAATATTTTGTTTATATGGCAATGAAAAAAATTCGGAGAGAGAATGAAGCTATAACACTATGGTGTTAGGGCATTTCTAATTCTAAGTTCTAAAGTAAAATTTATGAGATAGTTTCTATTTTTTTAGACCACACCTAAACGCGTATTTCATTAAGCAGAAAGAGTTTTGTTACACAAATGCAGGCCTAGTAACACTCTGTTACCCGACCTATACCCAACAACCAACACGAGAACGATTACATGATTGAAACTAGTGCTACGAAAAGGAGCTTAAACTCCTAATCAGGCTCACTCGGCGCCCACACCCTCCAGTTTTAGATCCAAGGTCGTGACATCAAACTGACCGTTGAGGAGGATCTGCAAGCGCCGTTACTTGTTCTCTGTCATGTCTTCTCTAAACGCGGCAATGAACTTCTCCTCAATGTCCGGATCGGGCTTGTCTTCATGGACCTCGACTCCCAGCTTCTTGAGGAGGAGCCTTTGCGCCTGCATAGTTGCATTAGCCGCTCGCGGCCTGGCTGCGATGCGCGAGCTTCGCCTTAGGGAATGGACGGTCACCGGCGTCCGCGCACGCCTAAGCTTTGGACCATCACAGATGAGCGGTGAAGGCAACGGGAGACAGATCTCCGCCTCAATCTGCTCCTGCACGGAGAGCTGCAAGGAAGCAACCACGGGCGCATTGTTGTCAAAGGAGGGCGCCGACCCCAGGTGGCTGTCGAAGAGGTCAGCCCCAGCGGCTGGCATGGCAGGGCCATTCCCACCGGCGTCGCCTTGGACGTTGGGAACATCCTGTGACAAAACCTCTTAAGATAGGGCCCACTTGCCAGGATTAACCAACTTAATCCCAACAGATGATCCAAACCTTAATTAGTCCATCAGGTGTCGCCACTTTACAACAGGTCATCCACCTCTTCCGAACAGGATCACCTTATTACAATCATGACAGAAGTAATACGAAATTTTTACATTATATCAAAGTAGCGGAAATTTAAAGTCATATTACAACTCATAAGTTTTGAAACATAACTTAGTGTCATACAATAAGATTACATCAAGCTGCTGATAGAAAAAGAACGAACAACCGAGGTACTCTTGCCCAAGAGTCAAGCAAAGACAGTTCATTCCTCATCTTCATCTACACTGACCATGGTCATGCAGCAAGGAGCCACACACATCGGGTTGTGATCCTCATCTGCAACAGGGGTTAACAAACCCTGAGTACGGGAGTACTCCACAAGACTTATCCGACAAAAAAAAGTATTTGGTGAACAAAACAGTATGCAAGTCATAGGATTCAAGGTGTGGTTTGCAAGAATCAAGTATTTTGCATAAATGAGCATTTATAAAAGAATTGAAATCATTTATGTTATCCATAAGATTACTCAAGTACCGACCTAGATGTATGATCGATAACAAGGTAATAACCATCCACAAAGGGATCCAACAAGTATGCAATTAAAGTGTATTACTACGCGGTAGAGGACAGGGTCATGTTTCCATATCCGAGGAACACGACGATTCGAACCGGTTTATCCCAGCTGGGGCTTCCCTATCACACGACATATACAGCCGCTTAAAGCACGCATATTACTACCTTTCCCTGGATCCTCTCGCCAAGACCGGGGTTCCGCCACCCGAGAGCACAGTACACCTCCATCCAGTTCGCTAACTTAGAGGGTACACACTACTCTCGCCATCTCTCCACTCCCAGTGCGGGTTAACCGTTCTTCAAACGAGAATAGCCAGAGTCCAGCTTCCCGGAGTATGTGATAAGTACTCCAAAGTCACAACCCTTGGACGTCTACAACGGACGGTTCCTAATCGACACAGGCGGAAAGAACCCGCTCACCAGATATCCACATCTGGTGGCTCTCCAACACCGTGTCCGCCCGGTCTCAGATTATTACTTTCATCAAGAGGTAGCCATTTGCCGCAGCAATCCGCTATTCTTCTCGAAAACAGAACCATTGCCGAAGCAATCATGTTACCACCTATTCTCGCAGATGACAGGAAATCATCTGACTCTATCAGTCTAAGCATTTCTAAGCAGCATAAAGCAACATTCGTATTTTTAAAACAGTATCAAGGTACAGGAATAAATAATTCAAGGTAAGGCTATGCATCAAGTAGGAATTTGATTGAATAACGTAATGCAATAGTATAAACATAAGTGTATTTAAAGCAATCATTTTAAATACAAGGAAATGTTTGAATGCACCGAGGCTTGCCTTGGTTGGAGGGATAAACGAACTCGGGCTCAGATTCGAGAGAGAAAACCCCTTCACTGGATGTATCCAACCCAACCAACGAACAATCTACACGATATAATGACATGTCTTAGATGATGCTTGAATAGTAAACATGATGCTCAACACAAACAAACATGATCTTGAGAAAATACTAAAAACAGATTACACCTTGAGTACCACTTCCCTTCATGAAGGAAAGCAACACTAGGTTAGAAAGCAAATTAATTAAACCCTATTTATCTTGATTATCTAAGTTAATAATTACATCCAAAAGAACTGAGCAAACAACATTACATCGAGCATGTCCAACTTGTGTTTGTCACTGGACAAATGACCATATGTATCAAATAACCCAAAATCACTCAAAGCCTAAAGGTATTAGGGTTTCTAAACATTTTATAAGTAAACAGGGCATTATTACAGAACTAAAAACATACTGACTAAACAGGAAACCGGAACAACCCTGCACAAAACCCACTGCCGGCTGAGACCTGCCCAACAGTGGCACAGACGCTCGAGCGGCGGCGTCGAACACCACAAACACGTCGGCGAGTCGCCGTCGGCGGCCAAACCGAACGGCTGACCCTCGAACTTGCTTTGGCTTGCCGAGCCGAACCCAACGAGGTACGCTACGACCAAAACAAACCCTCAGAGGCACCTCATCGAGGGTGCTGCCGATCTACCTGAGCTCGACCGATCGCGCACCGTCGAGAACAGACCTCGATCGAAGAAGGGAGACCTCGATCAGAGAAGCTAGGCCTCGATCACTGAAGAGAGATCTCGATCGAAAGAAACGAGGCCTCGATCGATGAAGAAAGACCTTGATCGACCCTCGATCAGAGAGGCTAGGCCTCGATCACGACTCAGAGGATAACCGCGAGCAAAACGCCCATAGAAACAAGGCTAAAACCTACTCAGGAGACCTCGTCGACGGTAAGAGCAGCGAACTGAGCTCGACCGCACATACACCGACGGACACAGGCCTCGATCAAAGGAGCTAGGCCTCGATCAAACCCAAACGAAACAACCAACAACTCCAGCAAGCTAAGCGGACCCCAAACAACACGAAGCGCGCACGAAACAAACTCAGAGCTAAACGCAACACCCTCGTCGACGGCACTGGCAGTCGGCGGGGATCTGCGCGAAGTGCGCCGAGGAAAACACGCACGTGCTCGAGGGAAACTACCCCTCGAAACAGACTCAAACGGCTAGGCAAAGCTAGCGCAAGACTCAGACCTCAAAAAGATCAACAACACGACTAGACGACAAACACACCCCTGCGCCGAACAAGAACAGCGGCGGCGCTCGAGGACAGAGCTCGAAGGCTCGACACAAGGATAAACGAGTAGAGCGGAGAGGTCGAGGAGCTCACCCTGGTCACGAAGCACAAGCAAGCGTGGCCAGAGATGAAGCAGAGACAACCGTCGATGGAGAACGTGCCGGCGGAGACGAAGAACTGCGCGGCAACGAAGATGTTCCCGTAGCTATGGTCCACCATTGCAAAACGGAGAAACCGACAAGATTCAGAGAGGAACAAGGAGCAAGAAACACAAGGTACAAAGTCAATGCGGCTCCTGCGTAGCCCGGTCGAAGACTGACCAGAGCGGCGGTCGCGTCGAAGCTGAGGAAGACGGATCCACACTGAACGAATGTAGGCTCGAAGGTTTCAACAAACTCACCCCGAGGATGCGCAAGATCAAGGCGAAGACAACGGCGAAGGATTGAGGGGTTGGAAGTGACTAACGAGCTCGGACGAGTTCGTCAATGGAGGTGGAGCGCTCGGCGGAACAAGGCAGAGCAGATTAGAGAAGAGCAGTGGCGTGGAAAGGGAAACAGAGAGGACGGTGCCCCGCTTTTAAAGACGGCAACGGGTTCCGTAAGATCGCCACGTACACGACAAGACGTGCGTCCATGGACAGGTGTCGCACGGTTGTGTCGGACAGGGGTGGGCGTCGAGATCGACCCCGCCATGCAACTGCTCGAGGAAAGGACAAGACTGACCCTGCGGCTATTTTGCAAAATGCTCAAGCTTCCAGGGGTTTTCAGGAAAAACTTTGAACACGAAAGATGCTCAAAATTTTAAGATCTACAACTTTGCTTAAACAACCACAAGAAAAAACTTTATAGATTTTGAAAATCATGTTTAGGGTTTAATCTACCCCCTCTGGGAACTAGGGTTTGGATTCCATATTTTAATTTTTGAGAATTTGAAAAGATGACCTGCATTCAAACAAATGATCAAACATAGATAATTAGACTTATTTTAGTTCAATGCATATCCAGGTTTTCAAACAATTGAATGATGCTTAATGCATATGATGACATGATCAAATTTTAATTAAGCGATTAACACCCGGGGTGTTACAATTCCACACATACCTGGGGTGATTCATCCACCACCCCAGCGCCCCAGCCTCCGCGAAGCAAAGCTGAGTCATCCATGGCGGCAACTTGGGGGCCACCACGGATGCCTCAACCTCAATAAAGGTAGCCGTCGGAGCAGACGAACACCCAAGCATGGGGGTACCCAGAGACCGACATCCCGCAAGGGAGGCAACAAGCTCATCGAGCATCGGGTCCACCCAAATGGGAGACCGAACACCATGGATCATGTTGCGGTCCTGCTGCAGCAACGATGGCGACATGCTCGATTGCTGCAAGTTGGGGAGCGACGAAGGTGACGACGGTGGCGGTGCCTGGCTTGGCACAGCATGACGCACGGGCGACATGCCTAGTCGCCGAGGTTCGGCGCGTCGACACGTCCTGGAGGCACCCTGACCGAGCTCGGGCTCTGAGGACGAGGTTTCTATACTTATAAAATAATATGCTTACATTATACATAGAAACCATATTCTAAACAGTTGTTTTTTCAAATTAATTTTTATCGAATCACATGAATGGCTTCTCACCTATCATTTACCTTTATTACATCTCTTTGTATATCGGTTTTGTGCAGATATGGTTTTTGGGTTCGAGGTACCTCTGTTCGGCTGTTATAAAAGTCGGCTGATTTTGCCTCATTTCAAGCGAACAGAGTGTTTGGCATGAAATCCAACAGTTCAGGATTATTTTTGTTAGTTTAGCGCCACTTTCATACACACAACATCGCTCCTCATAATACTTCCAAATCGAACGGTCGGATGAAGGGTCGGGGGGCGTGCCTGTTGGCGCCATTAATTGTGTGGGAAGGAGAGGGTCACCTTAGAGCGTCCGCAATGGTTAGCTATTTAGCTAGCTAGATGTGATATGGCAAGTAAATAGTAGGAGAGAGAGTAGTCACTAGCTACAAGCAAATAGTCTATCTATTTCACGTAGCCCAAAACCATGTGAGAGAAGCATGTGGGTCCACTAGTATATATTAATCTTTTTTATTATCTCTCACCTCTACATCAACTCACCAAATAGCTCTTAGGTATCTGTGTGGGAGGACCGCGGTAGCTGTGTTCAGTGGAAGCTGGTCGGAACATTGGGATCATGGGGGGAGTCAGCGGCAGCTGGTTCGCAGGGGCCATGGGGTGTGACGCGAGGGTCTAGGGGCGCTTCGAGGTCTCAGGTGGCCATGGGAGTGCAACAGGCGTAGGCTCTAGCATGGGAGCTCAAATGGGGCACCGATCACGGGGCATAAAGAGGAAAATAAGGAGAAGATTAATAGGTTGACGCCATTCTAATCCCAATTTTGAGATACCATAAACCAAACTAAAAACAATGATGACCATGTCTCTCCAACCAAACGACAAACTGGGACCATCCGTACCTAAAAAACCGGGACAGGTACATACCATCACATCGATGTCCAAAGCAAACACAGGCTATACTCCTTCGGATCCATCTCAAAATAAACCAACTTCAAGAATTTTGCTAAGTCAAATTGGTTTAAATTTGGCTAACTTTATCGAGAAAGAGGATTACTATATACGACCACTATCAAAATCTAAAATTTCTCCTAGCGAAGTGGAGTTCTTCTAGTGTTTTTCTATTCAAAATTTAGTACAAATTTTCCCTAGTAAATGTATCCTAGTGAGAATTCTCATGTGTTATGACTAGTGGTAGTGTTTTACTACTAATTAAAAACACTAGGAGAAATCCATCTTTTTGGTAGTGGACCGAGTATACTACAAAAATATATTTAAAGGTGGTGTGTAGTATCTAATAGCACTATTTTGCTGTGATAAATATTAAAGGTTTTTTCTATAAATCTGGTTGCTTAATAAGATATATAGTTTCCTGAATTCCTGCTACTATCACCATTCATTCTGAATCGAGCTGGCGACTTCAATTGTACCATTTGTCTTTTATTCGTAAATGGAACCTCTCTAGTCTAGATTATTTTAGGCACCTAGGTTGCTCCAAGCTTGGACCGTGTAGTCCAAATAAATTTACCTGGTTATTCCATGCAGTCTTTCCAGAAATATATGAGGATTTCATGCTGCTAAGTACCAACCTCTTTTGCGCAAGCTGTTAATTGTCAGGAAAATTGCTGCCTTTTAATTTGCCATTACCATTAATCCATCTTAGCAGTATGAGCTCCCTGGAAGACATCTATTCAGAAGGGAGAAGCCCCAGATCGAAGTAGGACAAACACAAAGCTGATGCATTAGATATATCAGTATGATATATTTATAATGTGCAATGTTTCTTATAATTTTATTTTATTCAACTACTAACTCCTCTGATTCAAGAGACGATGTCAACAAGCACAAATTAATAGGCAGTATATGAAGGTCAGTTCTCATCCTACAGATAACTTCTCAATGCAAACTAAAATGCATTTAAAATTAATCAATAAGAGTAGCACAATCTACATGGTTAACTACTCATCCATCCCAAATTATAAGACATTTCAAAAATGTTGAAGAGTCAAAGCATCTCAAGTTTAATCAAACTTATATGATAATACAATAATATTTATGATGTCAACTAAGTATTATTAGAGTCTTCATCAATTATATTTTTATAATATACATATTTGATATCATAAATTTTTATAATTATATCTATAATTTTGGTCAAACTTGAGATGCTTTAACTCTTCAAGATTTTTGGGATGTCTTGTAATTTGGGATGTAGAGAGTACTTTCTACAAGCAAAATGAATTATGTCATCAGAATAATGCCACATAATGAATGTGCAAGCTATAACACCCCCACTTTTTATCAGCATCTTTACTAAGCATTTGAAGTAAAAACATCAGCCACAGTTTAAAGTACTTAGTGATTGCAATCCAGGAGGTAAAAAGAGGGCCTCTAACAAGTTTTTAACTTTTATCAGCAGCTTTACTGAGTATTTGAAGTAAAAACTTCAGGCGCAGGTTAAAGCACAGTAATAAAGAAGGGGGAAAAAAGCATAGTGTTACCAGTAGCTAAAGTACTTAGTGATTGCTATCCAGGAGGTAAAAAGAGGGCCTCTAACAAGTTTTTAACTATTATCAGCAGCTTTACTGAGTATTTGAAGTAAAAACTTCAGGCGCAGATTAAAGCAAAGTAATATAGAAGGAAAAAAAGCATAGTGTTACCAGCAGCTTTACTAAGCATTTGAAGTAAAAACGTCAGGCACAGGTTAAAGCACAGTATTATTGCAAAAGTACAAGCAAAAAACATAGCAAATATGGAGATGCGGCGCTCTACCATCTGAGCTACATCCCCTTTGCATTTATGTTTTTTATTGATATTATTTATTACTTTCTTGGAACAGAACACAGTACCAAAGTTACTAGTAATCCTTCTAATTGTTTAATCAGAACAGAAAACTATATAAGAATTAGAACGCAAAGGTGATCGTGCGGCCTCCACGGTACATGTACATGCTGGGAAGTGGGAACAAACAACATGTTTGATTTGCGTCAGTTAGTTCGGTTAGACATTTGGTTTGCGTCGCGTCATCAACTCGTCCGTCGTGAACCTATTCCACGTGTGGTGGTTCCATGAACTAACAATGAGGAAATCTCAAACGAAATTGTTCTAGAAGAAAAATGTCGAATGATCGAGAGGTGATTCCTGACCAGCCCATGCGAAATGGATGCACTCTCCAAACCAAACAGGCATAGAGGTTTCTTGCTAGAACTAGATGCACTACGTACTTCTCTGGATATGAACTTTGTTGTTGAAAGCATGGGACAAGGTCGTGTGGTCAACGGCAAGGAAGGCGAGGAAGGAGAGGACGGAGGGTAAGGTCAGTGGTGGAGGAGGGATAAAAATTAGTTCGTATTCGTTTGAATTATTTTTATCTTATTTCAATTTATTCTCTCTCACATAACACTATTTAGTTAGCTTATTTTCTCTTATGTAACACTATTTAATTAGTCAGCTTTTCCACTCACCGAACTTGCTCTCAAGTAATACAAGTGGTTCAATAACATAGATAGATAACATCTCAAGTTTAACCATGTTTATATATTAAAAATAATAACATTTATAATACTAAATAAGTATCACTATATTATTCGTTAATTATATTTTTATAGTATATCTATTTGATTTCATAAATATTAATAATTGTTTCTATAATTTTGATCAAACTTCAAATACTTTGACTCTCTAAGAAAGTTCAAACTTCTAGTAATTTGAATGGAGGGAATATAATTTTAGACTTCTCCTAGTAAGATAAAATTCTCCTAGTGTTTTATTATTTAAAATTTAGTATAAACTTTCTCTACCAAATGCCTCTCAGTGAGTATTCTCATGTGCTATAACTAGTGGTAGTGTTTTATTACTGTTTAAAACACTAGAAAAATTCTACCATTTTAGTAGTGATTGTTATGTATATAGATATACATTGTATCCTGATAGTAAAAACTATGTATCTTGAAAACCAAAATCTCTTATAATTTAAAATAGAGTGTATAGGCAATTAACATATGCATGGCGTAAAGAGATAATCAACTAACCGTCGTCAACGATGGCTAAACCGGTTGGTCAAGTCTCCGGATGGCATCCCTCGTGACCAGAGTTCGAATCACAAGTGAAGTGAATATTGGTCGACTGTGTGAAAAAAAACCCACCTGTCTCGGGTTGCCAAATCATAGTCATAGGTTTATGGACCAGCCCTCTACTGGATAATGAACCCCTGTGTGCGGACGAAGCACGAGCTTCAAGAGTTTTCTCAGACTGAGATGAGAAATCATCGACCTTAATCTACAATAGCTACGATAGCTTGGAGTTGTCTAACCTCCATATTTTTTTCTTATAGTATAGTATATATATATAAACCAATCAACCAAAAGACTTTGGGAACTGGGATATGCGGATGGCCATCAAGGCCCAGTGCCAGCCCAAAAGCCCAAGATACAGCTCGAATCACATTTACATCTTTTTCCTTCGGTCGATGTTTGACACCTTGGGCTGATCAGCTTCAATCATATCCATGGTGGGATGGCGAATCGGTAACCAGGAAAACCGGCTAGCGATTTATTAGACGAGGATTCACGAGGGAATCATGATATGGCAGCCGCTACACCATGCCATAATGAGCCCTTCACCCCTGTGTGACGGGAAACAAATTGGGTAGGAATGGTCCTCACCACAACATGGTGGGGATGTGTAGCTGACGAGTGGATCATATTACAAACACGGTGAGTATGTGTGTTGTTATAATAACATGTAGCCCCATATATAAACCAAACAATCTCTACCGTGTTTCCGTAGGGATAGTCCTCACCTAACTTTTTTCCGTGTGACCTGGGATCTCTTGCCAGCAGCGGGTGAGAAAGGCAAGACATAGTTGTGGCCTCGTGGGGTGCCGCTTATTGTGTACATGGGCAAAGAGAAAAGATAGAAACAGGGGGAAGGCTTGGGACTGAATTCATCCTCGCCAAGATTTCCGTTTTCTTTTTTATTTCTAATTGTATTCATACTTTCTGATCAATCGTTTGTTGCTAGCTAGCGTGTGTTTATGTTTGCTTAATTAATTTCGACGCCGTTTCTGATCAATCGCATGAATCTGGGGGAATATCCACACCCTCAGTATATATGATGTACGATGAATCATGTGCATATGATTCACCCTTCAATTCCCCGTGTTGAGCAATCCAGCAAGGTATGCACATGCATGTACTTTCAGGTAGCTTTTAGCGGCTATCTCCAGTCGTGATTTGTGGGTGTCAAATGGAAGGCATCACGCGGTGCATTCCACGTACGCGCGCTGGAGGTTCATATTCTCTGCTCTTTCTTCTGTTTCGCCGTAATTTGAAGCAATACATCGCAGGCATGTGATGGCGGCCGTAAATTCATCAGCAGATTTGCGCCCAACCTCAGCAAGCCGGCCGACGCTCGACTCTCTCTTGCTCTCAACTCCAAATTGGCAAATTTCATCAAAAGTCAACCCCTCCTAACCCTCTGACCTTCCACTCACCATCCATCAGTCCATCACTTTGACTTCTATATAAGCGCTCCACTTCCGAGACATTCCCAGCAGACGAACACAAACAACTCACCTTCAGTTCAGGTACACAGAAGTCTCCAGCCCACGCCATGGCGAAACTCACGGCCGTCGTCCTGCTCATGTCGCTGCTGGCTGCCACAGCAACGGCTGGCATGGTCACCGACGCCGGCGCCACCATCCCAGCAGGTCGCCAACAACAACCCAGGTCCAGGAGGAGCCGTTTCCTGCTTGCCAACTCGCCGCCGTCGTACGACTGCTCCAAGAAATCAGCCGCCGCCGTGTGCTTCCTCGCTCCGGGAAGCCCAGGCGCGACGTGCTGCGGCGGGCGGTGCGTGGACACGATCGACAGCGCCGACCACTGCGGCGGCTGCAACAAGGTCTGCAAGCACGATCGGAGCACGTGCTGCGGCGGCCGCTGCGTCGACCTCCTCTACGACAAGGACAACTGCGCCGCCTGCGGCAACCAGTGCAACAAGAAATGCAGCAACGGCTTCTGTGACTACGCCCTGTAAGAGTGTAAGCTGTATTGCGCGACATATTATATATATATTTTATAAGTATATATCAAATCAACAAGAAATGCAACAATGGCTTCTGTAACAAACCCTGTAAGTCGCTGTAACGTGCGACATATTGTATGTACAAAACAGAGTATACGATACTACGACTCCGATCCGTCCGATTAATAATAAAGCGTACGTATTTCATAAGAGAATCGTTCTTGTGCACTCCTTTTACAAATTTATACGCATCTCAAAGTAAGTCAAAAAAAATTGTAAAAGGAGTGTACCTTTCCTGCAACAATACTAATAACTTAGATGGAACAGCATACAGGTCATATGCATGCAGCTATACGGGCAAATGAACAAGGCAATAGCCTATACAGTATGTTCCAACTTGCAATCCATCGTGTTGCTATCGAGCATCCGATGATCCCAACTGTCGGCCTTGTTTGGATACAAGAGGATTCACTTCAATCCACGTAAATATAACTTAGTTTAATTCTACTCCAATTCAAATATATACACATCCAAACAAAATCTACATGTTTTCTAGATAAAAACTGCTTGGAATATAACTTAATGTAATTCTTCTTCAATCCACTCTAACATCTATGGATTAAAATACATGAGCGTCTAATACCTATGAATTGAAATACATGAGCATCCATGCCGCCGATCCCCTTCAGTGTGGTAGCCATATACGAAGACATAGCATAAAATTCTGTTCCATACGGCTAAAAAGCATACTGTTTTGAACAACATCAATTACTTTAGAATCAAACTTCAACCAATAATAATTTATTAATCTAAGACACGGAAATAATGAACACAGAATATAACATTTCAGAAAAAGCCCGAACTGGGGTACTCATGAAATAAACAAAGCCGTTTCTTGCATGGTGGGGTAAATTCCCTGGTTCAACAATTCATCAGGGAGACTAAAACTCAAGTACAGAATTTAATACAAAATCCTGATCAACATAACATTACAGTGGATGAATTTCAAACTTCAGTGTTTGCATGACTCGAGTAGCTAGAGGCAGGGGAATTGCTTTGAACCAGGCGTTCACAAATCCAACAACTCCACATTGCAAGTGGTTGCTCAAAAGGCAGCTATAATTTAGAAGTCGTCGTCATCCTCCTCAGCCATGTGCTTCGCCAGTTCTTCCTCCTGCTGAAGCCTCTCTCTGCGCTTCTCAGCGCTCTCCTTTTCCTTGTGAGAATTAGGGGGAATCTCATCGCCTTGACCGCCTCATTGTGCATGTTGAGGCAGAACGCAATCCTGGAGTTGAATGCAATTTGCGGCTCATTTGTCGAGTAGACATCTCCAGTTTCCTTTGAAACCATCCAGCCATTTGCATGATCTATGGTGGCGTCAATTGCACCATCTCTTATGGCCTTGGCTACAATGCTCTCCGCATCAGCAATAGGGTTCTCAGAGTCTAGTCTGAGCTTCTTAGCAATGTCAGCAAGGGAGATCCTTGAGTAAGAAATGCTGATGTTGCGCAGTCCAGTTCGAATGACATTGTGGCGCAGCCTCACAATCAAGTTGCGAGTCCTGTCTGCGCTGAATGTGCTTGCAAATTTGTCTGCCACGGCCCTGAACAGTTCAAGGTCCCCAACCCTGACAGCCTGGAAGACACCAATATGTAATGTAAGTTTAAAGTATTTCACCTATTGTACCAGAGTTTATGCATGACCAGTTACTTACATTTGTGAGCTCAAAATAAGGTGTCAGAGCTTTCTTCATTCCTTTCTGCATGAAAACAGTCCTCTCTGGAATCTCTCCAAGCAGCAGCCTCACTATGATAGCCCATTTGTTGCACTGAATCCGAAAACCACGAGCTGTTGTTGGTGCCTTACGAGCAGCTTGCAGGAGGCTTTCTTTAGCATCAGTGTACTCCAACTGAATTGTCCTAATTTTGCCCAAGTAGAACAAGTATCGGCAGAACTGCAACGAAAGGAATTTGTAGCATTTGTTTAGAAAAGCTTTCCTACACAATTTCCGAGAAAGATATAATACTCCAATCCCCAAAAGAGAAACCACTAAAAGTTTCTGAATAGAAATAGTTACATAGATTGTTTGCAAGTGCTAAATCTACAATATATAGTAGATCCAAAAGCTGCATCACAACAAATGGAATAAGCAAATGAATTACTTGTTGATTGGAATGTGCTTCAAAACGAGGTGCCTTTGATCTAAGCTTTTCTGCCTGATCATACAAGTTGTAGTGCAGGTAATTGCGGAGGAGGAGATTGAGCAGTGTTTCCTGCAATCAACAACCAAATACATACAATCATGTATGCAGAATTCCGCAACATAAAGATATATATCAGTGGTGAACAGAAAATCAGCATTACCTGGCCAAGCTCGTCACGGTGCAAAGTTGCCATTCTGTGTAGAGCAAGCAGATTCCTGGAAGGAAAAAAAAACAAAAGCAAATGTAGGAGAGATTGTCAGTGTTGGACCTGGGAGTGAACAGTGAGTCAGAATGAAACATGTGACTTACCCACGTATTTCAGCAAGGCTGTTGGTAAGCTCATACACATAAGAGTAATAAAAGTACAGACGAGATGCCAGGACATCAACAGTTCTCCGGTTTAGGTTCTTCAGACGAACAATGCTCACATTTGCGCATGCTTTAGCCTTAATTCAAACGCAGAAATTCAAATTATTATGTTACACACATCAAACATAAGAAAAATCAGCGGTTCCAGATGTACCTCATCGTATTTCTTCTGATCAATAAGGAAAATCAGTACAAGCAAGTAGCAAAATATTTCAATCTCAGGGAGACCATGTTTGATTGAAATCTGTGTTGCCGGAGCCACAGCATCAACATCCATCTCAGTATCATCTTCCTGAGAAATTACAGATGAATATTAGGAGTTATGCATGTGATAAATGTAAAAAAGAAAACTCACTTGTTCTTTTACTCTATCGTACAAAACAGAGTGATAACATTGTAACAAAAAACTACAGAACAAGCAGCAGGCATAGCAAAATCTATTTAACAGGGCACGAGCTTCTTCAGTTCTTCACATACAGAAGAATCACAGACCAATTAAGAGTCCACCAAATGTAAAAATTCACTATACCATTTTCCAAAATTGTAGGTGTAGTTGGCACCAAGAAGGAAAACTAAACTCTGAAAATTCAACTCTGGTAATGACATTTTAATTCGTCCTCAGCTAAGTGAGAATCTAGGTATATGAAGACAACGAACAAAATTATGAACACATGTTACTGGGAAAGCCGTGCTTTTGAAAGTTGAAACACATGAAGCACAAGAGGTTGAAAATCCAAATGATTGTAAGATTTACTTACTGCTTAGTAATGGTAGATCTAAGAAACTAGCTGAGCCAAACAATCACCATATTCAGGAGAAAAACTAAAGCATGAAAAAAAACACTATGGACTACAAAAGCCAACTGCACAGGTGCAAATCATACATAATCCATAGCAATAATGCAAGTGTGTCCAATTGCGACAAGTGAATATATACATGATTGCAAGATTCTTTTTTTGTCTTGCAGTTTAGGCTACATAACAAACGCATAAACAAGGATGCTAGAAGTGCAGCATGAATGCATGGCTAGCTTATTCAGATGAAAAGTTAAGTAACAGCATGGGAGAAAACATGTATGCCTCCCATCAACTATAGTGGGCATGGAAAATCCAAATTGTGCAGTGATAAAACAATATCCATGAGTGTGATAGATATGCAAGGCACCATACAAGTAAGTTCAATCTAGGATACGGCGATATAGTAGCAGCATCAGTAACATCCTTGCACGATAAGGCCCAGGCGCAAAAAAAAATCTGACGAGTACCAAAGTCTAGCTTCTCTAATCCAGTTTCTTAGTGGCGATGGCTTAGCAGCGTAGAGCGGAGAAGCGTATTTTACCTTGGGCACCAGGGCGGTGAGGCGTCCGTAGGCTTCGGAGGACGCGGGTAGCGCGAAGGCGAGGAAGGCGGAGACGTCCCGCGCGGAGAGACGGCGGCGGAGAGCGACGGTGAGCCGGAAGGCGCGGGAGATCCGGCGGACCTCCTTGGACAGGGAGCCAGCCTCGATCACGGTGGCGATCTCCTTCAGATCTGACACAAGCGCCGCCTCAGCCATACCGAATCTAAGGAATTTCGCGGTCGCGGAGATGGTAGATGGATAACTCTAGGGTTTTGGGGGAGGGGAAGACAGGAGTGAGCGAGCTTACGGTGTAGTGTGGAGAGCGCCGGAGCCGCGGCGTTGGCGGCAGGGGCTGGGGCCGCAGGCTGGGGCTCCGAGTCGTTCATCTGCACGTCTTCCGGCATCGTGGCGGCGGCGACGAGCGGAACTGCTGGAGTAGGAGAGGACGGATCGGTGAGGAGAGGAATATGGAGCCTTTTGCTTCCGGCTCAAGAAGGTCGCTTCTGGGTTGGGTCACCGCTTTGTTATGTTGTGTCCCCACTCCGCTTGGAATCGGAAACCCAGAAGCCCGCGTTTCGTAGCCCGCGGGTGGGCTGCCAGCTATTCATCGTTGTTGGGCATGGAAATTAGGATGGCTGAATGGCCAGGCCGGAAGCGTTTCAGCCCGTGGGGTCCGTGGGCTTCCTATCATCTCAATTAAGCGTACTGGCCTTTTGTGTGGTTATTTAATTTTTTTTCTTCGTGTATAGTATAGCTGCGGTTCTTGGTAATGTACTTTTTTTTTGGAAAAATGGTAATGTAGATTTTTATGTAGTATCAAAAAATGTAGATTTGAGGGGTAATTATTTAATAGTGATAAATTTAGACAATTTAGATTCAAAATTAAGTGACAATTAAATTATCTATTACAATAGTATTCTCTTCATTCTAAAATATAAGATGTTTTGATTTTTTTAGGTATATTATTTTTTCTATGTATTTGGACATACACTATATCTAAGTGCATAAACCTATGAATCTAGAAAATCCAGAAAGTCTTATTATTGCAAATCTAGAGTGTTACTTTAGGTTATCCTTCATAATAATACAACCATAAATACGGATAATCTAGATGTCGGGGTTACTTTACTTTGGTTCACAACATGGTGGAGGTGGGTAGCCTTTTTTGAAAACAAAATATAATCAAAGGTTATTATTTCAATGATGATCGTGCCTTCTCAACTCATGGATCATTGTGTTTATATTTTTTTTTGTTAAATTATGTAATTTATCTTCTCTTCTTTAATTAACATGTCTTTCCTTAGGTCTACGTGGAGGGACTCCGATAAGCAACCACTAGTATATCAATCCGTTCTCCCGCAAGGGTTAGAATCTTAGGAGGTATATGGATCATGTGCTGATGTTGAATACCAATAACTAATAAATTTAGTTATATTAATTTTTCATGTTTTTCTCTTTGTTTTTATTTTTCTAATATGATAGACACAAGATACTGTGTAAACTCTATCAAACTGCAATAGACATATCAATTACTGATCATTATGTTTCTTTCATCCATATCCATGGTTCTTTTGCCTTTGCATGGCATGTTTCTGTATCTTTGATATGCATTTAATTAAAATTTTAGCTTAAATTATGATGCCACTTTTGTAGTGTCTCATGATCGACTTCATGAATCTAGGTTTTATATTTCAGATTTTGAATCTTATTAGCTGATAAAGATTGTTTATCCTCAAGTTAAGCTTTTATATTTTTTAAACTACCATTTTGTGTCTTATTCAAAAAAGTATTTTAGGTCGCATATCGTACCATATACTACACCCTAGTACTATGATGGCATGAATGGTCATTCAAACATGTAGCACGTCATCGCCAACCATGTAGGGTCTGTTTGGAACACGGGAATGCAAAACAAAGGAAAGGAAAAAAAACGCAGGAATAAGATAGAGTGAAAAGTAAAAAACTACAGGATTCCAAAACATAGGAATAAATACTTTGAGTTGTTTGGATTGCAGAAATAGAAAAGAGTGCATGTAAACGTGATGAGCCAGCCAAAATTTCCATTGGTTTTGACTGAATGCTTTTTTTCCTCTGAAATGCACATAGCTCATTTCCTTTCCTCTAGAACGGCAATCTCCTTTCCCTTGTTCCAAACGCACCCACATGTTTTTTTCCTTAGGAACGACACCCTCCAAAAATCCTGTAAAAATCCTACAATCCAAACACACCCGTAGCAAACACGTTGATCACAAAAAAAAACACTTTCAAGCAACATGGCCAAACTACTCGCCATCCCTATTCACATATCACACACCATCCAGCGTGTGGGCCTCCGTATTGCACGACCCATCCTCTGCTAGAGTTGATCCTTCTCATAGGGACACAGCACACCTTACCTTCTTCGAATGTACTCCCTCTTCAAAATTGTAAGACATTCTAAGAATTTTGAAGAGTCAAAACCATCCTAGAAAATTATAGAAAAAGTTATAAAGATACTCCCTCCGAGCCTTTTTTCTTAGGCGTATTAGCAAAATCTCAGATACCAAGGAGAATAATAATCACGCTTGCACAACTCGTGACTCAATACATACGACACAAAGAAACGCGGGAATGCTAGCTGATTGGTTGTTGTATGCAACCCGTATTTATTTCACTGTGCATTTCAAAACATTTTACCTCGTACTTGTTGCGGACGTCTAAAATAGATGTCTATCTAAAAAACACGAGCACGCCTAAGAAAAAGGCCCGGAGGGAGTATATGACATCAAATAGGCATATTATAAAAAATAATTGATAAAGAATCTACTGATACTTGGTTAACATCATAAATGTTATTATAATATAAGTTTGGTCAAATTTGAGATACTTTAACTCTTCAATATTTTTGGAATGCCTTATAATTTGGAATGGAGGGAGTAGCATAAGCGCTGCGTCAGCCAACCGAATCTGAGGAATTCCGGGGTCGCGGAGATGATAGATAGAGGGAGAGGAAGGAAGGAGCGTGGGAGTTTAAGGTGTAGTAGGGTGGAAGCTACATGACTCTAAATTTCATTCTCATGATTTTTTTTTCACTGAAGAAAAATTATGATAAACTATCAAAGTATAGAGAATAAAAATGAAAGAGTCATGAAAGACATAAGAGAGATATAAAAAGGTATTGTATTCATTAAATAATTGTCTAAGTTGAGATATAGAGATTGAAATTTATAGAAACTCCTGGAGTTGCTCTAATGCAAATAATAGTAATTGTGTCTCCAGCGAATTAAGCAGCACACACAACCTGCACGAGCTACAAAAACAATCCAAGCAGGTGACGGAACTGGAGCACCAACAACAATGAAGCTTGCATTGTTACTGCAGCACCTCACCATACATGCCATTCTTGCTCCCATGGCATCTGTACTGTATTCTCTGTGAAGAGTGATGTACACGTGGCGCGCGTGTTTCCATCATCAGCCATGTGAAACCTTGGCCGCCGCCGCCGACGACCCGCCCCATTTCTGTATCCTGGAGTTAGCCTCACTCGCCTCCTTGTTCCAGTTGGTGCGCAGCGTGATGACAACCAGGATGAGCGTCTGCAGGCCGACGCCG
Source organism: Microstegium vimineum (assembly GCA_022036555.1). Classification (NCBI taxonomy): domain Eukaryota; kingdom Viridiplantae; phylum Streptophyta; class Magnoliopsida; order Poales; family Poaceae; genus Microstegium; species Microstegium vimineum. Next base: position 41,209,203 of record CM039136.1, on the reverse strand, counting down.
GTGAGCATACCGCCCCACATCCCCTGCACGCCGCCGCGCAGAGGGAAGGCGATGAGGTACCCGACGGGGATGCCGACGAGGTAGTAGCAGCCGAGGTTGATGTACGCCACCAGCCACTGCCAGCCGGCGCCGACGGCGACGCCCGACAGCACCGGCTGCACGCTGTTGAGCAGTAGCGAGAAGGCGAAGACGACGCCGAGGCTCGCCACGGCGCGCACCACCTCGGGGCTGTCCGTGAACGGCGCGCCGTAGACGTTGCGGAACGCCAGGACGAGGACGAAGAAGGCCAGCCCGATGATCACCGACGATATGAGCACCACTAGGATCGCGAACTTGGCCGCGCGGGGACGCCCGGCGCCCAGCTCGTTCGACACGCGCACGCTACGAGCACCACCATGAGAATGTGAGATCGATCGGTCGATTCATATATGGGCGTTCCTGCTTATTGAGCGTACGTCGTTGATGCCAAGTAATGCGATCGATGATTACCTGATGGCCGCGTTGAATCCGAAGAACACCATGATCTGCCACCCGAACAGATTCGTGCTGGGATCGAACAGGCGTTAGACGTGCAGCTGCAGAGCAACCATTTTATCTGAAACACGTGACTACTACTACTCACCAGATGGAGACTGCAGCAACGGCGACCTGAGCGTTCTCCAGGTTGCCGACGATGACGATCAGGAACATATAGAACCAGAACTCCAGGCTACATTCGTGAGAAGGAAGGAACGTGTGTCAGCAGTCAAAGGCTAGAAGCAAAATCGGAAACGGAACCAGCAAAATGAGAAAGGGGAGGCCAGTACAGTGAGAAAAAAATACAATGACTACTAAAAATGTATATATATAATATAAATTTGTATATAATCATAGTTTTTTTTATGATAATACAAAGAAGTAACTTTTTTAAAAAAAATAAAAGAAACTTTTTTTTTTCATTTGAGCCTTAATTTGCATGTATTTGTATCTTAGAAATTACATGTGTTCTTCATTTTTTTTTTGAGCCACCCCTGCTCGCCCTCTGGTTCCTTCACTGAGCAAGATCACCTTTTTTTAAAATAAAAAGAAAAAAAAACAGGACAATATTGCAGTAGTACGAGACGCACGCACCAGAGCATGACGGCGGAGCCGAGGGAGAGGCGAGCGAAGCCGAAGAGGTCAGAGAAGGCGAGCCAGTCGAATCCGTTCCAGGCGCCGGGGCAGTTGCCCATGAGGATGTAAGCGAGCTGGCCTAGCACGACGAGCCACCAGGACGCGTTGAGCGCGACGGCGAGGCCGACGACCCCCATCCGCATGGGCCCGACGAGGAGCCAGCTGATGGCGACGTGGAGCACGAGCACCAGCACCGACACGACGGCCATGGCCATCACCTTGCTCTGCGCCTGCAGGAACTTCTGGATGGGGAAGTTGAAGGCGTAGGCGAAGAGCTGCGGGATCATGTAGAGCGCGAGGCGGCCCGCGAGCTCGGCGATCTCGGCGTCCTGGTGGAAGAAGCGCAGGATCGGGGCGGCGAAGAGGTAGAGCGGGAGCATGAGCACGGCCATGGCGTTGAGGATGATAAGCGACCGCTGCATGTAGACGCCCAACATGTGCAGCTGCTTCGCGCCGTACGCCTGCCCGCACAGCGTCTCCAGCGCGCTCCCCATCCCCAGCTGCATGTGTGTCACCAACACAAGGCAACAGCCAAGCATATGCTCCTCGATCAGGAGATTTGCATACAAGAAAAATCTAATGACAAAATTTCATCTTTGCAAATCTCTTTAATTGTTCAGTCTTTTTTTTTCTCTCACACACAAACAGTTATGACGTAACAAAACATTTTAAAACAGGTAAAATCAATTTATCGACCGTAAAAACCATCGACCGAACTGTTAAAAAAATACTATAGTAATGATTGATGTAAGTTGTGTGCCTGGACTGCTGCCCTGCTCTAGGTTAGTAATGATCTTGTTTCATTGACTTCATAATTACTACTTCCTCCGCCACTTAAAGAATAAATTTCTAAAATTTGTGTCAGTCAAATTTTGACTAACTTTATAGAAAAATATAACAATATTTATGACCATATAAAAATATGTTCTTAGATAAATCTAATGATAATAGTTTGGTACCATAACTTTTAATATTTTATTCTAGAAATTTGGTTAAAATTTAAGAAAAATGACTTATGATAAATTCAAAAATCTATTCATCCAGAGACGGAGGGGTACTACAGTAAAAAAAATACTGTGATTTTTTTTAAGGGGGAGAAAATCGAACTGCTAAATTTAATTAGTGGTATTACACTTCAAAAACAAATGTGTGGCTGTGGCTCAAGCTCTAGTCTAGTTTAGTGATCTTGTTTCGTTGACTTAACCAATTACTACTACTGGAGTATTTTTTACGGCATCTGATGTGTCTGGCACACCGATCGACGGTCGTGCCAGTGCCAGGCGGCCATGGAGACGTACGTAGTACGTACACTCTAGCTAGCATCGAGATTAATATATACAGTATATTAATAATGTGCAGCGGGTATAGTACAAGAGTATAGAGAGTACTCATACTATACAGACCATGATGCCGAAGGCGAGGCCGGCGATGACGTTGTTCTCGGTGGAGATGGCGTCGAGCTCGAGCGTGGTGAGGTGGCCGGCGAACACCTGGGTGATGGCGCCCAGCGAGTACTGCGTGATGGACGTGATGATGGCGGGGCCCGCAAGGTACCAGAGCTTCCGGTTCTCCTCCGCCGCGTGCCGCAGGAACGACCCCACGCTCCGGATCTCCTCCAGGTCCTCCTCGCCGTCGCCGTCGCTGCCGCTACCGCTACCGTTTCCGGCAGCCAACAGCGCCTTCTTCAGAAGCTCGTCTGCTTCTCCTTCGCCGTTGCGTCCGCCGCTCGTCACCGCCATCATCCCGGCCGGCCTAGCTAGATCTACCTCCGGTGTGAAAGTGAAACCAAATCGGTCGGTCTCTCTCACGACTCACGAGCTCTGACGGCTCTCGCTGTGGTGCTAGCTGTGCAGCTGTGCTCTCGATCTACTGGAAACCTCGATGAGTGATGGAAGAAAGGAGGAGAGGAGGTGGCATAAATAAGCCGCAGCTGGGTCAGCTGGGTCGTCGTATCGAGTGGGACCCTGAATCTATTGCAGGTGACCAGCTACGCCTTACAACACCGTTATGTATCAGTATCTCAGTGTACTATCACTGTATCAGTATCTTATCTCCACGAGCGTAATGCGCCATTTAATTAATTTTTCCTTCATTATTAAATAAACCAATAATCTCTAGAATCTATGTCATCAAGTCAAATATGTTTAACTTTAACTAACTTTATAGAAGAAAATAACAAATAACAACATTTATAACATAAAATAAACACCATTTACAAATATATTTCATAATAAATTTAATATACTAATTTGATACCATAAATATTAATGTTTTTTTTTCTAAAAAATCAGTTAATTTTTTTTTTAAAAATAAATTAAGAAAACTCTAGATATATGTATAGAACTACTATTCTACAATTGACTATAGAATAACTTGTTCTGTATCCAGTTTGAGTTACAATAATTAGTATACTAATTTATAAAATTATGGTAACTCATTACAATACTCCCTCTGTCTCTAAATAGATGTCATTCTCGTTTCTCGAGAAGTCAATGTTTTTAAAATATCGGCAATTATATATTAAAATATATAAATAATTATGCTAAGTAATTAGTATTATCGGAAAGATCTTTAAGTCTAGTTTTTTAACAAATTTATTTGGAGATATAAATGAAACTTAGTCAAAATTGATAAACTTTGACCTGCACGTATCCTATAACGTCTTTCTTTCTGGGACGGAGGACTTCCTCCGTCCCAAAATAATAGTCGTTTTGGGTTTTTATGCCACAAGTTGGACTTGATTTATAGAAAATACGTTCAATATTTATATCTTCAAATAAATTTGTTAAAAAACTAGACAAAAAGTTCTTTTCGACGATCCTAATTATTTAACATAAATATTTATATATTTTAATATATAATAGCCGGTATTTGTTTCTCGGGAAGAGAGAAAGATAGTTATTTTGGTATAGATGAGCGTTATAGCATGCGTACGTGGTGCGTCAGAGTTCACATAACAGAAAACGCCGAGCATGCATGATCACCCATTTGCTTGCAATGCTCTTGCTATGCTAGGCTAGCTGTTGGTTGATCGGGCTTTAATTGTTCTGAATGAATATGGGTGCAGCCAGCATGCATGCTTACACACTGAACATTATTATTCATTTCTTGTATCTACTACTCTTATATATAAATGCAGTGGATATGCATGGGCAGTTTGGCATTTTGCATGTGCATCGCTCTCGGAGTCCGAGTCCGAGTGTCCGAGTCCGAAATGACGGCGACGTCTGACCATCAAGCGCGCGATTATCTTTCCCGTTTTAATAATAACCTAACAATACGTACCATCAGTGCATCGCATACACCTGTGCGCAGTAAACGTTCGACGCGCGCCCAGGGTTTGTGGCTGCATTCATCACTCTCCGTCGTCGATCGTCGTCGCTCTCGACAAATTGTACTTTGTGCTAGAACAATGTCGTCGTTTCTTCCGGCCGGCCGCTATCATATCTGAACATCAGTTGAAAAGCTGCAAAGTTGGTGGACTTAATTAGCAGTTGTTAAATCAGCACGCGATGCTCGTGCACCCAATAGAAAATTCGCTGCAAATTCTTTTTTTATTACTGTTGTTATTATTATTTCTTCTCCAAGAAAAAAAAAATACTACTATACTATACTCTAGAAACTACTGGTTGATGGTTTTTTTATGAGTAACGACTGGTTTTGAGGCATGGTTGTTGGGCTCGTAATTGTCTACCAGTCATTTGTAGATCACAACACTTTTAATGGTTGATGGATCGATTACATGTTTGTTCCGGTCGTCACTTGATTTTATTTGTGAGATCTTCCCTCTCCGCAATAGCGATGATCGACCCAAGTAACCAAAACCGGTAATACATTCAGAATTACTATATGACATCGGGATTTAGGCTTGAAACTATTCTCGTCTTTTTTTTTCTTCATCCAAATGTTTAATCTCTCTTTAAGAGCATGCTTGAGAGTACTCCACATCAACTGCTCCGTCGCTAGAGCCAGAGCCCTAAAAAATGGCTTTATGCCCGATCATATAAAACGGTTTTGATTCCTTTGTTCGGCACGCTGAAATGCTTCTTTTTACACACGTTGTGGTGCGACTCTAACTCCGGCACCGAAGCTGTGATGGCGCCAAAGCCAAAGTATCACCAAACAGGACCCAACTCCGCTGAGAATCACGTCTTTCTTTGTCCACCTCCAATGAGCGAGATGAAGTCACGATGAGGTAGGCGATTAGGAAAATTCACGGCCAGGTCGTGACCTCTGCATAACCATTGACATCATTAGCATAGCATTTTAATTCCAATTTTAGAAAAACTGCATATTTTGTATTTTTTTAAGCTCTATTGTGCACCCATATGGAAAATCTAGCCATCACTCCGTTCTAGAATTCACAGTTTCAGACTTATCGGTCTACACGAGCACATGCCCCTGCGGACGGTCCAACAACACACTGTCGACCCACTTGTCAGTCCACCTGCCCTCCCATGAGCACGAGTTGGAAACCAGTAAACCACTCACTGACACTCTCACATTCATCCTCTCTCTCTCGTCCCTCTCACTCGCTCACTCTACACCACCAAGATACAAGGGGGGATGAAGAATTGGTGGAGAGGAGCAGCAAGAGGAGGCCATGTAGAAAAAAAAACAAGTAACTGCTGCCCTTAAATAATTACTCAGTTAGACAGACTCATCCAAAAGCCTCTTTCCCTCTCTCTGGTCAATGGTGATCTTGATCAGTATAGTATCTCAGTACAGGTGACCAGCTACTCCTACTATAACTAGGTATCAGTATCTATCACTAGCTACTGCATATCCTATCACCATGAGCGCAATGTGTCACTGTCATCATTTTAATTAATATAGGCTGAGAGTTGCGTGCGTGAGAGTTCAGACAGCAGACAACGCGCGCCATCATCATCCATTGAGTATTTGAGTACATATACATGGTAGGCAGTTGGTTTGATCGGGCTTTTTCTGTTCTGGAGAGCGGCCCAGCGAGCATATGCAAATGCATATATGCTTACACTGCACACAGATGATATATTATTCTACTACCTGTATGAGTGCATTGATAATTTGATATGCATGGTCAGTTTGGCAATTTGCTGATAATTAAGATCTGTATATGTGTACCTATCCGAGTCTGAGATGACGCCTTCCGATCACCAAGCGCCATTATCTTTACCGTTTTATAACCTACCATCAGTACATCATATGATCGGTATTACCCCTGTGCTCCGCCGGCGCTATCTCTAGCCAGCCAAATTATGCAAATGTGATCGAATGGGTCTCTAGCTGGTTAATTTCTTTAAGAAAGCTGACCTGGATATATAAGTGTTCGACTTGACACGCACAACTAAAATCTTAAAGTTTTTCTAGTGAAGTAGAGATCTCCTAGTATTTTGATATTCAAAATTTTATTATAAAATTTCTGTACTAAATATTTTATTGTGAGATTCTCATGCGCTACGACTAGTGATAGCATTTTACGACTACTTAAAAATACAAGGAGAAATATACTATTTTAGTAGTGACAAGTGTTTGTAAATTTAATTTTGGATTTAGTGTTGCAAAATATTTTTTTCAATAATAAATGATATGATGTGTCTGTTGACCAGGCATGTGGCTTAAGGTGCTCATAGAGAGTGTATGTGCGTCTATTTAAAGGTGATCCAAGATGACATGCGTCATAGCCGGAACAACTAAAGATTAACAACGATGGGGTATTCGTCTAGGACACAAAGAACGAAGGGTGGGGTTTCATCATCAGATACCACACAGGGTGAAGGGGTAGTAACATATGCAGGACGATTGCCTGCAGTGGTGGATGCTCTTACTGTTTTTTTTTGCAAAGACGGGAGGAACCAGGGGCTCCTACTGAGGTATTATAAAGAAAACAAGAACTAGTTCAAAAGGGGCTAAAGAAAGGAAACAAAATAGGAAAAAGCAGAGGATACAGGGATCAGAGAAGAGAGAAAGAAAAGAGAGCCCAAGGAAACACAAAGGAATTACAAATAAGAAGAGAGCCAGGACTCAAGAGAAGGAGCTAGACTAGCCTTAATTCTAAGCAACAACAAACTAGATTCAGAGGTGATGTATCTTCTACATTCTTGAACTTGTGGGGCTTTGTTCCTGAAAATTACGTCATTTCTCACCATCCAAATTCCCCAGCAGAAGAGGATGAAAATGTCAAGAGCAAACTGAACACCAAGGTGTGTCTTCAAAACTTGAAAGATGGAGGTGATAGGTATGTCATCATCAAAGAGAAAGTTTAGGTTCCCCCAACATTGCTTCGAAAAAGAGCACTGAAAGAACAGATGATGAATAGTTTCCTCTAAATTTTGGTGACAGAGAACACGCTGGACATCATCCAATTACATTCCCTTCATGCTCATCAAATTTCTGGCACTCAACTTATCTCTCAAAACTAGCCAAAAAAGGATCTTGTGTTTGCCTTGACAGGAAGTTTTCCACAACCACTTGAAAATGGGATGCACTTGCTGATGACCAGAAAGCTGCTTGTAAGCCTTTGAAGAGGAAAAAGAGGTTGATCCCCATATATAGGTCCATTTATCATTTATCTCAAGCAAATTAGTAATTAACAACTCATCTTGAAGCTGTAGAAATTGTTGAAAAGCTTCAGTGGACAAGGGTAGGTTGAAAAGAGAGAGAGGGTTGTCCATTGAAATTGCTTTTTATAGGCCAATCTGTTTTTTTTTGCAAAGGAGTGTAATTCAGGAAAGGGAAGCCTTCTAACACAACCATTCCAAAGATCTTCCCATAACAGGCATGTCTGACCATTGTTTACTGTTACATTAGCTAAACCCTTGTACTTTACTAAAATTCTCAGCACATCCTTCCACCAGAAGGACTCTTTTCTATTATTTGAAGCTCGTAGTTTTCCATTCCTGTAATGTTTGTCCTAGACCAAGGTTACCCAGGGTAAATCTTCTTTATTGAAAAACTTATGCAGATGCTTTAGGATGAGAGCTTCATTGTGATCCCGAATGTCAAGGACCCCCAAGCCTCCCTGTTCTTTTGGAGGCTCTTACTGTTGAATCGTTGGCATGTGCAAAGGGTTTCCAATCGATGACTGATTTTGGGGTTTCCCAGATATTCATCTGTACTAAAGAAGCCTCTCCAATCAGTCTAGATGGACTTGGCTACGAGTGGTATGCTGATATTGACACAAGATCTTTTGGCCCAACACATTTTGTGTGTGTAATGATGTCTCTTTAATTAATTAGTTCATTGTTCATGCATGTAATCCAATAGCACACGAGCTAGCTCGAATGGGTATGAGTTGAAATCTTAGTTTGTCTCATGTTTGGACAAAAAAAAATTATTATCTCGTGACTCTGTCACGTCGCGCATATATGAGTTCAATAACAACAACCATGCCGGCAGTGTTTGGTACGGTGATATGATCCATTAATTCCGCCGTCTCACATATTTAGAAACTGTATCTGGCACTCAATACAATTTCTTATGTACCGGCCACGTCCCACCCCGCCCCCCCCCCCCCCCCCCCACCAACTTCGATCTTTATTCTTCTTGTTTCTTTCCTGAACTGAACCTCAAGGAAAAAAATACAACTCCGTATTTTTATAATCTTACTAAAAAAATATAGCTATCCTACCGGCCGTTGGTCTACTCGTTGAAAGGTGCTTATTTAATCTCTTCAATAACTCAATTTTTTTGGCCAGCTTGATCTTGCTCTCTCCATGATTTGTGGACTCGGCTAATAACACGTACGGGCGTTTGTAGCTAATGTGGCAACAACAACATGACATGTTTTTACAATTAATCCAACAAATTCCCTCTTCTTGTTATGTCGACCCTAGCCCACTAGACGCAGCGGCTCCCCTTCTCTTCACCGTTATATGGCCGGATCTTGTAACCCAGCTATATATGGATCTTGTAATTTGCAAGGTCTTTCTCCCTTATCCCTGTAAACCAGTCCGATCGGATGGATCATTATTGGCACACATGGAACCTGTAAGTACGTCAGCCAACGAATTGAGATCGCGACGCTGCACGTACGTACGCTTTGTAGCCACTTATATATAAGCCAGCAGCCAGGCAACTTGGATTGGATCGGAAGGTGGCAGAATCCGGCCGTCGTATATGTGTTGTTTATTCACGAATCAGGACACGACCGTCCTCGTGCTGCGGCTGCGCGACTCCTCCTCAGCCCATTCATTTGGCTGTTTTTGGATAATAAGTCACGACTGATGCTGTTTTCACTATGACAGAAAAGCTTATCAGTGACACCTGGATTAGTGACTCATAAACAAAACGTGTCATAAATAAGCTATCAGTGACGCGGGTTCTTGAGACGTGTCACTGATTAGCTGTTGTCCATATCCCGGGACCAAGATGCGTCACAAATAACAATGTATCAGTGACTCTTGAACGGAATACGCGTCACTAATAAAAAATGTGACGCGTGTTGCTCCGGTGTGTCACTGATAGATGGCCTTATTAGTGACGTGAGTTAACAATATGAGTCAAAGATAAGAAATGTGACGCGTGTTTGATATGTGCAGATATCAGTGACTCATTTTATTTACCCGCGTCACAGATCACGGGAAATTAAAGTAATAGAATGAAAAAAAATAGATCTCGAGATAAGTTTATATTTAATTTTGGCTCCGCTAGTTGGACTTTAATTTTGGCTCCGCTAGTTCCTTCCTTCAGCATCTAGCCTAGCCACGTTAGCAAAATTGATTGACGCCGTTTGATTCTGGTTTCACCGACCAGATTTGGTTTTTACTCTGCTGTTACGCTCGATCGGTAAAAAAAAAGGAAAAAAAAAAAAGAAAAAGAAAACCGCGTCCTCATCCTCCGTCTCATCCCGCGGGCCGCCGCCTCCACCGCTCCCGTCTTCGTCCTCTCCCTCTCTCGCGACGCTTCGGCGTGCCGGCATAGCCCCATGGCCGGCGGCTCACCGCGCGGGCGCTGCCGGGGCGGCCTCCGGCGGACCTAGCTGTGGCCTTCTCCTTCCCCCTCCTCTCTCACCCCATCCCTCTCCCTCCCTCTCGATCTCCAGGCAGATAGGGCGACAGCAGCAGCGACGACACCCCCTGCGGGCAGTGCTCTGGCGCGGGTAGGGCCCAGCGGCTCCTCCCTCTCTCCCATCCTCCCTGCGGGCTCCTCAACGCCTCCTCCCGCCAGCAAGCTTGTGCTCCTCTGCTCGAAGAAACCCTAGGTACCTGCGCGCTGGCACCTGTCCTCTTCGTCTCCGGTGGAAGCAGTGGCGAAGCTCGGCGGGTGGATCTGATAGTAACTCACTCTCTTCTTCTCCTCCTTCATCCCATGGCTCCTCCCCCGCATCCTCTTCCCCTGGTGTTTCTTTTGGAGCTGCAGATCCTCACAGCAGTTTCTATAGCAGTTGAGAACTGCAGTTTCTAATGTTTTTTCCTAATTTATATAGATACATTGCAGGACAAATACAAACAGCGCTCCTACTGGTCTACATCTTTGTGCTTTTATTCCTTTTATTAGTATTGTATTTTTGATTACCTGAAATGAAGTCCGTTGGTTTCCTCTGAATAGTGACTCTCGGTGCTTCATCCATCAGTGCAGATGGTTACAGGAACAACCTTCATATATTACTGTGCATTGACCCACCAGTGAAGCTGCGGCCATCTTGTTAGCCATAGTTTCTTGGCATGTTAGTGTGCATTACCTCAAACTCAATGTAGACGCTAGAGACCAGCACCACTCAAAGTGGATTATTAAACTCATTCATGAGTAACAATTATCAGCCATAAAGTACCTATTCATAGTGGCGATTAAAATTTGTCAAAAGCCTATTTACATTAGGAAAATTCTTATTTTGCCTAAATCTCTTCACTAAAATGTTTAACTATACTGTAATATATATCAAACACAGTTAATGTGTTTTCCTTAGCCCGTTGCAAGAGCAAACCAAATGGAAGCACAAGGATCACAGTCTAATAATTTCATGTCTTTGTTTTCTTATTTCCTTAGCCCGTTGTAAATGTAAGTAATTTGACATACATATATCATGTTCTGCTAGCATTCTCTTAACTGGAAATTGATTGATTCCATTTTTGTAGTGCTGCTAGCGTACTATAGTTAATTTGTGAGGTTGTTGGCTGCACAGTTTGGGATATGACAAAAAAAAATTCAGGCCAAGATCACCAAGTAGAATGTGCTGAAGCTGCTGTGCCAGAGCAAGGTACTTCTTCATTTCTCCTATGTTCTCTGTGTCCATTTATTTTAGCTCAATATTTCCCATTGAAGCGCCCCTGGTTATCCAGGAACTCAAATGTGATACAATACTAGTCCCAGGAGGCTAGTAACACACTTATTACATCAGATAAATCTCAGCGCAGTAGTCTTGACAAGCGTGTACAATAAAGAAATGCCAAAATAATACATATCCAAAACATAGCATAGGTCCAATATAACCAGAAAATAAATTCGTCATCAGTCATCTGGCGAATCCCAATGCCATAGGCTTAGTTGGGTGCAGACACGACCTTACTCGAACGCTGCTTCGGGATCGAAGTCTGGATCCTCCTCTGTATAATAAAGCAAGGGTGAGTACAGAGTACTCAGCAAATCCAACCTTACCCTACGGAATAGGATATCAGTATATGCATATGGATAAATCAATGATAAGGTTTGGTTTATTTGCATAAAGCTAATTTTTGACACATGCAGGGTTTCATTTTATAAATCCTTTTTGCAAAAGACATTTTCCATATATATGAGTATTTTCGAAAAAGAGGTTGGTCAAAGTTTTAAATGTTGCTGAACGCTCTGTTCCTACAGCACATGGCTGATAACCATTTATTTCCAAAATCACACTTACTCATGTTTTCACCCATCCCAACCCCTCTAGTTGCTGAAACCAAACCATAACTCGTCCGAGACCGTGGACACGACTATCAAGATAGGTTTTAACATTCTGCAGAGGTTGTACACTTTCACCACAAGTAGGGTACCGTAACTTAACACCTTGGTGTAAGCACAGATCCATCGAAGCCATTACCCTCCATAGCTAAGTAATGACACTCACCACGGGAACACTAAGCCACCATCTCATAATACAATAATAATTAACAGAGCTCGTTACATTTCATAAATTCACCATTATCACATATATTTCTTAGTGTCCCGTTGCACACCTGCCTCCAGGTGATTGTCATATCAACTAGAGGGATTTAGACTAAGCCCTGCCACATACAGGGTCGAGTGGTTGTACGATAAATGAGTTAGGTAAGATGAATCATCAACTCAGTCCCAGTTTGTTCATTAACCCTTTAACACGTCTCATTATTGATTCTCACAACTCACACAGTTTTTCTTTTCAAATCATTGTATTTGAGAAAACATTATCATAAGTATCAAGTCCTAAGCATACTAAATAATAGTATAGCATAATATTCATTTCTAAGTTTAAGCAAGGTAATTATCGGGTTATATCAATTTCAAGGATGGTTATTTAAATGGGTTTAACTAAGCAGCAAAAATATCTCGTACATATATCGTACATGCAATATTTTAAAATGGCTTCTACGGGTTGTGTTTTAAAAATAGGATCAATATGCATCAAAGGGGATTAGGCTGGACTTGCCTCCGTCGGCGTCCTCGGTAAACTGTGCTAACAGTTCGGGTCCTCGACGTCGAACTGGCGGTACTCGTCTCCAACGTCCTCGTTCTCTGGCTCGTTCACTCCGTCAGCTAACGTAACAAGCAAAACAGACATACAAACACAAATAAATAATCACATATATTCAAATGAGCTCTAAAAATTATGAAATTTATATGGGAGGTAAGAGTTTGAGTTGAATATTTAAGAAGAAGAATTGGTGAAAACGGATTTGGCATTTGGTTGTGTAAGGTGGTCGTATTTTAATCGCATGGAAAGGACTAATGCGTGATTAGTGAATTTCTGTTGCTGGCTTGCACGTGGGTGCTCTTGCATGTGGTGCTGTTCGGGCCCACGCGTCATAAACATGTATGGGAAGGGAGGGAGAAGCTAGCAGCATGCAAGCCTTCTTCTTGCTCGTGCATGGCCACCATGGCTGTGTTCGTGAAGCTTGTGAGGAGGTCGGGTTAGAGGGAAATGAATATAAAGAGGGTTATTTGTGGAGGGAGGAGAGTGAGGGGATGCTCATGAGCTGCTCACCATGCCCTGCGACGATCGTCGGGCTCGGCTCGTATACGCGGGCGTATACGCGTGATGAAGCAAGCAAGCGAGTGAAGCACGGAGGGGAGAGCTTGCTGCTGGTGAGGGAGAGCGGCGCTCGGCTTTTATAGACGGAGGAGGAGCAGCTGTGTCATCCGTCTCGCTGTTGGCTTTCAATGGCATTGCTGTGGCTAGGCTGCTGGGCGGCGGAGCGATGGGACGGTGTCCTCTTGCATGCAGGTGGTCGGTGCAACTTGCAGCGTGGTCGGTGGCTAATTCATGTAGTTAGGAAGAACTCAGCTATGCGTGCCGTGAGCGAGCGAGCTGAGGCTGTCTGATGCGTGCTTTGCTCAGCTGCATGCTCGTGCTCTCTTAATTCATGCATGCATTGTGTACGGGGATGGACAAGCATGCATGTTGCTGCATGCAAGTGTGTGTGTGTGCGAGCATATATGTGCATGCTAGCGTGTGTGTGAGCATGTATGTGCATGCACGGTGTGTGCTCAGAGCATGCAAGTGTATCTAGCGTGTGTGTTGCCTTGTAAATATTTTTGTCTTGATTTATTTACTGGGTGAATGCGGTGAGCTGCTCATATACATGAAGAAAGGAGAGGGAGTGGGAGGTGGGTCCCACGGTGCAACGACACGGCGAGGTGGTGGGGTCCGGGCGTGGGTGCACTGCGACGACGGTGGTGGCGCGTGCGCCGTTCACAGATGCTGTCAGGCGAGGCGAGAGGAGAGAAGGAGAAGGAGAGGTGGGGGATGGCTGGTGATATTCGTGCTATGGTGCGCGGAATATAATTTGGGACAACGGGATAGAGTGTGTATAAACTGCATTTAGGTAGGAACAAGATTTTAGATAGAGCTCATATGACTTTAGTTTTCAAAATAGATTTTGAAAATATTTTTAATCGAGTGTTTTTAGGAGTTGAATTTTCGGGATATTACAAACCTATCCCACTTAAAAGGAATCTTGTCCTCGAGATTCGACTGAGTTCTGAACAGGTGAGGAAACTCTTCCCTTAAAGCATCTTCTCTTTCCCATGTTGCCTCTGCTTCGGTGTGTGAAGAATCATGGACCCTTGTGTTTAGGTGATTAACGACAATGCTAGGTCACTATGACTAACGTGTGTTTTGCAGAGGCAAAGTCGTTTATGTTAGGTCATTAGTGATGCAATTTGAATGGGCTTAATGGATATTCATGCCCCCAAGATGGAAATCGTTTCGGTTGCAAAGGATGATGATACAAGTCAAAGACTAGGCTAGTTCTTAGTGCCATAAGGTTGAGAAGGACACTAAGTATAGCTAGGATTTTGTTTTTCCTCTGACCGTACTATAAAGGGGGGTATGAGATTAGTAGCTTGACCTAGGAGAGTTTAGGAGAGTGGGTATATGCACACTTGTCACAACTAGTTCTAGAGACCTTGCTTTCAGCCCATGGTTAACCCTAGAAATGGTAGGAGCAAAATCCCTTGAGAAATCTCAGCGAAAACAGTTGAAATAGGGGGAGAAAGAGGCTCCGGACCAGTCTACCAAGTAGGCGTCGGACCAAGGAGAGTGGTCCGACGGTCCCTGACTTAGGCAAAAGTTCAGCTCGAGAAGCTCCGGACCACCTGTCTGGAGAGCGTCGGACCATAGGAGAGTGGTCCGATGGCTTGCATCAGAGAGAGAAAGCCTGAGAGAAGGCTCCGGACTAGTCTGACGGTGAGTCCGACGGCTAGTCCGACGCTTCAGACAGGAGGTTGGTTTCATATAGTAAGCTCCCTGGCTCCGGACCAAGCGTCGGACCAGGGCTCCGGACCAAGGAGAGTGGTCCGGTGGTTCGAAGAAGAGAAAATGCTTTTCACTCAGTGAGCACCCTGGCTCCGGACCAATGCGTCGGACCAGGGCGTCGGACCAAGCAGAGTAGTCCGACGGTACCTGAGTTGGAATTCAGAGTGAGCTCCGGACCAGTGTGCTTGGTCTGGTGGTGTAAGCTCAGGACTAGTCCGGTGGCTTCGCAGAGAGAGGAAAAAGTAAAAAAGGGCTAGTTTTTGAGGTGGGGACTATTTATAGTTGCCCCCTTCGTCCTTAGGACTTCTCTTGGCCATTGTTTCAGCTGGTGACACCTTGAGAAAATCTTTGGAGAGTCAAGTGCCTAGTGAGGGAGAGATTAGAGAGAGTTCATCTTGTTCTTCCCTCCTAGAGTGATTAGGAGTGACTTGTGTGCATCCATCCCCCTTCCTAGCCTTGAGTTGGTCAAGTGAAGGTCTTGTGCTTGTTACTCTTGGTGTTCGACAACACCTAGACGGTTTGGTGGTGTTCGGAGGAAGTGATCGCCGAAAGATTGTTGGTGGCTCTTCTCCAAGCTTCTGTGATCGGTTGTGGGCGATTCACCGAGCCGGAGTGGCGAAGAATCAGCCCGTAGAGAGCACTCTACCCTTGCGCGGGTAGAGGGGGAGCGATACCTTGCGAGGTGCTCCAACGAGGACTAGGGGGGGTGTCGACACCTCGATATCTCGGGAAAACATCGCTGCGTCACTGAGAATCTCTTTTCCCTAGCTCTTTAAATTTCCGTATTACATTCCGTCTTGTTTTTATCTTACCTACTAGAATTGCTTAGGTTGCTCTTAATTTTCATGAACTGCTACCGCTTTCTAGCTAGGACACACGGACCCTAGGCACTAGGGGGTGATTGGCATTTGATAAGTTTTCATATTTGCTTTAGAAATTTAAAACAAGCCCAATTCACCCCCCCTCTTGGGCATCTTGATCCTTTCAATTGGTATCAGAGCCTTGTTGCTCTAAATTAGGCTTCACCGCCTAGAGCAAGATGTCCCATGGGGATGGACCGCCACCCATGTTCGATGGGGATGACTTTCCTTATTGGAAAGTGCGGATGGAGGCCTACCTTGAGGCCGTGGACGTCAGCGTTCACAAAGCCGCCACCCAAGGTGGATCGGTGTTCGCCGAGGACCCATACTTTGAGAAGAACAATGCTAAGGCAAAGAACATTCTTTTCCGTGGCATTTGCAAGGATGTGTTCAATCGTGTGCGAAATTGCAAAACCGCGCATGAAATTTGGACAAACATTTGTGCTCTATACGAGGGCACTAAATGTGAAAGAGAAGAGCGTTATCACCTCATCATTGCTAAGTTAAATGCTTTCACCATGCTATCTCATGAAAATGCTAATGAAATATACTCTCGCTTGAATGTGCTTGTAGAGGAGTTGAATGGTCTTGGGCTCTGCCAAATGACACCGACCGATGTGGTGCGCAAGATACTTTGTGTCCTACCAATAGACAAGTATAGCCACATCGTCACGGTCCTCCATCAAGGCGATCTCTTCGCAACTACACCAACACAAGTGTTGGGCAAGATCAATGCTCATGAGATGTACATGAAGATCAATGATGGAAGTCCATCCTCCTCCAAGAAGAAAGAGAAGGAGGAGAAGAAGGACTTGGCTCTCAAGGCATCTTCCAAGGAGAAGTGCAAGATTCAATATGTCATTGAGAGTGCAAGTGATGATGATGATGATGAAGACAACATCGCTCTCATGGTGAAGAAGACCGTCAAGATGTTGAAGAGGCTAAACAAGAATGGAGTTAAGTTTGACTCAAAGAAGAAGAAATTCTTCACAAGCTGTTCAAGGAAGCCAATCTCCCAAATGAAGTGCTACAATTACGGCACTCTTGGTCATCTAGCTCATGCGTGTCCCGAAGAGAAGAAAGACAAGTTCAAGAACAACAAGTTCAAGAACTTCAAGAAGAACAAGGGCGACAATGATGACTCAAGTGATGATGACAAGAAGCAAGACAAACTATACAAGAAGAACTTCAACTTCCACAAGAAGAAGGATGGCAAGGCTTACATTGTGGGTGATTGGTTCACCGATATTGATGATTCAAGTGACTCCTCCGATGATGAGAGTGAAGAAGAGAAGGTGGCCGCATTGGTGATTGGTTCTTCGATTCCACCGCCACCTCCTCCTTTATCGCCGGGCTCATCCTCCACACACCTATGCCTTATGGCTAAAGGTGATAAGAAGGTACAAAAAGAGGATGATGGTGATGACCTCTCTAGTGATGATAGTGACGATGAAGAAGCACCTTCCTATGATGAGCTAATTAAAATTTGCAACAAGTACGCTAGCATCATAAGGAAGTACAAGAGTAAAAATGACAAACTTTTTGAAATCAAAGAAAACTTGCATGATAAGCTTGACAACTTGTCTAGTGCTAATGATGATTTGAAGCTTGAGATTAATTCTCTCACATCTAGCACTAGGGAGCTCAAAGCCTCTCTTAAGGAAGCAAATGAGAAACATGATAAGCTTGAGAGGTCATCCCAAGAGCTCCACACAAGGTATAACTTGCTAAAAGATGACTATAACCAAGTGAAAAATGATCATGGCACACTAGTGATAGCAAATGAATTGCTTACTCAAGATCTTACACATGTTGCTACTAACCAGTGTGCTAAGTGTGCAAGTGCTACCTCTTGTGAAATCGAGCTTGATGATGTGGCTCTTGAGCAAAGTGCTAAGTGCAAGGGCAAGAGAGTTGTAAAAGCCGACAAGTATGATGATTATATGAAGATGAGGGAAGAGAACTCAAAGCTCAAGGAAGAGCTAATCAACCTCAAGGCAAACAAGCCCTTCACCATCAAGCCGGCTCAAGAAGAAGACAAAGATGCTATCACTTTGATCAACTCTCTTAGAGAAGAAATTGTCAAGCTCAAGAATGACAAGACCAAGCTTACAAGTGGCCTTGAAAAGTTCACCAAGGGCCATAATCTCTAAAGTGAGCTTCTAATGAGCACCGTCATGAAGAATGACAAGACCGGTATTGGGTACAAGGAAAATCAAGTGATGAAGGCCAAGGTCAAGATTGAAGCCAAGAACTACTACAAGAACAAGTACAATGGCTACAATCAAGAGAAGTCAAAGCCCAAGCCTAAGAGGTGTTTTGGATGTGGACAAATTGGTCATTTCGAGTTTCAATGCAAGACTTCACTTCCCAAGACCTTGCCCAAGCACACTAGGCCATTTGCTCATGATGCTCACTATGCCATCAACAAAGATTCCAAGGGTAGACCACTTGTGGTGTTTCTTGGACCACCAATGAAGAACAAGCCTAGGGTTCTTTGGGTTGCTAAGGAGTTGGTTGACAAGGCAATGGGGCACCGCACTAAGGGGGTTCCCAAACAACAAGCTTAACTCCAAGTTGCTTGTGTGTAGGTGAACTACAAGACCGGTGGGAGCCATTGGGTAATTGATAGTGGTTGCACTCAACACATGACCGGCGACCCCCGGATGTTCACCACACTTGATGAGGATTGTGCAAATCAAGACAAGATTACTTTTAGGGATAATTCAAAGGGCAAAGTTCAAGGCTTAGGCAAAGTGGCTATCTTCCAAGATCAATCAATTTCCAATGTCTTGCTAGTACAATCATTGAGCTTCAATTTGCTATCGGTTGGTCAACTTTGTGATCTCGGGTTTCATTGTCTCTTCACTCCAAATGAGGTGATTGTGACCAAGATTGAAGATTCATCAATGATATTCAAAGGGTTCCGGCACAACAACCTCTACTTAGTGGACTTCACTTCAAATGAAGCTAACTTGCAAACTTGTCTCTTCTCCAAGAATTCCTTGGGTTGGCTATGGCATAGAAGATTAGCACATGTGGGCATGTCAATCTTGAAGAAGCTTGTCAAGAAGGAAATGGTTAGAGGAATCAAGGATGTGGTGTTTGAGAAGGACAAACCTTGTAGTGCATGCCAAGCCGGCAAGCAAGTGGCAAACACTCATCCAACCAAAGCTTTCATGTCAACCTCAAGAGTCCTAGAGTTGCTACACATGGATCTATTTGGCCCTACCACCTATGCTAGTCTTGGAGGAAATCTCTATTGCTTGGTGGTAGTGGATGACTACTCTCGATACACTTGGGTGTTCTTTCTTCAAGACAAAGGAGAGACACAAGGCATCTTCAAGAAGTTTGCTACAAGAGATCAAAATGAATTTGATGTGAAGATCAAGAAGATTAGAAGTGACAATGGCACCGAATTTGTGAACACAAAGATTGAAGATTATTGTGATGAAGTTGGGATCAAGCATGAGGTGTCCGCTACATATACTCCACAACAAAATGGTGTCATAGAGAGGAAGAACCGGACGCTCATAACTCTAGCAAGGTCTATGCTTGATGAGTACAACACTCCGGAGAAGTTTTGGGCGGAGGCAATCAAAAACGCATGCTATGCGGCAAACCGTCTCTTCGTCCAAAGGCTATTAAAGAAGACCCCCTATGAGCTTGTCAATGGGAAGAAGCCGGATATTTGATTCTTCTGGGTGTTTGGTTGCAAGGTGTACATCTACAAGAAGCGCCAACACTTGGGTAAATTCCAACGGCGGTGTGACATTGGTTTCCTTGTTGGATATTCACTTAAATCCAAGGCATACCATATATTTAACAAAGCCACCGGCTTAGTTGAAGAAACGTATGACTTGGAGTTTGATGAAACTAATGGCTCCCAAGGAGCGTTTGAGGATATTGATGTAGGTGATGAACCCTTGAGGGAGGCAATGAAGAATATGCCAATTGGTGCTATCAACCCGCAAGAGGTGGAAGAAGTTGAAGATGAAGCAAATCAAGATCCTTCTCCACCCCACATGCCTCAAGTTGATGAAGGAGATCAAGTGAGGGAAGCTCAAGAAGATACTCACATTCCTCAAGATCAAGCCGAGGCCGAAGCAAGTAATGTTGAAGCACCGCATCCCCCTCCTCAAGAGACAAATAGAAGATCAACATCTATCCTTCAAGCTCACCCCCATGATCAAATCATAGGGAGTCCATCAAAGGGAGTAATGACTCGTTCTAGACTTGCATCTTATGTTGAACATCACTCGTTTGTTTCCTTTGTTGAGCCTACTAGTGTAGAAGAAGCACTTGCGGATCCGGATTGGGTGAATGCCATGCATGAAGAACTCAACAACTTCACCCGGAACCAAGTGTGGACACTTGAAGAGAAGCCAAAGGATGCAAGAATCATTGGCACCAAGTGGGTGTTTAGGAACAAGCAAGATGATCAAGGCGTGGTTGTAAGGAACAAAGCAAGATTGGTGGCAAAGGGGTTCTCTCAAGTGTTAAGACTCGATTTTGGAGAGACCTTTGCTCCGGTTGCAAGACTTGAAGCCATCTGTATCCTTTTGGCGTATGCTTCACATCACAAAATGAAACTCTTTCAAATGGATGTGAAGAGCGCCTTCTTAAATGGTTTCATAAATGAACTTGTCTATGTCTCACAACCTCCCGGGTTTGAAGACCCAAACTTGCCTAATCATGTGTATAGGTTGTCCAAGGCACTCTACGGATTGAAGCAAGCTTCAAGAGCTGTGTATGAAAGGCTAAGGGATTTCCTAATCAAGAAGGGCTTCAAGATCGGGATCGTTGACACTACACTATTCACCAAGAAACTTAATGGAGAGATCTTCATTTGCCAAGTATATGTCGATGACATTATATTTGGATCAACAAACCAAGACCATTGCAAGGAGTTTGGTGACTTGATGTCCAAGGAGTTCGAGATGTCAATGATTGGTGAGCTAACCTTCTTCCTTGGCTTTCAAGTGAAGCAAATGAGAGAAGGGACCTTCATCTCTCAAGAAAAGTACACTTATGATCTACTTAAGAAGTTCAAGATGGAGGATTGCAAGCCAATCAATACCCCAATGCCAACTAATGGGCATCTCGATCTCGATGAGGGAGGTAAACCGATTGACCAAACTCTTTATCGCTCTATGATCGGTAGTTTACTTTACCTCACCGCATCTAGGCCGGATATCATGCTTAGTGTGTGCATGTGTGCTAGGTTTCAAGCAAACCCTAAGGAGTCGCATCTTTGTGCGGTTAAAAGAATCCTTAGGTACATAAGGCACACCCCTAGCATGGGTCTTTGGTATCCCAAAGGAGCTCCCTTCCAACTAGTTGGCTATTCCGATTCGGATTAGGCCGGGTGTAAGGTTGATAGGAAGAGTACCTCCGGCGGGTGTCACATGCTAGGAAGATCACTTGTTTCTTGGTCCTCAAAGAAGCAAAACAGTGTGGCATTGTCAACCGCCGAGGCGGAATACATTGCCATGGGAGCAAGTTGTGCACAAATCTTATACATGACCCAAACACTTCTTGATTACGACATTGTTTTAAAAGAGGTTCCACTTTTGTGTGATAATGAAAGCGCCGTAAAGCTTGCTAACAACCCGGTTCAACACTCTCGCACCAAGCACATAGATATTCGCCATCACTTTCTTAGAGATCATGTGGCTAGGAAAGGCATCACACTAGCTAGAGTTAAGAGCGAAGATCAATTGGCGGATATCTTCACTAAACCACTCGATGAAACAACCTTTTGTAGGTTGAGAAGCGAGTTGAATGTGCTTGATCACTCTAACTTCACTAAAAGATGAGTTTGTGTGAACCATGCATTCATATGTAATATAACATGTTTAATTTGGTAATGCACATAGGCCTGGCTAACGCGGTTGAGATAACCGCCCTCAAAGCGTGTGACAAAGCTTAACCGCGGTTTAAACTTGCAAGCAACCTAGATTCAAATTCTGTTTTGCATTGCATATGCATGAGTGTTGCTTCTTCGTTTCTTTTTGGTTAAGTTTTTTGGTCATCCTTAGGTTCATCACTTAGGGAGAGCAATTCAACGCTCTAGCTTCAGCTAATACCCCTCTTGTGCCCCTTTGGTGACCCTTGGAGCTTTATTGAACTATTTTCTTATGAAAACTAATCCTAGCCTATGGCAAACTATTTCTAAAATTGAGGGTTTGAGAGATGGTTCTTATGTTAAGTCCAACAAGTGCTCCTCTTTGCTCTTTTGTGTTGGTACTTGGCTAAGAGAAAAGATTGGAGAGAAAAATAGGAAAATTCAGAGCAATTTTAAGCACCGGACCACCCTTCGGACCACTCTGCATGGTCCGACGCTCATTGGTCCGACGCCTTGACCCTCCCTGCATAATTTTTCTCCAGCCACAAAAACCGTCGGACCACCATCCGACGCTCCTCCGGACTATAGACAAGTAGTCTGGTGCCTCTGTCAGTTCAGTCACAGCACCGTCGGACCAGTCCTATGAGTAGTCCGACGCACTGGTCCAATGGTCGGGTGCTCTCTATTTTCTTTCTTTGGTACCATCGGACCCTCCGTCGGACCAGCCTCCGGACCAAGCAGAGTGGTCCGACGCTATGAAATTTTGCGCATAACCCCCCGCGTGCGGTTCTGTTTCGGCACTGTCTTCCCCGTCACCGTCCGTACGCCGCCGCTCCTCCACCACCACAGCTCCGCCGCCTGCTCCCCTGCGCCGCCATTGCCGCCGGTGAGCCTCTCTTCGCTGCTCCGCCGCCACTCCACCTCCACACTGCAGCTTCTCCACTCTCCATCGCTGTCGCCTGCTGCCCAGCGCCGCCCTGCCACTTCCTCCACCGACCTCGCCACCGAGGAACTCCCTCTCACCGGCAATCAGCGGTTTCTCCACCTACACCCTGCCTTCATCGACCTAGGGTTTGCCCCCCTTCTCCATTGGCACTGCTTGCTAAGACCAGAAAGCTCCCCCCCCTTAGGGTTTGGCCTAACCCTAGGTGGGTTTTAGACGGTTTCGTCCCTGACCGAATTCGATTCGTCGTCGTCGACTTCGCCTCTTCGATTCTAGGGTATGGTTTCAATCTTTGTATACGCGTTTTGTCGTATCATGGATAAAGTCATGTCCCAGGTTTATTCCTTGCAAATCTCTTAAACATGTCAACTCCAATTCACTAATTCTAAATGTCAATTGTAATTCTTCAGTTGGCAATTCATTCTTGAGGAGTGTGGTTTGGGACTTGAACTGCTCTGATTAGATACGCTCTCTTACCTCAGGTATCATGATAGATTTCATTCTATCACTTATCTAGATACTTGCTTCTATACGGATTCTTATCTCTAGATTTTATATATGCTTATATATATCCTGTCTATTCTATCTAGCAGCAGTCAGTGGCAGCTTAAACTCGGGGCAAAGCTCGCGAGTAAGGATTGAGGAAAAGCCTCAGAAGGTTCAGTCTAGTGGCTTGCAGGCCTCTCTGTCAGTTGTGATTTGATCAGTGGGCAGTGGTTCTTGTGGCAATGGATCTGGCAGTGGATCTGTCAGTGGTTTCTTGTCAGTGGTCAGTGACTCTGTGATTGATCCAGTATGGCTCGTGGTTCTCGTGCTCGCGCAGCTAGCTCAAGTGATGACACTCCTCCTCCACGTCCTTCCAGAGACAAGGGCAAGAAGTCAGTTGTTGAGAAGTCAAAGAAAAAGAAGCGAAAGCTAACAGAGGCTGAGAAAGCAGAGGCAGTGGCAGATGCAGCCGACCGTGCAAAGCGAGGCGGTCGTCGAGGTTCAGTGAGACTTGGCACCCCTCCGCGGGCTCTACCGTCTACTCCTCCTACTGAGTCACAGACAGAGGACACTCCAGAGGAGCAAGAGCTTATCACGAAAGCTCTTGGTACACCATTGGCACCTCGTTCCTGGGGGCGATCTACTCGTTCTCAGTCAGCTCAGTCACCTTCGAGTGCCTCAGCAGCTCCCACAGCAGCTTCAGCATCAGTTCACCTTGATCTGAGGAATCTCACAGCCAAGCAGGTGAAGAAGCTTCGGTTTGTCGCTCTTGACAAGTGGTGCCCTGATCAGCGTGACCCCAGAGCCTCACCAGGATGCCACACACCTCTCATGGAGGATTTCTACAGAGCAGCTCAGCTTACCAACATTCAGATCAGACCACACAGAGTTTGCTCCTTAGAGAGCATTGTTGAGTTGGCTGGTGAGGAGATCAGACCCTTTATCACATACCTTCTGGGACTCGCCGATTTACTTGGTCGTTCCAGAAACTATATTGAGAGATGGGTCAGAGAGTTCTATGCCTCAGTGTGGGTTGATCTAGAGCACAAGTTTCTACAGTATACTTTTAGAGGCGAGCGATACAGGCTCTATTTGACTCGGCTCAGAGAGATCTTTCACCTCACTCAGACAGGTGGCGAGCTCGATCTTCCCTATGACTGCTACAGAGGAGCCTCTGTGCCTCGCCGAGCTCGAGGTGGTCGTACATTGTCAGTTCAGGAGGTTGCTCCTCTCTTCAAGCCACCTTTCTCAGAGGGCTCCTGACGTAGCCCAGCAGAGCTCCGACCCACCGTTCATCGTTTGAACGAGGTTCTACGTCGTACCTTGCTGCCTCGCACCGGTTACAAGGAAGGATTGACCAACATGCAGCAGCTACTTCTTCAGGCCCTCGTATCTCAGACACCGTTTGACATAGCCGACTTCCTTGTGTCAGAGATTGAGGATGTGATAGCGGATGGTATGAGGGCACGACGTCAGTTTCCCTATGCTCACTGGATTTCATCTATCATAGCTATTGAGCTTAAGGGAGCCAACCCTGGACTCCGTGCCCTACTGGATCAGTCACCGACGTCTTTCCCAGCCTACAGAGTCCTTGGTTCGTTTGACAGCCGGTTTGGGAACCGGGTGCTTCGTCTTGTCAGGGAGAGGATTGCTCCAGCTGACAGAGCTGATGTTGATACTCAGGATGAGGCGATACGAAGTGTTGAGCAGCAGGAGCTTCATGGATTAGACACTGGAGCTGATGTGACTCCTGAGGATACTTCTTCAGACAGCTCAGACGCCGACTTCCAGCCAGTTCCACCTATGCCCCCACGGGCTCACGACACTGAGGCTGGCGGCTCTGGCTCTGCTACAGAGACTATGATGCTAAAGATCCTTGACCGTCTTAATGAGCAGCAGAGCTCCTTAGTCACTGCAGTTACTCAGGTCCAGCAGAGACAGGATGAGATGCAGAGGCAGTCTGAGGAGCGTCACTTTGAGATGCAGCGGCAGATGCTAGCCATGCAGTTGGAATCACATCGCCTACAACTACAGTCTCAGCAGCTTCAGCAGCAGAACATGGCCTTTATGGCCCACATGATGAAGTGGACTGACGCCCCTCCTCTTGAGTTCCCAGCTGCACCTCAGATCCAGATGATGAGTACATCACAGCCCTCTCAGTTAGTTGGGCAGCTAGCAGGACCACAGTTTTCAGTTGGCCCCTCAGTTGGCCCTTCAGTGGCCCCTTCGAGTTCCGCCGGACAGACAGTCACTCCCACCCTAGCCGTACAGTCCAGTGGACTTCAGGGTGCCGGATTGACCACCCCGTTCCAGTCCCCGACGACTCAGGTGACACAGTGGTTGGACACCTTTGGCCCGACTCAGCAGTTCACCCCTCTCACTACTGGTTTCACGCCGCTGAATGTTACGATGGGTGCTACTGCCAAAGATCTCTCCGCATCGTTCAGCGACATTACAGGGCAGCCGTCCCCCACTGGTCAGCAGTTAGCAGCAGAGGTTGAGGCAGAGCTGGTTGCACCGACAGCTGATTAGCACCGCTCTTCAGTAGCTTCCTCAGAGGCTACACACGACAGTCGGGCTCTAGCCGTGTCCACTCCACCCACAGCTGCCGTTGCTACCGATGCTACAGTGGTTACTACGACTCCAGTACAACCTCCGCAGTCTCCGGTCCTTCAGACTCCAGTCGAGTCCGTGCCTGTGGCACAACCGGATACCGCAGCTCCTGAGGCTCCCGCAGCGACACTGGCACCGATTTCTGATCCCACTACTACCCCAGCTACTGCTCCAGAGTCTTCGACAACAGCGATAGCAGGCCTGTCCGCTTCCGACCCCCAAACCGCTTCACTTCTAGCGTCAGACACTCAGGGGGAGGACTTCGATGATTAGACCTACTTGGCAGCGTTCAGGGTGCTCGACCGCTCCACGACTGCTTCCACTCTGCCTCCAGACGCCTAGTTTTGGTGCTTCGACGCCAAAGGGGGAGAGGGAAAGTCGAGTAGATGGCCTAGCTTCAGGGGGAGCTAGTAGGATTCGTTCTTTTGTTGTGTATTAACTCTATCGGATCATGCATCACGTTTACCGTCTTTATGCATTGTATGATATGTGTGATGTTTGAGACTTGATGGTTGTGTGACATGTGTGGACATTCATCTTTTTATATCATGTCACCTGTTTATGCTATATTGCTTCCGCGCTAATCTCTGATCTTTTGGCTATAGCATATTATTTATGAAATCAAGTACTATGCTCAATTCATATCTATTGTGCTTGTCATGGCTTGAATGGTTAGGCATGTTTTTGTCTTTTCTATCACTAACCCATGCCTATCTCATGTCAAGTCATGTTTTCTCTTATCAAAATTCACTCATTATTCTCTACTCGAGTTTGTATTGTCGTCAATCACCTAAAAGGGGAGATTGAAGAATCATGGACCCTTGTGTTTAGGCGATTAACGACAATGCTAGGTCACTATGACTAACGTGTGTTTTGCAGAGGCAAAGTCGTTTATGTTAGGTCATTAGTGATGCAATTTGAATGGGCTTAATGGATATTCATGCCCCCAAGATGGAAATCATTTCGGTTGCAAAGGATGATGATACAAGTCAAAGACTAGGCTAGTTCTTAGTGCCATAAGGTTGAGAAGGGCACTAAGTATAGCTAGGATTTTGTTTTTCCTTTGACCGTACTATAAAGGGGGGTATGAGATTAGTAGCTTGACCTAGGAGAGTTTAGGAGAGTGGGTATATGCACACTTGTCACAACTAGTCCTAGAGACCTTGCTTTTAGCCCATGGTTAACCCTAGAAATGGTAGGAGCAAAATCCCTTGAGAAATCTCAGCGAAAATAGTTGAAATAGGGGGAGAAAGAGGCTCCGGATCAGTCTGCCAAGTAGGCGTCGGACCAAGGAGAGTGGTCCGATGGTCCCTGACTTAGGCAAAAGTTCAGCTCGAGAAGCTCCGGACCACCTGTCTGGAGAGCGTCGGACCATAGGAGAGTGGTCCGATGGCTTGCATCAGAGAGAGAAAGCCTGAGAGAAGGCTCCAGACTAGTCCGACGGTGAGTCCGACAGCTAGTCCGACGCTTCAGACAGGAGGTTGGTTTCATATAGTAAGCTCCCTGGCTCCGGACCAGAGCGTCGGACCAGGGCTCCGGACCAAGGAGAGTGGTCCAGTGGTTCGAAGAAGAGAAAATGCTTTTCACTCAGTGAGCACCCTGGCTCCGGACCAATGTGTCGGACCAGGGCGTCGGACCAAGCAGAGTAGTCCGACAGTGCCTGCGTTGGAATTCAGAGTGAGCTCCGGACCAGTGTGCTTGGTCCGGTGGTGTAAGCTCCGGACTAGTCCGGTGGCTTTGCAGAGAGAGGAAAAAGTAAAAAAGGGCTAGTTTTTAAGGTGGGGACTATTTATAGTTGCCCCCTTCGTACTTAGGATCTCTCTTGGCCATTGTTTCAGCTGGTGACACCTTGAGAAAATCTTTGGAGAGTCAATTGCCTAGTGAGAGAGATATTAGAGAGAGTTCATCTTGTTCTTGCCTCCTAGAGTGATTAGGAGTGACTTGTGTGCATCCATCCACCTTCCTAGCCTTGAGTTGGTCAAGTGAAGGTCTTGTGCTTGTTACTCTTGGTGTTCGATAGCACCTAGACGGTTTGGTGGTGTTCGGAGGAAGTGATCGCCGGAAGATTGTTGGCGGCTCTTCTCCAAGCTTCTGTGATCGGTTGTGGGCGATTCACCGAGCCGGAGTGGCGAAGAATCAGCCCGTAGAGAGCACTCTACCCTTGCGTGGGTAGAGGGGGAGCGATACCTTGCGAGGTGCTCCAACGAGGACTAGGGGGGTGTGTCGACACCTCGATACCTCGGGAAAACATCGCTGCGTCACTGAGAATCTCTTTTCCCTAGCTCTTTATATTTCCGCATTACATTCCGTCTTGTTTTTATCTTACCTACTAGAATTGCTTAGGTTTCTCTTAATTTCCATGAACTGCTACCGCTTTCTAGCTAGGACACACGGACCGTAGGCACTAGGGGGTGATTGGCATTTGATAAGTTTTCATATTTGCTTTAGAAATTTAAAACAAGCCCAATTCACCCCCCCTTCTTGGGCATCTTGATCCTTTCAGTGTGTCTACTCCACTGAACACGACAAATTCGGACTATTGTAGATCTGGTCTGTTTGGTGACTGTGTCTAAGATTTTTATAGGAACTTCTTGATATCATAAATCATCTTGTAAATCAACAGTATCTGGTGTTATTTTTTCCTCTGGTACTCGAAGACATTTCTTTAACTGGGAGACGTGGAATACATTGTGTATATCTGACATCTCTTCAGGTAGCTGAATACGATAAGCTACGACTCCAATCCTTTGTAATACTTGGTATGGTCCAATGTATCAAGGTGCTAGTTGCCTCTGACTTGGAACCTTCAAATCCCTCGAATCGGAGAAACCTTGAGATACACAAAATCTCCGACTGCAAAACTTAACTCCCTTCTTCTCTTATCTGAATAGCTCTTCTGACGTGTTTGTGCTTCTTTCAGTTTTTCTCTGATCTCTGCCACACGATCTTCTGCTTGTTTTATGAAGGCAGGTCCATGTAGAGTCCGTTCTCCAACTTCAGACCATATTAATGGAGTCCTACATTTCCTTCCCTATAGGGCTTCAAAAGGTGACATACCCAAACTGGCTTGGTAACTATTGTTATAGGAGAACTGTACATAAGATAGGCTTGACTCCCAATCTTTACCATAAGTAAGCACACATGCTCTTAGCATATCTTCCATGATCCGATTTACCCTCTCTGTTTGACCATCTGTTTGAGGGTGATAAGCTGAGCTAAAATCTAACTTGGTTCCCATAGCTTCATGTAGACTTTTCCAGAACTTAGAGGTGAATTGGGTACCTCGGTCAGATACAATCCTGCTTGGAACACCATGTAGCTTGACTATGTTATCCACATATAACTGTGCTAACTTGCTTCCACCATAACAGATGCGTACAGGTATGAAGTGAGCAACCTTGGTAAGGCGATCCACTATTACCCATATGGAGTCATTCCCTTTCTGAGTCTTGGGTAATCCATTCACAAAATCCATGCCTATCTCATCCCATTTCCAAATAGGAATAGCCAATGGCTGAAGTAAACCGGCTGGTCTCTGGTGCTCTGCTTTAACTCGCCGGCACACATCACATTGTGAAACAAATCATGCCACATCTGCTTTCATGCCATTCCACCAATATCTTTTTTTTTATTTCCATGTACATTTTGGTGGCACCAGGGTGAATGGAATAAGCTGAGTTATGAGCTTCATCGAGGACTAGTTCCTGAAACTTTCCTCCCTTGGGCACACAAATTCTGTCTTTATACCACAAGGTTCCCTTGTCATCCACTCTAAAGTATGGAGCTTTATTTTCTCCAGTGTGCTTGCGAATCTTCATTAAGTCCTTGTCCTTACATTGTGCCTTTCTAATTTCTTCCTCTAGAGTTGGTTGTACACTCAAACTGCCGTCATGAGGTTGGCGTACAATGTGCATGTTCAACTGTGCTACCTCCTCTTGTAGGTGAGTATTCTTGGGCACTAACTGTTGACCATATGTCCTTCTACTCAAGGCATCTGCTACCACATTGGCCTTGCCTGGGTGGTAAAGGATTTCTAGGTTGTAATCCTTGATTAACTCCAACCATCTTCTTTGCCTCAAGTTCAAGTCTGACTGGGTGAAGATATACTTCAAACTCTTGTGATATGTGTATATTTCACATTTATTCCCAATGAGATAGTGTCTCCAAATCTTGAGAGCATGCACTACGTCTGCTAATTCCAAATCATGGGTAGGATAATTCTGCTCATGAGGTTTAAGCTGGCGAGATGCATAAGCAACCACTTTTCCTCCTTGAATGAGAACACATCCTAAACCTTGTCTTGATGCATCACAATATATGATGAAATCTTGGTGAATATCTGGCAAAGTTAACACTGATGCTGTTGTGAAAGGTCCTAGATGGCTAGAGGGGGGTGAATAGCCTATAAAAAATTCTACAAAACACTAGAGCAAAGGGTTAGATAACACTAAAGCGAAACTTTTTGCTCTAGCTCTACTAGGGATGCAAAGCCACCTATCCAAGCAATTTCTAGTTAGTCAAGTGCCTAACACACAATAGCAAAAGCCTAAGGCACTTGACACAAGCTAGTAAGAACAACTAGAAAAGAAACTAACTAGCAAGCTAACTAGACAAGATAAAGAGAATGTAAGTACAAAAGATAGGGGTGATTGTTATACCGATGCCTTGTGATGTATAGATATTAATATAGAGAACCAATCACAATGAATACCAAGAAATGGCCGGGAGACAAGATGACACAAGATTTTTCTCTCGAGGTTCACTTGATTGCCACCAAGCTAGTCCCCGTTGTGTCGACCACTAACTTGGTGATTCAGTGGCTAATAGGCAATCACAAGCCTAGCCCACTTCCCGGGCGCCACAAGAATCCACATAAAGATAGGGTAACTCAAAGACACGAGCAATTTACTAGAGTTACCCTTTGGCGCTCCGCCGAGGTGGGTACAAGCCCTCTCACAATCATCGGGATCAACCACGAACAATCACCAACTCGTTTTGACTCCTCCTTCTTGCTCCAAGTCGTTTAGGTGTTGGCAAACACCAAGAATAACAAGAAAACCGTAGCAAGAACGATCACCAAGTGCTTCTAGATGCAAATCACTAAGCAATGCACTTGGATGCACTCTATCTCTTTTGGATTGAGCAAAGGATCAAAGAGATGAGTGGGAGGGGTGCTTGAGAGCTCACAAGAGAGTATAGCAAATGAATGAGGCAAGAGAGAGCTCCAACCAGCCACAAGCCCTTAAATAGCCACCTCTCAAAAACTAGCCGTTATACTCTGCGTCGCGGGCGTCGGACGCTCTTTAAGTTGGCGTCGGACGCTCCATCACCAGCGTTCATCGCGCTTCCAGTAAGCATCCAGAGAGGACCGAAGACCGTCGGACGTGTCCGTTGCCTGCGCGTCGGACAATCTTCAGTGTCCGTCGCCTTTGTGTCAGTGAGTTCCTTGATCCGTCGGACGCTCGCTGGTGTTCTGTTCATCGTCCGTCGACATCATCCGTCGCGGTTCCAGAGAGCATCCAGAGAGCACCTGGAAGCGTCGGACGCGTCTGTCGCTTTGTCGACAGACGCTCCTCAGTGTCCGTCGCGAAGTCTGTAGCTTCCTGGGCTGGTATGTATCCGTCGGACGCGTCTGACGCCTGAGACCAGCGTCTGGTGCCAGCGTCTGTTGCCCCTGTTTTGCTCCTTGTTTCTTTCTTTTCCAACCTTGCTTCATTGTGCCAAACACTTATGGTACTTTCTTAGAGCAGATGTTTAGCATATATTTTATGTCTTTTAAGCAAGGCTATGTTACTAGGTGATTTAATGCACATGCAAGAATGATGAACACCTAGTAGCACTTGATAACCGTAATCTCAACACGTTTTTCCCTTCTTAATAGTACGACTATCTATGCTAAATGTGATCACACTCTCTATAGTGTCTTGATCACTAGACTAAAAATGGCCCTATGATATACCTTTGCCTTGGATCCATTTTTGTTTTTCTCTTTCTTCTTTTCACAGTCCATGGAGCACTTGATCCATCAATCACCATGATCATGCACATTGCTCCATCTCATGTGTTGGATCACCCTATCTTGATCATGCACTTAAGAACAGGGTTAGTCCATGGGTGTCATCAATTAACCAAAACCAAACTTGGGCTTTCATGTTGTCAGTCTCTTCTTCAACTCTTGGAAACTCTTCTCACATGATTCTGTCCCAGTGAACTTCTTATCCTTCCTGAGAAGTTCCATCATGGGCCTAGCTATCTTGGAAAATCCCTTAATGAACCTTCTATAATATCCAGCTAATCTAAGAAAGCTTCTAACCTCACTCACATTAGTGGGTTGTTGCCAATGGGAGACAACTTCCACTTTTTCAGGATCCACTGCAACTCCTAGAGCTGTTGGGATATGACCAAGAAATGCAACCTTCTCAAGCCAAAATTCACACTTGCTAAATTTGGCATACAACTTGTGTCTTCTGAGCTTCTCCAACACCACTCTCAGGTGTTGTCCATGTTCTTCTGCACTCTTAGAGTAGATAAGTATGTCATCGATGAAGACAACAACAAACTTATCTAACTCCTCCATGAATACCTTATTCATGAGGTTCATGAAATAAGCAGGGGCATTGGTTAACCCAAAGTACATCACTGTAAACTCATATTGCCCATATCTGGTTACAAAAGTTGTCTTAGGGATATCACTGTTCTTGATCTTGAGCTGGTGGTAACCTGATCTCAAATCAATCTTGGAGAAATATTTAGCTCCTTTAAGCTGATCAAAGAGATCATCTATCCTCGGTAGAGGGTACTTATTCTTGATGGTGACTTCATTCAAGGATCTATAATCCACACACATCCTCATACTTCCATCTTTCTTCTTCACAAACAAAACTGGGGCTCCCCATGGTGAAGAACTTGGTCTAATGTAACCTTTCTGTTGTAATTCTCTTATTTGTTCCTTCAATTCAGCTAGCTCTGTTGGGGCCATTCTGTATGGTCTCTTAGCAATAGGAGCGGTTCCAGGGACAAGGTCAATGATGAACTCTATATCCCTATCTGGTGGCATTCCAGGTAGCTCATCTGGGTACTCTTGTACTATTGGCACTGCTTCTGTGGTGTTTGCCTCCAAATTGAAGACCATTGGGTCAACTCTAGATTCACGGGTCTGGCATTTTACATTAACCCCTTCATGGTTAACCAATGATACTTCCTTGGTTGCACAACTAATCACTCCATTGTGTCGGGTTAACCAATCCATTCCAAGAATGACATCTATACCCTTAGACTTAAGCACTACTAAATCTGCTAGGAAAACTACCCCACTTAAAATGATCCTTACGTGTGAACAACCTAGATGACATTTGATGTCAGACCCATGTGTTCGGGTTATTAGGGGTGATTTTAGTAGTATTGTGGGTATTTTATGCTCCTCAACAAAACTTGATGATATGAAAGAATGTGATGCTCCAGAATCAAATAATATTGTTGCAAGTACTGAGTTGACTAAGAACTCACCAAGTACAACTCCTGAAGCGGTTTGAGCATCCTGAGCATGAATGTGATTGACACGGGCTCGACCATAAGACTGTTGAGGTTGCCTCATCATCTGATTGTTGTTGTTGCTGTTTGTGTTGATGTTGTGAGGCAAAACACGATTGGCTCCAGTCACGACAAGTCTTGGTCCATTAACAGTGTTGGACTGGATGGACATTGCTGGCTTGTTCTGATAAGGGCAATTGGCAATAAAGAGACCAGTCTGATTACACTTGAAACATGCCTTGTTGTTGTTGTTATTAGTGACTTGACTGGTGTTGTTCTGTTGAGACTTGTTATATGTCTGATTCTGATCTATTGTCCTGGGTTTATATGATTGCTGAGTCTGATTAGATGCACTGATAGGAGAACGAAATTGCATTGGGTTTTGAGTTCGCTGGCTTGGTTGGCTAAAAGTCTTTAGCCTCTGGGGTCTAGCTCCTTCTTGAACCTTGCGCTCTAGGAACTTGCGCTTGTTTTCTTTCCTTTCTTCAGCCTTGGCTACATTTGTTAGGATGGTCTTGTTCATCAAGGTGTTGAAGTCTGGGTAAATGTGTGGAGTCATAAGGGTCCTTAGCTCGCACACTAGTCCTTCTGTGAACTTTGTCTGCTTCTTGGCATCAATGTTGACCGATTCTGGGGCATAGCGGGATAACTCAGTGAATTGGAAGATGTACTCGCTTAGAGTCTTGTTACCTTGCTTCAAGTTACGAAATTCATCAGCCTTCAACTTCATGATCCCATCTGGAATGCGGTATCTGCGGAATTCTTCCACAAATTCTTCCCATGTGATAGTGTTGACATTTTCCACAGCTCCACTATAGGCTTCCCACCAAGAAAGGGCAATTCCTGTCAGCTGGTGAGTTGCTAACAAAACTCTATCCCTTCCATTACAGTGGATTGTGTCCAACTTCCTTTCAATGACCTTCAGCCAATCATCTGCTTCCATGCGGTTGTCAGATCCAGCAAAAGTGGGTGGTTTGAGTCTCATGAACTCGCTCATCTTGTCCTGGACTCCTGCACCACGGTTATTTCTAGGGCGATTCATTCCTTGGGCAAGTGCTTCCAAAAGACGAATCTGTGTTGCCATGACTTGTGCAAGATCAATTGCTGGGGGAGGTGGAAGGTCATCTTCTCCATTGTTATTGCCGCTAGTTTGACTAACTTCATCTCCACGGACATCATCAGTATTAGCTTGACTTTCAACTGGGTTTTGACTTTTCCTACTAGCTGCACGACCACTTGCTTGAGAGCGGGTAGCTGGTTTGGGAGGCATCTGTTGGGTAAGATGAGAAAGACATCATTAGATGAGGGTTGGATCTATTGAGTGATGTTTTCTTTGTTAAGGCGTTATATTTTGAAAAACTGCAAGTTTTTAATACTTGCTATCCCGTAAGGGTACATACATAGAGCACTCAATTAGCACAACCAACAAACACAAATATATATTTTGAATAGGAGGGGTTTACAACATAGTAGGGAAAATAAGCGTACTATAATACGTTTCATCTACTTTGGGGTAAACAAAAATGAAGTAAACTTCACTTCCCCATGACAAAGGTGTAACTGGGTACAACTAATCTTCAACTTCTGCAAACTGAAGGACTTCATTCTCTTGGTGTTGAGGGATGATCACACTTCTGGAATTTGCACTAGTCCTTCCACTGGACTAAGTGGAGGGCCTTCTCCATCCATTGGTGGTGGTTGGGTGAGGGGGAGGAGAGGCTCTGACTCTGAAGCTTCATGGGAGGCGTCTGTTGGTGGAGGGGCTGATGGTCCTGCATCATCCATCCTTCCTCCTAGGGATGTGATTGGGATTCCATCTAGAATTATGGACTCTCGGCCTTCCAAGGATAGCATCCTTCTCTTGCTCCTTGTGATGAGGTATGCATCATTCAACTCCTGGTTGTGGTGGTCCTCAGCTTCCTTCAAGGCTTCTGCAATGGCAGTTTCACGACTCTCGGCTGTAGCTGCTTGGGCCTGAGCTTCCGCTAGCTGTACATGGAGCTTCCTAGCCATGATCTCAGCTTCTTTCGCTCAGTGGATGCACTTCCTTAACTTTGAGGCCTGCTTATCATAGTGCTCATCCAAGGCAAGCACATATGTGGTCATGAATACCATAGTTGGGTCATCCTCGCGCATGTTACGTCCTTGCAGGGCTTCCATGCGGGTCATCCAATTTGGTCGGTTCTGTACCATGGGTGGAAAGAACCTCATGGGTGTACGAGCAATGGGCTCCTCGTAGATCTGGCACATGTACCTCAAGGCTTTACGGGCGATAGCTTGATATGTATCTACAATTTGAAATCCGGTTGTAGTCACACTCCATGCTTCCGTTATGTCAGGAAAGTCCTCACTTTTTCCGACATAGACGGTGACTTCACATCGCTCCATATCATGCTCCTCATATTCTCTGCCTTCATACTATGGGCGGTTCTTGATTCCAAGTCTCTGCATGGTAGCATACAGAAGTGTTGACACCGTTTTTCAGCACGTGTCAAATGAGCTAAGGATTGACTGGTTAGCGGCCGTTCTCCATCGGCATCGGGAAATCGTGAGCCAGTATTGCCGATGGGTATGTGCTGCAGGAAGACTAAGTGTGTTGCCGATGGAGGCTGGGTCCTTGTCGATAAGGTTAATTGGTGAAGTTAGGTCGCCTGGGCTGTAAAGTTGTTGTTGCCGATTGCCGATAAGGGGACATTGCCGATTGCCGATGAAGAGTGGTTTCCGATTGCTGATAGATTGAAGACAAGTCATCAGTGCAAGATTGCCGATGAAGAGGTGTACCGGTTGCCGATGAGGGGATGTTGCCGATTGCCGATCGGGAAAGTATTGCCGATGCCGATGGGCATGACAGCACTTGGTGGTAGCAGAAGATTACAGGTGGCTAAAGAAGGAAGTCACAGATTGAAGGGGTCTGCCGATGGAAAGTTTCCATCGAAGGAAAGGCATAAGGGAACTGGTGATTTTATACCAGTATTATTATAGTAGTTTGAGTACGGCTCTTGCATGGGTCGTTTATTTTCTGTTAAAAGAGGTGTGTTTGTTTAGGAAAATAATATTATTGTTTTAGATCCGACTCCTGCGCGAGTCAGTTTCCTTAAAATTAGGAGTTTGTTTTAGGAAGGGTATGTGTCGTGTCTTTGTACAACTCTCCATGCAGGAGTATAAATATGTGCCCGAGGGCTACGAAGAAGGGAATTAATCCAATATCAAACAAACCAATTTTACTCTTATTCTACTTTTTATCGCAATTTACCTTTTTGCATTAGTTATAGCTTTTTAACGAGTTCTTCAAGCTTCGACGGGCTGCATCACCTTGATCTCCGTCAAATCCTTGCAAGTTCTGCGTGGGAGTACCTCTGAGCCTTGGCATCCGGGCGCATCGCTGCTCTAGTTATCCTGATCAAGCCTCAATCCCAGCATCCGGGCGCATCGCCGTTGTCTGGATTGGATCTTGCTCTAGTTATCGTCCTTGTCGATTAACTGGTCAAATCGACTGGCACGCCTCCGGATACCGAGCTTTGGGTAATAGCCCGAGGTGTTCGCAGATCCTGACGTTTTTTGTGTCAACACCTCTTTTGGCACGCTCGGTGGGACTCAATTATACAAATCTACACAATTGTCATGGGTGATCATGCCGACGTTAACCAGAGGAACGTCATTGAAGTCTCTGAGGCCAATCTGAAAGATGATCAGAAGCAGGCCATGGAGCGGGCTATGGAGGAGTACAAACAATTATATCTGAACTCCTTCAGCCTCAGCAGGAGCGGCGAAGCAATCCAGAAGCAAGATCCGCCATTGCCACGACAGGTCACGTATGACGCCAATCCTGGTAAGCTACATGAGATGGTTAATGCTGCTGTAAGTCAAGCATTAATTAGCCACTCCAACATGCTGTCCAATACTGTCTACAATGCTATTACGCAATCATTCAAAGAAGGACATGCACCGCGATATGTTGGTCCAGCGTACCATCAACCTGGATTGGCATCTACAAGCCCATCGGCAGCCCCAAGGGCGTCTTCCACTCCTGTGGAGCCGTTTGCCGATGTGGCTACATCGCCAAGACCGAACCCTGGCAGCGTCACCAAGCTCAACACAGATCCAACGGCGTCGGCAATTTCAGGACCAGCCCCTGCTAACTGGTGGGGATACGGTATGCCCCCGAATCTATATGCTGGTTCTAATCTGGTGCAGGGAGATAGTTCAGCTTGGAGGAACTCTACGACATCGGCAATGCAGTCACAGCCGATGGCCCCTATGATGCACAACTCTACGCCTGCTCCAACTGTACAAGTGCCATCAGATGATCTTCAAGTACCTCTGATGCCACCATCGGCAAGCTCTGTGCCGATGCAACACATTATGACAGGTGGCAGTCAAACTCTGGTGGCAAATTCTCAAGCTGGGGTGCTAGTTCCCCAAGGTAATCTGGTGATTGATTCCTCCAGAATACAAGAGCCACATGCTCCAGTCAGCTATCAGTCATCGGTAAGCCATATGCCGATGTTTTATAATCCTGGATGGGTCAACTATCAGCTTAGCAGCCTGGCGTGTCGATGTATCATTATGGAGGCCCAGTGCATGCCCAGAGCGGACCATCGGTACAGCAACCGATGAATGCAGGGAATCAGCCTAATCCGCCAAGTGTGCAAAACTATCCATCGGTCAGTCAACCGATGCAAAGTGTTCAGATGACTGGTGCTGTGCCCATAACACTCCGCATCATCTTCAAGAGGCGCATCAGCCGGCTCCACCAGTCAACAACCGACCAATGAGTCGGCAAGAGCAGGATGCATACTGGGTCGGTAAGATTGCCGAAGTCATGAAAGAACAATTCGACATCAAACCGAAGGTCAACACATACTCTTATCGGACTCTGTATCCTCCTGCATATGACTTGATTCCTCTTCCAAATCGGTACAAAAGTGCCTGATTTTACCAAGTTCTCCGGCCAAGACGACACGTCAACAATGGAGCACATCAACCGCTTCATTATCCAGTGCGGGAAGCTGCCAGCAGGGATGAGTTAAGGGTGAGGTTGTTCTCTTCGTCATTGTCTGGATCGGCATTCACATGGTTCATATCGTTGCCTCCAAATTCTATAATTACATGGGCTGATCTAGAGAGGCAATTTCATAAATACTTCTTCGCTGGCATACATGAGAAAAAACTTACCGATTTGGTCAAAATGAGGAAACGCAACGACGAATCGGTAGAAAGCTTTGTGCAAAGGCTACGGGACGTGAAGAACAAGTGCTACAGTCTGGTGCTTGATGATCGGCAACTGGCAGATTTGGCCTTCCAAGGATTACTGCCGCACATCAAGGACAAATACGCGTCCCAGGAGTTTGAAAGCCTAAGTCATCTGGTACAAAGGATTGCCGATCTAGATATCAAAGCCTTTGAACCCAGGAAGACTTGGAACAAGAAGGT
The DNA here is from genome assembly GCA_022036555.1 of Microstegium vimineum. Lineage (NCBI taxonomy): Eukaryota > Viridiplantae > Streptophyta > Magnoliopsida > Poales > Poaceae > Microstegium > Microstegium vimineum. Next base: position 41,170,426 of record CM039136.1, on the reverse strand, counting down.
GACCTTCATCGGGAAAGAAGAAGACTCTGGATCGGATGAAGAGCTGAATGTCGATGCAGCCGAATGGGTGAAGGATAAGAAGCCTGTGTCTTGTCTGTTCGGCCAAAAGGAGACTGAAAGGTTCACCTTCGACATCACCAAGGCCGATAGGATGTTTGACTTGTTGCTGCAAGAAGGGCGAATCAAGTTGGCGCCCAACCAAGTGATTCCGTCGGCCGAAGAGCTCAAGAAGATTAGGTACTGCAAGTGGCATAATGCAACCTCACACAGTACCAATGACTGCAAACTATTCAGGCAGCAGTTGCAGTCAGAGATTGAATCTGGGCGTATTAAGTTTGAAAGTTCTAAAGTTCAAAAACCGATGAAGATAGATCAGCACCCGTTCCCAAACAATATGGTGGAAATCAGTGAAAAAACTAGAGTGCTAACATCGGAAGCTGCCAGGAAGAACTCATCGGTAGATCCTAACCACCAAGTACCTGAGGGTGACGCGAGAAGGTTTGCCGATGACAGGAAGAGTAAGAGGGTTGCCGATGAAGGTAGCAGTGCCAACAGGCCTCCTGGGGTTGTAATTACACACAAGCAGCCAAGGCGAGACCATCGGCAATCACGTGAAGAGCGATATTAGCAAGAAGAAGAAGAGCATCGAGAGTGGCTTCAGCATAAAGACCACTGGAGGTGTCCCTTCTTCGTTCACTGTTGGGAAGAGGGCGTCAAGCTGCCTACTGCCGATAATTGTCCAGAATGCAATGGGTATTACACTGCTGATCGGTCAGGTAAGAGACCTTGTTTTGATGATCAGGCACCTAGGTATGCCAGCCGCTCAGAGAGAACAGATCGGCACATGACCGACTGGGGGCAAGCTCAGTGCCCATTACAGGCTTGGCAGGCGTGTTGATCAAGGGGAGCTGGAGGAGATGGCCAATGCAAGAATACCTGACGAAGACATATTCTCCAGAGATCCCAACATCGGAAGAAGTGCCGATGCAAGCAGTGGGAAGCAGCACCAGCCCGTCTGGAAGACCAAGCTTCCTCAGTGGTGCCCCAAAGGTCTAACCAAGACCCAGAAAAGAAGGATTTAGTGCCAGCGCCGTGATGACCTGTGTGATGATGGACCATCAAGGGAGAAGCAGTGGAGGCCAAAGCGCAAGGACCGAGATCCGTCGACAGATATCAATATGGTCGTCATGTTGCCGATGGAGTTCATGGCACCCGTTAGTGATGATGAAGAGACTGCCGATATGGCACAATTGGTGCTGGATCCGATGACGGCTGTCTTTGAAAAGCCCGCCGATGATGAAAGGCAGCACTTAAGGGCTCTGTTTGTTAAGGGCAAAGTGGATGGACAGCCGATGACAAAGATGCTTGTAGATGGCGGCGCGTCGATCAATATAATGCCATATGTCGTGTTCAGGAAACTTGGGAAAGGCGACTAGGACATGGTCAAGACCGACATGAAGCTCAAGGACTTCGAAGGTAATGTGTCGACAGCTATGGGAGCCGTATGTGTTGACTTGACCATCGGCAGTAAAACTTTGCCGACAACGTTCTTTGTAATCAGTGGCAAAGGCACTTACAACTTGCTCCTTGGAAGGGATTGGATCCACGCCAATTGTTGTATCCCTTCTACTATGCATCAAACTCTGATACAGTGGATCGGGGACAGGATTGAAGTCGTCCGAAGTGAAGCCCCATCTACTGTTGCATCGGCAGAATCGGAAACTTATGAGCAAACCAGATGTATATCGGGCGAAGCCTGGGACAAAGAGTTCCTCAAAGTTGCCGATTACAGCATCAAATCGATCCAAGCAGTCGGTCCTGAAGAAGAGTTTTAATGGATCGGTTCGCTGACGACGGAAAGCTGGGGCAGGGCTTCACGTCTGCCGATGACTTACTCGAGGTTGACATCGACGATGGTAGTAAACCTAGGCCTACATTTATTAGTGCTAAGTTAGATTCCCAATGTAAGCAGCAGTTAACCGATTTATTGAAAGAGAATAAAGATTTTTTTGCTTGGGATTATATAGAGATGCCTAGTTTAGACCGATCGATAGTTGAACATCGGTTACCCATCAAGCCTGGTTTCCAACCACATCGGCAACCTGCGCGCCAATGCAATCCTACTATTCTTCCCGACATCAAGGCTGAGATTACAAAGCTAATCGAAGCTGGATTTATTCGGCAATGCCGATATGCCGATTGGATCTCTAATGTGGTTCCTGTGTATAAAAAGAATGGAAAACTTCGTGTTTGTATTGATTTCAGGAATCTTAACAAGGCCACGCCGATGGATGGTTATCCGATGCCCGTTGCCGATCTGCTGATCGATGCTGCTGCTGGGCATCAAATTATTAGCTTCATGGATGGTAATGCTGGGTATAATCAGATATTCATGGCTGAGGAAGACATATCCAAGACTGCTTTCCGATGTCCAGGTCACATTGGCTTGTTTGAATGGATAGTCATGACTTTTGGCTTAAAGAACGCCGATGCTACTTATCAGAGAGCAATGAATTTCATCTTTTATAAGTACATCGGCACAATAGTTGAAATCTACATTGACGACGTGGTGGTTAAGTCTGGGGATTTCAAGAAGCATCTTGCCGATTTGCGGAAAATATTGGAGTGCACAAGGGAGCATGGGTTAAAGATGAATCCTAACAAGTGTACATTTGGCGTATCGGCAGGGCAATTTCTGGGTTTCATGGTGCATGAGAGAGGCATTGAAATCGGTAGAAAGTCTATTGATGCAATTAACAAGGTAGTTGCTCCTACGAACAAGACTGAGTTGCAGTCCTTGATCGGCAAGATTAATTTCATCAGAAGTTTTATATCTAATCTATCTGGTAAGATTAAATCCTTTAGCCCCCTGTTAAAGTTGAAAGTCGATCAAGAGTTTACATGGAAAGAAGAGCAACAGTCAGCCTTAGAGGAGATTAAGAAATACTTGGTAAATCCTCCAATCTTGGTTCCACCTCAACACGGGAAGCCTTTCAGGTTATATTTGTCTGCCGATAACGGTGTTATCGGATCAGCCTTAATTCAACAATTTGAAGAGAAGGAACGTGTAATATATTACCTGAGCAAAAGGTTGGTGGATGCTGAAACCAGGTATTCGGCCATAGAGAGATTGTGCTTATGTTTATATTTCTCTTGCATTAAATTGAGGCATTATTTACTGTCGGCTGAATGCACTGTTATCTGCAAAGATGATGTGATCAAGTACATGCTGTCAATGCCGATTTTGAGTGGACGGATCGGTAAGTGAATTTTGGCACTGTCAGAGTTTGACCTAAGGTATGAATCGGCTAAGGCTGTTAAGGGTCAGGTAATGGCCGATTTTGTTACTCAGCATTGTAATATGGTGAGCTTTGTTGAGATTGCTCCTTGGGATTTATTCTTTGATGGGTCTACAAGCAAGGATGGAGCAGGTATACCGATTCTCTTGATTTCACCCCGAGGACAGAAGTATGAAATCTCGTTGCCGATTGTTGCTACTTCAACAAACAATCAGGCTGAGTACCAAGCTTTACTTAAGGGGTTAGAATTACTCAGGGAAGTGCGTGCCGATGCTGTTGAAATCTTCGGTGATTCTATGTTGGTGATTAACCAATTGATCGGGACATATGAATGCCGAAGTGAAGTTTTGATGGCTGCCCATGAACGGTGTTTGCAGTTGTTAAGGGAGTTCAAAGAGTATCGTCTTGAGCACATTCCAAGGTTGCATAATGAAGAGGCCAATCGGTTAGCACAGAATGCCTCAGGATATCAACCGATTCAAGAAGTCACGACATCGGTAACAGTTGCCGATGACTGGAAAAAGGAGATTGCCAATTACTTGAGGGATCCATCTAGGAAAGTTGAAAGGCATCTAAGGTTCCAAGCTACTAAGTATGTGCTCCTCGACGATGAGTTGTATTATCGGACGATTGATGGAGTTTTGCTTAGATGTCTCGGCAAAGAGGAATCGAAAGAGTTGATGGGTGAGATCCATGAAGGTGTATGTGGAGCGCATTAATCGGCATTCAAAATGAAGTGGACGATTAGGCGAAATGGATATTATTGGTCGACAGTCCTTGAAGATTGCTTCAATTATTTCAAGGGGTGCCAGGGCTGTCAGAAGTTTGGTAATGTGCAAAGGGCACCGGCATCGGCAATGAATCCTATAATTAAGCCTTGGCCGTTCAGAGGATGGGCTATTGATCTCATCGGCCAAATTTATCCGCCATCAAGCAAGGGACATAAGTTCATACTTGTTGCTACCGATTATTTCACTAAGTGGGTTGAGGCAATCCCTTTAAAGAAGGTGACATCGGCAAACATGGTGGATTTCGTTAAAGAACACATTATTTACCGATTCGGAATTCCTCGGACTATTACTACCGATCAAAGAACTATGTTCACATCGGGAGAGTTTGATGAATTTGCTACTAGTATGGGGTTCAGGGTGTTAAACTCTTCTCCTTATTATGCTCAAGCTAATGGTCAGGCTGAAGCTACTAATAAAGGGGTTATCAAGCTTATTAAGCGCAAGATTGAAGAGAACCCTAGAAGGTGGCATGTAGTGCTAAACGAAGCCTTATGGTTGTATCGGATGGCTTGTCATGGTGCAACTAAAGTTTTGCCGTATCAGTTGGTCTATGGACACGATGCTATCCTGCCTTGGGAAATTAAAACTAGTTCTAGGCGATTATCTTTTCAGGATCAATTGACGACCGATGATTATGCTACTCTGATGAAAGATGAGTTAGAAGATTTGGCAGGTCATCGGTTGAGGGCATTGATTAGCATTGAAGAGAATAAGAAGAGGATTGCCAGATGGAATGACAAGAAAGTAAAGGTAAAGGAATTTGCCGATGGTGATTTGGTTTGGAAGTTGATTTTACCGATCGGGACTAAGAGCTCTAAATTTGGAAAGTGGTCCCCTAATTGGGAGGGTCCTTATCGGGTAAAACAGTCTGCTCCTGGTAATGCTTACATTTTGGAAACTCTCGAAGGAGTTGCGTTCTCTAGAGCAATCAACGACAAATACTTAAAGAGGTATTACCCCAGCATATGGGTGGACGCATAGCATGCTCGTTTGGATGCCGATGAAAGAGAAATTATAATACATCGGTAAAAACGTGTAAATGTTATATTACAAGACCCAAAATCAAGTATCAAAGTTACATTCTTGCCGATACAACAAACAAATTACAGCAAGGAGTGGATAGCTGATATCGCACGCAGGCGAATTTGCTCTATTTCGTCCATCTCCTTAGCGTCGGCATCGGCAAAACCCTCGACCGGCCTGATCTTTTTTTTTTCCACAAGATGGCTTGTCGGGCGTTCTGGTTCCTTTCTTGCCGCAGGACCCTGACAGTGTCGGACAACTGGGTTTTCTTTTGGTTGGCTGCGGTCAAAGCCTCCTCAACCTTTTGTAACTCGGCTAGTAGTTCCTCTTTCTTTGCCGATAACTGAACGATTTCTTGATTGAGGCCGTTGATGGAGACTTCTGCTTGGCCGATACCCTTATGCTTTTCATCGGCAATGTTTTTGAACTTGAGCTTCTCTTCCTCGCTTTTGGATTGAGCGGCCCTATCGGCAATGCGACGGGAAAGCTTCTGGTACTGGATTTGTTTGATGTCGAGGAAGGTTGCCTAGAGAAGGATTTCTGCCATATCGGCAGGGAGATGGCCTTGGATATCCTTGAAAACGATTCTTGCCGCCGATGAGTCCTGAAGGAGTTGGGACGTGTCTTGTAGCAGCAAGGAAAGCAATTCTTCAAGTTTGGACTTGATCTCTGCCGACAAGGCTAGGACAGAGCTCTCCTCCTCCTCATCGTCATCGGGGATGTCGACTGCAAAGGAGAACAGGCTGTCCGCTTGGATGAGGCCTTGGTGTTCATCTTCATTCTGAGGATTCAGCTTGAAGGAGAAGAGATTGTCTGGAGAGTCCTGGGCCTGGAAACAGAGGAGTTAAAATATGTCGATTGTAAAATTACACTATGAGCTTTAGGGTGATTGGCTTACCGTCTTGAATCGGATCTCCTGCCTAGGACTTGGCAGACTGGATGGTCCAGCCTCATCTTGGACATCGGCAGAAGTTACCGATGACTGGGCCTCTGCTGGAGAGGCGGCCGATGCCGCTGGTGCTGGTGGTATTATTGCCGGCGTCGCTTCTAATGTGGTGGCTGGTTCTTGTGGCGGCGACGCCGTTCTTTCATCGAGAGCCTCAGCTGACGGTGCCGATGCCGATCTTACCTCTGCTGCTACGGTGGGTGGAGTTGTCTCTTCATTGGGAACTTTAGCCGACGGTGCCGATACCGATGCCGCCTCCGCTACTGCAGTGGGTATTGTCTCCTGATCGGGGGCGTCGTCCATCGGTTGATCAGGCACAGCAGCCGATGGAAGTTCTGCCGATGACGCGCCGATAGTTGGTGGTGCAACTTGGGCCGGTGGCGAAGGAGAAGCCAGCCTCAGGCGCCTCTTTTTCGTTGGCGCAGCAGCAGGGGAACCGACCCGCTTCGACGAAGACCGGGGGGCATCGGCAGCAGGGCTGGAAGGTGCTTGTCTGCTTGAAGCAGCTGCCGATGACCACAGTGCCTGAGACTACAAAGCGAGTTATACAAAATAGAATGTTGCCGATTAAAACAGTATGTAATCGGTACGGGTAAAGATGGGTTTACTGCATGAACCCGTGTCAGGGCAGCAGCAGCGGCCGATGTAGCTTTGGCTTTTACAGGTGTCGGCGTAGGTACCTGTTGAGGCGTGAAGGCAGCTAGCGAAGGAGCTTTGTTGCCGATGATTGATATGGGACCCATTATCCGAAGATTGAAAGGCCTGCCACTGTTGCTCGTTGTGGGGATCGGATCATCGGCCTGTCAAGCGCAAAAAGGGTTAAAGTACTGATGACAGAAGCAAAGTAATAAGGAACGCATCGGGATAAAAGACTTACTGCGTCATCAGGGATAATGTGATCGGCGTCAATCAGGTGCCGATAATAATGCGACGACTTGGCAAACAGCTGGCATCTCCACTCTTGCCACCAGGACTTGTACTCATTCGTGATGAAGGAGGTTGGTGACCAGGAAGACAAGTCAATGTCTAATATATCGGCATCGGGAGGAAGATTGACGACCTTATTCCAATCTAGAGCACTGGAAATTGTCTGCCTCGGCTTACTACTTTGGAGTAGCAGAGTTTGATCGGTAGTTGGCCAAATGCCAGTTGTCTCGCTGCTGCCGATGGGTAGTAGAACTCATAAGATGGAGGGGCATTCTTCCCAGATCCGAAGATATTCACTGGAATAGCTCGGAGAGTGATGTTGGCCTTCATAATTACTTGTTCTCAGGCACGTTCCCATCGGTGAGGTTGAATAGCAGCGGGAATTGATTGTTTGCATCGACATATGGCCACCAGAGCCGTTCTGTGGAGGAGAGTCCATTATAGAACTTCTGAAAAAATGAGCCGAACTGCTCTGTATCGGCATCGGTCCCTGGCAGCACTATGACAACCTCTCCAAAGTTGAGTGGAGGGCGAGTTGCCGATTCATCATCCCTGTACTGATAGTCTTCCGATATATCCCTCGGGAATTGTTGGGCGAACAAGTCAAACTGAAACACCTTCTGCATATGGGCGTCCAGCCACATGTTAATGAACCACCAGGGACCCCCAAGATTGCCGATGGGTTCTCCTAGCAATAATCTCTGGGATACCTGATGTAGAAGGCGGTATACCGATCCAAGGAGGTATCTGCCTAAGGGAAGTCTTGTCCCATCGGCAAGTAGCTCAGCTGCGGGGAGGTGCATAGTGGTCTGTCCGACGGTTTTGCCACAGAAGACGAATTTTTCTAGCCACATGTTCAGAAACGTGGTGTGCTCCCGTTGGTTTACTGATCTTGTCTTCTGATACTCATGGATGTAACCTGTCCAACCGCCGATGTTCCTAGTGTTCACCTTGTGCTCGGCCTTCCTGTTGAACAGGGTGAGAGTATCGGGAGAAGAGATGTCCAGGCCGGTCAACATGTAGACATCGGCAAGGGTGGGGTGGTTGGTCCATGACGGAAGAGGAAGGCATTCATAGTGTCCGACCAGAAGTAAGGGGCAGCTATCAGCAAGTTTTCATTCTTCTCCATATCGGCAATGGAGAGCCTGATGCATTGGTCCAAGTTGCGCTCTTGCCAGTAGGCTTGCTGTGCTCTAGCTATTCTGAGGTACCAGTCTTTCCACCCCTTGGTAGGCTTGGGCCATGAGCGGAAGGCGTCCTTCCACAGTCCTAGACCGAAACATTCGGATCTGAATGGTACCCGATTGGTTTCTGCATTGATCATGAAGGTGGGATCCGGATTGCCCATGGGGCCTAAGCAGCTAAAATTGGAACCAGCAAGCGGGATCACTACCTTGTTGTACAGTTCCTAGGGTTCGAAAGAAAGAAGGGGAAAAATCAGAAAAGGAACGGGGATAAATCCAGATTTGTGCGAGAAAAGAACTAGCAGAAGGTTGGATTAGGAAGAAAATAGGTCTCACCTTGGGGATGTCAACTTGGATCGCCATTGGAGTCGAGGGAGTGCTTGCAGTTCGTCCTTGGATTGCGGAGAAGGACTGTTGCTCGAGCTCATGTTCTTCGAAGGCGCCGAAGGTTGAAGACGAAGGCAGGGAGTGTAAAAGTGAAAATGGACTCGGGTAAAAAGCAATGTGGATCCCGGTAACTTTTATAAGCTTACTCAGGGGCATTTTGGGGTTCCGTTTCACACTATGCAGGAATGTGGAGAGGCCCGCGGTAGATACGCGCGGTGATCGAGGTGGTCTGCAACTGTTTGTGCTACAATCGAGGGATTTTAATATTAAATTGCGGTTCCGCGCGCGGGGATCGAGGAAACTGTGCATTTATCTCGAAGGTAACGGCTACAACAACGGCTGCAGTAGAGAGAATTTTGGCATGTAAAGTATCATACGCTCCGAAACTGGGGGCATGTGTTGACACCGTTTTTCAGCACGTGTCAAATGAGCTAAGGATTGACTGGTCAGCGGCCGTTCTCCATCGGCATCGGGAAATCGTGAGCCAGTATTGCCGATGGGTATGTGCTGCGGGAAGACTAAGTGTGTTGCCGATGGAGGCTAGGTCCTTGTCGATAAGGTTAATTGGTGAAGTTAGGTCGCCTGGGCTATAAAGTTGTTGTTGCCGATTGCCGATAAGAGGACATTGTCGATTGCCGATGAAGAGTGGTTGCCGATTGCTGATAGATTGAAGACAAGTCATCAGTGCAAGATTGCCGATGAAGAGGTGTACCGGTTGCTGATGAGGGGATGTTGCCGATTGCCGATGCCGATGGGCATGACAGCACTTGGTGGCAGCAGAAGATTACAGGTGGCTAAAGAAGGAAGTCGCGGATTGAAGGGGTCTACCGATGGAAAGTTTCCATCGAAGGAAAGGCATAAGGGAACTGGTGATTTTATACCAGTATTATTATAGTAGTTTGAGTCCGGCTCTTGCATGGGTCGTTTATTTTCTGTTAAAATAGGTGTGTTTGTTTAGGAAAATAATATTATTGTTTTAGATCCGACTCCTGCGCGAGTCAGTTTCCTTAAAATTAGGAGTTTGTTTTAGGAAGGGTACGTGTCGTGTCTTTGTACAACTCTCCATGCGGGAGTATAAATATGTGCCCGAGGGCTACGAAGAAGGGAATTAATCCAATATCAAACAAACCAATTTTACTCTTATTCTACTTTTTATCGCAATTTACCTTTTTGCATTAGTTATAGCTTTTTAACGAGTTCTTCAAGCTTCGACGGGCTGCATCACCTTGATCTCCGTCAAATCCTTGCAAGTTCTGCGTGGGAGTACCTCTGAGCCTTGGCATCCGGGCGCATCGCTGTTGCCTCGTTCAGCTCTGCTCTAGTTATCCTGATCAAGCCTCAATCCCAACATCCGGGTGCATCGCCGTTGTCTGGATTGGATCTTGCTCTAGTTATCGTCCTTGTCGATTAACTGGTCAAATCGACTGGCATGCCTCCGGATACCGAGCTTTGGGTAATAGCCCGAGGTGTTCGCAGATCCTGACGCTTTTTGTGTCAACAAGAAGTTTGGGAAAACCTTCAATATCTAGGCAGTAGCTGCTGGTCCAAACTCCTTTCGCCATCTCATAATACAACAATAATTAACAGAGCTCGTTACATTTCATAAATTCACCATTATCACATATATTTCTTAGTGTCCCGTTGCACACCTGCCTCCAGGTGATTGCCATACCAACTAGAGGGATTTAGACAAAGCCCTGCCACATACAGGGTCGAGTGGTTGTACGATAAATGAGTTAGGTAAGATGAATCATCAACTCAGTCCTAGTTTGTTCATTAACCCTTTAACACGTCTCATTATTGATTCTCACAACTCACACAGTTTTTCTTTTCAAATCATTGTATTTGAGAAAACATTATCATAAGTATCAAGTCCTAAGCATACTAAATAATAGTATAGCATAATATTCATTCCTAAGTTTAAGCAAGGTAATTATCATGTTATATCAATTTCAAGGATGGCTATTTAAATGGGTTTAACTAAGCAGTAAAAATATCTCGTACATATATCGTACATGCAATATTTAAAACGGCTTCTACGGGTTGTGTTTTAAAAATAGGATCAATATGCATCAAAGGGGATTAGGCTGGATTTGCCTCCGTCGGCGTCCTCGGTAAACTCGTGCTGGCAGTTCGGGTCCTCGACGTCGAACTCATGGTACTCGTCTCCAACGTCCTCGTTCTCTGGCTCGTTCACTCCGTCAGCTAACGTAACAAGCAGAACAGGCAAACAAACACAAATAAATAATCACATATATTCAAATGAGCTCTAAAAATTATGAAATTTATGAGAGGTAGAGTTTGAGTTTAGATGAATTTAGGAAGAAGAATCGGTGAAAACGGATTTGGCATTTGGTCGTGCAAGGTGGTCGTATTTTAATCGCATGGAAAGGACTAATAAGTGATTAGTGAATTTCTGTTCCTGGCTTGCACGTGGGTGCTCTTGCGTGTGGTGCTATTCGGGCCCACGCGTCATACACATGCATGGGAAGGGAGGGTGAAGCTAGCAGCATACAAGCCTTCTTCTTGCTCGTGCATGGCCACCATGGTTGTGTTCGTGAAGCTTGTGAGGAGCTCGGGTTAGAGGGAAATGAATATAAAGAGGGTTATCTGTGGAGGGAGGAGAGTAAGGGGATGCTCATGAGCTGCTCACCATGTCCTGCGACCACTACTACAAAAACGGCAATCACTGCCGGCCCATCACTGCCGGTTGTGTTTGGGCCGGCAGTGATAGTTCATCACTGCCGGTTCAGGCTCTGACAGCCCCCCAATTATTGGGGGCAGGCGTTGAACCGGCAGTGAAACACAACATCACTGTCGGTTCGTGGCTTGAACCGGCAGTGATGCCTCTTGGCCCTATCACAGCCGGTTCAAGCCACCAACCGGCAGTGATGTTGTGTTTCACTGCTGGTTAGTGTCTTGAACCGACAGTGATGTTGTGTACAGTATAAAGCTTCGATCTCCTCTCCTCCTCTCCCTCCTCTGCCCCAACAATGCAGAACAGTGTGTGAGGAGCTCCATCTCTCCATTGTTGCGGCTGGTGAATTTCTTGATCTCCATTTTTGGCTCCTCTTCACTCTTGGATCCTCATATCTTCTTGCTATTGGTTAGTAACAAGCATAATTCTTTAGAATTATTGGTTTACATTGTTTTTTATGTAAATTCATAGTTTAGAGCTATGCTAGTTTTCATGATCAAGAACAGGGATGTTGCAATTTGTGTCAATTTTTTGTAGCTTTTAAATCCAAAATTATTTAGAAAAATTGTAGCACTTTGTTTTTATTGGATAATTATTTTATAATCATTGAGTAGCTAGGTTCGAAAGATTCGTCTCGAAAATTATGGATAAAAATTATAATTAGTTATATTTATTATTTACATTTAATACCCAATACATGCATGAAAGATTTGATGCGATGTGGAATAGATTCGGTATTTATTACTTACATTTAATACTCCATGCATGCATTTAATACTTACATTTAATACTTCATGCTTCCATTGTTATCTATTTGTTCTCTCAATTTTTATAGCGCGATCAAATTCAAATTATATCGAAGAATATTGTTCAAAAATGCTCTTATTAATATGTTCCTATGTTTCCTCTGCTCTGCCCATTTTATTTTATCAGTGCAAACATGGCTCGAGGGTGGATGTACGATCTGTCACATATAGACCCACGGTACTTGACGGGCATCGACGATTTCATCAAGCGAGCTAGAGCCAATGCTGGGGACTCACATCTTATATTCTGTCCATGCAAAGACTGCAAGAATACGAGAAAATGGGGCGACGTGGAGCATATACGTTTGCACTTGATCACAAGGGGGTTTATGAGAAACTACACGATTTGGACTTTGCATGAGGAGGTTGGTCAAAATGTTAATGATGATGTGCCCATGCCTAGTGTAGCATTATTGCTTGTTCATGATTACACAGAAGATGTGCCTACCAATGATGATGTATTTGTGAATACATTATCTAACGACACAGAGAAAAATGATGGCATTTCACAGCTTCTACATGATGTGCATGGGGGATTCCTTAGTGCTTCACAGTTGAAAAAAACTGGAGATGACGAGAAAGGATGCAAAAACACCATTGTATCCGGGCTGCCCAATAAGCAAACTGGAAGCCAACATCATGTTATTGGAGTTCAAATCAACGAATGGGTTGAGTGATAAAGGCTTCGATAACTTGTTAGGTATACTACATAAACTGTTCCCGAAGGATACCGAGTTAGCAGAAAAGACTTACCTTGCGAAGCAAATGATTTGCCCAATTGGCCTCGAGGTTGAGAAAATCCACGCGTGTTTCAACAACTGCATATTGTACCGTGGAGAGAAATACAAAAACTTGGATGTATGTCCCAAGTGTAAAACTCCCCGATACAAGCAAATGCCATCAAATGATGGAAGCAAGACCAGAGGAGGGCCCGTAAAATCCGTGTGGTATTTTCCTATAGCTCCACGAGTGCATAGGTTGTTTGCAAATAAAAAGTCGGCTAAGCTGTTGCGTTGACACGGCGAAGAGCGAAAGAAAGATTCAATGATGAGACACCCCGCCGATGGTTTGGACTGGAGGACTATCAATACTATTGAGCTGTTTGGTTCACTTAGCGGTAAGGGAAACGGTATGGGAAATAGATAGCGGTGGGATTACATTGTGTTACTGTTTACTTATTTTGTTTAGTTGCATACGATAAAGGTATCCAATACCGTCACGTCACAGTGTTTGGTACACTACTGTCGTATTAGAATCCATTTTCTATATTTCAATACTAGCAGCCTCATTAATCTAACAGGTTGTCCAATGCAATACAAGAATCCATGCTTATCATAAAATCATAACAAGTAAAAACAGACATATCAAAGAACTCAAATGCAAGAATATATCTCGGTAATAATTAAAGAGCACCAAAAATACATAAATTTGAAACTGGTAACCATGCCATCATTACAGCAACAATTTCAATCCAAATAAATTGGTCATTCCATGATAGAAAAATGACTAATATAGGAGTTTAATGATATTGTGAACCAGCAAGTTTAACACTTGAGGAAAACTTAGATCCAATAAAATATAATTAAAAGACTAGTATAGTTTAGCACTTGAGAAATACTACAATGAAAGATAACTAGCATTATCAATCTCTTCTTCCATCTTCTAGTCTTGAATGAATATGCAAATCCTATCTTTCTCCACTTCTATTGCTTCCTTCTCTCCTCTACAAAAAATATTGGGTTTATAAAGATGGTAATGCTAGACACATGATGAATACTTGTTTCTAAAAAAACTACGAAATAAAATTGCAAAGCACTTTGACTGTTGAGATGCAGTTGTGGACTCACTGCAACCTCAGTGAGGAGAGGGCAGCAAGCATCAGAAAATGTAAGATTTGCGCAACTGCTGCATCGGGTTAGAAAACCATGAAACTGAAGCTATGGTCGACCAAGAAAAATTGCAGCTATCAATCCATTTTCTTCAGAAGAAAGAGCAGAGAGCATAACAAGGGAACATAGTAGCATCACAAAACCTGATGTGGGCTTGATGCAATACTACACTGAACTAAGCAGGGAAAACTATGAACTTTCTGAACCTAAAAAAATAGAGTGATCAAAGGATAGATACACTGAACTGCTGCTACTGACAATATATAAATGCAGCACTGATGATTGCAAGTGAACTCAAACTCAAAAACATGGAAACTACAGAAGATTGCAGACTGCCAAACAAAAATGTCTGAATGAAGAAATTCCAGTAAAGCCAAGCTCAAAATAAAAGAAAAGACAGAGGCCTTGCTAATGTCGTAAAAGATTCTGAAGCCGTACTATTTGCTAAACCTGAAAAGTACAGTTTCAGAGACTGTACAGTACGCAGACAGTAACTAGCTGAGCAGTGCAAGAACGCTGGAGTATTTATTTATATTGCAATTTAATTCATTTGGCAGCACGTCTATGGCCTTTGGCCTATTATCAGTAGCAATAGAAAGGGTAAACGACTTGCTGCAACTTCTAGTATGAACTGGAGGATAACAACAATGATCTGCATTCCCTTTGAAAACGGTCAATGCACCGGGTGCTTTCTCTAAAAACAATGCCACAGGTGCAACTGTGCTGCCCAATTTTAGAACCAAAATTTGTAAATAATTGAAACCAGAGCTATATTTTAAAAAATAATAGACTTTAACAATAAATCAACCTTTTATACATGGTTTAAATAATTAGGAATTTATGTTGTTTCAGGAGCATACTCGTGCTAAATTTCGTGAGAACAAAAATATATGGAGTCGACAAAAATTCGATTTAATTTTTACAGTCTCATACCTGCTTTGTCCATAGAAAAAGAACTAAGAACAATTGACCTGATCAATAAAGTACCAAATGCCAAGGGGTATGTTGCTAACCTGTCGTGTCTTATATGTTTCGTATTGTTTCACTTACTGGATTATATTATATTCTTTTAAGCTGAAATATTGTGGTTCCAATCACAAATTACTACGCCTACTGAGTGTTGACTATACACACATGCCAAACATTTAGCGGGTAATGTTGTGCTTCATATTTTAGGACTCTGCATAGTGATTAGCATCATGGGATTTCAGGGAAACTCTTACTGAACCAATCTGTTTTGAACCAATCTGTTTTTATTTAGGTGATGTGTCTAAGCTCCAGATTGCTCTTAAGGAGTGGACTGGATAGAGGAATGTCCCAAATGTCTTCATCAATGGGAAGCATATTGGTGGTTGTGATGGTGAGCCTCCTTCTACAACTGCACAGCAGTGCATATAATCTACGTCTTTGTGAATCCCTGTCTATGATTACCAGATTACTAAAAACGCATAAACTGATATGTGCAAGACATTGCAACATGTACACTTGCTAAGGTTATCTATCTGAAAGCCTGAAGTTACCTTACAACATGCTAATCTGTTTTATGGCAGATACTATGGCATTTAACAATGGATGAGTAGAAATATATGGAGTGGCAAATAGAAGTATGAGACTGTACAAATTAAATCAAATTTTTATTTAGATAATTGAATGGATGAGCAGAAATGTTAGTTTCATGAACCATATCATTTGTATGGAATGGATCTGCTAGCTAGTCACTCAAATACAATTACATCAACACATCAATGGTGACATGGAATTGACAGTATGCATTAGATACTTTAGCTTTGTTGACACAACAAAAATATCTCCAATTTTATTCAACATTCACATCACCCAGACCCAGATCCTACTTTTGCAATACAAGTGCATGAAAAAAATGGGGATTTGAGAGGGAGGGGAGGAAGGCAACCACGATATCATACCTAGGGCAGGGAGAATAGCACCCAGACTCGGCGGTGAAGGGCCTTGCTACGTCCCACGTCCTCTCTCCTCTGTGCAAGGATCTTGAGCCTGAAGAAAAAAATTATCCAGGATTAAGAAAAAAATCGCACAAGTGCACGGAGAGAAGATAGAGGAAAGGGGGAGAGAGAGGAGAGGCGGAGCGTTAGAGAGAGCTCATCGGCGAGCGCGTCCTCTTCTCCGTCAACAATCTTCGACCTGAAGAAAAAATGCAATTTAGAGTTAAATCGCGCTAGCACACGAGGAGAAGAGAGAGGAAAGGGGAGAGATGAGAGGTGGAGCTCTAGAGCTCACCGACGAGCGTTGTGAGGTTGTGGTCGCCGCTGACGAGCGCTGCGAGGTTGTGGCCGTCACCGTCGCCGCTCAGAAAGATGTCGCGGGGGAGGAAGCTGAGACGGAGCCGGTCACGTAATGAGATACAGGCCGGGATGGGGCGGTATCACAGTTCAACAGAGCGTTATCCTATTGCGCGTTACGTTATAACAGGTCGGCCCGGACCAAACAGGTGTATCGTTATTCAATTGCAGACGTAATCTGATGCCGTTACATTTTGGTGATCCAAACAACTTGTATGTTCTATAAGAACATCGGTGGAGAGGTAAGGCATCTGTGGTTAGCTTTGAGCACGGATGGGATGAACCCGTTTGACCACGTTAGAACCAATCATAGCACTTGTCCAGTGACGCTATGTATATACAACCTTCCACCCTGGCTTTGTATGAAACGGTCATACGTCCAGATGCCATTACTAATCCAAGGACCAAAACAACCTGGTAATGATATTGATGTGCTTCTAGAACCAATGATCGATGAACTACTACAGATGTGGGAGACGGGTGTGAAGGATGTTTGGGATGAGTACAAGAAAGAACATGTCACGGTAAAGGCTGTACTTATCGTTACAATCACCGATCTACCAGGGCGAGGTTCCTTGTCTGGAGAGAAGACAAAAGGATACACTGGGTGTGTCGAGTGCTTGGACGAGACTGATGCTACACATCTACCAGAAAACAGGAAGATGGTCTACATGGGACACCGCAGGTTCCTACGTCGTGATCACCCTTACAGTAGGAATACAAAAGATTTTAATGGGACTACTGAGAAACGTGGACCTCCAAAGTATCGAGACGGGAAACAAATGTTTCAACAATTAAGCAAACTCACAAATGTTGTCCTTGGGAAGGGGGACGGGGCAGTAGCTGCGCCAACCGATAGTATCTGGAAGAAAAAATCAATCTTCTGAAAACTACCTTATTGGCCACTTTTGAGTGTACGTCATTGTCTTGATCCAATGCACATAACTAAAAACGTGTGCGGTAACACACTTAACACGTTGATGAACACCGGGGGAACAAGTAAGGATTCTCTCGCGACACGCTTGGACATGCAACACCTGGGCCTCAGGAAGGAGTTGCACCCAGTAACTCTTGAGAATGGTCACTTGAAACTTCCGGTGGCATCATGGACACTGAAAAAGGAGGAAAAAGAAATGCTTATTTTTTTCTTCAATGATCTCAAAGTACCGAGTGGCTACTGTGGGAACCCGAAGAGGCTAGTTAACATGAGAGAACTTAAGTTTAACTATGGTTCTATGAAGGCCCATGACTGTCATGTCATAATGACTCAGCTGCTCCTAGTTGCCCTGCAAGGTATCCTCCCTGACAAGGTCCGCGCTCCAATCATAAAGTTGTGTTCGTTCTTCAACACGATCTTTGAAAAGGTCATTGAAGTGGGTAGGCTACACCACCTGAAGCAAGAGATAGCCGAGATTATATGCAGGCTTGAGATGCATTTCCCACCGACTTACTTCGACATTTCAGTGCATCTACTTGTTCATCTTGTGGATCAAATAAAAGTCCTTGGCCCAATGTACCTACACCAGATGTTTCCTTTCGAGAGGCTGATGAAAGTTTTTAAGCGGTATGTTAGGAATAAATTCAGACTAGAAGGGAGCATGGTAGAAGGATGGTCAACAGAGGAGTCTATTGAGTTCTCCACATATTATCTGGACATCAAGCGGGTTGGAGTTCCAGTATCTCATCACAATGGAAGAC
The DNA here is from genome assembly GCA_022036555.1 of Microstegium vimineum. Taxonomy (NCBI): domain Eukaryota; kingdom Viridiplantae; phylum Streptophyta; class Magnoliopsida; order Poales; family Poaceae; genus Microstegium; species Microstegium vimineum. The sequence continues at coordinate 41,152,460 of CM039136.1, read as the reverse complement.
TAGGGGGCAAAGGAACAATAGGTGAGAAAGCTGTCAAAATAGACGAAGTCGTCTCCTTCAGACAAGCACACTTCGTTGTTCTCCAGCAGGTCGACGGTGTGATGGCATACATTGATGAGCACAAGTAGTTTCTGCAAAGTAAGCACATAGGGAGGTCACAGGCTTGGCTTGAGAAAAAACATAAGGAGGAATTCGGTGACTAGTTTCGACGCCAAAGGCTAGGAAAGGTGATGGGATGTCAGCTAGATCTCTTAGCCCCCGGACCTTCGACTACGCTAATGAAGTACTAAGGATATCAAATAAATGGTTTTACATTTTACACAAAAAACAGGACGGAAAGAGCACGAACCAAAACAGTGGTGTTCGTTTCAACGCCCACGATGAGTACGGCACGGTGGTGGCAACATATTATGGTTTCATAGATGAGATATGAGAGCTAGACTATGGACATCAGTTGAAAGTTGCTCTTTTCCATTGTCTGTGGGTTCGGCTGAATGAAAACAACACCGACAAGGATGGGTTCACTACCGTTGATCTTTACAAGACCGCATACAGAGATGACCCCTTCGTCCTTGCAAAGGATGTTTTGAAAATCTTCTATGCAAGGGATAACAATACAAATGGAAGACGACATGTAGTATTGCAAGGCAAAATGAAGATTGTAGTTGTCGACGGAGTGACAGACGAAGAAGAGTACAAAGGTTATGAAGAAATGGCTCCTTTTGGGGCGGACGTTACCCTACATGTCCTTGAAGAGGGTGACAAACCTGCTTACCTCCGGAGTGATCATGATGAGGCCATCATCGTGCCTGCACCGTGAATTGTTAGAGTATCATAAACTATGTAATCCTTAATGACAAAAGCTATGTTGGAAGATTTTCAACTTCTATTCAAATTTTTGGAGTAATTACAAAGGGGTAATTGAATTTTAAACCCTTATTCAAATTCAAAATGGAATTTAAAAACTATAAAGAATTAGACCTTGAGTATATAAGCAATAATGTAGAGCTCCTCAAAACTAGCAAAAGCTATGTTGGAAGATTTTCAACTTCTATTGAAATTTTTGGAGTAATTACAAAGGGGGTAATTGAATTTTAAACCCTTATTCAAATTCAAAATGGAATTTAAAAACTATAAAGAATTAGACCTTGAGTGTATAAGAAATAATGTAGAGCTCCTCAAAACTAGCAAAAGCTATGTTGGAAGATTTTCAACTTCTATTCAAATTTTTGGAGTAATTACAAAGGGGGTATTTGAATTTTAAACCCTTATTCAAATTCAAAATGGAATTCAAAAACTAAACATAATTTGAATATGCTCCTTCAGCAAAAGTTGTAGAGAATTAAAAATTATGCAACTTCTATGTTTGGAGTTTTTCAAGTTCTAGTCAAATATCAGGAGTAATTTGAATTATAAGGCAAAGGCAGATTTAAAAAAATACATACATCACTGCCGATTCCTCAGTAACCGGCAGTGATGTGCCTCTTTCACTGTCGGTTCTAATAACCAACCGGCAATGATGCCTATCCAATCACTGTTGGTTTATAGAAACCGGCACTGATGTTACTTCATCAGTGTCGGTTCTACATACAAACCAGCAGTGATAGGGGACATCACTGCCGGTTTGTACAAAGAACCGGCAGTGATGAGGCCGACTATATAAGAAATGGGCACGGTTTGAAATTTTCAGACTCGCGCCCATTCCACACTTAGCCACCCGAGCTCGCCGCTGCCCAAGCTCCAGCCCGACGTCGCCGACTCCCGACGCGCCGACGCTCCCCGCCGACGCTCGAGCTCGGGCAGTGGATGCGCCGCCGCCGCCACAGGAGCTCCACGCCGCCGCTGCTCGACTCCCGACGCCGCCGCTGCTGAAGGCCCCCGTAGGAGCACTATAGCTCCACGCCACAGGAGCGCTAAATCCGGCCGTAACCACACCGCGGTGAGCTCTATGGCTATGCACTATAGGTGTTCGACGAAATGTCTACATGGATCTGAGGGCTTTTGCTTGCTTGCTTGGCATGGAGATAGATGAGGAGAGGAAGGAGGAAGGAAGGCATGGAGATTAGAGTGATAGATAGAGAGAGATTAGAGATATATACTTATATAGAGAGAGAGAGATTAGAGAGATAGTACTTATAGATAGGTAGAGATATATAGGGAGATAGATAGAGAGATTAGAGAGATATAACATGACTTAAATATAGAGAGATATAACATGACTTATATATAGATAGCAAAATTTTATATTCAAGTTTTGTATATATATGTCATGATAGAGAGAGATAGAGATTCATATTGATAGCATGATTCATATTGATATATATATTTGTCATCTCTTTATTTGAAATGTTATGAGAAAGAGAGATAGAGAGATAGATGTATAGCATGACTTATAGATAGATGGCAAAATTTTATATCATATATACATGGCTTTATATTGTGACAAAGCATGACTTGTACCTATGAGCTAATACCAATATCCTTGTATATACTTTTAACACAATTTGTGTATAGCATGACTTATGACATGAGTCTAAATAATGAAATGCCTGAGTCTATCTACCTATGAGTTCATACCAATAATCGAAATTCATGTCTAGAAACATGACAATTAAGCGTCGATTCACCACCCGTCGCCCTGCTGAACGTGACCAAGGATCCGATGACAACCAGCAAGGGGATCAAAGACCTTGGAGCCCTAGCCATATGCTAAACCTAGAAGAGGGCCAAGGAGACGAGGTAATAACTTAGGCCATACCTAAAAACACGATAGATATAGCCAGAAAAGTTTGATGGGGACTTATTTATAAATTTTGAAGCAGGTTCCGCCGGAAGGTCCAAGTACTAGTGAGAGTTCTAGAAGGACTAAGCGTGGTGCAACAAGCCTCCCTCAGACAATTAGACACTGACACATCTCTCAGTTCAATCAACTAGGGGAGCCGGTGGAGCCACTTAAAGCATTGGGCCCATACAAGAGTACCATCGGGGCACTTGTAAGGGACTTCATCCCGATCAAATACAGGAGGTGGAATGGAAGTGAGCAAGACCCGTGGAGGGTTCCAGAAGTTGAGAAGGAACTAGATTGGAACAAGCTCAGAGGGTATTTCACTTTCCCTAATGATTGTGATGAAGCGACAGTCAAGAAGAGGGCCAAGGAAATCATGGGTCACTCCTTCAAGAATTTCAAGGGAAAGTTGCACAAGCTAATCAAGGAGGAAAAAGAACCGGATTTTGCGGGAGGTGAACTCAGCAAGCAGAGAGACTTCTGGGAGGAGTTCAAGGCTTACAAGCTATCCAAAGAGGCCAAGACATCAAGCGAAAGAAACAAAGCAAACTCACTTAGGTCAAATAATCCTCACCGCCTAGGATCGCGTGGGTACGTAAGGAAGATTCCAGAATGGGATGCCCAAGTCGAAGCACTAGAGCGAAGCGGCGTTACCCCTCAGACAAGCGATTGGCATCCCGATCAGTGAACTACCTACTCGCAAGGGGGGCACAATACAATCCTGACGGGAGCCTTTCCGCCAGGGCTGAACCCGCCACCGAGCTCCTCCAGAAGATTTCCACGATCACTGAGGAAGTGCATAGAGGGGCCCACAAGACTGATAGAGAAAATAACGTGCTCACGCAAGCACTTGGAAACAAGGAGCACCCCGGTCGCACTAGAGGAGCCGGGGTAATTCCTTGGGAGAAAGCATTTGAAGGTGAATCCGCTTCCTATAGGAGCCGAGCAAGGGCTAGAACGCAAAGAGAAGAGGAGTTCCAAAGGATGCGAGAGGAGCTAGAACAGAGCATGGAAGCACGGATAGCTGCTCAAGTGGCGAGCGCTATGCAAACCATGTGTTCGAGTCAAGGACCGCATGCAATCCCGGCTTTGAATAGCCCAGTGCCCGGCAAGGGCCGCAGTAGCTGTGGCTCAACCCCTATGCCTAACGATGAAGAGGTCAATGCTCCTCATCCAGTGGACGACATCAAAAAACCTGTGAATGTCAGGTTGTACATCCGTCGGCAATGGACCAAAGACAAGGTGGTGGTCGGACAAGCATTTCCTAGAGGAGAGAACATCATTCATGGCAAGCCAGTGTCACTCGGGTATGCCAGGGTCAGCATTGATAAGATATTGGACAAGAAGTACAATAAGATACATATTGATTTCCCAGTGGAGGAAGATAGGCAGCGTCTAGTTCACAACTTGGGCACTCATGTCGCCTGGCGCAAACGCTTCATCAAGCTAGATAACCAGCCATCTTCGGATGATGATGATGACAGTGAATCATCTCGGTCGCCTCCGCCAAGAGGTTTCTCTCCTCGTCAAGATCCACCGACACCTCCTCCACCGCCAAAGGAGAAGACTCCTTCTCCACCGCCAAAGGAGAAGACTCCTCCTCCTCCTCCACCAACTTCAAAGTCCTCAGGACTGGGATCTCGACGGCCTAGCTCTAGATCAGGTTCGACTTCGCAACAGAGAAGGTCATCAGCTTCAGTTGGTAAAGATCCCAAGATGACTAGAAAAAGGTGGCAGCCAGTGCCGATTAAGGACGATATTCTACGAGCTCAGATTGCAGAAAAGGCCGCCAAACTTGCCTTGTATGAACGATTGGCTTATATAACTGAGAAACAGAGCCAATTTGAAAGGCAAAGCAAAAATCGGGGTAACCAAGAAAGATCTAGAGAAATACACACCTTTCAGTAGCTAGAGATACAAAACTTGGCTGCGGACCTGAACATAAGCATGGAGGATGCCGAGAATCTCTATTTTGAAAAAATCGAATTTGAAAACGCCAAAGTTGCATACAAGTTTGAACTAGGCAAGCCTATGGTCGCCAGCCAAGAAGAGTATAGAAATTTGCCAACAAACATGCGACAGTTGCATGATTATTACATCATAGATAGTAACAGCAGCAAAGACAAGAATGCAACCTTTGAAGTATACATCCCTCCATGTTTTATTTTTAATCATTCTGAAGAAGTTGTGCATACTATTTATTATGAAGACCTCTTTCAACTCTTTCAAGGACGCTCGCTGGATGTGCAGATTATGATGTTATAGACTATGTAAGTACCATACCCTAACAACGTTATAATAAACTAGGTGATCTGCATTTGAATATATCCATGCATGTTTATTTTGCAGGTCTGTAGCAAAATTTTGCCTTCAAAAATGAAATAGCAATTTTGACTTCTTGGACCCCATCTATGTAAATGAGACAACATGCAAAGCCGGTCTCGAAGATGCGTATGTGTCACAAAGTTTGAAGATTGAGTTTGAAAGAATGTTCTCAGTCCAGAAAACAAACGCACTACTAACCTACAATTACGAGTATGTGTTCTCGACCCTTACTTAAGTGTTTTTTTCTTGATATATCATTCAATAACATGAACTTTGTGATTGCAGCAACCATTACGTCCTCGTAGATATAAGTCTTAAAAATTCAACTATCGAGGTGTGGGACTCAAAAAAGAAGTCACTTAAACTTATCGAACCCCTAGTCAAAGTGCTAAATATGTAAGTGAACCCAATATCACCACACTTTTCAATCACATATGATATTGTAATTAATAATGTCCTAAGCCTTCACACTTCATTTACATTGTCACATAGAATGAAGGAGTTACTTGATTGGAGAAATGTGGAGCCTAAGATGCAAAAGAAATGGAGAGAACCATTCAGAGTGGAGTATATGAAGAAGGTCAAGGCCCTAGATCAACCAATGGGGAACAACGAATGCGGGTTCTATGTGATGTGGGCAATGCTTTGCTACTTTGGCGCAAAACTAGGAATAGGAGATGACATGGTATGTACGCGTCGCATTTTAATTCTATTGGTTTGTCTTACGTATGTGCATCTCAATATCATCTTGTATCAATTTACAGCGCAAAGATCAGGGCCACAATAGGTTGGTGGATTTTGAGATAAGAGGATTTCAAGAGGAGATAGCAGCTCTTATTCTAGACGATATAGTGTATAGAAAAGGATGTCTATCCATTGTGAAGAGTAAGGACTTCAAGAAGAACTATGGAAAAGACCGCCTCGAAAGACTATTGTAATGCGACAATTAATTCGATACTTTAAGTTTTGTTTGGATGTTTTGTAATAATTATTATAAATGTGTGATGGGTTTGTATTGTCGCTAGTCCACAACCACCTTCAATTCACATCGATATCAAATGGTTCGATAGCAAACACCTCCACGATCTCCCACCCCACCACCTCTACCATAAACCCTAAACCAGAAACACTAATGAAAATAAAACAATTAAAAAATATAATTTTAAAAAATAATATCACTGCCGGTTGGGGTGCCAAACCGACAGTGATGACTCAAACATCACTGTCGGTTGGTGAAACAAACCGGCAGTGATGGCTCAAGCATCACTGCCGGTTTGGCATAACCGACAGTGATGGCATGGGCTCATCACTGTGCCGGTTCAAAAACCGTCACTGTACATCACTGTGCCGGTTCAAAAACCGCCACTGTAGGGGGGTTTGAACCGGCACTGATTGCAGGTTCTATAGTAGTGGACGATCGTCGGGCTCGGCTCGTATACGCGGGCGTATACGCGTGATGAAGCAAGCAAGCGAGTGAAGCAAGAAGGGGAGAGCTTGCTGCTGGTGAGGGAGAGCGGCGCTCGGCTTTTATAGACGGAGGAGGAGCAGCTGTGTCATCCGTCTCGCTGTTGGCCTTCAATGGCATTGCTGTGGCTAGGCTGCTGGCGGGGGAGCGATGGGACGGTGTCCTCTTGCATGCAGGTGGTCGGTGCAACTTGCAGCGTGGTCGGTGGCTAATTCACGTAGTTAGGAAGAACTCAGCTATGCGTGCGTGAGCGAGCGAGCTAAGGCTGTCTGATGCGTGCTTTGCTCAGCTGCATGCTCGTGCTCTCTTAATTCATGCATGCATTGTGTACGGGGATGGACAAGCATGCATGTTGCTGCATGCAAGTGTGTGTGTGTGCGAGCATATATGTGCATGCTAGCGTGTGTGTGAGCATGTATGTGCCATGCACGGTGTGTGCTCAGAGCATGCAAGTGTATCTAGCGTGTGTGTTGCCTTGTAAATATTTTTGCCTTGATTTATTTACTGGGTGAATGCGGTGTGCTGCTCATATACATAAAAAAAGGAGAGGGAGTGAGAGGTGGGTCCCACGGTGCAACGACACGGCGAGGTGGTGGGGTCCGGGCGTGGGTGCGCTACGACGGCGGTGGTGGCGCGTGCGCCGTTCACAGATGCTGTCGGGCGAGGCGAGAGGAGAGAAGGAGAAGGAGAGGTGGGGGACGGCTGGTGATATTTGTGCTATGGTGCGCGGGATATAATTTGGAAGAAGGGGATAGAGTGTGTATAAACTGGATTTAGGTAGGAATAAGATTTTAGATAGAGCTCATATAACTTTAGTTTTCAAAATAGATTTTGAAAATATTTTTAATCGAGTGTTTTTATAAGTTGAATTTTCGAGATGTTACACCTAGCTCCCTATGTCACAGGGGCAAGCATTTTAAGATTTGTGGAGACAAGAAGGGCAAGAGAATATATGTATACCTCTAAAAATAAATGGTTGATAAATAGATGGGGTTGTCATGAATGGTAACTATCTAATTATAGTGTATACTTTATGCATTAGAAGAAAATAATGAAAGCCCCTCTCTTCTCTATACTGAATTTTGCCAATTCGATATAGGATATGCATTTGTGTCGCATGTGCTGGCAACCAGGTTAGTGAGGAATATATTATATACACACTTCAATGATTTTTGTTCTGGACCAAATAAACATGTACAATGGATATGATGCATCTTGATGTTCAACCCATCAGACATTGCAAGTTCAGGTACTGCTTCTTATCTTTATCTATATGCATCACTTCAAGTTAATTGAATAACCTGAAATAAAATATAGACACATGGTACTATTGCTGAACCCAAACCTTCTTGCATTTTTCTATCCACCTGATGTCCTAGGTAATGGAATCTGAACTTGATCATGCCCGTTAATCCATAGTTACTAGTGACACTAAGCAAAGAAGCAGAATAACCATAGCTAATTTAGTTACTGGTGACCCTAAGCAAAAAAACTAGAATTGCATAACTCCAATCATGGCTACTGCATGGAACTTGTTGAAAGTCACAATTGTGGCACACCCACCATTTAGAAACTTGACAAGCCAAATCACGGTTATTGCAGAGCCTGTAGACCTACCGCATTGAAACAATCATGGTGTGTGCTGAAGCACTTCCTGGCATGGGTGCACAGTGGTGGAGCCAGCCTTGAAGGGGGGGGGGGGGGGGGGGGCAATTCTGCCCACACACTCTTCTCGACCGCACGCTGCTGCTGCCCGTGGCTGCCTGGCCTAGCGCTACTGCCGGATGCTGCTGCTGTCCGCAATTGCTTGCTGATGGTGCTGCTGCCGCATGGTGCTGATGGTGCTGATGTCTGCGTGTTGTTGCTGGCTGCTGGTGTGCTATGGCTATTGGCCATGGAGTGCACGGAAGCAAGGGGGGGTCATGGCCCACTATGGCCCTCACGTGGCTCCGCCAGTGTGGGTGCACATGGCAGCATACGGCAGCAGGGAGCACCATTAGGGCATGGTTCCTATATGAGAGGTATAGATTCCCTATAGTTTTGAAACACCAACCAATACTTGTTCTCTCTAAGTTTAATGTTAGAGTTTTCAAACCATTTCAGTATTTATGTATAATCATGGATTATTCTTCACAGCCTAGGACTAAACTTGTGCTGACTGATAGTATGTAATTTATCTCATAGGGTGGTGAAGTGGGCAGATTTTTTGGAACACGCACAACTTGTTTTAAACTTCATACTGATATCTTTTTATTTTTGACAGTCGATGCTAACTGCAATAGACAGCTTACTTGACCTTGTGTTGTTGTGTTGTTCGCAATTTGGTCCCATGTAACAAGCCCAAAGTTGATTAGAAAAAAAACATTTAATTTGAATTCCTTGCTTCTGATGCAAATGGACATGTATCTGTCTTACAATTTTGAGTTGTGGTGGCAGGACAAGTTGTTTGATGTTTAGTATCTTGAGGCATATGAACTGAGATAGCCTTACTTTTAATTTTAGATATTATGTATATCTATCTATGTTGCAAGAACTATAGTTTTTGTGATTTGATTCTCTTTTAGTTTAGAAGCTCAAAGCTTCTTGCTTTGCACTGTCAGCAATTACTACTATTTTTTCTTTTGTTCACTGTTGAGCTTCTCTATTTCAGATACTTGGTGCAACAACCATTCATATAAAGTTCAGGTATTATTCCCTCAACTATTGTCAATTTAGATCAGCAACCTAGTTTAGTCCAACGGTACACATGCAATGTGCCTTTTTATCTTTTTTTTTTTTGCTTCAGCCAACAACATGACACCACATCTGGTAGCGTTATGTCCCATTCCCTTGTTCCCTTGTGTACTTGACTTCTAGATAGTCGATGGATATTACAAAACTAGATAAGTAAAGCTAGTGTTAGCTCCTCACATTTTAGTAATGGAATTATGTTGGATTTTGCTCGAGCTCAGTTACCTTTTACCATTTCTCTTATTTTGGTTCAGAAATAAGTTGCTGCAAAATATAAAAAATGAGTTGGTACAGCCCCCCACATTTGGTATCTGAAATAGAGAAGCCCCACATTTGGTACAGCCCCCCACATTTGGTACAGCCCCCCATAGTTACCTTTTTCCCACATGCAGCCATGTGCAATCTGAGATTTTAATTAGGCCTTAAAACAAAGGCATGAAGCACATATTTGGTACATCCCCCCACATTTTTTGCTACCCAACTCAAGTATTTTATTTCCTGATGTTTAGGTACTTCGTGCAGAAAAGGAAGCACCAGGGAAGATATGTGACAGAATTTTAGTTCTCAGATGTAAGCCTGTCAGCTATTGCAATCATTAATGATCACTCTGTTGTACTTCAGATTATAATTGGGTTCTAATTATTATTATGAGCCATATTAGTTTTTCTGTGCCAAATTTGACAAAGAGGAACACAAATATGAGAACATATGTAATACCCGATATACTGCTATAGTGTCCAAACTTAACCTCTTTGTGTTTGTTTGTAGTATCCATCATCAGCAGGCATGTCCACCCATTGAGCCTCAGCATGGAGCGCTCATCGGAACATATATATCTGATAGGGGTTCTCCGCTGCAGTTTCTAGGCCCTCTGTTTGTTTGCTACACCTTATGAGGCTATCATTGTAAGTTTGTTGTTGTAGTTTTTAGGCCCTTTTTTGTTTGCTACTGCCTTGTGAGGCTATCTTTGTAAGTTTGGTTCTATCAGCTAGCCTAGAATGAAGTCAATGTGTAGTGTTTTAAGCATAGTCATAATGTGCGGATCAACAATTGGAATGAAAAACTTAGATCTTGTTAATGAATTTTGTAAAGAATTTGATTATTGTAATAGATAAAATGTGGAGTGCAAAAAGGACCAGAGATTTTTTCCTTTTTTTTGTTTTCGTAAATTCTTATCAATGACGCGTATTGACTACATAAGTCACTGATAGATGGTTAACTCAGTGACGCGTATTGGCGACATAAGTCGCTGATAGATGGTTATCAGTGACGCGTATTGGCTACACGTGTCACTGATAGATGGTTATCAGTTATCAGTGACGCGTATTGGCTACACGTGTCACTGATAGATGGTTATCAGTGAAGCGTATTTACGCGTCACTAATATGCCCTTATCACAGACGCAAAATTAGTGACGCGTATTTTATGCGTCACTGATGGCCCTCTACACGCGTCACTGATAACGTTTTCTGAGATAGTGTTTGGTTGTTTTTCTGTGAGACAAAAACACTGTTTCGGTGGCTGATAAGCCGGCTGATAAGTCAAGCGTCCTAGTAGAAAAGAGCAAAGGTGAACTGCAAATCTCATCCAAATCCACGTCGGCTCTAACCTTGTTTGGTCCCATATAGTTAATATAATATATAATTATTTCTTTGAAATCCAAACATACGTAGACAATAGATTAGATAATTGTTACCTACATCTCTTAATGACAACTATCCTTCTATCTAAATTAAATCAAATAATGAATTATTAGCTAAGTAACTATTTTAATCTTGTTTGCTATACTAAAATATGGCTTACCTTTATTTATTGTGAAACAAAAATACTATTCATTCACGGAGAAATAAGGCCAACAAACACTGCCTACGAGCTGACCAACCTATTCAAATACAAGTCTAGTAGTCATCTTAAGACTAGCCTAGTGTCGCGAGAGGTGTGCGATTGTGTACGCACGTATACGGTATACCCCCGGTCGTGTCCATCGGCTCGGCTCCCCGCCGCGGTACGGTGCGTGCTCATCAACCTGCAACATTTCTTCCGGGCCGGATTGGCCTTGCCCTCCCTGTCTCCGGCCGGGACAGGTTGCCCAGCGTCGTCGCCAGTGACTGCAGCTTTCCACCATCCACTCTGTCTCTGTCGTGTCGTTCGTCAGTACTACTCCTACACAGTAGAGGGGCGAGCCAGCGACGGGTGACGACCGAGAGGCCAGTGTGCAGCGGGCACGTGCTTCGGCGAGAGGCCATGCACACGGGACACGGCCATCAGATCAGCCTCACAGTCACAGTGGCGTGTCGGTAGTCAGTCAGTCAGTCAATCGTGGTACGGGTGCACTAGCTGTCGCGCTCTGACTAAGCAAGCATGCACTCTTCTGTTCCAAATTAACTATCATAATGTAAGTTTGCCTACAATATTAATATCTTAAATAAATTTATTAAAAAAACTAAATTTAAAATTGTTTCTAATAATACCAATTATATAACGTAAATTTTGTTTTTTTAATACGTATATATGGTGTCGAAATTATTTCTCAGGAAGATAGAGTATTTGAGAATGGAGGGAGCACCTGGTTTCCACGCCACTGGTGTAGACGGACGGACGGCCGGTGTAGTAGGTGCTTGTGCTTCCGTGTGGTGCTACGTCCGCCACCACCTCGATCCCTCGCCGCATGGGAAATCGAGTCGGGACGTGGCGTCCATCAGGCCGGCATCAGCACGGGAAGGATCGAAGTCGCGAGGGAACGTCCCCGGCGCCGGCCGGTCTCCATATGCATGAAGATGGATCGGAATCGGATCAGAGTTGTTAGGCGCGATCCTCGTAACTCTGCATGCCCCATCCATCGGCCCAACAACCACATTCACTGATTCACACATCACAATTCACAAACAGGAGGGGTCCTACTCGACAACGCAAACGAACAGTTGCATGGTTTTTATTAACTATATAATATTGATCCCTCTGTCTCTAAAAGAATCAATTTTTAAAATCCGTATCAGTCAAATTTTTTAACTTTGACTAGCTTTTTAGAAAAATATAAAAACATCTCTGACTTAAAATGAGCACCACGTAAAAATATGTTCTTAGATAAATCTAATAATACTAGTTTAATATTATAACTTTTAATACTTTATTTTAAAAATTTAGTCAAAGTTTAAAAAGTTTGACTTAGGACAAACCCAAAAATCTATTCTTTCGTGAACGAAGGGAGTATTTTTGTCCTAAAAAATACAACTCTCTTTTTAAAAAAAATTAAACAGTTTAAATTTTGACTAAATTTATAAACAAAATACTAACACTATGATATGAAACTAATATCATTATATTAATTATAAAATATATTTTAATAATAAATTAAAGACATAAATGTTAATCTTGTTTAATATAAATCTAGTTAAACATGAACTATCTTGACCGATATATTTTTTTTCAATTATATTTTTTTGGGGATATACACCACACATTGACACATGCTTGCGCGTGGTCGGTGTCTGCACCGTACCCCAGCAAGTACGTACTATGCAGACGATCGTGATCGATGGCCGGCCGGCCGGCACAGTTCCACGCTGCCCCGGAGAGCCCACGGCCGGCCATCATTTATGTCCTTGCATTGTCTCTGCTGGCCGGCTGCTTGGCTACCACTACTATACCCTGCCAGGCCAGCTAGTGCTATACATATCGAGGGTTCGACCGTCAGTGCACCCACAAGCCAAAGCTAAGCTAGCAGCGCAGTGAGGCCACACCACACATGCATCTGCATGCATGCATGCATGTTTCTTGTTGGCTGCCACAGCAGGTGCGCCATAAAGGTTGGGATTAGTGGGCTCCGGCGCCAGGCCCTACCTGCCTGCAACTGGGCTCGGTCCAAAACAAAGAGATAAGCAGGCCGCCGAAAGGTCACTCCATTCCCGCACACAAAAAAAGTATTGTTCTACTATTTTTACAAAAAAAAAAACCGAAAAACCAGAACTGTAATTTCGCACGCAAAAAAAGAAAATTCAGAAAGACAAATCCAAGCATGCAAAAACAGAGGCTACACGTACATGTTACAGCTGCACTCTGGAAACTGGATGCTGTTGTGTGTGCGCTGATGCCTGATGATCGATGAGCCGCTGACACACTCACAGTGTCGTCCGGCCAGCTGTGAAAACATAAGTTTTGTTTGTTTGTTTGTTTTGATGAAGAGAAAACATAAATGAGATGCATGCATGGCCGTGGCCTGTCACCACCTGTGCGGGCGCGCTGTGTGGTCTCGGGGGAGATCGACGGGCCGACCGGGGCCCTGCCGACGTGCCGGGGGGCATGCATATATAGGAGTACCTGGTTCTCTCTGTCCGGAAGCAACATAATTGTACGTATGCAGCTCGACCGTTGGACCTATATAATACGGGAGCCGTTAGAATAAATATCATATTATTCCCTCGATCCTAAATCACACGTCATTCCAAAAATCTTAGATAATCAATGCACTTCAAACTAAACCGAGTTGATGTGATAAGATAATAACTTTTATGGTGTTAACTACTCCCTCTGTCTCATATATTATCTGTCGGTTTTAGTTTTCGTGCCACAAAGTTGACTCGATTGGTAGAAAATACGTACAATATTTATATCTTCAAATAAATTTATTTAAAAACTACATTCAAAGATCTTCTTAATGATGATACTAATTTATGGACCATAAGTATTAATATTTTTAAATAATTTTTTTATCAAAATTGTTTCTTAAAAAATGAAAACGACCGATGTTTTGGGATGAACGGAGTACGTATTATTAAAATCTTTATTAATTATATTTTCATATAGTATACTTTACTTTTGACTTTTCAAGAATATTATGATGACTTATAATTTCCAACAACAAAATTGAGGTAGCTAGCGAAGGCAAAACCTCCTTTTACAAGCAAGCAATACACGTATTGTTGTGGCCGCATTATGCGCTACTATATTTTGTACTGTACACTCCTACTCATGATCCATACACAGGTGGCACCTTCAATTCTTGGGATCCGTCGATTAATTGTGGCTGCGCCCGTTCGCAGGACCGGAGACGACGTGGACAGAGAAGAAGCGATTAAAATTTGATTTGACCTCCCACTCGGCCCGCGTTTAATCTTTCTCTAGGGTGTTTAGATGGTGAAAAGAGGTGAAAAAAATCTTGTAGTAGTTGTCACATCACACTGTAGCAATTTTGTTTTTATTTAGTAATAATTGTCCAAACATTGATTAATTAGGTTTAAAATGTTCGTCTCGCAAAGTATAACAAAACTGTACAATTAGTTTTTTATTATATATATTTAGTACTCCATATTTGTATCGGTATTTTGATGTGACGGAGAATAGAAATTCGATGTGACAGAGAATCTTGTAAAGTGTTGGAATTTCAGATGGGTTTTCGCGGATCTGTACGCAGCCCTAGTCGCCCACGAGGATCGCGCGTCCAGATTATATAATTTGATAATACTCCGATCCCTCATGCCAGCCATAGGTCTTCGATCTGCCATCCAGGTAGCTGAGCACCAGCAGGCATAGTGGGCCTGCATGCCCAGAGTGACGTCGCGACTAGAGACAGCAATCCATCCGTTCCTTTTTTTTTAACTCCCCTCCACTAACTCATCATGGAATAGCTCCATAGTGAATTTATAGAGTGGGTCATACTATTTGACACATAGTCTAGTCTAGCTCCAGTTCCACGAATGAGTTGTTTCTCTATAAATAGTCCTTATTCAAATAATACCCATCACATGTGTTAGTGTTTACTATGATCAATTTAAAGATATTTTCTTTCCATTTTCTTGTTAGAAAAAATAATTAAAAAATTAAAAAAAGATTTAGAATGTTGACCTAGGCCACTCAAGGCCTAAAGAGGCCGAGCAGCACAGCCGGCCAATCCCCTTTTCTTTAACGCGCATGGGAGAGGGTAGAACCGCAAGTGAGAAAAGGTGAGTAGAGTCCAAGTGAGTGGTAAGGTGGGTAATTAGCTATCAACTCTATGTGAAATTACAAAACTCAAAAAACTAGAGTACCTCATGAGCTGCACTAGAAAAAAATGTAGAGTTTGACAACGTAGAGATGGAGCGGAGCTACAAAAATGCACTACCAAAATGGTGGAGTTATCCTAGTGTTTTAAGTAGTAATAAAACACTACCACTAGTCATAGCATATGGAAATTTCACTAGGAGATATTTAGTAGGGAAACTTTGTACTAAATTTTAACTACCAAAACACTAAGAGAAACCCACCTCACTAGGAGAAGTTTAATATTTTGATAGTGATGGGAGCGGAGGAGTCCCAAGCATCCAACCCCTGTCAATTCCTTTGAGTTTCGGTCTTGCAACCTTACTCCCCAAGGCAGAGTGTTTCACGCGTTAGCTAGGCCCCTAATCCGCGTAGACCAAGGGCGAGCACTCATCGTTTACGACATGGACTACCAGGGTATCGAATCCTGTTCGCCCCCCATGGCCCCATGCTTTCGCACCCAGCGTCATTAGGGACCCAGAGAGTTGCCTTCGCTTTTGGCGTTCCTTCGTAGATCTACGGATTTCACCCCTACACATGAAATTTCACTCTCCTCTGTCTCGTTCAAGTGAATTGGTTTCGAAAGTATTCCGCCACTTTTCTATCTACATCGATGGGTAAGCCAACCGTGCGATGGCCATCACGTTGAACCAGAGCTGTGAATCTGACAGCTAGCAACCAGCCAATCTTCTTGTTTAGATGTCGCCGTTGTCGTTTATCTTGAGTGAAACTTAGTATAAATTCACTTCAATCCACTTTGACACTTGTACATCTAAACAAACTCTAAAGTGAATTAAAGTGAAATTTAGTTTAACTTCCACTCCAATCTAATGTGGGTCGATCCATATGAACACAATTAAATCCAAATACGATATTAGGTATTTAGGTGGATCGTGCACACACACGCTGATGATGGACAGTATTCATGGGACCTTGAATGATATAGGAGTACTGATCGATTGCGATGTTAATCAGGGCGGCTACCTCTCTTATATATTATTACGTGTATGAACCGATCATCTTCTCTCCACTATTCTCCAGCTACCAATGCAAAGTTATAAGTACAGATCCATCGATCGATCGATCGATCGGGATCACTATAGTGTCATTGTACACTGGAACAGGACCCCGTGTACGTGTGTGTGCAGGTCGCTCGCTCCGATTAGTGGACAGTACATCGATTGAATCGTATTGATTCCAGGTCCCGGCCGGGTCTGGCCGCCTGGTTACTGTCTCCCATCACTGTCCATTTCTCGATCGATCGACAGCTAGCTAGCTAGCTATACTCAAGAATTATTTGGGTTATACTGTCTCACTCACAACCGTCTAGCTTCATTCTCAAGAATTACGAAACCGACAGATCTCGTACACGCTTGCTTGCGCATTGGTACCCATATATATACCGGTATACAGAGGACCAAGTATATACCGACCACGTACAGTACATACACATGACACTAGAAATTCACTATTATAGTAGCCGCCGCCCTCAGTTGTCCACCACTGTTAGGCTCCCTCTCTTCTTCTCCGATATCTCGTCGGGACTTAAGAGAGTGGAGATCTATTATTTTAATAAGTTTTTCTTGGTAGATCGAGTCATCAGGGTTAGTATCCCTCCATGTCAATTTTTTATTAGAATTTTACCTCCTCTTTCTGCTCTTCTTCGGCGATGGTGCATGAGAATAGTGGAATCGTCTTCTCCATGGCGGCTCCGTTAAAGATGAGGACGATAACTCGCCAGTACCTTTATCGTCTTATCGACATAGCAACATGGAAACTTTTGTTTCCGGATGGTAGCATCGAGACAGAGATAATATCGTCACCACAGAATAATTTTCTCCAGTTTCTTCTCTGTTTTTTATTAGATCTCGCCACGATGTAGGGCCACAATGTAGTACTAGTGAGAATAATTTTCAGATGAGTCCTTCTTGTTCTTCAATGAAGAAAGAAGAAGGAAGACACCAGGAAAAAAAAAGTTCCTCTATTCCACCTATAGGAATATTGACTATAATCCGTTGGACATTTATTGTCAAGTCATTTATCGAGTGTTTACGGCCATCCATATCGTAAAGCGTCGAACATGTTAGGTTTTAAGTTGTATTATTCATAGTGGGGATAATATTTTGTAATCTAGAGTGTTTGTAACGTGTTGATATACTTATTTGTCATATAATATATTTTTTCTTTAGTTGCGAAAAAAAAGACAATAGAA
The DNA here is from genome assembly GCA_022036555.1 of Microstegium vimineum. Classification (NCBI taxonomy): domain Eukaryota; kingdom Viridiplantae; phylum Streptophyta; class Magnoliopsida; order Poales; family Poaceae; genus Microstegium; species Microstegium vimineum. Next base: position 41,134,928 of record CM039136.1, on the reverse strand, counting down.
ATTCACTAGTGATAATAATGGGCTAAACATGGGATGATAATTAATAATCTCCTGAATCAGTATACATAGGATCAAACACTCTAATTAAGCATCTGGATTATAGTATGGTGTATACTATATAGTGAGACGTGCTAATTATAAGCTGCTAGTCAGCAACAGCATGAGTAGTCGGAAGCACGTGCGTGCATTGTGCATCACATCACCAACTTACCACTGACACGTGACATGCACGTCCGGACCGGCACTACTACAGATTTTAACATCATTGTCGGTCAATCACTGTCGGGTCTGGCAAAACCGACAGTGATGAATTTTCACTACCAGTTCGTGGCAAAACCGACAGTGAAGCTCCTCATCACTGCTGGTTCGTGCCTGGAAAAATCAGTGCAGCGTCTCTACCCTTTCACTGTCGGTTTCAGCCACGAACCGGCACTGAAACTCCTCATCACTGCCGTTCGTGGCTGGAACCAGCAGTGATAACCTGGACACTTTCACTGCCGGTTCGTGGCTGGAACCGATAGTGATATACTTGTACAGTTAATTTTTTGATTTTTGTAAACGACATCGGATGGAAAAACTTTCTACATGAAAGTTATAGATCTCGAAAAGTTATGAAACTTTGTAGTTTACAACTTTTTCATTTGAAATAATCTTGTCATCGAAAAATGCGTTCGAATGTATCAAATTTAAAATTCAAAATTTTGTAAACGACCTCGGATGAAAAAACTGTCTACATGAAAGTTGTAGATCTCAAAAAGTTATGAAACTTTTTAGTTTACAACATTTTCATTTGAATTCGTTTAGTGGCTTAAACAATTAATTTACACTCGGCTTAGTATAGAATAAGGTGAACTAAAACTGAATCTAGACATAAGTGAATTATGAGTGGAGTGGTAGAGGAGGTATCGCGTGAGGCTGAGGTCTGAGGTTTGAATCCCCTCCACATCGTGTTCACGTTTTTACACATTTTTATAAAAAAAAAATACAGGCGGGTTACTAGTGGGGCTCTTTGAGAATTCAAAATTTTTTTTCTATTTTTGAAACACGATTTTTTCAGGACATCAATCACTGCCGGTTTGACATAACCGGTTGTAATATCATCACCTCATCACTGGGCATAACCGACAGTTCCAGAATTTAAATTTTTTTTTCTATTTTTGAAACACGATTTTTTCAGAACATCCATCACTCCCGATTTGGCATAACCGGCTGTGATATCATCACCTCATCACTGGGCATAACCAACAGTGATGTCATCACCTCATCACTGCCGAAGTGGTTGTGTCTTATTACGCTTTGTATAGTAGTGCGGGGACGGGAGCCGCGCTGGATCGGAATCGGATCGACCGAGACGTGGATGAGATTTGGGTTTGACCTCGATCGTTCCTTGTTCTTTACTCCCCCACGACGCCGCGAGCTAGGATTGTGGTCTTCAATTCGTGTCTTGAAAGAATAAACAAACATGTACTGTACAACTAGATCCCGTCAGCTTTCCGATCGAGCTGCCCCCTGCGGCCCTGCCTGGCTGGCTAGCTAGCTCGTGCAGCGTCGTGCAGGCTAGCTCGCGAGATCTCAGTTCGTCGGTCGTTACAGGTGGTGGCGTTGGTGTCAGGTGTATGTGTGCCGAAGTTGAAGAGCAGGGCAAGACGGGATGAAGATTCGAGTGGAGATTTTCTTTTTTCCTGGTGAGAATAGTTTAAGCCTGAATCCTGATATCGTGTAGCAATTCCAAATAGTATAATCGGCACGCAAAGATCAGTGGTCGACCGTCGCTATTATTGTGGGAGAGTGAGAGCTCATAAATAAAACTTGATCAAGTAAATGACGACCGGATCAAACACGCACGCATCGATTGATCGATCCATCGATAGTTAAGGGTATGTTTGGATTTAATGCTCTTAATTTTAGAGCTCTAGAAATATTAAAGCACTTTAGCTTATTTTTGAGATCTAGAACTCTAATGTGAGGTAGATCAAAGTTTAAGTCTAATTTAATTTTAGACCACCTATTTCAAACTTTATCTCTAAAGTGAAGAATAAATGATTTAAAAAGACTCTAAGTTATCTACGAACGATAGATAGAAATAGAGAAACCAACAAGCAGTGGACCACGGCCAGTAGACTAGCTACTTTTTTCTGGTATAGTGTAACGATACTTTCTTAAGGACCAGTTTAGGGGACAGAAAAAAAAACTAACTAAAATATCCCTTGGTTTCAATTTCGCTCGCACAAAAGCATGACTGCTTCCATAAGAGCAACTGCTACAACTTAGCTAAAATTAGTAACCTAATTCTATTTTTAGCTATTTTATAATAAAATAGAAAACTTCTAAAAAATGAAGAGGTCCACAAAACAAAAGTTTGCTATTTTGAAAATATAAAACTCCTTAGAAATAAAGTGTTCCACAACAGTTTGCTATTTTACAAAGTTAGATAACGAACGTCCATGGTTAGCTATATATGGCCACTGGAAATTAAGGGATAACTTATATTTTATAAAGTCAGATATCATATCTGAGGCCTACTTTTTACTATACAAATTGTAATATAGTCCCTATAACAAAAATATCCAAAACGTTAGAGTTGCTCTAAACTCATACGTCTTCTTTCTATTGTAAAATGAAACTACAATTTCATTTAAAGTTTTTACATCGAATTTCAGCCTCTAAATAATTTTAAAAAAATTCAATATAGAGCATGTCTCTCTATTAGAGTTTTGAATTCTAAAAAAACTAAATCTTGGTATTTGATAACTTAAAAAATTGTTAAGGACTATAAATGATTCCACAATGAAAAAAGCTTGTCAAAAGTTGTATATATCGCGTCGACTACTACAACTTCAGTACACGCCATGTTAAAATTAAAGGAAACACCTAAAATTCTAAATTTTAAACTTCAAATCTTAGAACAACTCAAAAATTAACTTTTGGGACCGCTGCCCCCTCCCTCTACAACTGGTGATATGGAACTCAAAGAACACTATATTCCCTAATACATTTGTTGAATCTGAGAGTGAAGGAATATACATCTCTCGGATTATAATTGTGTCTTTTGCACTTTAAAGTTAAAGAAGATCTAGATCATCTCCTGTTTCATTGTCCTTTTGATATGGCCTGGTGGTTTAGTTTAAATATCATCTTTCCTAACACTAATAACATTTTGATTATTTTGGAAAGTATGAGGGATCAACTAAGGTTACCCTTTTTCATGAAAATCATTGTCACAATGTGTTGGGAAATCTGATTATGCGAAATGACATCATCTTCAATAATATCTCTCAATCAGTTATCAGTTTTTAGAAATGAGTTTGCTCTAGTTATTCTAAGAGCAAAAGAAGTCCATTAACCCCACTTAGATCAATGGCTAGAAGGCTTTGTGTAATCTTTCTCCTAATTTTTTGTTGTTTATTGAGCTAGGACTTGTTTGTATACCTTTATTTTTAATAATGAATTTAATTGGCGGTCCAACCCCCTTGTTTCATAAAAAAACTCTTACATTGAATATTTAAGCCTCAAAATAATTCTGAATGAAGACTTCGGTATAGAATATCTCTCTATTAGAGTTTATTTTTAAAATATATATATTGACATTCAATAACTTTAAAAGCAATTGTTTAGGACTATAAACGATTCCAGATGAAAAAGAATGTGTCAAAAGTTGTAGATCAGATTAAGTACTACAACTTTAATATACACTATGTCAAAATCTAAAGTCGTCTCTCCAAACTCTAAATTTTAAACTTCAAATCTTACAACAGTTCACAATCAACATTTGGGACCCATTGCCTCCTCCCTCCCTCCCTCCCTCTACCATTCATACAAAACTTAGAAAACACTACTTATTCCTCCGTTTCAAATTATAATTCGTTTGATTTTTCGATCAGATATTTGATTACTCCTCATCTTATTAAAAAGTTTATGTAACCATAGTCAAATTGAGGTTATTATTGAAGAACTTTTATTAATAAAATAAGTCACAATAATTATATGATATTTTGCATAAATTTTTAAATAAAAAGAGTGATCAAATTTATGATAAAAAAAGTCAGACGAGTTACGGTTCTGAAACGGAGTTTTTTTTATGGAATTCTGAAACGGAGAGTATAATATAATGCGGGATACCGGATACAGTTGCTGAGTCTAGAGCGAGTGAACTATTAGACGGGGTGGATATGACGATTTGGATCATACATCATCGTACTGGACGCCAGCGGGATGTTGACCTTGTGTTTTCTACTGGCGCACGAGGATTCGTGTGATCGGGTCGTCCTGGTTCGTGAATAAAACAGTCGCTCCCGCTACCAACTTGCAATTGTTCACTTGTTCCAGTGCAAAGGATCGATCGAGCTAGCTAGCTGGAGGCTGGCCAGATCGAGAGCGACGGAGAGCGTGCACATGCTGACATGCATGGCCCCCGCATATATTGTTGAGCGTAACGTTTACTTCACAGGTGTATCGATCTCATGGTATACTGATGGTAGGTTATAAAAAGAGAAAGATAATCCCCACAGGTGAGATTGGTCGTCGCCGAGCGGCGTATCTCATACCTCACCATCTCAGATGAGAGCTATACATAATCTTTTTTTCTCGAATACATAAAATATTTACGTATATTTATATTAAGTTTGATAAATAGAGTTTTTACAGTGACATGCCACGGGTGGAGCACTAGGAGCAGATGGTTTTACATGCAGCTTTTTCCACCTAGCGGACTAAGATATAAGCCGATTACTCGCGTAAGAGACAACATAACTTTACCGCTCTGGCATCAATCCACTAGTCGGTGATGTGCTTGATGTGTGTGAGGATATGTGGCACCGTGGATGAGCTTTGGCGCAAGCATCTCCAGTTTCTCTCCTTTCACATCTTACACATCTAGTTTTATCGGTAAATCGATTATATCATAGAGTAGTCGTCCAAGACCTCCTTTGTCATGTAGCATCTTCTTTTTTTCCTTTCCGAATATATTACGTTTTTACTATAAAAATAAAATAATTCATATATAATTCTTGCATTATATGTTAAGAATATGTTCTTGTATAAAATTTCTACTTTTAAAACGGTCTAAGTGTGTAGTTTAATTAAGTCGTTCTTGAAGAAGTTTTATTAATAAAGCAATCTATAAAAAAATATGTGATATTTCACACGAATTTTTAAATAAGACCAACGATCAAAATTAAAGTTGAACGAATTATAATTGAGAACGGAGTTAGTATAATATAATGTCAAATACCAGGTACAGTTGTTGTCTTAGAGCGAGTGAACTAACGACGGGGTGGATATGACAGATGTGGATCATATATCATCCGTACTGGTGACCTTGTATTTTCTACTGGCGCACGAGGATCGCATGATCCTGTACTGATTCCTGAATAGAACAACCGCTAGCTCCCGCTACCAAATTGCCATTTGTGCGAACTTGTTCCAATGCAAAGGATGGATCTAGCTAGCTGGAGGCTGTCCAGAGAGCGATGGAGCCGTTGCCGAGCAGCCTATATCTCACATCTCACTATCTCAGACGAGAGCCATACACATCCAGCTTTTATCGGAAATTACCAAACTGACCATATCATTGCATTCATAGGGAATATTCGTCTAAGACCTCCTTTGAATTCAGAATATTATGTTTTTACTATATAAAATAAATTGATTCATATGCAATTCTTGTATCATATGTTCTTGTATATACAAAATTTCTGCTTTTCAAAGGAGTTGTGTAAGTAGACGGCTACCTGTACCGATCTCCAGAAAATGCCGGCAACAGACGGAGCTCCCTCATTTAAATTTTCTGCTGCGTTTTCACTTAAACTTCATTTCTCCTGTCCTTTGATGATATATAAAAACGGTCCGTACAAATAGTGCTATCTTTATTTTGAATTATAACTTTTTAAATATAATCATTTTTTTGCGAAAATTAATCATTATTGGTACTGTATTATTAGCGAAAAACACAAGGAGAGCCCCCATTCTTGCTGCTGACCGTCGATGGACTCACCTACATGAGGGTAGCACTACTCTCGCACTTTTTGCAAAGGTGAAAGCGGCATGGGCTACATTTGAGCGTCATATGAGCGTTAAGCATTGAGGATAGCCAGACGTCAAGGCTGCGCGTGGATTACATGTAAATCTAAATCCTCTTGGTGGCATTCTTCACCTCCAATTACTACTGGAAACTTGAAATTCCCTGACTAACGTTAGGTAAAATTAGAATTACTCTGTCGAGCTAGTCCTGACGGTATTTTTATTTTCCCTGACGATACAGTAAGAAATTTCATGACGATATTTTTATTTTTTATGATGATACGTACATTTTCATGACGATATTTTTATTTTCCCTGACGGCAGTATACTGTATACCGTAAGAGAATTTTAAGTTTCCAGTAGTGAATATATGCATGTCTTTGACGATTGTCAAATTATGCTATGTTGAAACTCAACAATTTCATGACCATAATTGGAGCACCACCCTCCAATCATCCACAACAACATACTCTGAACTGCTGGCATGCTTGCAGGGGGTGTAGAAAGCCGCAGATCTTGGCATTGGGTGGGTGATACTGGAAACTGATGCCCAGGAGGTGGTCAAGGCTCTGAACTCGCCAATGTATAATGATTCAGCTGTGGGTCACCTGGTACAAGAAATCAAATTCTAGACGGAAGTAAACTTCATTTCTTTTGTTTGTGTCTACGGTAGTAGATCCTGTAATAGAGCCGCCCATGAACTGGCTAAGTGTGGGTATGAGTGCGTTCAGGGGAGGGGCTGTACTCGGCTCAGTTACCTGAACACATCTCTGTAATGGTTGCTAACGATTTGTTAGCTGATGAGTAATAGAAAGTCTGGCTTCAAAAAAAACACCGCATGGTCTAGTGCCACGTCAAAGATGATAATGAAACCATCAATCTAGCATAATTAGTAAGAGCCATGCCAAAAATGAAAGTTTGGATAACTTTTTTGGCCATCTCAAGATCAGAATCCAACAATCCGGTGATGCAAAGATGCAAACGAGGAACATGATCATCCCCACACTAATCACATCAACCCTGCAAAAACAAAAACATTGTGAGGACACCCAGCTAAATGGCTAGGTTGGCACCCACACAAGAATTGTCTACAAGAAACATGATCCAACAAGAAATCGACGAAGATGATACTATCCGGTAGCCCGTGAGCCCACTCCTCCCCTCACCATTGACGAGGCTATCACATAGGGAGGGGGGTGGGGCTAGCGGTGGTGGTGCATAGGAGTCAAGGTATCAACCTCTTACCACTGCCGGGTGATGACCCTTTGGACATTTTTTTAGTTGTCTGGTTATTTTTTTTTGTGATAATCTTGTATTTTTCTTCTAGTATATCAATAGAAACACACCTATTGGGTGCTGTTAGCTTAAAATTTTGTTCTAAGTCAAACGGGAGGTGCAAATACAATATCATAAAATTTACCAGGCTTATAGAAAAAACGTATTAGCATCTACAATATCAAATAAATGTGTTATTGAAATACATTTTATGCTTTATCTAGGCTTTGTGCAGCAGGATTTTTGGTGGGATTTGTTATGAGAGAAAAATATTATTCTATGACCGATATTTATAAACATGGATATTCAGAAAAAAAAAGAGACTATTATATATTGTCATTAAATAAATGCCACATTGCGCTCCTGGAGATACGATACTGAATCACTGATAGTCTGATACCTAGGTATAGACGTATAGTACTTTGGTAGGAGTAGCTGGTCACCTATATACTGTACAGTATATATTATTGGTCCAACTCGATAGGACGATATCCAATATCCCAGTTCGCAGCTGCCCATTTATTCCTCCTCCTCCTTCTCCTCCTCCTTTCCTCCATCATTTGATCTAGTCGAGCGCACAGCACCACAGAGCGAGCGAGCGAAGAGATTATCGTTCGACTTCTCACCGGAGCTAGCTACTAGCTAGCTAGACCGATGGCGGTGAGCGGCGGAGGAGACGAGGTGCTGAGGGAGGCGTTGCTGACTGCCGGCGACGTGAACGGGAACGGGAACGGGAACGGGAGCTTCAGCAAGGGAGAGGAGGACATGGAGGAGATCCGGAGCGTGGGCTCGTTCCTGCGTCAGGCGGCGGCGGAGAACCGGAAGCTCTGGTACCTGGCCGGTCCCGCCATCTTCACGTCCATCGCGCAGTACTCGCTCGGCGCCATCACCCTCGTCTTCGCCGGCCACCTCACCACCCTCGAGCTCGACGCCTTCTCCACTGAGAACAACGTCATCGCCGGCCTCGCCCTCGGCATCACGGTCTGCATACTCTACCCGCTGTCCGGCACGATCGTCGATCGGTGTGCCTCATCAATGTCAATCACATGCCATATGTCAAAAATGCTTACACACTCCAGTAAAAATTGTGAAGTCAACGATGAAATTTGCAAGGCCAGGGGCACACAACTAAACAAGGATAGTAAACAAGACTCTGTTCAAAGAGATTTGCAAAGATGAAATTTTGTCATTAGATTTTTCCTCAATGCAAATCTGTGCATCCATGGATGATCGAGGAGCAACCATGAAATTTTATGTGTTGATGACGCATGCAGCTGGGGATGGGGAGCGCACTGGAGACGCTATGCGGGCAGGCGTACGGAGCGAAGCAGCTCCACATGCTGTGCGTGTACCTGCAGCGGTCGTGGATCATCCTGAACGCCATGGCAGTGCTGATGCTCCCGCTCTACCTCTTCGCCACCCCGATCCTGCGCCTCTTCCACCAGGACGCCGAGATCGCCACGCTGGCGGGCCGCCTCGCGCTCTACATGATCCCGCAGCTCTTCGCCTACGCCTTCAACTTCCCCATCCAGAAGTTCCTGCAGGCGCAGAGCAAGGTGATGGCCATGGCCGTCGTGTCGGCGGTCGCGCTGGTGTTCCACGTCGCGCTCAGCTGGGTCCTCGTTGGGCCTATGCGGATGGGGCTTGTCGGCCTCGCCGTCGCGCTCAACGCGTCCTGGTGGCTCGTTGTGCTCGGCCAGCTCGCTTACATCCTCATGGGTTAGTGCCCTGGCGCCTGGAACGGATTCGATTGGCTCGCCTTCTCTGACCTCTTCGGTTTCGCCCGCCTCTCCCTCGGCTCCGCCGTCATGCTCTGGTGCGTGCTTCTCGTACTACGGGATTATTGTCCTGTTTTTTTTCTTTTTTTTTTTTAAAAAAAAAAGGTGATCTTGCTTCGAGCCTTTGACTGCTGACACGCACGTTCCTTCTGTAGCCTGGAGTTCTGGTTCTACATGTTCCTGATCGTCATCGTCGGCAACCTGGAGAACGCTCAGGTCGCCGTTGCCGCAGTCTCCATCTGGTGAGTAGTAGTAGTCACGTGTTTCAGATGAAATGGTTGCTCTGCAGCTGCAGTTCTAACGACGCCTGCTTGATCGCAGCACGAACCTGTTCGGGTGGCAGATCATGGTGTTCTTCGGATTCAACGCGGCCATCAGGTAATCATCGATCGCATTATTACTTGGCATCTATCCACGTACGCTCAACAAGCAGGAAAACGCCCATGAATCGATTTCACATTCTCATGGTGGTGCCCACCTGCAGCGTGCGCGTGTCGAACGAGCTGGGCGCCGGGCGTCCACGCGCGGCCAAGTTCGCGATCCTGGTGGTGCTCATATCGTCGGTGATCATCGGGCTAGCCTTCTTCGTCCTCGTCCTGGCGTTCCGCGACGTCTACGGCGCGCCGTTCACGGACAGCCCCGAGGTGGTGCGTTCCGTGGCGAGCCTCGGCGTCGTCTTCGCCTTCTCGCTGCTGCTCAACAGCGTGCAGCCGGTGCTGTCGGGCGTGGCCGTCGGCGCCGGCTGGCAGTGGCTGGTGGCGTACATCAACCTCGGCTGCTACTACCTGGTCGGCATCCCCGTCGGGTACCTCATCGCCTTCCCGCTACGCGGCGGCGTGCAGGGGATGTGGGGCGGCATGCTCACCGGCGTCGGCCTGCAGACGCTCATCCTTGTCGCCATCACGCTGCGCACCAACTGGGACAAGGAGGCGAGTGAGGCCAGCTCCAGGATTCAGAAATGGGGCGGGTCGTCGGCGGCGGCGGCGGCCAAGGTTTCACATGACTGACTGATGATGGAAAGACGCGCGCGACATGTACAGCACATGAATCACATGAGTCATGCGATGCGAGCAGAATGGCTTGGTTTGAGTAGGCCTGAATGCTTTTGGTTTTTCCGTGCTTGAGAGTTCAGGCACGTTCTTGGATTGTACTCTGATTGTATTTGTATATCTCGTGCAGTGCAGGTGGTGTTTGTGCTTGGAAGTGATCTTGGACGCCAAAAACGGGAGGTTGTTGTGCACTTTTAGTACGTCTATTGTTGCTCGGGCTGAAAAATGAAGGAAATGAATCGGAGTACAAATTTGATTTGCTACCAGGCAACAACTTTTATTTTGTTTTTTTTCTTTCTAGTGACACTCCTATATTTTATCGTATTATTATTACATAGAAGTTTATGGTGAACACTCTGTATCTAGAGGTTTCAGCATGAAGCTAAACCTATACTAAAATGTTTTATCGTATATTATGAAAATAAAATTAATAAATAATTTAATGATACTTAGTTAACATCATAAATATAATTATATTATCATATAAGTTTGATCAAATTTAAGATATTTTAAATCTTAAAAAAATTAATAAAAACTTATAATTTATGGAGTCATGGAGATAATATACCAGACTAGCCTCTTGCTCCTCAGCTATCTCTCGCCGAAGTGAGAAAGATGCATGGTCCCAGGGTCAGAGAAACAAGAGAGAGGAGGAAGCCTTTGCTGGTGGGCTGCCATCTGAAGGTTTGTTGGAAAGCCCAAACTGAAGGGAAGCGTGGACCGCTGCGGGAAAACGTAAACAAAATGGGCTGAGTCCAGAAGCAAATGATCTTGGGCCAGAGACAAAGGTTTGCGTATATATGGATACTAAAAAAACAAGAAGAACCTTCATGTTTTCTGAAAATTCATATAAAAACCAAAACGGTTCATAACAGAAAACAACAACATGAAACTATTTTTGAAGCATACATAAAGAAATTAAAAATGTGCCATGATGCACCAAAAAAATCAATAAACCTATGATTCTTTCATTTGACTTTAGCATTTTTTTAATAAACAAAAAATAATTTTGTTTCCAAGCTCTTTACCAAAGGTGGGCAAAATTTAGAACTTTAGAAAAATATTAACGGCTCATCATCAAAAAAAATTGAAATACATAATAACAAATAATCTCTATTATAATTAAAAAAAATTCCAAATTATTTCTATCTTTCAAGATCAACGACTCACCAGACATATTTAACAACGGCTGAGCCGCTTCCCACCCTCCGAAACGCTCCTCGACCAGGATTCGACGCCTGCGGTTCGATTCCTGCCCCACTCCTTTTTTTTCTTTTATTTTACGCACAGTAGCACCCGCGCCTAGGGTTTGGGCAAAGGGAACGGCGGTTCCACGCGTCGGATCTACCTCTGCGGGGCCTAGGCGCGGGGCAGCAGCCGGATTCCGGGGAGGCATCGTCGTCTTTGGCCATGGCAACACGGAGGCTGCTACCGCCGCCGCCGTTGCGTGCGGTCCGACAGATGCGCCTCCGCCGGCCGCTGTTGCCTGGTCGTGGCACCGCCCCACCGCACTCTGCACCGCCCCACCGAGCTCGCCCAGCGCCGACGGAGGCGGAGGCGGCGGCGGCGACGGCGGCGGCGCTGCTCTGCTGGTAGCCCGACGAGGGAAGACAAAGGTGGCGGCGGCGCCATCCCGAGGACATGCGCCAACTCCACCTCCCAGTCGGATCACAGAAGTCCTGCGTCGAGATACCTCGACCAGTGCCGGGAAGCCGCTCTGCCATCACGAGTTCACGCCCTGCGCTCGGCCACATGCTACTACGCGTCGTGTTGGTCGTCGTCGGTCAGGTAAATCTGCCTGCTCCTTTTTCTTACCCCTCCTCTCGATGTCAATATCGCCTCTCGATGGACTATGATCTGTGGTGGTTTTTAATCGGTGGTTAGGTGATTGATCCATGCTTTATTTCTAGAGATGGTTGATTTTACCTTGGGGGTCGAGCAAAACTGGTGGTGTCATTTTGTATTGGAAGAGTAGATTCAGCTAAACTGTCTGGGATCCGAGCTAATTAGTTAGTAATGGTGGAGTATTTGTCACGCCATGTTGATCTATTCGTGCAGGTTAGTTGGTCGGCAGGGAATTATTATAGATATTTGCAGATCGTTTGCATCCTTTTATTAGCTTGTGTAGCTTGGGTCAGCACTTCTATGCATTCAGATAAAACTTAGATGCATGGGACGGATATTGTTTTGCTTTTGAATTAGGATTATGTAAACTGAGCATTTTGTTCAACCGCAAACTGAACACATGTACTATATGTGCCTTCTCGAGAAGTAAATATCTAGATAAGAAGGTTGTTCTAGAGTGGATATGATCATTTGCGTCATGGCTGGTGTATTAACTTGTTAGACATAATAGACTGTACGGTGATATTGATCAATGTTCTATGCAAAACATTGTCATTGCACATTTCAAAACTTTTATCGACTTCTCTTTTAATGGTTACAGGAAGATGCCTGGTGGCTTCAGTATACTGCATCTGGTCAGGCCCTTTCTAGCTTTCTAGCTAGAGGTGCAGAGCACCCATAGGAAGATAACATTCAGAGAAAAAGTGATATGCACCGTCATTTCTCTCTTCTTTTTCCTGGTCTGCAGCCATCTCCCATTCTGGCATTCATTCGACTACTGGAGCTGATCCTTTCTGTGAGCTCAACACATGTTTGTTGATAATCTATTTGCACTAACAGTTTATGGAATGAAACTTCTGAAGCCAATAATTTTTGGTGCCACAAGGTAACTTCACATTTATGAAGATGTTACTTTTTTCTTCTAATTTTGCACTTATTTATTCAGCCATTCTCTACCAATGCAATACATTTTTCCTTTCAAAGTTGTGCTTAGTGACCCCGAAATCTTGAATATGTATTTGAAATAAACTTTTTGTCTGTTAATGTTAACATTCAAATGTCATCTCATACTGGTTTGAGGCATTAAGAAGCTAAGCATCTGGATGTATTCTCAGGGGCAAACATATTGTTGGTTGTTGCTTACTACCATTTGTTTCATTTTATAGACAAGCTGATTGCAATGCATTCAAATTTCTATTTGGATGTTTATGCTCCTAATGGTGCCCATTGTTTCCAGGGAACAACGTGCTTGCCAGTTTTCAGATATAGTTTTTTTTTAAAAACTCTTGGTTCACGTCAAGTGATTTTGAAGCTTATTTTCACATAGTTCTATGCTAACTTTGTTTTTATCTCAAGTAGCCTTGTCGTATTAGCAGAACTCTAAACTTTCAGTGCTCAACACAATTAGCTATGTTCTTCAAATTTAATATAATTAACATTGGACTTAATGTTGCCGTAGCGTTAGCACGTGCAATATACTAAATCAAATTTAAAGGGAGCTTATTCAAATGTTGACTTGTTATTTTTTATATAATTTCAATCTAGGAATCATTCTCTTGATATACTAGATCTTTTTTTAGTAAACTATGTTTTTACGTTTATGGGATGAATTATCACCTCATTTTCATTTGTCATCTGCTATACTTGGCATTGATCGATCTAACCATTTATCATCAATTGTATATGTTGTTTTTTTAGTGACTACTGCGCCGCACATCGCGCGCTGCTCGACTGTGGGCACGACATCCTCCAACAAAGACTGCGCTGCACCTGTTGTTCGAGTCGGCCTCCAACTACGACATACTCCATGCGTATGGCATCGATGAGATCAGGCAGAGCGTGGAGGCCGTGCACTCCTCTGTGCTGAACCTCGACCGCTTCGGAAATTAAGGCCGTCAAATACTATTTATTATGTATAAGTTAAACTCTGGAAAAAATAAATTGGTTGTTTTTAAAGCATTTCTCTAGATAAAACTGTAGCGTTAACACGGGCATTATACTAGTATATCTAATTCTTCTTCAAATGCAGTTCCACAACATTGGAAGTTAGATATACTTTTTGGATGGGGCCATCTTCCGGCAGCCGGACACAACTAACTCCAAGTTTGGTAGTTTGGCTGTCCAGAACAATGACAATGTGCATCAACCTTTCTCCCGGATGGAGCTACTACGAAATTTTGCGTCTTGTACCACGTCCACGTGTGGTGTGGATTTGCCAAAAAAAAACATGCTTCTGTCACCAGCCGGTAGAGTACAGTATATAGTCGTACGTATTATACACCAGTGATCATGAAAAAAATCTCAATTCTACAACTATAATACATTATTATTTACACCATCTCACCTCTCTACATATTCACATCCACATCGTGTGTGACAGTGAGCCACATCCTGTATCTGTACAAGCGTGCCCCAAGACGAAGAAACAAAGACCAGAAAAAATCAATGTACTATGCTGCAACTATGCAAGAAAGAAGAACCAAGGTGTCCCGCAACTAGCCTACTAGTACTCTACTCTGCCCGGGTCCGCAGGATACGCGCGTGTGTGGTCGCCGAAAGAAACGCGCGCGCAGGCGCAGCGGCCTCTAGACCGCGCGGCGACAAAGCGGGCAGGACGCGTGCCGGAGCAGCCAGACGTCGATGCACGGCAGGTGGAACGTGTGCCCGCACTCCGGCAAGCACCTTGCCGTCTCACCGGCCTCGAAGTCCTGCAGGCAGACGGAGCAGCCGACGGGCTCCCCGTCGGAGGCGTCCGCGACGGTGCTCTCGGTGAAGACCGTCACGGGGAGCGCCGCGATGGCGGCTGCCGGCATGCCCTTGGCGGCGCCGCCGGTGCCGCCCGTCTCGAACATGTCCGCCAGTGTCGGTGACGCCATGTCCCCCGTGTCCGCGGCGTTCATCTGCGCGGCGGAACAAGAACACGTTAGCTTCGTTCGTCGGTCGAGATGATCGATGACACTGGATTGTGAGCGTTACCTGGCTGTCGACGGCGCTCTGCACTGCGGGGTCCACCTTCTCGCGCACCAGCCGGCCGGTCAGCAGGCTCCAGAGGACATCAAGCTGAAACATTTAGCGCAGATCGTTTGTTTACTCAAAAGGTTGGTGAATGAAAAGATTGGATTTTTCCTCAAAAAGAAGAGAAAAATAAAAGAGATTGGATTGGATATGAAATGGCGTGATTGACTGATTGATGATTCGGGTGATTATTGCGCTACTAGGTGGTCAGTCAGTTACTTACCACGTAGAGGACGCTCCAGATCCCGGACTCGTCGGAGCGCCAGATGGCAACGGAGGAGTCGACGACCTCCATGGACACGACGGCGCCAGAGATGGCCCCGATGCCGGCGCCGCGCACCATGCCGCTCTCCGTGGCGAGCCCGATCAGCGCGCCCGTGACGGACCCGAGAGCCATGCCCACTGCAACAACCAAACCAAGAATCGGTGAGCACATGAACCGAACCGAATCGATGGATCAAACGAAACAGAGGCAAGTCGAAAGTAAAGTAACCTGTGGCGAAGACGAAGGTGAGCACGCCCCGGACCACCGCGCCGGCGACGCGCGCCGGCAGGCGGGAGACGCTCCTGCCGTCCCCGCGCGACCTGGACGACGGCGGCGCGCGAGAGAACGTCGCGCTGCTGGCGGTGCCGAAGATCGCGGTCGCCTCCATCTCCATGACGATCTTGTCGGTGCTCGCGCGCAGCGGCGCAGGCAAAGGGTCGGGACGCCGGATACGAAGGGGGGAAGACCTGGCGGTGGAGCTTTGCTCTGGTTTAGTCGTCGTAGAGTAGAGCAGATGTCACAGGAGCGTCAGACGAGGGCTTTTGAGGACGGACGGACTTTGTGGCGCCTGGAAATTTATAGGTTGTTCTGGTGGACGCGTTGTTTGTTCTTGTTGGAGACTCGGTGCAGTGGTGGGGATTGGCGCGCGTCATCGCCCACGGCTGCGCGTGCGCTCGGCTCGGCAGGTCAGCCGTGCGCCCGCGTCTGCTCTAGCAGGCGAGTCTGACGTGGAGAGCCGGGCTGGCAGTGGGACGCGCCCACGCACGCACGCAAAGCGTCCACAGACAGCAGCAGCAGCAGCTACCAGGTTACAGCAGCACACGCGCACCGGCAGGCTTCTGCTTCTGCTGCCCGCGGTGTGCCGGGCGCATAAATGCTCCTAACCATCTGTCCGGCACGCGGCTGACGGCGACGGCGGACCCGGGTGGTTGGCGATTGGCGAAAGGCTCGCCGTGCGCGCCGCGCTTGGTTTGGTTTGGGGTTTCCTTGTTTCGATCGCTCTCTTAACGGCTAAGCTTCTCTCTTCCCGCACACCACCACCAACCACGACGACGATGCGACGCGACGCGATCCGTCCCGCTGCCTCTGCCTGCCCCTGCGGCCTGCGCTCCGTCACCTCATCACCTCACTCGTGGCGGAACGATCGCCCGGTTGAAAGGGAGTTCCGAAGCATCCCACCTGCTGCATGCGCGGACGCGGTAGAGGAACAGTGGATGGACACGGAGCTCGCCGTCGCCGGACGGTCACTTTCCGTGGACGGCTCACTGCAGCCTTCAACGGCGGCTTGGCTGGCGCTTCTGTTTTTTTTTTGGGGGGGGGGGGGGGGGGGGGGGGGGGGGGGGGGGCTAACGAGTTTCTACGGGAATTAAAAACCGTTGGGACCGACGTCTGACTTGCTCGCCTCTAGTACCTGTGAAAATGACCGCGATGACTTTTTTTGGGGCTGCAGAAGGTCTCGTTTTGAGGCTTTGTTTCCCGATCCAAAGTGACTTCAGCACCTTAAACACGTACGGATACGTGATTGAATGTTCGACTGTTGTCAAAAAAAAAAAATTCTGAATGTTCGGCTGAGACAGACCCTCCATCTGCAATTTGGCTGCAGGGTGCAGGGCTGCAGCTGCCAAGCTGTAAATCGGCCAAAAGTCTTTCGGCCCTTCTAGCTGAGCTGCCAGCCCAATCAGTCTATCTGTCAGTCGTACCAGCCCGTGCCACAGGGCATGTCCACATGTGCTTCTATCTTTACCCTGTTCGCTTGGCTTATCAGCCATCAAAATAGTTTTTTTTCTCTCACAATAAAACAGCTAAAAACAGTCTCGGTCGGATTATCAGCCACCGAAATGATCAAACGAACAGAGCGGTCATTGGATGAGTGCACTTCCCCAATATGTCATCACCGCATCATCCATCCCCTCGCTGACAACTCGTCACTGCCTCATCTTCCATAGCCATTCATGCCGCTACACCGCCCTTCTCCTCCCCTAATTGGTGTCCTTCACCATTGAGCTCATGTGTAGCAACCACAAGCCTGTGACACTAGAATTGGTGGCTCATCCTAGCCACACTGCTCTCCTTCATAAGAAGGTGATGTGATACCAGTGACCTCCATTCCTTCCCCCCCCCCCCCCCCCCCCCCGCCCCCCGCCCCCCCCCCCCCCCCCCCACACACACACACACATAGTTTCCTACCCTACATCCCTGGACATTCGCCCTTAGTGCATAGAGCGGAGGGGAAATCTATAGTGGTATCAGACAATGCAAGCATGGGATGAGAAAAGTGGTTGTGGTAGTTGCTCGCATGTGGGCAAATGTCAGGGCCCACACAATTAGACTAGTGAGATGTTTGACGCTAGCATATTGTTTTGTTAATTTATCTTATTCTACGTCAGCTATAGGTTAACATACACAAAGTTGTTCCCTATTTCAATGGAGAACCACCTCTTAGGAGTTAGGGTGTCTTCCATGAATAACGAGGTAAGTGGAAGATGTGATATCTCTTCTTTGTGACTTGGTTCAAAGAGAATGTATATTGCGAGAAGTTGGCTCCATAATCTATTGATGTGCGAGAGATCTTAGACGGTTAAAACTCATATATGCAGGACCCACATAGTACTAGCGATATGCTAGAGACAAGCCATTGGAGGAGTAACCTTTTTCCTGCTCTGTCCATTAAATTTATAAGTTATTCTAGTTTCCTAGTTACATAGTAAAAACTATGTATCGCCATAGCAGAAAACTTTGATGTGTAAAAAATTTCAATCTATGTATATGAAAAATCTAAAATAACTGATAGTTTGAAACAAATAGGGTATCTTTTTGTATGAGCTGGAGAAGGTCATTATAGGCAATCCAGACATGGAGGTGCGATATGCTAGAGTTGGAGTAATCTTTTACCTGCGTTGTCCATTAGATTTATAAGTTATTCTAGTTTCCTTGTTACATAATAAAAACTATGTATAGCCATAGCAGAAAACCTTGATGTGTAAAAAATTTCAAACTAAGTATATGAAAAATCTAAAATAACTGTAATTCGAAACAAATAGGGTATCTTTTTGTATGAGTTGGAGAAGGCAATTATAGGCGATCCGGACATGGAGGTGCATATGTCCATGTAACCTTACTATCTTTGTCCTTGAAAGAATATAATTGTGGGAATCGTGTCGGTCAAAGTAGCTCATGTTTGACTAACTTTATATTAAATAGTATTAATATTTATATCTCTGAATAATTTTATTATGAAAATATATTCTATAACTAATCTAATGGTAGTAATTTCATATCACGAATGTTAATATTTTTCTATACAAATTTAGTCAAAGTTTAAAATATTTGACTTCTCAGAAACGAGAATTACATTATTTTGAGGACGGAGGTAGTAACTAATAATAAACGAAGAAAAAGGAAATCCTTCCTAAATAAAATCCCATCAAACATACACAAAAATGATAATTAAGGTGCCCAAATCAAACGGTTGCATGCTGGAAAAAAAAAGAATCAAAGTATTTGAAAAATGCAATTATATTAGGGAAAATTAGTTTCGTAGCATCGAAAGATCACGAGAATCGGTAAATACCACTGAAGAACTCCGTTACGTAAAGTACCGTTAAAAGATAAAACCGTTTCCTGAAAATAGCATTCCGTTGTGTTTGAAGATAGCGGCGTCAGCACCGTCAGACTCCCGTCCATCTAATAAAGGCAGAAAATAAAAACCAATTCCAGCTACCTGAGCTGGACCTAGACGGCTGCCATGGCAGAGGCAGAGCTCGCACGCGTGCCTCCGCCACCCGGCCAAGCTTCCTCATGCGTCGCCGCCTCCTTGGCCGACCTTGCGTGTGTGCCATCGTCGCTTGCAGGGCTGCAGGGCTCCAGGCTGGTCGAGTATGCACGCCGGTGCCACAGAGCGCGCTGGAGCCAAAGATGATGTCGCAGCTCTTCTTGCGCGCGCAGGCGTTGGGCATGCAGGTGGTGTCCTTTCCGAGCGCCATGGTAAGTAATCAGTATGTCGCCCGGGCCCGGTAGCTTGTGCGCCGGCACGGCGGCACCTCGGGGACCGCGCCATCACCCCAGCAGGAGAAGCCGCTCTCTGTGCCAATAGAGCAGGCGTGGCGGTGGCCGGCGGCAACGGTCTTGAAGGCCGCGGACGTGGGCATGAGCGACGACGCAATCATGACGCCGAAGCAGCCCATGCGGGTCTTGTCGAGCTTGTTGATGCCGCAGAGGAAGTTATGGGCCAGGACGATGCGGGAGAAGTCGAGGCCTTTTGTGAGGTCGAGGTGCGGCCACTCCAGCAGGTGGGGTCGTGGTCGTCGGAGAGGTGGCAGACATGGGAGCCGCCAACGTTGAGCGAGCAGAGCGAGGGGTCCCATTAGAGCCTACGGCCGACGGGACGGGTGCGGCGGGCGACGAACTTCTCGGCAAAGTACCACGAGCGCATGGCGGCGTGGCCGCTGAGCGGTGCCACAGGAACTAGGAACCGATCGGGTAGACGAACCGCTCGCTGTCGGGAGTGATATGCGGTGCAGTTTGGACCTCGGACGGATTCCAACAAACGACGTTAACAGCAAAACTAACAGAGTGCTACATCACGGAACGGGTACTCACTTTCAATAGTATTTTACGCTACCACGAACTTTCGATGCTATTTTCCGATTCTCGTGTTTTTTTAGTTCTACGAAACCAATTTTCCCATTATATTAAAGGAAAACGCAGTGGATTTGAAGATAGTACCGTTCAATTCAGGTGACACGTACTGATTGCCTATTCGGGTATTTCAGAGCGTTTTCCGGTCCACGGCCACGGAAATCATGGCCGTCCCTCCACTCCAATATGGACGGAAATGCCCAGAACCAAGCTACCGCATGCAAGACCGCTGCATGCTCGCTCGCCGCAGTACGCCCGGAGTTGAATCCGTTTAGACGACTGCCTTTTCCTGCCTGACGAGACGAGCCTGCTTGTCCATCGATCGCCGTACATACTGGCGGACAAGTCCCGTTCCGGTGCTAGCTGCGCCGCTATCTAGCACTCGATCGATCGGCGCCCTCGGCGGCGGACTGCCGGGGCTGCACAATGGCTAGATCTTTCAACATCTGCCCGCAGATCGACCCCTGGTGACCACGCGCGTCCCCGGCGTCGCCCTCGACATGCTGTTCCTCGTCATCATCCAAGCGCTCGCCGTCATCCTCCTCGCCAAGTTCATCCACCTCTTCCTCCGCCGCTACAACCAGCCAAGCGCTGTCTCTCAGATCCTCGTACGTACGCCAGCCCACCTCTTCTGATGGTTGCGTGCATGGCGATCTGACCGACCTAACAATTTCAATTTCAGGCGGGCGTCGCCGTGGGCGGCATGGGCCTGCGCAACGCGATCCTGCACGTGGACGTGGACGACGTGGAGGACATGTACGGCGGCTACATCTCGGCGGCGCGCGTGGTGTACATGTTCCTCGTCGGTCTGGACCTGGACCTCGCCGCGCTGCGGAACGCGACGCGGCGGTGCGTCGCGCTGGCCTACGCGACCGTGGCCGCCAGCCTTCTCGTGGCCGCCGTGGTGTCCACGGGGATGTACGGCAGCATGATGCACTCACCGGTGAAGACGCCGGAGCTGCTGGCCGCCACGCTCATGCTCGCCATCACCAACACCTCGTCCATCACCGTGTCGCGCGTCGCCGGCGAGCTCAACCTCACGGCGACGGAGAACGGGCGGCTCCTCGTCGCCGCGGCCATCATCACGAACCTCATCTGCGTCGTCGGCGACGCCGTGCTGTCGTCCACGGCGCTGGCGAAGGAGAAGAGCCAGGACCTGTACCATACCTCGCCGCAGATCAAGAAGGGCTTCCTGGCGCTCGCCGTCGCCGGCGTCGCCGTGTGGCAGGTCCGGCCCCTCGTGACGCGCATCAACCAGCGCAACGTCGGGCAGCACCACGTCAGGACCCGTCACCTGCTCGCCATACTCCTCGGTGTCTGGTTCATCAGCAACCTCCAGCAGCTGCTCGGGTTCGACGGGATGCCCACCAGCCTCGCGCTCGGGATGGCGTTCCCGAGGGAAGGCCCCGCCGCGCGGTCCGTCGCCGACGCGCTCGTGCCCCCGTCAACGGCTTTCTCCTCCCCTTCTACTTCGCCACCATCGGCATGAGGCTCGACTACAACTCCATGTCCGGCGCCATCATCGTGCCCGGCCTGCTCCTCACGCTTCTCGGCCTGGTCGCCAAGGCCATCGGCGCCGCCTCCGCCTCCACCTACCTCAACATCCCAATCTCCGACGCGCTCCGCTACAGCGTCCTTCTCAACGTCAAGGGCCACGTCGACACCATGAACATGAAGTTCGCCAAATCGGAAGGAGTGTGGGCGGAACAGGCGCTGTACGCCATGATCATCGGCAACCTGATAAGCACCGTCATCGCCGGGCCGGCGGCCGCGGCCGTTCTGCGCAGGGAAAAGGAGGAGTACAGGACGAGGCACCAGGCCATGGAATCGTTGGGCGCAGAGCAGGAGCTGCGCATTCTCGTGTGCGCCCACAGCGCGCACGCCGCGCCGGGCGTCCTCAGCCTGGTGGAGCTCTGGTGATCACGCCGCAGGAGCAGCCGGCCGTCCCAGTCCTCCATTTCTTCGACGCCCCCCGCGACGCATCCGCCCGGACGCCGTACCACCAGCAGGAGCGGGGCGACGAAGCCGGGAAAGGCGGCGGGCCCGATCCCGTGACGCAGATGAACATGGTGACCGACGTGTTCACCAAGGCGACGGGCATCTTCTTCCGCCAGGTCGACGTGGTGTCCCTCGGCTCGTCTCGGGACGCCGCCGTCGCCTGCCGCGGCGCAGAGGAAGCGCACGCATGCCTGCTGCTCCTCCCATGCTACAAGGAGCAGCGGTTCGACGGCAAGATGGCGTGTCGGCTCGAGGAGCGGTGGAAGCTGAACCACGACGTGCTGGAGCGGGCGCCCTGCACGGTGGGCCTCCTCGTGGACCGTCCGTACAGGGGAAGCGGCACCAGCTTCCAGACGCCCATCGGTATCGCGCCGGAGACCGGGAGGACGCTGGTGCACCCGTGCAGCGACCGGACGGTGACGCACGTGATCGCGGCCGTGTTCCTGGGCGGGCCCGACGACCGCGAGGCGGTGTCGTTCGCGTGCCGGCTCGCGGAGCACCCGGCAATCGGGCTCACGGTGTTCCGGTTCGTGAAGCGCAGCACGTACGACGCCGTCACGTCCTCCACCTCCCGCGCCGCTGCCACCACCGTTGGCGACGAGCTGGACGACGTGCCGTTCCAGGAGGGCGACGTGGACGAGCGGTTCCTGTGGCGGTTCTACGAGAACTACGCGTCGCGGGAGCTGGCCATGTACGTGGAGAAAGTGGTGGAGAGCCCCGCCGACGTGGTGGAGACGCTGGAAGGGATGGCCGGGATGTTCTCGCTGGTTGTGCTGGGGCGCGGCGGGCGGCAGCCGGTGGAGCTGATGGCTGGGCTGGAGCGGTGGGCCGACGGCGGCAGCGAGATTGGGCCCGTAGGAGAGATCCTGGCGTCCAATGAGTCGCTGGAGATGGGCTCCGTGCTCGTCATGCAGCAGCACACGGTGGCGGTCTCGCCGGCACGCCAATGACCAGGGTAAGATATGGAGTGTGTCAGATTTCACAGGACAGCAGCAGAACAGCTTGTGTATACTTAGATTTCTGGAGTAGGGAAAAAGGATTTTTTTTTTCAGATGCCCTTTCTGGTCAGTTTCAGAGTAGTGGATATCCTACAGAATTGGATCTTTTTGTATTGTGGATGGACATTTGTATGAAAACAGAGATTTCTTTCACGGCTTGAAGCTGAACGGTTGATCTGACAATTATTGGTAGCACATCATAGATATCCAAAACATATTCTGAACTCTGATAGCAATGCATATATTTCACCAATCATATTCGGCTCCCATTGTGATTTGAGGTTCTGTTTCCTTCATACCCACACAACGATTGAATTAGAAGTTGAATTTTGATCGAATGTACACAATTTTCCAATTTTATACAGTTAACACTGGATTTTAGCACGCTTAGGAAAATGATAGGTGGGCCAGTGCGCAGTAAATTTGCAGAGACAGGTGTTCGGAGCATTCGGCAAGTGTCCGTGCAGTCGGCTAATTTACAAAGATTCGGCAAGTGTCCGTGCAGTCGGCTAATTTCCAAAGATTCGGCAAATGATTGTGCGGTCGGCTATTCTGAGGAAGGGTGGTTTTCCGTTGAAGAAGCGATAAAAGCGGCAAGCAAGAACCGATCGGGCAACGAAGACCGCGACAATTAAGGCAATAAAGACTCCGAAGGAAATTAAAGTCAGGGATGTCATGTTTTTCCTTTGGTATTTTGTAACTGTGTCCTTTTAGGACTCATGTCATGATCAGGGTATAAATATAAACCCTTGGCCATTGTAAAAAAGGTTCACAACCAAATCAATACAACCGGCTCCGTGCCAACTTCGAGACTTTTGTCGTGTCGTCGAGTTCTTCGAGAGGAGTCATCGATCCGTCGACCTCCGTAAGTCCGACAACCTTGTTATCATGTCTAGTATCATGCGGTGGATTTAAATGTTGATGCAAGTAGTTTTGTTTGTTGTCAATGATCGTGCGGCGGATTTTTGTTTGACAATCAAGAAGTCTTCGCTTATGTTTCGTTTACGAGTAGATACCGTGCGGCAGGTGTTTGCTCGATATGCTTAGCAAAAGTAAGATAGTTATCGACTCTATTAGATTAGGCAAGATCTAGTAGATTCACTAAGTTATCATGTGTTGCATGTTTTAGATATTTCATATATTTGTAACACTCTTTTGCCCAATCTAGATTGATACGGTTCAGCTCTATTCTTTCTTGCAGATCTATTTATGCTTTAACAGTTATTGCTTTCATGTTGTCTCTATAAATAGATCTTACGTTCATAATAGCCGAATTAATCTAATCTAGATTGCTACGTGTTGTGGGTTCGTGCATGTTAACCATGTTTAAGCTTTGATAAAGTTAGGTATCGTGCGGCAGATAAGCTTTAGATTAGTTTGATCGTGTTTGCTTACATGTTCCTTCACCATGGATCCCAACTCGGTTGGATTGCTGAGCTTGATTATGCTTTAACTCACAGTTAATTATGATTCGTCTAAACATACTTTTCTCATGCATGCACGTTCGGCAATCAACGCTTTACGTACTTTATGTTTATTTTAGCCGAATGATCTATAAGACTTGTTGGCAGACAACTTCTATAAATGTATGTCGTCGTAAGTGACTTCAGGGCCATATATATGAAACTGTCTGGTCTCACCTAGCATGTTCCAATTTTGTATCTAATAATTTTTATCCCTTGTTAGTTTCAGGTCAAACTGACCGGTACGTTTCCGGATTTCGAAACACCCGATTGAAGCCACGCTTTTCGGCTTGCTGTGTGAGACACAGTGCGCCATATTTTGTGTCAACATATACTGAAATTTCTTCCATTCTTGCTATAGTTGCAACCGGTATTATATTTATATTCAGTTGAACCACCGGTTTAATTTCAAACTGAAGATGCAATCAAAATTTGAATACTGCTTTAGTAGGGGTGTGCCAGCCCGAGCAACAGTGCAACGCTAGGGCAACACATAGAGCCCAGATAGCAAGCTACCCTAACAGGCTTATAACCCCACAAAAAATGAATTTAGTATCATTGTGAGACGGTGTCTCACATATCAATAAATTTAATATCATTATGAGATGGTGTATCACATATTAGATATTAAACTGATAAGAATAGATATTACACTTAATTTTAGCCAAAAGGCCGAGAAAGAAAGGTATGAACTGTGATGTTGTGCCTTTCTTGGTTTTATTTTCACCTCCGCCGTTGCGGCTGCTGTCCATCCACCATGTGGTACTAAGTAATAATGTTAAGACGTTTGTAATCTGGGATACAGAGTAAAGAAGTACCCGGACTCTGTTGGGCCGCCTAATGTGACTGGCCCATTAACCAAGGAATCCAGGGAAGGCCCGTCCGTTATTTTCGATTTCCGTTTCAGCCAAGTAGATTTCCGGACCTGGAGCACCGTTGGAAGTACGCGGCGTCTGCGGCGGCGGCGGTGCCCGGCGATTGGCGTCTGCGGGAAGGGGCGGTTGGGGAGGTGCGAAGAGTCTTTGCGGCTGTGCATACCGATGCGAGGGCGCCCTTCCCTCCCTCCCTCCCTCTTTCCTTCCTTTGTTCCTTGGCTTTGAGGGTACTATTCCCACATTTCCTTGGTAAGAGTCTCCGCATTGTCTCAGCAAGCGGCGATCATGTGCAAGTACTACTCTTCTAGGATGATGAGCTGATATCTGCACACATGGGTGTAGTTTTTCAGAAATCGAGATTTAGTAAGATATAAAGTCAAATTAGGTATCCCCCATCAGTTATTTCTGATTCCGGTTTACTTTCTGAACATTCAGCAGTTAGCGCAGTGTGTTACGGTTTGAACTAATTTCGTGTGTTAGGAATTGGGATATCTAGCACCAAACTGAATCAGCCAGTCTGTGACTGTTAGCATTTTCGTGCGCTGGAGCTGAATCTAAACAAATTTTCTTCATTACAGATTAGAACTCTGCACGCTGTAGTTTGATTTACTGTTGCCATTGCATTTGGAGGGCTAAGGAAAAAGGAAAGCTGCTATTCGCTAGATTACTAGACCATTGCCAGCTCTGGTTTTACAGCGCAGACATCATAGTATTTTCTTTGGTAGGGTAGGTTCTACATCAACACTACTTTATTGGCTCAATGGCAACCTTGATTCCTTCCTTTTCTAATCACATTGTGATTGTCTTTACATGCTTCCATCTGTACATCCTCAGTGTACCATTGGAAAAACATCGCACAAAAACCGTGCTCCAAGGTACTTCTGGGAAAAAAAGATGGAAGGGAAAAAAGAGAGGAAACAAGCTGCAAGCCCTGGATATCTTCATAGTCTTCAGGAGCTGCAAACAGCAAATTGCTGGTTCACTCCACTGGGTGGTTGCACCATCCTGCTTGTGCGGTGGCAAGGCATCACTATGGAACTGAGGAGCGCCTTCTCAACATCTTCAGAGGCTTCTCTCCCTAGCAAACACATCACATACTCCATCACTGCTGTATCGCAAGGCAGTGTGATCCTCCCATCACTTGTGAACCCAAACTCTTCCTGCGACAGCTTCAGGAGCTCTACAAAGACTGGCGTGTGGAGGTAAGAAAGGGGGATCTCAAACCGCTTTCCATCGTAAGCATAGACGATGCAGTTGCCCTTCCCTGCAACTACACTGCTGCAAGATGGGTTGATTTCCTTTTTCACTGCTGTCACCCTTCTTCGCCCAACTGCACCCATTCCCTGCATCTTCTTGGACAATTGAGCTAGCTTCTTGGAGCTGATCATCTTGCTACCTGCCTTTTCCTAACAAGGAGAGGAACTCCTTTCTTTGGTATGAAATGATGAGAAACGGTCTGATTTGTGTGTGCTGATGGTTTGTGTCAGTGATCGTGTATTTATAGGGCACATATGTGGTAGGATTTGTGAGGGTTTGCATCTTGGTCTCAGCTATCACAAATGCCAAGCTGGCAAGGGACAAGCCCATGCGCTTCCTTGGTGAGATGTTCATATCAATCGTTGGGAGATTCAATACAGCAGCGCAGGACCATTGTTTCTCACATGGTGGAGCCATCTTTACTGGCTTGTTATGTGATTGTTTCTGCCTACCAGGGTGGGCCTAATTTTGTCTTAATGGTGTTAGGATTATAGAGTGTTTCATGTTCTTTTCTATACGCACTCATGTATATATTGCCCCATGGGACTATTATTCAATAAAAGAGCTGTTCATAACAAATGTTACAAAATGCTGGATCCAGTTTTTCCAGTTTTGCTTTTTGTGAGATATTAAATGTGATATAACAACTTATTTTCCCTTGTTATATAGGTTCAATTCACCTTATCCTGTGTTGCTTGATGAGGATTACAGTGTCAACTGAGGTAAATTTCTCAGTCATTTACGATTTGTTTTTGCAGAAACTATTTCATGATGCATTTGCTAATTTTTCTTCTCTCTTTTCCAGCAATTGCAACATGATGGAAACAAGATAATAAGGTTGCAAATCAGCAAAAAGCATTCTCTTGAAATTTATTTACATCTATGTAGAATTTTACCGGCCAGTATTTAGCTATATAAACTTCTTGCTTAAAGCTCGTGCTTAGTCTGGAGTATATCTTTTGATAATTTTCTGCCTAGATGACCAGTTTAAACCTGATGGCCTGTGGGGTGAGGTTGGGCCGTTGGGGATAAGGATATTATAATGGTTTTGGGTAAAAATATGTATAGGTGACAGAAAAAGGTCCATGTGGTTTCAATAAAATAAAATGGTCCATGGCATTTGTGCAGTAGTTACTGATGTACCTACTGTCTAGTTGGAAAGCTGCAAGGCCATAGATCTATTAATGCAGTGTTTGCTACAATGAAGGCAATGTGATTATGAATCCAATATTTCTGGTCCAAATTTTGGTGTGCAGTGGTCCTTGCAGGGACCATAGTAGGGACATGGTGGTTGGATAATTGAATCGGTATTCTGTTCTAGTGGCTCCACGTTCAATATAAGCATTCAACAATTATCTCGGTCCCAGCTCTTGTGAACATAAGAGCATATTTATAAAATGAATCATTTTGAGGACGACCACCAAAAAGGTTAACTAGGATGCTTCATGAGTCCTTCCTCAGCTGATGACGAGAGAGCTATACAATGGTCAAGAGATATGAGGGAAACATGTAGGGTCCCGAGTTTCAAGAAGTAGCCTCCTTTGTTAGTTGTGTAAGGATAACTGGAGATGTCAATAGGCTACATGCTTTTGGCAACATTAATTCAGTTAGTACAGTGCTGGAAGCTGGATGGTTTAAATAACTTGCTCAACAATCTCTTATCTCCATTGTACGTTGTGTCCAGTTAGTCAACAGCATCTCACATGCCATCCATTTCCTTTGTTTCTTCCTGCCATTCTTGTAGGTCTCTTCAAGTGGACTGCAGTTATCTGAATACCATTTTGGCCATTTCTTTTCTAAATCGTATGTGCTTTGACCAATGTTTTATGATACATACCTTATGCGTTTGATAATATTCTTTGCGTTGAAATAAGCTTATCTCACGAGCATATGTAACTCCACTCCAGCTCTCAACTCATCTATGTCGTTTTTGTGATGTGAAAAAGTATATTCTTTTTTTAGAGTTTTCAGGTGATACTTCATAACATATTTTAATCCTGTAATGTATAATTGTTTTCCCTAACATTTCAGGAGCTTTTTCAGTAAATCTCAAGTGGAATAGTATTATCAAGGGATCAAGATGGCTAGCTTCTCTAGATCATATGTTAGAATGGTCAGTACAAGAACACAGGGAACCTACCAACTTACATGTTGGAACTGTATGCACAGGTAATGCATGCATACATTGTAACTTGCATACAAATATTCATTTATATAATATTGCATTAGATTTCACTCTTTGTAATTGTGCAATAAGGCAACTAAGCCACTGGTATAGTCCTAGTCCAATACTATGTATTGTTATATCTATTAGGATGTAGTAACTTTAGTCAAGAAAAACAAGACTTGCTACGATTAGTTAACTATGATTTACATTTATTACACCAAATGTAAATTTGGTTAGGACTTAGAATGGTGATGCTTGGTTCCATTAACTAGAGTAAAGAAAGTGTTGTTACAGTAAACATATTCTTGGGTAGGGTGAGTCTGGTTGGTTCGAATAAATTGAGTCAAGAAAAAGAACTTACACTAGATCTTTGGTTAACTGGAGTCAGTATTATATTTCAATGCAAGCTTAAATTCTTCCTTTTCTAATCACGATGTGATTACTTTTACATTCCATTTGTACAACCACAGCATACCATGGGAAAACGTTACACAAAAACTGTGCTCCAAGGTACAGCTGGGCAAAAAAGATGGAATGGGAGAAAATAAAAGGAGAAAACAAGCTCAAAGCCCTGGTGTCTTCATCTTCAGGAGCTAGAAAGGGCAAATTGGTGGTTAAATCCACTGGATGGTTGCGCCATTCTGCTTTGATGGTGGCAAGGCATCACTATGGAACTGAGTGCCTTCTCGACATCTTCGGAGGCTTCTCTCTTCAGCAAACACATCACATACTCCATGACGGCTGTATCACAAGGAAGCGTGATCCTCTCATCACTCGCGTACCCAAACTCTTCCTGTGACAGCTTGAGGAGCTCTGCAAAGACTCTTGTGTGGAGGTAAGTGAGGGGGATCTCAAACCGCTTCCCATCAGAAGAGTAGACAACGCAGTTGCCCCTTCCCTGCAACTACGCTGCTGCAAGATGGATTCTTGTCCATTGTTGTGACCCTTCTTCGCGCAACCGCATCCATTCCCTGCCACTTCTTGGACAGTTGAGCTAGTTTCTTGGAGCTGATCATGGTGGCTACTTGCCTTTCTATCAAGGAAACAGACTTCTTTCTTTGCGATGAAATGGTCAGAATCAGTTCGATTTGTGTGTGGTGATGGTTTGTTTCAGTGATCATGTATTTATACTGGCACATATGTGGTAGAACATGGGAGAGTTTGAATCTTGGTCTCAGGGTCTCAGCTATCACAAATGGCAAGCTGGCAAGGGACAAGCCCATGAGCTTCCCTGGTGAGATGTTCCTATCTATGGTTGGGAAATTTAATGCACTGGACCATAGTTTTGCACATGGTGGAGCCATCTTTACTGGCTTGGTATGCGATCGTTTCAGCCTACTGGAGTGGGCCTAATTTGTACTCAATGGTACAAATTGTTGGGTCCAGTTTTTCGCGAAAAGGTCCAGTATTTCCATTTTGCCCCTTTTTTTGAGATATAAACATGATAACAGACTTACTCACCAGTCACCACTGTTATATAGGTTCAGTTCACCCAATCCTATGTTGTTCGATGAGGATTAAATATTAAAGATGTACATTCCTCTGCACCTTATGATTTTATTAGCAGATTATTTTGCATTTGCAGAATTCCATCTTGTCCCTTTTCCAGTGTGTTTAGTGCAACCGAAACAATATAAGCCAACACATTTTCTTGAAAAATGTTTATATCTAATGTACATATCTAATGTACAAATTGCGTGGCCAGTTTTTCTACTTTGCTTCTAGTCTACCTATAAAGCTCCTGGTTAGACACAGACCAGAGTGTATCTTTTGCTTATTTGATCCTAGATGTCCAGTTTAAGAATACAGGTCTATGTATAATTTTGGGAACGGAGGATAGTTAATAGTCATTCTTTTGTTGTATAAATAATAATATATATAGAGGTGACAACAAATATGTCTTGTTTATAATATAATAAAATAAAATGGTCCATGGCTTTTGCATAGTAGTTATTGATGTGCCTAGTTGGCAATCAGCAAGACTTAATTCAATGTTCTCTACAACGAAGACAGTGTGGTTATGGATCTGATGTTGCTGGGCCAAATGTAGGTGCACCGCAGTCCTTGCAGAGGCCACAGTAGGGACTTGGTAGTTGGATGATTGGATCTGTATTGTAGCAGTGGCTCCATGTTGAATGTTAGCACTTGGCAATAATTTTAGTCCCAGCGCTTGTTAACATAAGGGAAGATTTATCATAGGAATCAGTTGGAGAGAGACCATAAAAAAAAGATTATGTATGATGTTTCGCGAGTCCTTCCTCAGCTGATGGCACATGAGCCGTACATTGGCCGAGAGACATGAGGGAAGCATGTAGGGTCCTGAGTTTTAAGAAGTAGCTTCCTTTGTTAGTTGTGGAAGGAGACTGACATGTCGATAGGCTGCATCTTTTTGCCAACATTAAATTCAGTTAGGACAATGCTTGTTGGTTGAAACAACTTGCTCGACAATATCTTATCGGCATTGTGCATTGTGGTCCAGCAAATTAGTCCCCAGTATCTCTAGTGTCCCCAATATCTTATTGGCATTGCTCGACAATGTTTTGTATGGAGAACCTTAGAAACATATTTTCATGTTGAAATAAGATTACCTTATGTGCATATCTGACTCCACTCCAGGTTTCCAGGTGTTAATCACATTCTGGCATTCTGCTGAGCTGGGTATTTCAGGCTTTCAACTGAGCCATGCCATTCTCTGAAGAAAAGTTATATGTCGACATCGCCGTGGTCAGGTGAGTATGTGTGCTTTGCTTCACTTATTTTGCCTGCATCCTTTTGTTCTTGATGTTACTGTAGGGGACCTTATGCACTATCCAACATTTCAGGTGCTATTTTTCGTGAGTCGGAATACGAGAACACAGGAAACCTGCCAACTTTACATGTTGGGACCGTATCTTTTTTTTTTTAGCATTTTCATGGTTAGGAGTTGGGACCATATCTCGATGCGCAGGTATTGCATCCATGTATATTTGGTAACTTGCGTGCAAATCTTCTTTTATACAATGATGCTGATGTCGGTTGTTTTCAATTTTTTGTTTTTACTCTGTAACTGTGCAGCAACCATGTTGCACTTGTACGTATTCTTGTTTTTTTTTCCCGAATTTGGGCAGCCTTTCATTTTACTCGAGTTGACAAATTGACATGTGTGGTCCGCTCCTTCAGTGCTACCCACACCAAGAGCTGCCCTGTTTCAAGTTCTCGGGAATTGAACACACTCAAATAAAACTAATGAAATTTGTTGAATTAGTAAAAAACTTTAATTCATCCGCAAGACTTCCAGCAGCTGACAGGTCTTGCAACTCTCCGACGCCAAAGCTTGCTTGACCTTGAGCTGGCGCATCTGTCTCCAAGATCAACTGCCCGATCCCCAAACTGCTGGCTTTGGCTTGCTATCGTCTCGCCTGGAAGGCTGGAAGACATTCAGCAGATGATTTTACACGTCCCCAGCCACCACCCTGCCCTGGGCACACGATCATCTTCCACGACTGGAAGACAACATGCATGGGAACAAAATCCGGCTTGGTGTGCACGAGCACCGCGAGTTGTTTTCTCTCGGCGTCGTCTCCGCGACGAGAAAGGAGATCTAGAAGATGTGTTCGGCTTTGGGTCAGGGTGTTAGGGAGGGATGGATGGACACGAGTTGAACGGGCCAGGCGCAGGCCCATGCGGGATTGCAGGTCCTATGAAAAACAATTAAGGAAAAAAAACTATTTAGATAGTTTGCTTTAGGATCTGTGCTATTTTTAGAAAGAGAAGTATTAGAGCAGGTCTCTTGAGTATTTACCATATTTACCGCACTGATCCAATGCAGATTGAGATTGCCTTGTCAAGGGACTGGAGTACCTTATGCCATATTGGACTTGTTGAAAATTACTCCCTCCGTCTCTGAAAGAATGAATTTTTGAGTTTGTTTTAAGTCAAATTTTTTAAACTTTGACCAAATTTCTAGAATAAAATATTAAAAGTTATGATATCAAACTAATATCATTAGATTTATCTAAGAATATATTTTTACATGGTGCTCATTTTAAGTCATAAATGTTGTTACATTTTTCTATAAAGTTAGTCAAAGTTAAAAAAATTCGACTGACACAGATTCTATGAATTGATTCAATCGGGAACGGAGGGAGTAGAAAGAAAAGGGCATCTATATGTGTCAACCTTCTCCTGAGGGGGGGGGGGGACTCACTATTTAAGATTGTCGATGTTCAAGAAATTGTTTTTTCATAAAGATTATTTCACCAAGAGTACTCCCTCCATACTTAAAAAGGTTGTCGTTTTAGAAAACGATATGGTCTCCAAAGTATAACTTTGACTACTTATTTTTTTTAAAAATATTTATTAAAATATAATATATGTATACTTTTATGAAAGTATTTTTCAAAACAAATCTATTGATATAATTGTTACATTTTCAAACTCATCGACTTAAAAGTTATTCATGATTTATATTCTCAATGTTTGACTAAAATCTTGTCCTAAACGATAACTTTTTTTTAGTACGGAGGGAATATAAAACTACAACACACTCAGGGATCTATTAAGACTGCCGATGCCTTGCTATTAATTACTATCACCTGGGGATCTTTGGTCATTCAGGAATTCTGATTTGTCTTTTGTGTTTATGGCGGTTTTGCAAATTTCCTCCACAATCCACATTACTCCTTAATTACTATTTTTTGGCAGGATCCTGTTTGTGCGTGGTAGTGCTTGCCACTGTGTTTTAATTAGCACCCTACTGGGCTCGCAAGCTAGGGAAGCAATAGTTGGCAGCAGCATTTCATGTCCTAAAAAGTGCTCCAATATTTGATCAAACAACCATCACACTGGTCTTGTTTTTTTTTAATTTATCATATATTATCAGGTATCTCCACGGACTGGGACACTATACTATACCTGGCTCGAGTTGGAAGCTGCAGCAAAAAGAGTGCGGATTCAGGGGGGAGTTTGTCACTGATGACTGCTGGTACCCTCCTGAGTCCTGACTCCTGAGTTAAGCACTACAGCAACCTGTTAACCACCGTAGTTCCCAATCCCAAGGGGACAATATTACTGCGTTCGTTCCAAATTGTAGATTGTTTTAGCTTGTCCTAAGTAAAATATCTCTAATTTTGACAAGTTTTACAAAAAAAAAAAAAACACCATCAGTACGTTTTCCATGGTGGATGTTGGTGCATGCCAAACTTTCGTTATAGCTGGCATTCGGTAGAACACAGCAGAGCTGATGCAACGGTAACAAACTCTTTACTCATCACACTAGTACGAACTCAGAAAAGGCACCTGACAGCTTGTCATGGGCACCAATGCCTTATACGCCGTGTCACAATATATCATAATCTTCAAGGAAAAATTAATTGTCTTCCGGAAACACTCCCGTCCAGGGTGTGTATGGAAAAGACGCTCGTATAAATGGCTGAGTACCATCTGATCCATAATGTGTTGGATTGATATTGCCCAAGTCTTGAATCTTTGAGCTATTTAAGTGGTATGCCAATCCTCTTCTGTTCCATAATGTGTCACTCAAGAAGACAACCTCCTTGTAAGGGTGAAATCCAAGAAAAGTAATATCCCGACGAGGGAGATGATTGCCACTGCTTATGGTGTCAATAACATTATCATTGTCCGAGTCCCATTCGAACTTATCGTTACCATCTTCAAATTCATTGGACCAGTCTCGAAGGTTAATATCTTGTAAAGTCCAGGGTCCACGCCCATCGATTACTTGATATAGCTGAATATCACAGCGATGCTTGAATACCCACTCTGTTCTTCCACTCGATTCATCAAGAATATAAATCCAAATACTGGATGGAAAGCCATACAAAGCACAATGCACTCCTTTCACTGATTTTCCCAGATAAAGATCTGTGCATTCCATCCGTTCAAAATCTACAGGTGGCTTGATTACTTGGTACTTTCCATTTGACACTGATATTCTACAAGAGTCAAATAATTAAGAAATATTAATAAATGACAATTGAATTTTCATTTGGTTAAGATGTACAAAGATGAAGGACAATGCCAATGAAGTGAGTACCTACCTCATAACAAACTTGGTTTGGCAATTTACATAAAGTACTCCCCGCCAATAGACAGAATTGTCCTGAATACATGAACGATCCCACCGCCTGTCAGCAACAGTCCCTGCAGCCTCCCCTTCTCGAACAAACGACCTTTCCTCCCACACCTTTGTCCTTGATGAGAACACATTCAGGATCCAAGGTGATGGTGGCCATTCTAATCCCTCCATTGCAGGGTCTAATTCATCATCAGAAATCAACATTTCATACCTCCCATGGCATCGGAGCCGAGGGATCATGAATACCTCATAATGTGGTGACATTTGGGGGTCAAATATAAGATATTCCCTGGGGAAAAAGTGCTCTATGCCAATATTTGAGCTTGTGCATGGGGGCAGTGGAGCTGACTGCCGTGTGGCTGGGTTAACCACATAGTTGGAGAACAAGAGAAGCCCATTGCAGTGGCCTATGATGTGGGACCCGAGAGGCAAATAGTTAAAGTTGACAGATACCGTTCGGCCTTTTGAGGGCCGGGACAAGAATTCTGACATGCTTAAATCATTGAAGTTAGTGAATATTCCACGCACTGAACGTGGGAGGAGGTCCGCACGCAGAAGGTTGTGGGCATCAATGATGGCACACCAGGTCTTGCAGACACAACGGGATATAGCAACATAGCGTGGTGCAAGACGACGAATGATGTTGGTGAGTACATCTTCATGTAGCAGGTTTTCCATGCCCTCTGTTGTTCCAAATTGACGATCACTTGTCTATCTGCACAGTGAAAAATAAAATCAGATTTCTCTCATCAGCAAGTAAAAAAGAAGAAGTAAGAAATGTCGAGATGGACTACGGGTATTGTGGTGGAGGATTTGCTAGTGTGTTCATTAATCACCAATATGTGATCACAAAAAATTGGCAGCTGTTTATTCAGTCTCTGATACTACCGTGCTAGGGGCTCTAATCCCCTGTTTCAGCTGAGTAACAGTAACAGCATGATTTCATGATAAATCCATACTGAATACTTTCTATATGATGTGATTCATCCAATCAAGTGTAGAGAAGAGATTGTAGAA
The DNA here is from genome assembly GCA_022036555.1 of Microstegium vimineum. Lineage (NCBI taxonomy): Eukaryota > Viridiplantae > Streptophyta > Magnoliopsida > Poales > Poaceae > Microstegium > Microstegium vimineum. The sequence continues at coordinate 41,099,194 of CM039136.1, read as the reverse complement.
TCATGATTCAATGATCTGATCATGTTAGCCTCAAAAAATTCTGTGCAGTGTCACGATGCTGATCATTGTCCCTTGACAGCAGATTGAGTGATCCAATGATCCGATCGTGTTTGCCTAAGACAATTCCATGTAGTGTCGCGATGCTGATCATCATTTGTCTGTCCCAAATTATAAGTCACATATGATCTGGGACTCTGGGTTATACCACGAGATGAGCAACATAGCAACAAAAGCAAGATGAAGGAGCTGGTGCATATTGTTCTGTACAAAACGGTTGCAATGGGATAGTTGGGTGATCTTCTCCTCAGCATGGCACTCCTTTTGAGTTGAACCCATGTCGCACACAGGCCGAAATGAAAAGTTCTGGCTATGCTCATAGTAACTATGGATGTGGTCTTTTCAAAAAAAAAAAAAAGGAGAAGAAGTCCCGTACACCTTACTCTCAAAAGAAAACCCGAGACCACTACTCCTTACTCTCAAAAGAAAACCCAAGTCCACTACTCCTTACAAGAAAGACCGTAAAGCATAAGGGAAGAAGAAAGCTGTTTACTACTTTGATTCTCTTTTATTTTGCAAAGACAACTAATTTGCACTTTATAATAAATAGCATTTCTAATAAATGTACAAGCAAAGCACATATTCAAAATTATTTGAGGTGATGGCGATTAGATATCAGTTATTGTAATTAGTGGTGAAGACAGAACAGGATATCAGTTTAAATTCTGAACTATCACTGACTGCACAAAAAAGACAGTTTGAGTAAATGAAGAGAACACAAATTGCCACCAAGATGAAGATGTCTGCAAAACATCTTTGTGTAGGCTGTTCTGATATGGGCCTCTGGAAGATGCTTGAGCTGCTTGTGTGGTTTCCCAATCCACGGTAAATCTACATCAGTTTCTTGCCCCTTATAATTCTGGATGTTTTGCAGACATCTTCACAAAAATTGTAGTGAACATACTTATCAGCAGTCTACATTGTATATACATGTACAGAGTAAATGTTAGCTGTTGCAGTTGATAATGCCTACAGATAAAGCATGGCAACTAATTTCAGAAATTAGGATAGGATCCTCTGACTTGTGGGGTGGAGAAACAATAGAGTACTATGTATTCAAAGGCTTCCACTCCTGCTGCAGATGCTAGCTATGCCACTGCAATCACTACAGAACCCAGGAGCAGAACGGTGGCACTACTGAAATCTCAGGACATTAATAACAACCACAGAAGCACTTGACAAACATCAGCAAAAAATGTGAATCTTGGCCGGATCGGTTCCATTGTCTTAAGATGCCCCTGTTTGATGAAATGACAGGTGCATACTGCAGCCAGTCACTAAAGGATTTTTTTTAGTTGGATGGAACTAATCCAAGAAAAGGTCTTAAGAGTGCCATTGGCAATGCTGCTGCTGACATATCCGCTCAAGATGTCCCTTATGTGACGAACGAAATGCAGCAGCCAGATGTCAATATCAAGGGTGACAGTACCACAAATAATTGATAGAAATGCAAGCTGCTGAGTGCTGACCGGCCTAAAACTCATTAAGACACTACGTAGTAAACATGATGACGTCTACCAGGGTTCCAAAAAGCGGCACTAAGCGCAAGATTCAGCGCGCTGCAGCGCTAAGCGGACGGGTAGCGCTTCGCTATGGGGTATAAGCGCTACCAAAGCTGCGCGACCCCTTGGTGGAGCAGCGGCTGCTGGCTCCCGCTGCCCGCCGGCCGCGCGCGGCGCGCAGGGCAGCCGCAGGGGCCGGGCGACGTCGACGGTCCAGCGGAGGCGGGAGTGGAGAGGGAGGTGCGTACGCAGGGGCCGCCGGCCGGTGTGCACAGGACGAAGGCGAGGGCGAGAGGCGGGAGGGGAGCCGCTGACGCCGCCGCCAAGCCTGGGACTGCCCCGCCGTCGCTGAGATCCCGAACCTGAGCGCCGCCGCCGCCTGCGTGCAGAGCGCGAGTGGGGGAGGGCGTAGAAGATGGAGCGCCGGCGCTGCGAGATGTGGCGGATGCGCAGAAGCGTCAGGGTAAAGAAACACATGGACGTGGCCAGACGTGAGTTTCGGCTGAATTCTTTTTTAGATATAAATATAAAAGCTCATACCATTCTTTTTCTCTTTTGTTTTTTTAACATCTTTTGACAAAGCACACAATATGTATCATTTTTATCTATATATAAATAAATAAACATATTTATCTGTAATTTTGTGAAGATCAATCTCCATTATGCAGTCTCAATAAGTTTTATCAAAGTTTCATGGATATTAAATATGTTTATGTGACACTGTATTGATGAAAAGAGAGATGCGAAGAACATGTTTAGGACTACTCTACAAACTCTGCTCTGTAAACTTCACTGTGCAGTAGCTCCACAAAAAATTGAAGTTTGTGGAGTACCTCTTTAGGTACTATCACAACTTTACATTTTTTCTAGAACTGTGTGTGGAGCTGAAACCGTTTAGCTAAAAAATATGAAGCAGAGCTGTAAAACATGAAGCGGAACAGTCCCAAACAGACCCTAAGAGTTTTATGAAAGTAGAGAGATAAAACTCTTTTGTAAATATTGTTGTGTTAAAATTCTCATTGAGAATGATCTTATCTTGGATTGATCCCACCGTCGTAGGAGGTGATGCAGATGCCGTGATACAAACACAAAAACATCTCTTTCAGACAGCCGGCAATGCCTTGCTGCATGATCGATCGGGAAGGTGATTGTCAGATTGTGGCATTATTGCTCGAAATCAAAATTATAGAAATATAGACATTTTACTCTACTCAGGGCCACGGGCCCACAGCACTGCAGTCTATTCACAAGGTGACACGTACGTACTCCGATATCCTGTCTCGATCAATGCATGGGTTCGGCGGCGGATTCAGTCCCGACTCGAGACAGGCAAGAACCCAACACGACCTCTCATAATTAGGGCTGGTCGTCGTACCAGGCAGCACAAAAGCAGCCAGATGCACCTGGTATGAGCATAAAACAACACTCCCAAATCGCAGGTGCGTACGGCCACCCGATCATATATACGGATGATCCCGACCTGATCCGGTATCATGCCTCCATTGCCCGTGCGCAACACCGCGCGGCAGCTTCCTTCACCGCCGCCGTCGCCGTCGCCGGCCGTGGAAACGCCACGTACCCTGCCTGCTGGAACTGCTACGACCACGCACGCTGACAGCCGAACCGACCAACCACTCCTCACTGCGGTTCGCAACCGCCCGACGCTTACTCGTTCTCGCAATCGTACTACGTACGTACTGTCCGTGCTCGTCGTGCGTCGCCGCTGCCGCTGTCGCGGGTGGCACGCCAGCCAGGCCGTAATAAGTGCCCGTCGGGCCCCGGTCGCCGCCGACATGACAGTGCACGGGAAACCTGCCATGTCTGGATGCGTGGCGAATCCACGTACTGGATCAAGCGCCTGCCTGCCTGCCTCTGCGAATCGAGCAGCTCGACAACTCGTACGGACTCTACTTGGAGTGAGGTGATCAGTAGCTGCTTGCCATGGAGCAGCAGCTGCGCGCGCTGAGGCAGCACCGCACAGCACGTCCTCGTCGCGTCCTCCTCCTAGCCAGCGCGCGGCGATGGCCGACGGCGCCCAGGAGGGCGTGGCGCGCGTGTAACTGTGCAGATAGCCTTAGTGCAAATCTTCTTTTATATACGATAGATGATGCTAATGCGGTTGGTTTCACTTTGTTTTATTTTACTGTGTAATAACTGTGCAGCAAGCATGTTGCAGTTGCACTTGGTTGGACAGTTGTACCTTGTTGGTTGCTCTGAAAGAGAGCGAGGTATTATGGGCCAGGCTAAACAAGTACTACTCCTGGCATTGAAGAGTTCGGTCCAGCTGTTTGTTGTCGAGCTGGGCTAACAAGGCTGCAAGTAATCTACGGCCCAGCCTGTCTTGTTGATCTGCTCAGTCAAAACTGCTAGGGAACAGCCTGATCTGTGTGTGAATCCGTCGTCACCGCAGTCAGGCATCGAGAGGTGATGTAGATGATGCTCTGCAGTACTAGGCCAGTAGCACAGCCGCACAGGCACCGAGGAACATGGTGTGCACTGCCAGAACAGTCGAAGAAGCTTCAGCGTTGAGCTCTTGCCAATGCAAACTTCAGCTTTTCCTGAAAAGACGAACCGATTTCATCTCGTTTGTGTGTCGTTGAATTCATAACAAGTGCAGAGGGCGGCTCACCCAGCTCTGGTTCCGAGTGCTGTAGCAGCCGCGCGGTGCGGTCGGCAGTCGCTGGGCGGGCTCTATCCGCATGCTCCACCGTTTGTTGGATCGCCGGCGTCCATGCATTCCAGCCAGGGTGCACGTGGAATGCTATGCTTGACTTGGAGGCATACTCCCTACTACTCTCTCCACCGGCCTGAGCCATTTCAAAAATCTTAGAGAATCAAACCATCTCAAATTTAATTAAATATATATTATATTATAATAATAATTATGATATCAATTAAATATAATAAATTATTTATCAATTATATATTTTTATAGTATATCTATTTAATGTCATAAATATTTTAATTTCTCTATAATTTTTATTAAATTTGAGATGCTTTGACTCTCTAAAAATCTTTAAATAACTTATAATTTAAGATGGAAAGAGTAGTAGGTAGTAACTTGCGGTTTATGTGTACATTTAAGATGTGAGAATTAGCGTAGTATAATAGCAAAACTTTATTTTGCATTTGTGCTGCTTGAGGCGGTAGACACATATTCCTGTTTCATGTGTCAGTCCTAGATTTTCTAATGATGCCCTGTGCAGGTCAAGTTATGTGTTTCTTTTAGAAAAACAGATAAGTCATTTATGATGAGTTTATTTTGTTCAATTAGTTTCTCTCAGATCACCATCTCTGTAAGGAAATCCGTGATGACTAGTTCATAAGCTAGCTTTTAGTATTTTTCTTATATTTTAATAGAAGAGAGAACTATCTCTTAGTCAAGAGCTGAGCTCATACACATATTCCAAGTTCATATGAGAGTGTCATGTGAGTTAAATCTTAGTATGAGTTTTTGCTAAAAGCTAGCATTATTAAACAAATTGACTTAGAGCTAGTAACTAATTTATACTATTGCGGGTTCCCTAACCATCATGACACTTGGACCTTTATTGGGGCCCACTATACTCCTCAGGAAAGTTCTACAAACAACATTTTAAAGGACTCACACCACCGCGACCTCTTTTGTGGATTTGGAAATCAAAATGCATGCCAAAAATCAAATTCTTTGTTTGGTTGCTTCTCAATGATAGATTGAACACCAGAAATATGCTTTAGCGACGACACAAACACTTGGATAAAGGTTGCCTGGATGCCGTTGAAGAGACATTTATGCACTTTTTCTTTGATGGCTCGTCTAGTGTCTCTTGAAGGTTTTGCCTTGGCTTTGTTTAGAACGTACAAGGGACATCTTTCAAATGATAGTGAGCCAGAAGTCTGAATTACAATTGCCTTTCTTCATGGAAGTGTTCATGATAGCAGCTTGGTATATATGGAATGAAGAACGGATGAAGTTAAGTTTCATTTGCATAGAATCAATCCTGCCTTTCACCTTTCGGTTATGAATGGGCTCAGCTCTTTATATAGATTTGGTCTTCTTTTCTCTCTAGGCCTGTCTAGAGGTTATTCCTTTTAGTTAGTTCTTGGCTAACTCCCTTGTGAGTTCCCTAGCTTGTACTCTCACTCTTTTTTTTTAATATATTTGGTGCTGCACTGGGGAGTTGTTGCTTCACAGTTTCTTGTAAAAAAAAGTCGTTATATGTATACAGAGGGAGGCAGCTGCCTATTATTAGTACTGTAATGTAAAAAGTTAAAATAAGCACATTAGAGTGCATTATGAGGAAAATATTAGTATTTTTTTTGCAACGAGGAAAATATTAGTAGTGAAAGAACTTTACTTCGCTGACTGCAATATGGAATTGTATAGTTTGTTCTCTACCTTGAGTAGATTGATTTATTATCGCGTTATGATCTATCATAGTAAATTTATAATCTGAATGACTATGTAGCTGCAAGAACGGTCATGTACCCCATCAGGTAATCAAAATGTTTTTTGTATGAGTATGCATGACACGCCATACCATTTACAATAGGTAATAATAGATAAAGAATGAATTGAGCCATCTGAGTAAGAAAGAGCATAGGAGTAGGAGTAGGAGCGAGTAGTATTCAACGAACCAAGGATATTGATTTGAGTGATCATTTATGTGCTAATTAACCGTGGAGATACGTGTGCTGCTACATTGTGTGAATGAAAAGAGAAAACACCCCACGGGGCACGTACGTCTAGTTATCTATTGTTCTAGATCATCACCCATTGTTTGCATTGGATGATCCCGTGTCTTTTTCTTTACTTGAGCCTGAGCAACGTTCTCTTATTGGACAAAGGGCAAACTTAAGGGCGTCCAACGAGTCATCTATAGTCTATGTCATCATCACAGCACAAGAAAGTACCCCCTCCAATAGACAACCAACTTGTGGAGTTCTCCAAAAGTACCCTCTAATAGACAACTAACTTGTGCAGGAGTGGATCTAACAGTTGGGGATGGGGGCTCGTGCCCCCCTACCGCCACGACCGATAGAGCCCCTATGGAGATTTAGCACTTTCCTAATTTGCTTGTTGGTTTAAAATTGGCCTTCTTTTTGTTTTTTAAAAAACTTGTGTACTTACATGCTTTTATTTTTTTATATGAGCATTTTTTTTGTATTTCAGTTCGTGAGTTCGTTTAACAGACCAATAATTAGCACCAATCAAGAAATAAGCTAACGGTCTTTGATAGCATATAACCGTCATGCCTCACAACCATTATAGCCAGAGCTCGCGACACATGGATGATGTTGGCAAACGACATTGGAACGAGGTAGGCGACACGTTTGATGGCATCAATAGTGGTATGCTTGCTGACGCGCACACACACTCTAGGCTTATGTACTCATCGACGGGCTTTGTCAGCGAGGTGGAACACGATCGCCACAGGGATCAGCTCCAGCGGCTTGTTGCGGAAGATGTACTAGTTGTCGAAGCAGACACTGAATATGTTGATGTACAAACGGTCTAACTGGTGAATTGCATGACAATATCATTTTTTTGTCACCGGGTCATCCGATTAGCTCCAGTACCATCCACTTGAAGGGCTTCTTGTCATTGAGGTTCTGCTGATGCAACAACCAAAAGCTTTGTTCCACCATGTTGTTGATGCCTTGGATCAGATCACGATGTTGTTGATGTCGTCCAAAAGCCCGTCGTAGTCGTCCGACGCCACATTGAAGCTGATGAAGTCGTATGGCTTATACCAGTCCCTGTATGCAATGCATTTGTGGATCAACAATGGAATTTTCGAGTCGTATGTATCCTAAAAATTATGCAAAAACATCCTTAGCAAATTAACCATGGTGGTAGTAGTAGTAGTAGTAAGAGTAGGAGTACGAGCAAGTATCAACGAACTAAGGATATCGTCTTTTTATTCGATTTGAGTGATCATTTATGTGTTAATTAACCATGGGGGCACATGTGTTGCTGCATTGTGTGAATGAAAAGAGAAACATCCCATGGGGCATGCATGTCTACTGTGCTAGATCACCACATGTTGCTTGCAATGGCTGATCTTCGTTTGAGCCAGGTTATTTGGTTCGAGCAATGTTCTCTTGCTGGTTAAAGACCAACTATGGTCAGATCCTGGTATTATGCCTCAGGTGCTAGGCTTTAGGGATGTTTTATGTGCTATGCCCTCCTGCTAGGAGATCATCAGGGCAAAAGAGAGTGTTCTCCAATAGACAAACATCTTGTGGAGTTCTCCAAGCAGGTGCAGATCCAACGGTGGGGTAGGGGCTCGTGCCCCCTACCGCTGAAGACTCCATAGTGATTTTGGTAATTGATGAAGCCTAAGTACTAACCTAGCTCTAAGTCTGAGTAGGTTTAGTACACCAAGGTGAAGTGAGAGTGAACAAGTGGTGGAGCAAGGATGGAAGCTAGGTGAAAGCATTTCAAAGGCTCACACTTAGAGAAGAAGAGAAAGAGGAGACCCTAAGAGCTATACAAGGCAAAGGTATAAGCTAGGGCTTTTTGGTTTAGTGTTCAAGACACCTAGTGGGTGTGATCACATTTAGAATAGATAACCGTACTATTAAGAGGGGAAAATAGTATGTGGTTACAACTATCGAGTGCCATTAGGTTGATCATCATTGCATTGCATCTAAAACTAATGAGCAACCCTTGTAGAACTTGATAAAATATGCCAACACACATGCACAAGTTAGTGAAACACTTGGTGGTGGCACATGAGATCAAGGGAAGCAAAGAGAAGAGAAATCAGACCAAGAAAGAAGCGTCGGACCAACAGAGGTGGTCTGACGGCCGCTCCCAGCACTAACTGGCTGACAGAGAAGCTCCGGACCAGTGGCGAAAAGAGGCTCCGGACCATAGGCGAATGGTCTGGTGACTCAGTCAACAGCAAAGCTGAAGTCAAAAGGACCTCCGGACCAGCCCTCCGGACCAAATGGAGTTGGTCCGACGGTGGCCAGTTCTGCGCGCCAACGGTTGAAATTCAAAGCGTCGGACCAGATGCTATAGTTCGACGGTGAGGACAAGTGGTCCGACGGTCACGTTTTTCAGCAGCCCAAGTGCATAACGGCTAGTTCCTTTGAGGGGGCTATAAAAGGGTGTGTGGCGGTTCAAGTTGTCTCTCTTGCTCATTCTGATATTGCATACACTTGAGAAGCTTATTGCACACAGTCCCACTCATCTCTTAGTTATTTGATCATCCATTTGAGAGATTTGAGTGTTCAAGTGCATTGCATGAAGTGAGTTCATCTTAGTGGCACTTGGGAGTTGATACCTGTCGGGTACAAAGGTAAGGGGTACCCTAATCTCTAGCGATTTAGTGCTTAACATTCAGGCAAAATCCAAAAGCCATCCAACCTATAAGGGAAGGCCCATGAAGCAGGGGCCTACCTCCCCATCAAACATGACCAGTCATGGGCCGGCCCGTTACCAAGGGGACAATAGGCAGGATCCCCCTCGACCTCGACCCCTCGAACAACGGAAGGGGGATCGATCGAACGACCCTCTGCCTCGACCCCTCGTACAACAGAAGGAGGGTCGATCGATCGACCCTCGACCTCAAACCCTCGAATGACGGACAGGGGGTCGATCGAACGACCCGCGAGTAGGAGGCTCGATCGACTCACCCACTCCCGGTATGGGGTAAAAGGAATCCAATGCGCCTACTTGCTCCCGCCTCACGCCATGGGCGGCCACTACCATGGTCAAATCTATCAACTCGTCGCCCGTACTCAGGCTCTCCCACGATCGTGCAACCACTGTAGCCATGTCACAAGTACAAAACCCAAAGGCACCCCCTCGAGCCATGAACGGAACCGCCCTCGACCGTGTTTACAGGGGCGCGTCAGGGTCACGCAGGCCTCAACGCTCCTCGACCCGGCGGCTCGACCGTCACCTCCAACCACTCGGGTATGGGACCCGTCCTATCTGCTCCGCATCGGCTGCAAAGCTCGTACCCGTCCACTAGAGGCCGATCGTCCTAAACCATGACGATCGGCAGCGTCCAGTCCGCTGTCACCATGCCCTGAAGCACCGGAAGGACCGGAAAGCCATACCGCTACAGCGATCGACGTCCCACCTCAAGCATGGCGCCATGGACACGCCTCCCATGCCGCTATAGTCTAGGACCTATGTACTCTCAGGTCACCCCTTGGTCTATAAAAGGGGACGCTGTGATAGTAGGGAGGGCATCGGGACAGATAACAGGGGCATAACCTCACACATCAGAACACGACAACAAGACATCCGCTCACGCTTGCTGCCGTCTAAACAACACCAGCTAGCACTCTCCACAAACCCCCTAGTATACGCAACAAAGGGCCACCTTCGAGCACAAAACAATCTAGGGATGGCTTGATCAACTTCTCAAGCAATCAATCGACTCACCTAGGGTAGCCCAGCTAGCCCTAGGCCTCAGCTCACTCTGAGCACCCCCGTGTAACCAGCTTGTACTCCCCCCTGTACGAGCACTTCGGTGCGAGATAATACAATTCTTCCTTCCCCGCTGGACGTAGGGCCTTCTTTGCCCGAACCAGGATAAATATTGTGTTCTTCTTGCATCACATCTGGGAGTGGGAGCACGCAATAAACAAATTTACTGGTTGGTGATCGACCCCCTGGGTCGAAACGCCGACAGTTGGCGCGCCAGGTAGGGGGATTTGCGTGTCGATCAACTCCCAACTTCTCTTCCAGATGGAATCCACCGTCCCACCACTTCCATTCGCCACCATCATTTGGTTCGGGAGTCTAGAGTTCATGTCCCTGGGCCACGACCACGATATGGTTCTACTCTCCAGAGGTGGTGTGGATAGCAGCAGCTCCGGTATGCGGGGGCCAAGGAGGACCTCGCGATGGTCCCACCACTCACGCCTTTCGCCCACGACCAGGAGGAGGCGCGAACGACGCCGCCGCGACCTTGCCCGCGCGGACGACGTGACACCTGATGCCACTCCCCCGGCCTCAGCTGGCGACACAGTTCCTCCCTTCGGGAGCCTGTTTGACCCACGCTTGGGGGTCGGAGGAGGGCGCCTCGCCGAGCATGACTTTGGCTTCGCCATGCAGCCATCTTGGAGGGCCCCCATAGCCTCTCGAACGCACTCGGCCGTTCCACCATGCAACCTACTTCCGCACGGGCTCTACAACCACGCCAGACTCTCTTCTACCCTCGTAGAGTCGCGGATGCGGGCACGTTATGGGTCCCTAGGGAACTTGCTACGTGCGACAATGAACCTCATCACCACCCCTCCACCGGGTGAGCGCCCGGAGTCGCCACGATCCCTGATCCCAGGGTACTACACCTTGGGCACGATACGACGACGACTGGAGGAGGAGCGCAACCGATATTTCCCCAACTTTTACCAGAGTCGCCCTGATCCAGATTCCCCCGATGAGGATTGCGATCCCACGTAGGAGTGTTTCCACCTCATCGAACCGGTTGGATCCCAGGATGACACCACCGACGCCGCGGCTGCAGGAGGAGGGGGCAACGCTACCCCGGCGTGGGACGTCGTCCCCCCAATTCCGGACGAAGCCGATCCACCTCAGGACGCCCAGATCGCGCAAGTCCGAGAGCTGCTCGCCAAGCTCGAGGAGGAACGCCTACGACTTCAACAGCTCGAACATGCCCTCGAGCGAGATCGTGGGTGGCCACAGGGTGGAGGAGCCCGTGGCCGGGCCCGAGAAGTCCATCAACAGATCGTCGAGGAGGGAGCAAACGAGCACCACGTCTACAACCGTGCTAGTTAGAACGTCGTGGCAGCCGCAATGCTGCTCCGTGACATGCTGGCACCATCGACGCCCCAAGCGTGACGTATCAGAGATGAAATCTAGGGGCTCCTCCAAACCGCGGCCATACAACAGGCGGAGAACTCGGCCTCGAGGCGTAGGGGGGCTGCCTCCGAGCGACAGGACGTGCCCCCTCGACAAGATCGAGAGGTATCTATTCACCAAGACAAGGCACCCCGGGGCCAAGCAGAGCGGCAACCAGTCCGGGAACGCATCCTTGACAATCGACAGCCGCGTGACGCACGACACGACATCAACGACAACAAACGACGCCGATGCGGTGATGCGGAGGCTCGCGGTTACAGTGCTCATCGAGGTGGGCACTACGACAGCGACGAGGATCGACGTCGATCCCCGGAACCACCAGGGCCATGAGTCTTCAGTAGGACGATTCGGCAGACCGCCTTGCCTAGTCGTTTCCGTCCACCCTCTAACTTGGTCAAGTACAACGGCGAGACCAAGCCAGAGCTCTGGCTTGCTGATTTTAGGTTGGCATGTCAGCTGGGAGGAGCCAGCGACAACCACGTCATCATTCGACAGCTCCCGCTCTTCCTCTCCGACATCGCTCAAGGATGGCTCGAAGAACTCCCCCCGGACTTGATCCATGGCTAGCCCGACCTGGTCAGGATCTTCGAGGGGAACTTTAAGGGCACCTACGTACGGCCGGGAAATTCCTGGGATCTCCGCAGCTGCAAGCAGAAGCCAGGGGAGACCCTCCGTGAATTCACCTGACGGTTTTCCAAGCAACGTACCGAGCTACCCCACATCTCTGACCACGACGTCATCATGGCGTTCGTTGCCGGGACGACATGCAAGGAGTTGGTGCGGGAACTGGGGCGCAACACCCCCAAGACCGCCAACGAGCTCATGGACATCGTCGCCAACTACGCAGCCAGCGAAGAGGCTGTTGGTGCGTTCTTCTCTGGATCCCTAGACAAGGGGAAGGCCAAGGCGGATGAGCCCGGTGGCTCGAACAATGGGCCCAAGAGGAACAACAACAACAAGAAAAAGAAGAACCAGCAGGGTCGACGGGACGTCGAGCCCGATGATCTTATAGCTGCGGCTGACCGGAAGAAGCCTCGAGGTCCCCCTCCAGAGGGGGGCGTCTTCGATAAGATGCTAAAGGAGCCCTGCCCTTATCACAAGGGAGTGGCTAACCACAGTCTCGAGGACTGTCGCATGCTTAAGAAGTACTTCGACTCTCTTGGACTCAAGAAATACGATAAGAGGGAGGACCCACAGGACATGGGCGATGACAAGAAGGAAGGCTTCCCCGAGATTTTCGACTGCTACATGATCTACGGGGGACCCTCGACCCGACTCAGTGCACATCAGCGCAAGAGGGAGCGTCGAGAGGTCTTCTCCGTTCGAGCTCAGGCCCCCCGATACCTCGACTGGTCTCACATACCGATCACCTTCGATCGAGACGACCACCCCGAGCACGTCCCCAACGTAGGGGTCTACCCCCTCGTCGTCGACCCCATCATACTCAACACCCGCCTCACAAAGGTACTCATGGATGGAGGCAGCAGCCTCAACATCATCTACGCCGAGACCCTCGACCTCCTGGGGATCCCAAGGACCTTGCTCCTACCCAGCGCGGGGAGGTTCCACGAGATCGTCCCAGGAAAGAAGGCACTCCCGATCGGCCGCATTGAGTTACCTGTCTGCTTTGGTACCCCCTCGAACTTCAGGAGGGAATACCTGACCTTTGACGTGCTCGGATTCCACGGCACCTACCACGCCATCATCGGTCAACCTGGATACGCCAAGTTCATGGTGATCCCAAACTACACCTACCTCAAGCTAAAGATGCCAGGGCCCAAGGGCGTCATCACCGTCAACACCTCCTACAAGCACGCCGATGACTGCGACGTCGAGTGCGTGGAAAGCACCGAGGCGGTCGAGGAATCGGCCATCCTCGCAGCCCTCGACGACTTCTCCAAGGAGATCCCTGACCCTAAACGGCGCGCCGGCAACTTCGAGCCTGCGGAGGACACCAAGACCATCCCGCTCGACCCCAGCCACGCGGATGGGAAGGTGCTGACGATCAGTTCCTCCCTCGAGCCCAAATAGGAAGCCGTGCTCGTCGACTTTCTCCGCACAAATACCGACATGTTTGCGTGGAGTCCCTCGGATATGCCGGGCATTCCGAGGGAAGTCACCGAGAACTCCTTGAACATCCGAGCCGGATCCAAACCGGTGAAGCAACGGTTGCGCCGCTTCGACGAGGAGAAGCGCAGAATCATCGGGGAGGAGGTCGACAAGCTTTTGAAGGCCGGATTCATCAAGGAGGTTCATCATCCTGAGTGGTTAGCAAATCCTGTGCTTGTTAAGAAAAAGAATGGAAATGATAGAATGTGCGTAGATTATACTAGTCTAAATAAAGCATGTCCTAAGGTTCCTTTTCCATTACCACGTATTGATCAAATAGTAGATTCTACTGCGGGATGTGAAACTCTTTGCTTTCTCGACGCATATTCTGGCTATCACCAAATAAAGATGAAGGAGTCCGACCAGCTCGCGACTTCCTTCATCACCCCTTTTAGCATGTTTTGCTACCTCACGATGCCATTCGGTTTGCGAAACGCCGGAGCCACATACCAACGATGCATGCTCCTTGTCTTTGGAAAGCATATAGGGCCGACCATCAAGGCCTACGTCGATGACATCGTGGTCAAATCTAAAAAAGTCGGGAACCTGGTCGGGGACCTCGAAATCGCGTTCGGTTGCCTCAGGGCAAATCATATAAAGCTAAATCCTGAGAAGTGTGTCTTCAGGGTCCCTCGAGGCATGCTCCTAGGGTACGTAGTCTCCCAGCGCGGGATCGAGGCCAACCCTGAGAAGGTGACTGCGATCACTAGGATGGGCTCGATCAAGGATCTTAAGGGGGGTACAAAGGGTCACAGGGTGCCTTGCTGCCCTCAGCCGGTTCATCTCGCGGCTCAGGGAGAAAGCACTTCCCCTTTATCGCCTCCTTAAGAAAACAGAACACTTCACATGGACTGTTGAGGCCGAGGAGTCGCTCTCCAGGCTCAAAGCCTTTCTCACCTCGCCACTTGTCTTGGTGCCCCCAAGCCTGGCCGAGCCCCTTTGGCTCTATGTCGCTGCAACTACCCAGGTGGTTAGCACGGTTATAGTAGTCGAGAGGGCGGAAGAGGGACACTCCCTGCTGGTGTAGAGGCCTGTCTACTTCATAAGTGAGGTGCTCTCAAAAACCAAAGTAAGATACCCCCACATCCAGAAGCTGTTGTACGCCGTCGTTCTTACTCAGCGAAAACTCAAGCACTATTTCCTAGGCCACCCGGTAACTGTAGTCTCGTCCTTCCCTCTCGGGGAGATAATCCAAAACCGGGAGGCATCAGGGAGAATCGCCAAGTGGTCGGTCGAGCTCATGGGAGAAACTCTCTCCTACGCCCCTCGGAAGGCCATCAAGTCACAGGTATTGACAGATTTCATTGCAGAGTGGACCGACACCCAACTACCCCCGGCACAATTTCAGACCGAGCTTTGGACCATGTACTTCGACAGATCGTTGATGAAGACGGGGGCAGGCGCCGGATTGCTGTTCATATCTCCCTCAGGGGTCCACATACGCTACGTCATCCGCATCCACTTCCCCGCCTCCAACAACGTAGCCGAGTACAAGGCCCTCGTCAACGGTCTGCGCATCGCCGTCGAGCTCGGAGTTCAACGCCTCGATGCTCGTGGGGACTCACAGTTGGTAATCGACCAAGTAATGAAAGCCTCGAGCTGCCACGACCCCAAGATGGAAGCCTACTGCAAGGAGGTCCGTAAGCTCGAGGACAAATTTTACGGCCTCGAGCTCAACCATGTCGCCCGCCGGCACAACGAAGCCGCTGATGGGCTAGCCAAAATCGCGTCCACTCGAGGCACGGTCCCTCCTGACGTCTTCTCGAGGGACCTTCACAAGCCGTCCGTTGACCTAGGCTCGGGGGCTCCCGTCCTCGAGCAAGGGGTCGAACCCTCCCCCTCAACCACTCCCCCTCGAACGGGGAAGAGGTCATGGAGATCGACAAAACAACCGTGACACAAACCCCCACGACGGACTAGCGCATGCCCTACCTCGAGTATCTGATACGAGGCGAGCTCCCAGAGGACCGCACCGAAGCCCGATGCATAGCCCGACGCGCCAAAACCTACGTCTTGTACGGAGATGGCCGCGAGCTGTATCGGCGCAGCCCTACTGGTGTGCTTCAACGATGCCTCACCCTCGAGGAGGGAAGGGCACTACTAAAAGACTTACACTCGGGGGCTTGTGGCAGCTACCAAACTTGTTCGATCCTGCAAGGGATGCCAATTCTATGCCAGGCAGACCCACCTCCCGGCCCAAGCTCTTCAGATGATACCCATAACTTGGCCATTCGCAGTATGGGGGCTCGACATGGTCGGCCCCCTGAAGAAAACAAAAGGCGGCTTCACCCACCTCCTCGTGGCCATAGACAAGTTCTCAAAGTGGATCGAGGCTCGACCCATCACCAACATTCAATCTCGACAAGCCGTGTTGTTCTTCACAGATATCATCCATCGCTTCGGGGTCCCCAATGTCATCCTTACTGACAACGGCACATAGTTCACCGGCCAAAAGTTCCTGGACTTCTGTGACCACCACAACATCAAGCTGAACTGGTCTGCAGTTGCCCACCCTCGAACTAACGGCTAGGTCGAGCGTGCCAATGGAATGGTTTTGCAGGGCCTCAAGACAAGGATCTTCGACCGACTAAATAAACACGACAAGAGATGGGTGGATGAGTTGCCCTCTGTCCTATGGAGTCTCAGAACGACACCAAGTCAAGCCACAGGGTTCTCCCCATTTTTATTGGTCTATGGGTCCGAGGCCGTCCTCCCCACTGACCTCGAGTACGGGTCCCCTCGATTAAAGGCCTAGAACGAGCAAGCCAACACAGCAGCCCGAGAGGACTCCCTCGACTAGCTCGAGGAAGCCCGAGACATGGCCCTCTTCAAGTCCGTAAGGTACCAGCAGACGCTGCGGCGCTACCACGACAAACACGTACGCAAAAGGGACCTCAACGTCAGCGACCTCGTACTGCGACGCCGACAAAGCAACAAGAGGCGTCACAAGCTGACGCCTCCTTGGGAAGGCCCCTTCATCGTGGCAGAGGTGCTAAAGCCAAGGACTTACAAGCTGAAGAACAGCAAGGGCGAGATCTTCACCAACGCATGGAACATCGAACAGCTATGTCGCTTTTACCCCTAGGGCCTCGAGGCCTTGTACATTCTCTTCATTATGTACATTTATCGCATCATGAATGAATAAAATGTTCTCGAAATACATTTCACGTTCGTTCATGACTCTGAGGTAGCCTCGACTCTGCTCCTGCAAAGTCAAGCCTCCCTCGGGGGCTGACAGGGGGGACCTTCCTCCCTAAGTCCCTTAAAAACCCGAACGTTTTTTCAAAACTTGACGCTTCTCTTCCCATCTTTGCCCCGAGTACGCTCCGTAACTAAGTAAAAAATGCCTCGAACTCCCTAGGGCTTGAGGGCTGTCGAGCCGGAGGCTCTCCTACGCCTCCGGGCTATGGTACCCCCACTCGCTTCCCTCCTCGAGGGATACGAGCGCGCGTCGAACACTTAGTATAAAAGCAACAACTCAGGCAAAGAGAAATAGAGATAGCTCGAGAAATGAAAACACCCAGATGCACCCGAATAAAATGCATTAAAGTTTTGAAGCCCCCAGGGGCTCGACATCAAACCGTCACAAAAACTAATCTATTACATTGACCTTCTTGTCCAGATTTGGCTCACAGGCCTCAATTACTCCCGTCTCCATCGCCGTCCGTCGAAGGAAGCACCTCAGGCTCGAAGAGTTTCGCCAACTCACCACCAGGCACCTCTGCGGCATCGATAAGCTCGTGGCATCTCGCCATGTTGTCTTCATCGCTCAGCTCCGGGTCGACGACGAAGCCGCGGGCGATGACGCTGAGGTCGTAGGCGTAGTCCGAGCGGACAACCGCGTGCGCCCGCTTCACGCCTATATGAAGAGCAGCACGAACCTGCTCCGTCATATCACGAGTCATGGCGAAGAAGCGGCGCACAAGGGAGTCCCGCGCATGTCACCCGCAACCGCCAGCTCGGGCTCGACCCCCATGCCATCGCAGAAGGTGGAGATGGTGTCCTCGAGCCTCTTGTTCAGGGTCGCCTCCGCCCAGTGGAGGTTCTGGAGATTAGTCAGATCTTCATGGGCTCAAGCCTTGTCTTCCTCGAGGACTGCCGAAACAAATAGAGAATCCCGTCAAAGCCAAAAAATAGGGGAAGGATCGAGACCAAGCAACCTCAGTAATGTTTCTAAAAAACTCACCTTGGGCGTGCGCTTCCAGGGTGGCGTAGGCCTTCTCAACCTCTTGCAGTCGGCGACCGGTGTCGACGAGGGCCGCAGCTTGGTCATTCTTCACACCCCGGAGCTCCTCGATGAGCTTACCGGTGCCATCGAGGGCCCTCGCCTTGGCAGCCACGTCCTCGTCTAGGGTAGCGATCCGGACCCGATCCCTCTGCCCCGCGACATTCAGCGCGTCGCAGTCACGGGTGACGGCATCGATACCCGACTGGAGCTCTCGGACACGCTCCTCGAGAGAAGCGCGATCGCTAGCCGCTTGCGCCAGGTCGTCCTCGGCCCGCCGGGCGCGCTCCGTGGCCTGAGCCAACTCCTCCCTCAACCTGGCAGCCTCCTCTTCAGCCTTACGCTGGACCTCCTGGACGGCATCCCATTCCTGCCCAGCCTCGGCAGCCTCCTTGAGGGCGGTTTCGGCCCTCGATCGTGCCTGGGAGGCCTCCTCCTGAGCGGCCTTGTCCCCCCCTGCGCGGTGGCCGCCTCGTCCCTCGCCTGGACAGCCTCGGCCTCCGCCTTCTCCAATGACGCGCGGAGGACGGGGAGCTGGCTCCACTGCTCCCGCGGCCGAAGGATGAACTGGGACTTGTCATGCGACCTCACCCTCAGCGCCTACCAAGCATAAAAGGGAAAGTCACAAAAAGGACGGCAAAACAACCAAGATAAATCAGAAATAAAGCACAAAGCTTACCATCATCCCTTTGTACATATCTTCAGAT
This sequence comes from Microstegium vimineum, assembly GCA_022036555.1. Lineage (NCBI taxonomy): Eukaryota > Viridiplantae > Streptophyta > Magnoliopsida > Poales > Poaceae > Microstegium > Microstegium vimineum. Next base: position 41,080,765 of record CM039136.1, on the reverse strand, counting down.
GCGACTCCCACCGCCACGCTCGTCACGTGGTCGAGCCATGCCCAAAACTCCTCCAGGTGCTCCCACTCTCCGAGCTCGGCTTGATCATCGAGCTTGAAGAAAGTGCGCCCTGGGTCTCTGGGGTCGGGCAGCTCGAGCACCTCCTGCCCCCGGAGATCGTTGGAGCAGTTGATCCTCCCCTTCACCTCGTCCATGATGGACTGACCCATCTCGAGGGTACCCCCGTGGGCCATCACCCGCTCTGCGAGGTTGGGGAAGTAGGCCTCGAAGCGGTCTTGTAGGGCCACCATCGACTCCTCCGGGTCATCGCTTCAAGGTAGAGGAGGCCCCCACCGCAGGAACAGTCCTGGGCGGTAGAGGAAATGCATGTTAGCTTCAAGCGCGGTGGGCTCGCCATAATCTAGCAGCACGTCCCCTCCCTCCACCTCAGCCAAGCCAGGGGGCGGGGCACCTCGAGAAGATGGCTGCCCGACCTCGAGGCGAGGCCGAGCAGCCACCTCAGACATAACTACGTCCGGTGTGCCGCTTCCCTCCAACGCCACAGCGGTCTCTTCCGGCTCGGGTCGGGGGGCCGTCACCGTCTCCTCCATTGTCACCATCTCCACCGCGGCTGTCGCCTCGAGGGGTAGGGTCGAGGTGCGACCCTCCTCCTCAGCCAACACCGACTGCGGGGAAGGAGGGCTCGACCGCGCTTCTCCCTCTTGCCGCGCCTTCTCCTCGCGCTCGAGCCACTGGCGCACCTCCAGCGACACAAGGCACTCAGGCCACCGCGACGGAGCTGGCTGCTCCGACGTCTCCTCTGCACCGGTGGCGGTCAGGTCGACCACCTCCACCTCTATGGAGGGTTGGGGCTCGACCCCCTCCACCACGGCCGCCGCTGATGCCGGCCTTGCGCCTTCCGAGGCCGCCGGCGTGCCTTCCTCCGACCGGGCGGTGGGCATAGACCCGCCCACCTGGCCAGCAGACCCAGTCCACGCGGCGGATCGACCCGCCTCTTCCGCCACCCGAGCTCGCTCCGCGGCCGACTGCGCCTGCCCGCGCTCCATCGCCTCCCGCGCCCTGGCCGCCCATGCCACACCTGGGGCATGGGTCACGGGGGACGGGGTAGCAGGGCTGGCTCTGGCCGCCACCCTAGCCGCAGCCTCCACCCTCAGCTTCTTGGCCGGGGTGGGGGACGCATCCTCCAACGAGCGCTTCACCCTGAAGAAGGAACTCATATGCGACGGTAAGAGCAAGTTGTAACAAACACAAAGGAAATTCGGGACCAGAAGGAAAGGAACTTACCCCAGCGGAATCAAGGGGGCCCGACCACTGGGCCTCGAGCCGCTCGGGGGCTTCTGCGAGCCACCCCGGGAGCCGCTTCTCCCTCCAGTACCGACCGCGGTGGGGTTGATGGTGCTCCCGTCGCCGTGGCCTTGGCGGGGGTTAACAATGTCCTCATCACCGCCGTCTTGGTTTCCTCCTGGGTCGACGAGCCCGAGGCCCACGCACTCGACCGAGTAGGCGCTAGCGGCATGCTTGACCGACCCCTCAACGGGGACTGCGATGAACGACTACGCGTCTGCCGCACCGCTTCACCCTGAGAAGCTGCGGGGCGCTCACCCCCGACTCGACCCCGGCGGTCGAGGCCGACCTCGATGTCGACCCTCTCTCCCCTCCGCTATCGGCGGCCACCCTTTGCCGCTCGGGCGCCGCCCTTCCTTCCTTGAGCCCTCGCCGCGGCTCGACCTCCTCCTCCTGCTCCTCTCCCTGCATAAGGACGATATCCATCAGGACGGAAGCGATAGGCCTAACCTGATACCACTACGCCATGCCATTGTTCTTAATAACCTCGTCGCTACTCGACCCCTCATCCTCATCCTCCTCTGAGGGGGACTCCTCCTCGGGGAGGTCGGCTTGCCTCTGCCATGACCGGCATCGGTCACGCGCCTCTTTCTCTCGGGCCTTTTTGCCCCTCTCCTCCTTGGCCTTATCTTTGTCTCTTTTGTCTTGCTTGGCCTGATGGCGTCTCACCTGGGAGTCGGTCCTCTCCTCCTTCACCGGTAGCAGCGACTTCCGGAAGACGACGTTCCCCTGAAGAACGCGAGGCGGTTAGGAGGCAAGCAAAGGAGACAAACAAGACGAACAAGAGGACATTGACAGAGAAAGAGGTGTTGTACCAGCTGGATGTGGCCCTTGTCCGACAACATGGGGACGCGGGCGACGTGCTCCCCCTCGAACGCGTCGGCGAAGGAGGCGCGCACTCGACGGGCCACCCTCTCGAGGGGCAGCTCGTCCTCCACGAGACGACACCCCGTGAGATCCACCCCGGGCGCATCTCGTCAAGGCTTAACGGGAGAGCCATCAGTGGCACAACTCGCTGCTATTTGAAGGCCGATGCGACGATCGCCGCCGTAAGCCCCTCCCGCTTCAGACGGGAGATCACGCCCAGCAGGTGCTCGAGGCGTTTCTGCTGTTTCTGCGGGACGCCGTGCTTCCAGTTGAAGGGTTTCGACTCGATTGTCCTCCCGGTGTAAGGGGAAACAATTCGTCGTCGTTCCTCAAGTAGAACCACCCGGAGTGCCACCCCGAGTGGCTCGGCTTGATCTTCACCGAGATCCAGTCCTCCGGCCTCTTGAGGCCGATGCTGCAGCACCCCGCCTGGACCATCCTCCGACGGCCGGTTTTGGCCGGAGCATGGAACAGGCCTGCCTCGAACAGGTGGAGCCACAGCTCCCAGTGGGGCTCCATCTCCAGGTACCCCTCACACACGGTGGTGAAGTCCGCCGCGTGGGAGACGCCATTGGTGGAGAGGTGTTGGAGCTTCACGCCGTAATGGTGGAGGATCCCCCGCAAGAGGCGGCTGGGGGGAGATCCCAGCCCCGCCCGGTGGAAGGCCTCAAAGCTGACCACGTAGCCCTCCGGTGGGTTGGGCTGGCGATCCGACTCCGGCGGAACCATCCACTCCGGTCGGTCCACCGAAGTGATGGGCCGGAGAAGGCCGCTCTCCACCAGGTCTCCGAGCCGCTCCACGGTCGCCGTCGAAGGGAGCCAAGCGTCGGGGCCGCGCAGGGTGTAGCTGGCCATGGCAGCAGGAAAGCAGATGCACTCGGAAGCAGGGGTTGAAGGTGCATTCCCGATCTTTCCTCTCCTTACTCGCGCACGCAGAGATCGGGCTCAAAGGGCGATGAAGGCAATGGCAAGAGAAAGAAGGCTAGGAAGGCAAAGGAAAGCGTAAGGAAGCCAAACCCCTGCCTCCGTATTTATAACCGGAAGCACAACGGGCGGATCCATCGATAAGGCAGGTAAATCTCCGCATTTAATGCACCTACCTACCGCCCCCTCAGATTCCATAGGATAAGGTGCACCTGTCACGTCACCGCACCCTACGCCTGCTACAGTTGCAGTCGAACGGACACCTTTAAAAAGGCGCGCTTACGGCGGACGACGGGCAATGATGGGCGTTGTCTTCGGAGGTAAGCAACGGGCGTCGACCTGTCCATCGAACTCTCGAGGGAGCGAAGGCTGGCCCTCGAAAGGGTTTCGACAGACGCTCTCGAGCAGTTCCTTCCTAGGGAAGTAAAACGGACCCCGGTCCACCCCCAAATCTCGAGGGGGCGAAGGCTAGCCCTCAAACGGGGTTCGACAGCCGCCCTCGAGTACCCGAGTCAGGGATGACCCAGGGGGAGCTAGTACGAAGCCCAGCTCGAGAACGAACTCTCGAGTCCCCCCAGGACATATCCAAGGCATAACCAGGGAATACCCAAGGATCCCTACGACGGGAGGCATCGAGCCACCGACTCTCATCGAACAGAGTTGGCACCTAGGTAATCCACACGGTTTTGCATAATGAGAACGCCTCAGGGCTTCTGTCGACCCCTGTCGAAGGGGGCATGAGTTCTCACTTGGATCTCCCCGTTACCAGCTCACTGAGGACTTCGAGGCTCGTCCAAACAAGGATAGCACGATGCTCTTCAACCCACAATCCGAGCGCAAGGATCCGTGGGAAGGACGCTATGAGGTAGAAAAAGCCCAGCCACACGAGGCTCGAGGGTTAGACTACGCACGACACCCCTCGACGAAAGAGGGTCGAAAACACTCGGGGCCTGGCAGACAGAGTTGACCCCTCGATGGAGCACTATGACTCCAGTTAATACCAATCCCCCTCGATAAGACACAAATAAAAAGCCCCCAGAGGAATTCTTAATCACTCCTCTGGGGCCTCGGGGGCTACCCCCACGGGGGATGCTCGCGCGCCCCCCACGGCAAGATAACGTAACAGAACCCTGCGCCTCGAGACTAGGTACTTCAACTCCACTTCATGTTAACGAACCCCACAGATCATCAGCAACAGCCTCTATACGGATTCACCTTATCCGCATAGGGGCTCGGGGGCTACTGTCGGGTACAAAGGTAAGGGGTACCCTAATCTCTAGTGATTTAGTGCTTAACATTCAGGCAAAATCCAAAAGCCATCCAACCTATAAGGGAAGGCCGATGAAGCAGGGGCCTAGCTCCCCATCAAACATGACCAGTCATGGGCCGGCCCATTACCAAGGGGATAGTAGGCAGGATCCCCCTCGACCTCGACCCCTCGAACAACGGAAGGGGGATCGATCGAACGACCCTCTGCCTCGACCCCTCGGACAACGAAAGGAGGTTCGATCGATCGACCCTCGACCTCGACCCCTCGAATGACGGACAGGGGGTCGATCGAACGACCCGCGAGCAGGAGGCTTGATTGACTCACCCACTCCCAGTATGGGGTAAAAGGAATCCAATGCGCCTACATGCTCCCGCCTCACGCCATGGGCGGCCACTACCATGGTCAAATCTATCAACTCGTCGCCCGTACTCGGGCTCTCCGACAATCGTGCGACCACTGTAGCCACTGTAAACGGGTAATGCTTGGCGCTGATGGACCAAGGCAACAGTGAAGAACAAGTGAGGTCAAGATCGATGAACCAATACGGTCATGTGATGATATGGAGTGGATCATATCATTTGACAAGTGTTTGGTGCATGTGTTGCATCAACATTGGAGATAGAATGGAATGCGCAAGGCAAAGGTATAACCATAGGGCATTTTCATTTCACCGGTCATAGGTGTGTAGAGAAGTTGATGACCGGGTTTAGGATAGATAGCCGTACTATCAAGAGGGGCAAACTTGTTTGCATATCGGTTATCTAGTGCCACTTGAGCGATCTAACTTTGTGATACATTAGGATCGAGTGGCGCGGTGAGAGCAAGTGAAAATGCTTTGAAAATGATTGTGAAAATGCTAACACACATGCACAAGGTGAAGAACAGATTTGTGTTAGCACATGTGAAGCAGAGGAAGAAGTTTGGAGAAGTTTCAGCGGAGAAACTGAGTCCGAACGCAGGGTGTGTGGCAGTCCGGACCATCGTAGATGGGTCCGGAGGCATACCCTAGTTGGCTCGGCTGAGGAGAAGGATCCGGACGCAGTGTGCGGTCCGGATGCAGGGATCTGGACGCGCGTCCGGAGCTCTAGCGCGCTCTGTTGCTCTCTGTGTGAAAGGAACCAGATGCGGGTGTTAGTCCAGACTGAGGATCGGACTTGCGTCCGGAGTGGAAGAAGTGAAGAAGGCGCTCTCGGGTGCGTTCGGGCACTCGGAGAAATATTTCCGGACGCTATATGCGTTGGTCCGGACCCGCACTGTTGTGTGCGTCCGGAGCCACGTGGCGCGCAGAGGTGCGCGCGGGAAGAAGCCGTTTGAATCGGCTGGGGCACCGGACGCAGAGCTATTGGTCCGGTTGGCGCGTTGCGCGCGTCCGGAGCCTGCGACCGCAGGCTCACTCAGAGCCGTTGGCTCTCGGCAGGTGGTGGGTCCGGACGCAGATGATGGTCCGGACCCCCTGTGAAAAGTGCGTCCGGACGTGCAGTCAGTGGGAAAAAAACGGCTAGTTTTGAGGTGTGGCTTATAAATAGCCCTTGGTCGGCCCTTGGCTTGTGGCTGAGCACCCTTGGGCCTTTGTGGCTTGTGTAGGTGTGCTTAAGAGCCCTCTAACACATCTTGTGCAAGCAATAGTGCGATTCTAATTGCGAGTGAGTGATCTCTAGTGCGTTGCTTTGAGAGATAGCTTCGTGTGGCACTAGGTGATCGTGTTGCAAGCTCGTGGTGCTTGTTACTCTTGGAGGTTGCCACCTCCTAGACAGCTTGGTGGTTGTGGCTCCGTTGAAGCCTGCGAGAAGATTGTGCGGCGCTCTGGAGAAGTGCTTTGTGAGGGGCATTGTGCTCGCCCCGTGGGAGATTGCGAAGAGCAACTCTAGTTGAAGGTATCGTTGAGTGCCCTCATCTTGTGTTGGTTAGGCGGCAACCCTTGCGGGGGTTAGGCGAGTGAGGCATGTAAAAAGTTGTAACCTCCAAGTGAGTGAGCCGATACAACGGGGACTAGCTTGGTGGCGACCAAGTGAACCTCGGGAGAAAAATCACCGTGTCAACCTTGTCTACTCTTCTCGGTGGTTTGCATTCTCCAAATCACTAGCTTGTATTTACTTGTTCATATCTTATGCTAGTGCGTAGTTGTTGCTCTTGTAACTAGTTTAGCTTGTGTGGCTTGCCTAGTTACCTTCTAGCTTGTGTAGCTTAGAAGTAGCGTTTGTGTGGCTAATTGGCTTGAGTAGCCTTGTTAGTCACACTTGCTTAGTTTGTGTAGCTAAGCAAGTTGATCTCTCTAGTTGACTTGTGTAGTCTTGCTAGAGAGCATTGCTAGTGAGCTTAGGTGCTTTGTGCTTTGCTTACTAGTATGTGTAGGAGCTCCCGGTGTGCTTAGAGTACTAGTTGCTTAGGTTTGTGTGACCTTGCAACCTAGACTTGTTTAGGTGAGCTTTCTAGCTTGGCACCTTAGTAAGCCTAATTAGTATAATTTGCTAGGTGCTAAAGTTATAGATAGAGGGGTGTAGTCTTGGCAAGACCGATAGTTTTAATTCCGCATTTGTTTCGGTTAGCCGCTCCGCGTAAGTTTTTAGAAAAGACTATTCACCCCCCTCTAGTCTGCCATCTCGACCCTACATGTGGTATCAGAGCTTGGTCTCTCATTTGTGGTCTTTACCGACCCGAGAGGATGGCGACTTATGGGCTAGATGTTGAGTGTCCACACATTTTTGATGGCACACACTTTGCACGGTGGAGAAATTGGTTGACATACAATTTTAAGTTTATTTCTCCCCAAATGTGGTGGATCGTAGATGTGGGACTCTCTTGTGCAATTGAGAGAAAGGATGCAACTCAAGCACAAAAGAAGTGCCTACATCTGGATTGCCAGGCTACTAACATTCTCTACCATTCTATGAAAGATAACATCTTTGGTGAGATAATGGACATGAAGAGCGCTCATGAGATTTGGACCTACCTCATTGAAAAATATGAAAAGGTTCCAAACAATGATGATGATGTGTCCAAGTTGGTGGCACATGAGGATGTTGAGCATGACCATGACTTGGTGGTTGTGGAAGATTGCTCCACCTCATGTTCAAGTGATGATGAAGATGATCTATCTATCTATCAAGAATTCACTTGACAAGAATGATGAAGGCCCAACATCAAGTGTTGCAATTGATGATGCTACTCCAAGCACACTTGATGATAATGATGATGATGATGATGATGCATGCTCGGGCTCTGAGAGTGATGCTTCCACAAGCTCTTCTACCTCATCACATTGCTTCATGTCACATGGCGACACTAAGGTATCAATTGGCAATGTGATTATAGATTGTGATGACCCTAACTTTGAGATTGTGTGCAAAAGCTCAAAGGCTTTAGAAAATGAGTTAAACAAAACAAAGAAACTAAAAGATGAAAACTCATTTCTAAAGACCTCATGTGAAGAACATAAGCACTTACTTGATGTTCTTAAATCTTCACATGATGAACTAAAATTGGATCATGAGCAACTTCGTGTGTCTCATGAAGATTTGGTTCACAAATATGGCTCTCTAATTAATGAATTGATAAATCTTAAAAATGAAGAGAGCTCAACACTTGGGTCAAATGATCAATCACATGTTGTTGCTAACCCTTGTGATATAGGGAAGAAGAATATATCCACCTCTTGTGATGATTTACTTGATATGCCATGTTCTTCAAATATAGATGCTTGCTCTACTTCTATGTCTTGTGAGACTAACCTTTTGAAGGAGAACAATGAGCTCAAAAGTGAATTAAAGAACATGAGCAACAAGTTAGATAGGTGCTACAACTCAAAAGTCACCTTTGAGCATATGTTGACAAACAAGAGAAGCTATGGTGACAAGTGTGGAATCGGTTTCCACAAGGGCAAGAGCGAGAAAGAGAAGAAGCAAGAACCAAAGAAGCTATCTCATTTCATGTGCTTCAAGTGCCATGGGATGGGACATCTTGCAAATGAATGCCCAACCAAGAATGCTCAAGCTAAGCCACAAGTCAAGCCCCAAGTGCAATACAAGATCAACCATGAAGATGGTAATTCGGGGATGACAAAGAAGAAGAAAACAAGAAGAGGTGTCAAAGCTAGAGCAAGGCATCCAACTCCCATTCATGATGCCAACAAGATGATGATGGGCAAAGATCAAGAGAAGAATCATTTGGCTCACATCAAGTGCTTCAAGTGTGAAGATATGGGACACTTTGCCTCGAAGTGTCCTACCAAGCTTGAGATGAAGATTCAAGCAAAAGAGAAGAGGCAAGATAATGAGAAGCACAACATGAGCAATGAAGAAAAGGCTCAAGCAAAGAGAGTGTGCTACTCATGTCGGGAAAGGGGACACATGGCTCATTCTTGTCCCCTAGGTATGACTTTTAAGCCTATTTCAATTGTTGATGATCATATGCTTAGAAAGGATGGTAGTGGTACCTCTATGGTTGCTATTGCAAAACATCCCGCTATCCATACTAAGGCATTGCCTAAATATATTGCTCCTAACTTGAGAGGACCCAAACTAGTTTGGGTGCCATCAACAAGTGGATGAATGTGTGTAGGTACCATTGGCATTGGAGACTTGATTCAAGTGATTGCATCTAATACATCATATGATTGAGTCAAGTAGTGAAGCTTAATGCATATCTCATACCAATGCCAAGTCAAAAAGATGAAGTCCAACTGCTAAAACATACAGGTGCATGATCAAGTTGTGGTGATTTATTGGATTAGTTAAAGGCTTGCAAATATTCAAGTTCAAGCTTGCAAATGGATTGATCATGATCTACTAAGGTATATTTCTTGTTGATCAAGTCCATTTGGTTGTGTATAAGTCATTTGAATTGGATATACATATAGTGCATATGAGTTGATTGAATTGGATATATATGTGCACTAGTTGCTTGCTATTTGGATGGTTTAATGCTTAGTGATCAAGTTTTTATTGATTTGAATGGATATGATCATGAGACTACTTTTAGTAAGTGGATTGAATGGATATATGTCTTATGAGAGTGTTCAAACAAGTTAGTATCAAATTTGGTTCAATTTGATTTCAAGTGACAAACATTGGATTGATCTAGAGTCACTAAGATTGAAAGGTCCTCAAGTTGGAATCATACTTATAAGTGATTGAGGCACCTACGTTTGATTTTGGTTTGAGCTAGAAGCATGACAAGCAATGAGTATAAGGACATTTGATTATGAAGTGTATTTGGCACATGTTTGGTACTCAAGTTGAAGATCAAGATCAAACTCAAGATGAAGATGAAGTTTAAGTTCTAGTGATAATTAGAGATCAATGGATAGAAAGAAAAGGACTTAAACAAGATAAGGTTGAGCTCATAGTGGATTCATAATCATTCATCCAAAGGAGTTCAACAATTGAGTCAATCAAACAAAGCTAATTCAAGTGAGTATCAAGAATGGTTCTTGGAGAAAGGTCACTTCTCCCTTTTGTAGGGGCTTGCCGCCTTGTGTAGGTAAACCAAGAACGTTACTTGGAAGGCTAACATGGAAGTGGTGATCTAGGAATCATTTGGAGATGCTTAGTTGAAGCTATCAATAGGATTGATCAAGAAGAAAGTAAGCAACACCCAAAAGAAAGATGCATGAGCTTACATTCAAGTGGTATCATGATTACAAGTGGTACATCATTTGGTATTCTATCATGCAAGCATTGATCAAGAAAAGAAGCAAGTCAACCACAACAAGAAAGTGCACTTGATCATTAGTGGGACTCAAATCATATGGGTGAAGATTGGTATTCAATTGGCTTTCATTGGTCTTCACCATGCTCTTAATGGACTTCACTTTGCTAATTGGAGATGAAATTTATTTGACTATCCTCTACTCCAACATAGCAAAGGTGAAATTGTTTGACATATGCATACATTATTTCTTAGGACATGTTTAGTGCATATAGTCATACATAGTGATCATTCATTGAAAATCAAATGAATTTTATGCTTATAGCCTTCCACTATTGCTTGATTGAGTTATGTGATCTAGTGGTAGTATATGAGTTTGTTCATGAGCCAGTAAACCCAAGTACTTGATCTATTTTGGATTGCAATCAAGTGACATGTACAACCTCTATAAGATAACCGCTAAATGTGTGTGAACAAGCTTAGAGAGGGTTTAAACCAGACTGTTAACACTGGATTTTGGCACGCTTAGGAAGATGACAGGTGGGCCAGTGCGTAGTAAATTTGTAGAGACAGGTGTTCAGAGCATTTGGTAAGTGTCCGTGCAGTCGGCTAATTTCCAAAGATTCTGAGGAAGGGCAGTTTTCCATTGAAGAAGCGACAAAAGCGACAAGCAAGAACCGATCGGGCAACGAAGACCGCGACAATTAAAGCAATAAAGACTCCTAAGGAAATTAAAGTCAGGGATGTCATGCTTTTCCTTTGGTATTTTGTAACCGTGTCCTTTTAGGACTCATGTCATGACCAGGGTATAAATATAAACCCTTGGCCATTGTAAAATGGGTTCACAACCAAATCAATACAACCGGCCCCGTGCCAACTTTGAGTCTTTTGTCGTGTCGTCGAGTTCTTCGAGAGGAGTCATCGATCCGTCGACCTCCGTAAGTCCCGACAACCTTGTTATCATGTCTAGTATCATGCGGTGGATTTAGACGTTGATGCAAGTAGTCTTGTTTGTTGTCAATGATCGTGCGGCGGATCCTTGCTTGACAATCAAGAAGTCTTCGCTTATGTTTCGTTTACGAGTAGATACCGTGCGGCAGGCGTTTGCTCGATATGCTTAGCAAAAGCAAGATAGTTATCGGCTTTATTAGATTTGGCAAGATCTAGTAGATTCATTAAGTTATCACCTGTTTCATGTTTTAGATATTTCATATATTTGTAACACTCTTTTACCCAATCTAGATTGATACGGTTCGACTCTGTTCTTTCTTGTAGATCTATTTATGCTTTAACAGTTATTTCTTTCATGTTGTCTCTACAAATAGATCTTACGTTCATAATAGCCGAATTAGTCTAATCTAGATTGCTATGTGTTGCAGGTTCATGCATGTTAACCACGTTTAAGCTTTGATAAGGTTAAGTATCGTGCGACAGATACAAGCTCTAGATTAGTTTGATCGTGTTTGCTTACATGTTCCTTCATCATGGATCCCAACTTGGTTGGATTACTGAGCTTGGTTACGCTTTAACTCATAGTTAATCATGATTCGTCCAAACGTACTCTTCTCATGCATGCACGTTCGGCAATTAACGCTTTACATACTTTATGTTTGTTTTAGCCGAATGATCTATAAGACTTGTTGGCAGACAACTTCTATAGTTGTATGTCATCGTAAGTGGCTTCAGGGCCGTATATATGGAACTGTCTGGTCTCACCCAGCATGTTCCAGTTTTGTATCTAATGATTTTTATCCCTTGTTAGTTTCAAGTCAAACTGACTGGCATGTTTCCGGATTTTGAGACACCCGGGCACCCGATTGAAGCCACGCTTTCTGGCTTGCTGTGTGTGAGGCACAATGCGCCACATTTTGTGTCAACACACTTTTTGGCACGCTCGGTGGGACCACACATTTCAAGATGCCCGAATTCGAGAATAACCAGGTTCTGGACGTGACTATGGATGAGTTGCCAGAAGACTTGAGGAATACGGTCTAGCAAGCATGTGATGAGTTTCAACACAAATGCTTGATGTCCTTTTCAAAGAATAAAAGCAACAAGGTTTTTCAGAAGCAGTCGCTCCCAAGGACTCTCCTTCCACATCAGACTAATTACACCGAAGAGGAAGATGCTCGGAAGCTGACTGAAGTGGTTTACAAGGCCATGAGTGATACTATGAGAAATCATCATACGACTTTCTTGAATAACTTTCACACGATCATGGTCAGTACTTTTGATCCATCTGCTGATAAGTACTTTGAGGAAGCTGCTGGTCCAATGCAAGGACCGACATTATTCCATGTGCCAAAGCACCAGGAGAAGACTGCTGAGGATAGCGGAGCGCCTGGCATGAACCAAGATGGAATGGGTCCTCACCAGAAACAACAACCTCCCATGACTTATGGCCAGCTCACGTTCAACACGTCGGGAAACGTCCCACAATCGGCTTTCAAGGTGTCTCCAGCAGCGAACATGTTGCAGAAGAATATGTATGGAGACGGATATCAAGAGTTTGCCGATTATAGTGCTATTGATGCTCTCCCGAATCCAGGGTATAAGAATTCAGCAGGGTTGCCTTTTGAAGGGCAAGCTCATGGAGCTCCAAATTCAAATATTGACCTTATCATGCACAGGATGGCAGACATGATGCAGAATCAGTTTGGCTTGAAGCCAAAGAACCAGTCCTATGCATACAAGTCCCCTTACCCAGAGTGGTATAACCGAGTGGCACTCCCTCCGAGAGTGAAGCCTCCCACAGATTTGACCAAGTTTTCTGGCCAGGATGATACTAGCACCATAGAACACATCAGCCGATACTTGATGTAGCTTGGAGAGGCGTCTGCAGATGAAGCTTGGAGGCTTCGGTATTTTCCGTTGTCTCTGACAGGGCCAGCTTTCACGTGGTTCACATCTCTGCCGGCAAATTCCATTGGTACATGGGCAGAATTAGAGCAAAGGTTCCATGCGTATTTCTTTACGGACACTAATGAGAAGAAGCTAGTTGACCTTATGAGCTTGAGGCAGAGGGCTAATGAAACACCCCAGGAGTATCTCCGCAGGTTTAGAGAGACCAAAAACCTCTACTATTCCTTGAATCTGCCAGATGACCAATTGCCAGGGATGGCAATAGCGAGCATGCAACCGAATGTCAGGGAGAAGTTGTTCGGCATGGACTTTGATGACCTTGGTCAGTTGTCGCAGCGGTTGGCAATGATGAATAATCAGGCTCAAGGGTTCAGGAGAGATAACCGCTTCCAGGAGGGAAATGTGGCTAATGAGATGTGTCAAAGCTTCCTGGAAGAAGCAGTAGAGTACAACGATGAAGATGAGATAGCCGCAACCGAATTGGTCTGGGCGAAAGAGCCGACTCAGGTTAGTCAACGATGGTTGAGGCAGCAGAAGGGTACTTACGACTTTGATGTCTCTAAGTCAGACAAACTGTTCGAGTTGTTGTTAAGAGAGGGACACATCAAATTGCCGGAAGGGCACCCCATGTTGTGCCCTGAAGGGGTAAAAGACAAGAAATTTTGCGGCTACCACAATACTAATTCTCATTTCATCAATGATTGCCGAGTGTTCAGAGTGCGAATCCAGAAGGCTATTTAGGAGGGGCATCTGAAGTTTGATGGCAAGATGAAAATTGATGCTAATCCTTTTGCACAGAACACGGTGTCTTTCTCTATGAACATGGTTGCCATAGAAGATCCCAAAGGTAAGGGCAAAATGAAGGTGTTGACCTCAGACAGAGCAAGAAGAGCTGGTGTTGTTGACCCTGATCAGCAGATTACGAATGAGGAGTTTCGGCAACGGGCTCAGTTCCAGAATAGCCAAACCGAGAGAAGGGAAGCTTCCAGGCCTAGGGTTACAACACGGATTCTATTAAACAAATGGCGATGAGAGCGAGAGCAGTATCAGATGCAGAGGTATTATGAGGAACAGGAGTTCATGGAGGAATATTAGAGGTACGAGGAAGAGATGTACTGAAGAGAGAAAGAATACATAAGAGAGCAGGAACAGTCTCATTGGGGATGCTCGTTCTTCAAGCATTGTTGGAATGAAGGCCTGAAGCTGCCTGCTAGGAACAATTGCCCCAAATGCAGTGATCAATATTCAGGGTACAGGCAATCCCGGGTCAACCGCCGTCTGGTCCATGAAAGACTTGGAGCATAGTTTCCTAAGGACGATCGGCGTTTAAAAATAGGCAACTTTCAGAATCGGCGAGGCAAGAGATTTGCCGATCAGAAGTGGGTCCATTATGAGGAAGGCGCTGAGGAGGAAGAGCACCGTGAATATGTGTGGTAGAAGGGACAATGCTGCCCACTAGGGACGAGGAAGAGCCAGAAGAGGAGAGTACAATGCTTGAGGAACAGGGAGCTGGCGCAAACAGTTGCCGAAAAGAAACAGATATGGCATCCTAAGAAAAAACCCGACGAGCACGACCATTCGGCTGATGCATGCATGGCTTTCTTCCTTCCATCAGAGTTCATAGCTCCCGAAGGCCAAGACATCCAAGAGGAGGTGTACTCAGATTTTGATGAGAGCAAATATCAGGATCTAATGGCCTAGCTTGTCCTGACTCAGCGGACAGTTTTCGATAAGCCGGCCAAGCATCGACATTTGAAGCCACTTTACTTGAAGGGATACGTCAATGGCAAGCCTCTGACCAAGATGTTTGTTGATGGAGGGGCTGCCATCAATATTATGCCTTATACCACCTTTAGGAAGCTCGGGATGACTAATGAGGAACTGTTGAAGACTGAGGATCGGACTTGCGTCCGGAGTGGAAGAAGTGAAGAAGGCGCTCTCGGGTGCGTTCGGGCACTCGGAGAAATATCTCCGGACGCTATATGCGTTGGTCCGGACCCGCACTGTTACGTGCGTCTGGAGCCACGTGGCGCGCAGAGGCGCGCGCAGGAAGAAGCCGTTTGAATCGGCTGGGGCACCGGACGCAGAGCTATTGGTCCGGTTGGCGCGTTGCGCGTGTCCGGAGCCTGCGTCTAAATAGCCCTTGGCTAGTTTCAAGGTGTGGCTTATAAATAGCCCTTGGCTTGTGGCTGAGCACCCTTGGGCCTTTGTGGCTTGTGTAGGTGTTCTTGGGAGCCCTCTAACTCACTTGTGCAAGCAATAGTGCGATTCTAATTGCGAGTGAGTGATCTCTAGTGCGTTGCTTTGAGAGATAGCTTCGTGTGGCACTAGGTGATCGTGTTGCAAGCTCGTGGTGCTTGTTACTCTTAGAGGTTTCCACCTCCTAGACGGCTTGGTGGTTGTGGCTCCATTGAAGCACGTGAGAAGATTGTGCGGCGCTCCGGAGAAGTGCTTTGTGAGGGGCATTGTGCTCGCCCCGCGGGAGATCGCGAAGAGCGACTCTAGTTGAAGGTATCGTTGAGTGCCCTCATCTTGTGTTGCTTAGGCGGCAACCCTTGCAGGGGTTAGGCGAGTGAGGCCTATAAAAAGTCGTAAACCTCCAAGTGAGTGAGCCGATACAACAGGCACTACCTTGGTGGCGACCAAGTGAACCTCGGGAGAAAAATCACCGTGTCAACCTTGTCTACTCTTCTCGGTGGTTTGCATTCTCCAAATCACTAGCTTGTATTTACTTGTTCATATCTTATGCTAGTGAGTAGTTGTTGCTCTTGTAACTAGTTGTTGACACAAAAAGCGTCAGGATCTGTGAACACCTCAGGCTTATACCCGAAATCGATCTCCGAGGGTGTGCCAGTCGATTTGGCCAGTTAATCGACAAGGACGATAACTAGAACAAGATCTGAACGAGACAACGGCGATGCGCCCAGATGTCAAGGCTCAAACCTGATCATGATAACTAGAGTAGAGCTGAACGAGACAACGACGATGCGCCCGGACGTCAAGGCTCAGATTGCTCAAACGCGGAACTTGCAAGGGTTGACGGAGGTCGATGAGATGCAGCCCGTCGAAACTTGAAGAACTCATAGATAGACTAATACTAATGCGATAAAAGGTAAATTGCTGGAAAGATAGATAAAAATAGTAGATTCATTTGATATGCTTGGATATATTTTTCACGACCTCTAGATACATATTTATACTCCGGCCAGGGGAGTTGTAGATAGACACAACTCGTACCTTTCCTAAACAAAACTCCTATTTTAAAGGAAACAAACGACTCGTGCAAGAGTCGGACTCAAAATAATCTATAATAATGATACTAGCGTAAAGCACCAGCTTCCTTATCCGTCTCCCTTGCGATGAAACCTTCCATCGGCAGACTTCTTCCAATCTGCAACCTTCTTCTATTGCCATCGACAGTTCTCTTCTGACACTAGCCACGTCATCCTGCTTCCGTCGGCATCATCTACCATTCATCGGCAGCTTTCCGTCCTCATCGGCAATATTCCTTCCATCAGCAACAGGCTTTGGCTCTCATCGGCAATGCTTTCTTGCCTCCATCAGCAACATTGTTGCCTTCATCACATCGGTAATAAGCTTCAATTCTCATCGGCAATGTTCTTCCTGTCGGCAACATTCCTGTCTCTATCGGCAACACCCCTTTGCCTTCATCAACAGTGTCTTCCTGCCTCCATCGGCAACAAATCCCTGTCTTCATCAGCAACATTCTTGCCTTTATCGGCAATCTGACCGGTAATATCCCAATGCCGATAAGGAACGACAACTAGCCTTTTGCCGATCGGCACAATCCTTAGATCATATTGACACGTGCCAAAAAATGGTGTCAACACATGCCCCCCAATTTCGGAGTATAAGATATCTTATGCACCGAAATTTCTTCTACTGCATCTCCTCCAAAATTCCTGCACCACTTCCTTGACTATTGCACGTAAGCATTGCAGAGCCACTCTCACAATCCTTTGACTTATATCAAACATCTCCTTTTGTAGCCAACAAATTTATCGGCAGCGCTGCTCCCAGTGCACAAACTCTTCACTCAGCCTGCCGATGCCCCCCAAGTGTAACAGTTGAAATGCCAGGGCTCACCAAGTGCTGCTCCCAAGCCAAAATGCCCAAGGCCATCGACTCTAGTTACGCTATCGGCAACATATTGACATCTGTCGATGGATTCTCATCTTTGCGCTTTGGCCTCCACTGCTTAACTGGAGATTTTCCTCTGGAAGGATTTTCATCATGATACAAATCTTCTTGGTGCTTGCGCTGCATCCTCCTTCTTTGAGTCTTTGTAAGACCCTTGGGGCACCATTGAGGGAGCTTAGTTCTCCAAACAAGCTGGTACTGTTTCTTATTGCTTGTATCTGGGTAACTTCGTATATTCGGATCTCTATAAAGTATATCTTTGTCGGGTACCCTTGCATTGGCCATTCCTTCAAGCTCCTCTTGGTTCCTTGGAAAATAATGGTCATACTTGCCAAGTTTATCATGCATATTGAGCTTGCCCCCCAGCCAATCATGCGCTGATCCCTTTTCTCTGATCGGCCCGCCATAGCTTGATGTCCGATCGTCAAAACAAGGTTTCTTTTCTAACCGATCGGCAGGGTAGTACCCATTGCATTTAGGGAAACTATCGGCAGTGGGTAGCTTGATGTCTTCTTCCCAATAGTGAATAAAGAAGGGGCATCTCCAATGATCTTTATGCCAATGCCACTCCTGGCGTTTTTCCTCCTCCTGCTGCCGATATCGCTCCTCCTGCGATTGCCGATAATCTTGTCGTGGTCGCCTATGCGTGATCACGACACCATATGATACACATCCGTAAGGCTTCATGTTGCTGCTCTCATCGGCAATCCTCCTGTCCTTTCTGTCATCGGCAAGCTTCCTCCTTGTTACTTCATGCACAGCTATCTGATGTTCAGGGTCTACCGATGCACTTTTCTTGGCAGCTTTCGATGTCAACACCTTAGTCTTTTCACTAGTTTCCACCACGTTACATGGAAACGGGTGCTAGTCGATCTTCATCGGCTTCTGGGCCTTAGAATTTTCAAACTTAATTTGCCCAGATTTGATTTCTGATTGCAACTGCTGCCTAAATACTTTGCAATCATTGGTACTGTGCGAAGTCGCATTGTGCCACTTGCAATACCTGATCCTTCTGAGCTCTTCGGCCGATGGAATTACCTGGTTAGGCGCCAGCTTAATCCTCCCTTCTTGAAGCAATAGGTCAAACATCCTATCGGCCTTGGTGATATCAAAGGTGAATTTCTCAGCTTCTTTCTAGTTGAACGGACAAGATACCGACTTTTTATTCTCTACCCATTCAACTAAACCGATACTTGCTTCTTCGTCCGAATCTGTTTTCTTAGTCAAAGACACCTCTTTATCCCAATTTCCTATAGGCTCGAAAACCTTGGTGTCTTGATCGGCAACCCTTTGCACAAGATGGCTTAAGCTTTTGAACTCTTGAGACGCGTATTTGTTCCTGATGTGCGACAGTAATCCCTGGAAGGCCAAGTCCGCCAATTGCCGATCATCAAGTACCAAGCTATAGCACTTGTTCTTCACGTCTCACAGTCTTTGCACAAAGCTTTCTACCGATTCATCATCACACTGCCTCAATTTGACCAAATCAGTAATTTTTTTTCATGTGCGCCAGCAAAGAAGTATTTATGAAACTGTTTTTCTAGATCTGCCCAAGTGATCATAAAATTTGGAGGTAGTGAAATAAACCATGTAAATGCCGATCCAGATAACGATAACGAGAACAATCTCACCTTCAGTTCATCCCTGCTGGCTGCCTCTCCACATTGGATAATGAATCGGTTAATGTGCTCTATTGTTGATGTATCATCTTGACCAGAAAATTTGGTGAAATCTGGCACTTTGTACCGATTTGGGAGAGGGATTAAATCATACGCAGGAGGGTACGACATCCGATAAGGATATATATTAACCTTAGGCTTGATACCGAATTGCTCTTTCATCACTTCGGTAATCTCATCGGCCCAGTACGCATCTTGATCCTGCCAATGCACTGGCTGGATGTTGACTGGTTGAACAGATTGATGTACCTTCTCATCTCTTTGTGGTAAATAGGCCGAACCGGTTGGTGCAGAGGCAACATCAATTCGATGAACATCATGCATCAGCTGATTTGCCGATGGACCACCTTGAACACCCACTGGAATATATTGCGGGAATAGAGGGTTTACCGGCTGGGACGCCGATGCATCATTATATAATCCCGATGGTAAGTGGTGGTGTTGGACCCCTGCCACTTGACATCCAGGTTGTGTCACCTGTTGTTGAATCGGTAATTGACCGATCCAACTTACATTAGATGTCATCGGCATATGCCTTGCCGATGGCTGATAACCAGCTGGCGCTTGCTGCCCTTGTACCCTTGGATGATCGCCTTGATTTGCGGGTACCACAGCTTGAGCAGCCATTGCCGATACGGGCTGGTTCCCAATCGCAATGTCTTGCTGCATCGGCCAAGAATTTGCCGATGGCCTCGCGTAGGACACTTCATGTACCGCCATCTGAAACCCTCCTGACGGCAACTGCATATTTGAAGGCGTTGCAGTATAATGCGTCACCGGGATCATCGGCTGTACGGGCGCTACCGATGTCATGGGAGCCTTCCATGCTGCATCTTGCCTTGGGGACAATCTAGGATTAGCAGCAAATAAATCTGGAGGTATACCGTATCCCCACCAGTTGGCGGAAGCTGGCTGACTCTGGGTCATAGGTCCAGACATTGTTGACGCCACCAGATTTGCATTCAATTGAGTAATGTTTGTTAGGCTCGATCTTGGCGGCATGATCTCATCGGCAGATCGGTTCATAATCGGTGAAGACACCCTTGGAACCGCCGATGGGATCGTAACAGATGCTGATCTGAGTTGATACGCCGGACCAACATAATATGGTGCTTGTCTTTCCTTGAAAGTTTGCCTGACAGCATTGTATACAGTATTGGACAACACATTGGATTGACTAATTAACACATGATTTAATGCAGAATTAACCATCTCTTGTAATTTACCAGGATTGGCGTCGAAGGTGACCTGCCGTGGATCTTGCTTCTGGATAGCTTCGCCGCTCTTGTTTAGGCTGAAGGACTTCAGATACAACTGTTTGTACTCCTCCATAGCCCGCTCCATAGCTTGCTTCTGATCATCTCTCAGATTTGCTTCGGAGACTTCAATGACACTCTTCGGATTGATCCCAGCAGTATTGTCCATTAAGCTTGTAATGGGCTAAACCGTGGTCAAAAGATGTGATATGTCCCACCGAGCGTGCCAAAAGAGGTGTTGACGCAAAAAATCATCGGAATCCGTGAATACCTCGGGCTTATACCCGAAATCGATCTCCGAGGGGTGCCAGTCGATTTGACCAGTTAATCGACAAGGACGATAAATAGAACAAGATCTGAACGAGACAACGGCGATGCGCCCAGATGTCAAAGCTCAAACCTGATCAGGATAACTAGAGTAGAGCTGAACGAGACGACAACGATGCACCCGGACGTCAAGGCTCAGATTGCTCAAACGCGGAACTTGCAAGGGTTGACGGAGGTCGATGAGATGCAGCCCGTCAAAACTTGAAGAACTCGTAGATAGACTAATACTAATGCGATAAAAGATAAATTGCTAGAAAGATAGATAAAAATAGTAGATTCATTTGATATGCTTGGATATATTTTTCATGACCTCTAGATACATATTTATACTCTGGCCAGGGGAGTTGTAGATAGACATGACTCGTACCTTTCCTAAACAAAACTCCTATTTTAAAGGAAACAAACGACTCGTGCAAGAGTCGGACTCAAAATAATCTATAATAATGATACTGGCGTAAAGCACCAGCTTCCTTATCCGTCTCCCTTGCGATGAAACCTTCCATCGGCAGACTTCTTCCAATCTGCAACCTTCTTCTATTGCCATCGGCAGTTCTCTTCTGACGCCAGCCACGTCATCCTGCTTCCGTCGGCATCATCTACCATTCATCGACAGCTTTCCGTCCTCATCGGCAATATTCCTTCCATCAGCAACATGCTTTGGCTCTCATCGGCAATGCTTTCTTGCCTCCATCAGCAACATTGTTGCCTTCATCACATCGGTAATGAGCTTCAATTCTCATTGGCAATGTTCTTCCTGTTGGCAACATTCCTATCTCTATCGGCAACACCCCTTTGCCTTCATCAACAGTGTCTTCCTGCCTCCATCGGCAACAAATCCCTGTCTTCATCAGCAACATTCTTGCCTTTATCGACAATCTGACCGGTAATATCCCAATGCCGATAAGGAACGACAACTAGCCTTTTGCCGATCGGCACAATCCTTAGATCATATTGACACGTGCCAAAAAACGGTGTCAACACTAGGTTAGCTTGTTTGGCTTGCCTAGTTACCTTCTAGCTTGTGTAGCTTAGAAGTAGCGTTTGTGTGGCTAATTGGCTTGAGTAGCCTTGTTAGTCACACTTGCTTAGTTTGTGTAGCTAAGCAAGTTGAGCTCTCTAGTTGACTTGTGTAGTCTTGCTAGAGAGCATTGCTAGTGAGCTTAGGTGCTTTGTGCTTTTCTTACTAGTATGTGTAGGAGCTCTCGGTGTGCTTAGAGTACTAGTTGCTTAGGTTTGTATGACCTTGCAACCTAGACTTGTTTAGGTGAGCTTCCTAGCTTGGCACCTTAGTAAGCCCAATTAGTATAATTTGCTAGGTGCTAAAGTTATAGATAGAGGGGTGTAGTCTTGGCTAGACCGGTAGTTTTAATTCCGCATTTGTTTCGGTTAGCCGCTCCGCGTAAGTTTTTAGAAAAGACTATTCACCCCCTCTCTAGTCCGCCATCTAGACCCTACACTCGTGTCTTTGAGTGCCCTCATCTTGTGTTGGTTGTGCGGCACCCGGTGACAGATTTGACGTGTGATGCCAATTAGCGCGTGAACCTCCAAGTGAGTGAGCCGACACAACGAGTACATAGCTAGTTGGCAAACTAGTGAACCTCGGGTGAAAAATTAAGTGTCAACCTCTTGTTCATCATTGTGAATGATTAAGTTGTTTGGAGTTCACTTGATTAGCTCATTACCTCGACCCGACGGTATAATCACTCCTCCCATCTTTGCATTACCTTATTCATACTTGTTTTAGTATATTAGGTTGTTCTTGTAAGCTACTAGAATTGTGTAGGCATTGAGTGATCCTAGAGCTATATTAGGATAGAAATTGTGTTTAGGAGGCTTCACATCTCCTAGTAGGCTAGTGCATTCCTAGCTTCGCCTTCTTGTGATCTAACTTGTTGTTGAGATTATTTTTAGTTTTTTTATTTAGGCTACTCACCCCCCCCCCTCTAGACTTGGATTAGAACCTTTCAAGTGGTATCGAAGCTTGGACACCGTTGATTTGAGGCTTAACAACCTACGGTGTGATCATGGCTCATATCAACAACATGAAGAAGCCACCCAAGTTTGATGGCACAAAATATGGCTATTGGAAAGTCAAGATGACCACTCATATCAAGTCAATTAGCCGGAAGGTTTGGCTTGTGGTGGACAAGAAGTTTGAGGTTGCAAATGAGGAAGCTCCCACCATGGCCGAAGAAGAGAAGTTGCAACACAATGACATTGCTCTTAGTGTTATTCATGAGGCTCTTGATGAGAAGGTGTTTGAGCAAATCAAGAATCTTGAGAGTGCTCATGAGGCTTGGAAGAAGCTTGAAGAATCATTTGAGGGCACACAAGCCGTCAAGGGGGCCAAGGCATATATTCTCAAGGAGAAATTTGCTAGCTTCAAGATGAAGGATGATGAAAATGTGTCGGAGATGTTTCATCGGCTCCAAGTGCTAGTCAATGATCTCACCGCTCTTGATGAGAAGGTTGAGTACAAGGACTTCTCTCATATGTTCTTGAGGTGTCTTCCTCCCCGGTTTGACACTCTTGTGACCTTGATTGTGAGAGGTGGTTTGAACACCGTGACACCCAATCAAGTCTTGGGAGATGTGATGACCGAAGATGCTTACCGGGACAACAAAGAAGATGTGAAGAAGGAGGACAAGAAGGATGAGAAGAAGAAGAGCTTGGCATTCAAAGCCACTTCATCACACAAGAGCAATGGCAAGAGCAAGATTGAAGAATCTAGTGAAAGTGAAGACTCAAGTGCTAGTGATGTTGATGAAGAAGAGATGGCTCTCTTTGTGAAGAAATTTGGAAGATTCATGAAGAAGAAGGGCTATGTCCCAAGAAGAAAGAGGACTTCAACCAAGAACCATGATGAACCAAGGAAGTGCTTCAAGTGTGGAAGCTTTGATCATCTCATTGCTCATTGTCCATACAATAGTGACAAAGATGATGATGATCACAAGAAGAGAGGCAAGAAAGAGAAGAAGCCCACCTTTGACAAGAAGAAGAAGAAGAGGTATTCTCACATAGTGACATGGGATAGTGACTCTTCTTGTGGTGAAGATGATGATCAAGAAAATAAGACATCTACCAAGAAGAAGGCTTTTGCTAGCATTGCTATGAGAGACAAGATCTCTCCACTTGACACTCCATCATCATGCTTCATGGCTAAGTCCACTAAGGCACTTTCTCATGATGAGAGTGAGAGTGAAAGTGAGAGTGAGAGTGAGGATGAGGGTCCCTCCAAGAAGGAACTCATGGACATGCTTGAACAAGCTAAGGAATACATTGACAAGAAGAGGAAGGAATGCAAGGAATTGCGCAAGGCCAATGAGGCTCTTGAGCAAAACCTTGATGAGGCCGTAGCATCTCATGAGAGGCTAATGGAAGCCCATGAGAAGCTAGTGAAGTCTCACACTAAGCTTGAAAGAGCTCATTCCTCCCTCCTTGACCAAAGTAAGAAGGAGATTGTTCAAACATGTGACATGGGAGTTACTTGTGATATTCTTGATGAATCCTTTTATACTCCTATTGTTGTTGCCCCCACTAACCCCTCTTGTAGCACTACTACTTCCACTCCTACTTCATATACTAGTGATGGCTTCACTTGTGATGCCTCACTAATGGTGGAAAATGAAACCCTCAAGAAGAAGGTTACAAAGCTCAATCACTCCTTAGCTAAGGCTTATGGAGGTGAGGACCGCTTTCTTATGTGCTTGGGTATCCAAAGAGCATCTCTCTACAAAGAGGGATTGGGCTATACCCCAAGAAAGGCAAGGCTGCTTTTGCCCCTCACAAGACTCGCTTTGTGAAGGACACTAGTAGGTATTGCAAGAGTTGCAAGCAAGTTGGTCACTTAGAGCAAAGTTGCATGAACAAGAAGGCCAACCAAGATTTATCCTCAATGAGAGTTGATTCATTCTATGTCCTTTCCAAGGGTACTAATCGAGTTCATGCCAAGTTTGTTGGTGCACCATGGATGACTACTAAGAAATCCATTTGGGTACCGAAATCCATGGTAACTAACCTTGGAGGACCCAAGAAAGTTTGGGTACCTAAAAAGAATTGATCTCTCTTGTAGGTAAATTACAAAACCGGAGGGAGGCATTGGGTGCTTGATAGTGGGTGCACTCAACACATGACCGGTGATGGAAGGATGTTCAACTCAATCAACAAAGATAGTGACCATGGTTTTGATAGTATCACATTTGATGACAATGGTAAAGGCAAGGTGAAAGTACTTGGAAAGATTGCTATCTCCAATGATCTTAGCATTAGCAATGTGCTTCTAGTGGAAAGGCTTGAATTCAATCTATTGTCGGTTGCCCAATTGTGTGATCTCGGTTTCAAGTACATATTTGGTGTGGAGGATGTGGAAATCATTAGTGTGGATGGCTCTAACATAGTCTTCAAAGGATTTAGATATGAAAATCTCTATCTTGTGGATTTCAATGCTAGTGAGACCCAACTCTCAACATGTCTCATCACAAAATCTATCATGGGTTGGCTATGGCATAGAAGGCTTGGACATGTTGGCATGAAGCAATTGAACAAGCTAGTCAAGCATGATCTAGTGAAGGGCTTGAAGGATGTCACATTTGAGAAGGACAAGCTTTGTAGTTCATGTCAAGCTGGAAAGCAAGTTGGCAACACTCATCCAAAGAAGAGCATCATAAGTACAAGCAAAGCTTTTGAGTTATTGCATATGGATCTCTTTGGGCCAACAACATTTACAAGCATTGGTGGCAATAAGTATGGATTTGTGATAGTGGATGACTTCACAAGATACACATGGGTATTCTTCTTGAGTGACAAGAGTGACACTTTTGATATCTTCAAGTCATTTGTCAAGAGATGCCATAATGAGTTTGAAACAACTATCAAGAGAGTTAGAAGTGACAATGGGAGTGAGTTCAAGAACACAAGAGTGGATGAACTATGTGATGACTTTGGGATCAACCATCAATTCTCTCCAAAGTACACTCCTCAATCCAATGGGATAGTTGAAAGGAAGAATAGAACCTTGATTGACATGGCAAGATCAATGCTAAGTGAGTACAATGTTAGTCATTCCTGTTGGGCCGAAGCTATCAACACGGCTTGCTACTCTAGCAACCGTCTTTATTGTCATGGAATGCTTGAGAAGACTCCATATGAACTCTTGAATAGAAGAAAGTCAAATATTGCATACTTTAGAGTGTTTGGGTGCAAGTGCTATATCTTGAAGAAGGGTACAAGGCTAAGCAAGTTTGAGAAGAAATGTGATAAGGGATTCTTACTTGGTTACTCTACATCTAGCAAGGCTTATAGAGTTTGGAACTCATCTAGTGGAATTCTTGAGGAAGTGCATGATGTGGAATTTGATGAAACACAAGGCTCTCAAGCTGAACAAGAAAACTTAGATGATGTGAGATGTGACAAGCTAGTCAATGCAATGAAAGATATGGATATTGGTGACATTAGACCAAGACAAGTTCAAGATGAAGATGAAGATCAAGTGACCATTCCAACACATGAAGAAGCTAGTGGCTCTCCAACCCAAGATCAAGCAAGTGCTAGTGAAGCTCAAGTACAAGTTCAAGATCAAGCAAGTCCATCATCATCTCAACCGAATGCTCAAGATGTTCACATGCAAGTACTTCAACCCACTAATATTGCAAGATATCATCCTCTAGATCAAGTTATTGGTGGCATTCAAAGTGGTGTTCAAACAAGATCAAGATTGGCTTCATTTTGTGAGCATTATTCCTTTGTCTCATCATTTGAGCCAACCAAGATTGATGAAGCTTTGAAGGATGTGGATTGGATAAATGCTATGCATGAAGAGCTCAATAACTTCACAAGAAATTAAGTTTGGGAACTAGTGGATAGACCTAAGAATCATAATGTGATTGGAACCAAATGGGTATTCAAGAACAAGCAAGATCAAGATGGAATAGTGGTGAGGAACAAAGCAAGACTAGTTGCACAAGGGTACACTCAAGTAGAGGGTCTTGACTTTGGAGAAACCTATGCACCGGTGGCAAGATTAGAGGAAATTAGAATCTTATTGGCCTATGCTTGTGCTCACAACATCAAGCTCTATCAAATGGATGTGAAGAGTGCTTTTCTCAATGGGTACATCAATGAGGAAGTGTATGTTGAGCAACCACCCGGATTTGAAGATATAAAGAAGCCCAACCATGTATTCAAGCTCAAGAAGGCTCTCTATGGATTGAAGCAAGCACCTAGAGCATGATATGAGAGATTGAGAAGCTTTCTCCTCTCTAAGGGATTCAAGATTGGCTTAGTTGACACCACCCTATTCACTAAGAAGATTGGAAGTGACTTGTTTATCTTGCAAATCTATGTGGATGACATTATCTTTGGATCTACAAATCAAGACTTTTGTGAACAGTTTGGGGAGATGATGGTAAATGAATTTGAGATGTCCATGATTGATGAACTTAGTTACTTCCTTGGACTTCAAATCAAGCAAATGAAGAATGGTACATTTGTGAGTCAAGGCAAGTACATCAAAGATATGATGCAGAAGTTTGGCTTGGAAGATGCAAAGGGCATTAGTACACCTATGGAGACTAATGGACATTTGGATAGTGACACAAGTGGCATGAGCAAACACTATATCGGTCAATGATTGGAAGTCTACTCTATGTGACCGCATCAAGACCGGATGTCATGTTTAGTGTATGCATGTGTGCTAGATTCCAAGCATCTCCTAGAGAGAGTCATTTGAAGGCCACAAAAAGAATATTGAGATATTTGAAGCATACACAAGATGTTGGATTGTGGTTTCCCAAGGGTTCAAGATTTGAATTGGTTGGATATTCGGACTCCGATTATGCGGGATGCAAGGTTGATAGGAAGAGCACTAGTGGAAACATGTCAACTATTGGGAAGATCACTAGTCTCATGGTCATCCAAGAAGCAAAATAGTGTGGCACTCTCTACCGCCGAAGCCAAATACATTAGTGCGGGGAGTTGTTGTGCACAACTATTATGGATGAAGGCCGCCTTGAATGATTATGGAATCAAATTCAAGAAGGTTCCTTTGCTTTGTGACAATGAAAGTGCGGTGAAGCTTACAAGCAATCCCATCCAACACTCTAGAACAAAACACATAGATGTGAGACACCATTTCATAAGAGATCATCAATAAAAGGGTGACATTTACATTGACAATGTGGGCACCGATGATCAATTAGCCGACATATTCACCAAGCCACTTGATGAGAAGAGGTTTTGCAAGTTAAGGAATGAGTTGAATATCTTGGATTTCTCCAACATGAGTTGATGCACCCCACTTATATGACATGCCTCCACTCCAAGATAGCAAGGTATAATTGGTTGACATATGCATTCATCCTTTGCTAGACTTGTGTAGAACATATAGACATCACTCATTTAGGCTCATTCATGAAAAACAAAATATTTTGGATGTACATATGCTATCACTATTGCTTCTATGACTTGATTGATCTAATGATAACATATGGCATGTTGATAAGCTTGCAATCTCACATGTTTAGTCTAGAACATTTGCTCTTGTATTTAACCAACATGGATAAGATAACCATTGCAAGATGTGTGAAGAAGCTTGTCCATGGTTTAAACCGTGTTAAATATATAGGACAAGTGATCTAGGATGAACAAAAATTGGTTAATATTCACCCCACCTCTTTTATGAATTGACTTGATGAAACTTTAACAAGTGAACCCTTTGTGATAATGTATGACAAAGGGGGAGAAATTGTGATATAAAATATGACCTTAAAGGGGGATAAAAAGTCTAAGGGGAGATTTTTGAAAAAGTCTAAGGGAAGATTTTGAAAGTGGAAAATTAAAATTTGAGCACACAAGTAGGGAGAGCAAGCCTATGAACAAGTTGTTGCATTTGAATGTGCATTCACACATATGCTTGCTTGCATTGTATTCCTTTCAAAATGATATGCTTGTTTGGTGCATGCTTAGCTATAATCTTGATTGATGATTGATCACTAGCATGCACAGGAAGTTAGCTAGATATACTCTCTTGTTTAGTTTGTTTAATCAATTGGTATCGAGCTAACCTTGTTGCTAAGGGTGAAATAAAAGACGCACTTCGATTGGTATCACGCTTCAAAGGTCTATTTTTAAAACCTTAGCATCATGTCATAGTTTGCTAGTTGTTTACCCCTTCAAAAGTTCTATCTAAGCATGTGTGCAAATCTTGATTCTTACTCATAGAAGTGCACACATGTAGGGGGAGTTAACACTATCAAACCAACTTTGAAATGGTTGTCCACCTCTTTTCAATTGGTATCTTGTTTGGACAAACATTTCGGGTTGAAATCAAAATCATATTTCATATCTTTATATCGGGTTGTCATCAATTATCAAAAAGGGGGAGATTGAAGACTCCATAGTGATTTTGGTAATTGATGAAGCCTAAGTACTAACCTAGATCTAAGTCTGAGTAGGTTTAGTACACCAAGGTGAAGTGAGAGTGAACAAGTGGTGGAGCAAGGATGGAAGCTAGGTGAAAGCATTTCAAGGGCTCACACTTGGAGAAGAAGAGAAAGAGGAGACTTTAAGAGCTATACAAGGTAAAGGTATAAGCTAGGGCTTTTTGGTTTAGTGTTCAAGACACCTAGTGGGTGTGATCACATTTAGGATAGATAATCGTACTATTAAGAGGGGAAAATAGTATGTGGTTACAACTATCGAGTGCCATTAGGTTGATCATCATTGCATTGCATCTAAACCTAATGAGCAACCCTTATAAAACTTGATAAAATATACCAACACACATGCACAAGTCAGTGAAACACTTGGTGGTGGGACATGAGATCAAGGGAAGCAAAGAGAAGAGAAATCAGACCAAGAAAGAAGCGTCGGACCAGTTGAGCATGGGAGCTCCGGACCAGTGAGCATGGGAGCTCCGGACCAACAGAGGTGGTCCGACGGCCGCTCCCAGCACTAACTGGCTGACACAGAAGCTCCGGACCAGTGGCGAAAAGAGGCTCCGGACCATAGGCGAATGGTTCGGTGACTCAGTCAACAACAGAGCTGAAGTCAAAAGGACCTCCGGACTAGAAGGCATAGTCCGGTGGTGAGGTCCGACGGTCAAGTCCGAAGCTAGGGTGCTCCCTACGTAAAAACGTCGAAGCTCTAAGGAGGCTCCGGACCAGATCGCATAGTCTGGTGGACTAGTCCGGAGGTGAGGTCCAAAGGCAGGGTGCTTACTGCATGGTTTGTTGAAGCGAAGGGCAAGGCGTCGGACCAGCCCTCTGGACCAATGGAGTTGGTCCAACGGTGGCCAGTTCTGCGCGCCAACGGTTGAAATTCAAAGCGTCGGACCAGCTGCTATAGTCCGACGGTGAGGACAAGTGGTCCGACGGTTACGTTTTTCAGCAGCCCAAGTGCATAACGGCTAGTTCCTTTGAGGGGGCTATAAAAGGGTGTGTGGTGGTTCAAGTTGTCTCTCTTGCTCATTCTGATATTACATACACTTGAGAAGCTTGTTGCACACAGTCCCACTCATCTCTTAGTCATTTGATCATCCATTTGAGAGATTTGAGTGTTCAAGTGCATTGTATGAAGTGAGTTCATCTTAGTGGCACTTGGGAGTTGATACCGGTGCTAGTTTCTTGTTACTCTTGGTGATTGTCATCACCTAGGCGGTTGGAGCAAGCGGTGTGGATTCGAGAAGCTTGGTGATTGTGCTTCGTCGACCACAAGTGGTGATTGTGAGGGGTTCTTGTGCCTTCCCCGCGGGAGATCGCAAAGGTAACTCTAGTGGATTGCTCGTGTCTTTGAGTGCCCTCATCTTGTGTTGGTTGTGCGGCACCCGGTGACGGATTTGGCGTGTGATGCCAATTAGCGCGTGAACCTTTAAGTGAGTGAGCCGACACAACGAGTACGTAGCTAGTTGGCAAACTAGTGAACCTCGGGTGAAAAATCAAGTGTCAACCTCTTGTTCATCATTGTGATTGATTGAGTTGTTTGGAGTTCACTTGATTGGCTCATTACCTCGACCCAGCGGTATAATCACTCCTCCCATCTTTGCATTACTTTATTCATACTTGTTTTAGTATATTAGGTTGTGCTTGTAAGCTACTAGAATTGTGTAGACATTGAGTGATTCTAGAGCTATATTAGGATAGAAATTGTGGTTAGGAGGCTTCGCATCCCCTAGTAGGCTAGTGCATTCCCAGCTTCGCCTTCTTATGATCTAACTTGTTGTTGAGGTTATTTTTAGTTTTTTAATTTAGGCTATTCACCTACCCTCTAATCTTGGATTAGGACCTTTCAACCGCCACCAGACTCATGGAGCCCTTCTATGAATTTCTAGGCAATGTTTTATGGTGTAGGAGACAGGGGCCACTCCTAGGGGTGGGCTAGGGCCCTAGGTGTGCGGACGACCTAGGCTTCCGATTTGGATATGCCTCACCACATACAATACATTGCTGCATTAATACTAGTATTAGTATAGGCCATTAGTAGCATATGTGTGCTTTTATTTGCTAAATCCCAATATAACAGTAAGCACAAGTTTAGGAAGACATTCCCTTGAAGGCTTTCTAGTTTTCATTCAGAGCTTAGAAGATCTTCAACTTGTTCGGTCGCGACTCGTAACTGTGCGATCACCGGATGCAACATCATAGGTAATCGAGCAAATCAATAATACTCAAGGCCTTATTGCCGTGTTGGCGCGTTATCCGCGCAGTGTAGACGGCAGCTCACCAGACCCCTTTTAGTTCATCACGTGATTGTACCAAGACGCATAGGTAAGCACCGTTCGGATCCTTTAACATATTGTTGATTAATTTATTTATAACTTACATGCCCTTTTAATTTTAACTATTAATTATGTTATTAATTTAAAAAAATTGTGGAACATAATGCTATCTAGAAAGTTTGAATCTAGTAATGACAAAAGAAAAAGAAAAAGAAAAAGAAAAATCATGGAACATAATACTATAGTTTGACAAGATCTTCGACAGAAATCTGACTGCGTCCAACATTGAAGCACTGGACACGCTCTTCCTATATGGTGGAAAAGGCTCGTCTAGGAAGTTGTGAAGGTGCAAGGTCATCTTCTAGGTCGCACTGATGCGTCAGTCTTGGTTATTTTCCATTTATGTAATATCGACCTAGCTAGATGTCTTTTGCAAGGATATTCTAGCTACGACTATTTTAGGTAAACCTTCTTCGGTGCTCAATAAAAATATGTTGTCAATATGTTTAAACTCTTTGTTTAATAATACAATAATACATGAGGTATGACAGACACATTGGATTTACCGGACTAGCTAGGTGTTCTGAGACGAGAGGAGCCCGCAGAAGGATACACAAAAGTTCAATTGAAGATCACTCGTGCTGCAAGTCAGATAAAGATGGCACATGTGTCTCATTTCTTTATTAAAAAAAGAATACGCCGCATGAGTGCTGTTTTAGGGAGAGATAGACAATTAATTAATCCGCAATTATATTGTGCGGCCATTACTTAAGAACAGAACTTTGGTCGATATCCAAAATGAACTTTAGCCACACAAAATTTTATATTTAGAGCTAATAGATCTTTAGTCTCGGTTGGTAACACCAACCCCAGAGTTTCCTTTAGTCCCGGTTGGTATTACTAACCGGGACTAAATGTCCCTCAATGAGTGGTTCGAAAGGGAAGAGTCACATTTATTGACAGATGTGTTGAGTAGGTGGAGTGTGGTTAACTATGCGTTCGTAGTCCCCGTTAGAAACCGGATTCTAAAGGAAAATAGACTAAAGCCGGTTACCAACCGAGACAAGGAAAATATCTTTAGTCTAACGACGGATCCAAATCGACTGTCACAACACAACAAATTACGCTACTACTGATTATACATATGGTAGCATTTAACAGATCCAAATCGGCTGTCACAACACAACAAATTACGTACTACTGATTATGCATGGTAGCATTATGCATGGCCTCATCTAGTAGTGTGCATATGATTGTACGTGTTGTCATAGCTAGGGGTGCTGAAGGAGCTGATCCAGGAGACTGACTTCAGTGGGTTTGAGATCAAACTGTCAAATTTTTCTAAATATAAGTCAGCGTTTTGTGCACTTAATTTCAACGATCTTAAGGTGGGCCTGATGCACTTAATTTCAACAATCTCTTTCATTCACCATTCTATTCTCAGGATGAAGCAACCACTTTTTTTGAAGGCACGCATGACGTGCAAGCCTTTGGCCCATTTTTGTGGTGCCTCTATAATCGTGAGACTAACCGGAATTATGATTTCTAGCTCGTCTAAAAAACAACTCCTTGCACAATATACTTCCTTTTACCTTCTTTGTATTGTAATTCTACCTCCTCTATGTTCTCCTTTTTCTTTACATAGACACGGAGGACTAGAGCATGACCAAGTGCATTAAGCACATGTCTTAAAAAATAAAACAAAATGTTTAGGAGATTGTGCAGCAGTATGTGGAGAACCGCCACTATTTTTGATTCTAGTATCTGGTGGTGAACATTCACCAGCGTGTAGAACATCCGGTGGCGCGCGGCCAGCCACAAGGGCGCGGTGCATGGCCTCCCCTGTCCTGAGCTCTGCCGTGCTTGCCGGAGCAACATTGTCCGTCCATGGCCGAGCTCACTTTCAGGAAGAAGATGAGCAGTGGCAGACGGAACAAGACCACGTCCAAAGGAATGAGTTGGTAACTCAATTGAGGAGGGATATGGAGATATCCCCGAATATAGAGGTATTTTCCCATCTATGGATGACTTCATCCTCATATGTCTCCGAACTAATCACTAGGACGAGAGGCGTGGGATATCCCATGCCGTCCCTGTCGTGTTCTAGAGCCAAATACATCCTAAGTGAATGGCATAAAAAGAGATTCCAATAGATGTCTCTCTTCTCACCCCATGTCATCTCATCGTGTTCCAGAGCCAAACACATCTTAAGTGAATAGCATAAAAAGATTCCAATAGACGTCTCTCTTCTCACCGGGACGCCTAACACTAAGAGAGCGCGCAGATGCCCTGACATGTACACTACTCGAAAACATCTCTTTCAGCACGCCGACATGCAATGCCTGCATGATCTGGATATGGTGGTTGTGGGATTGCTCCTCAAAACCAAATTAGCAATATAGACATGTACATACTCCAGGCACAGAGCTAGCCCAACAGCACTGCAGTCTACTCATCACAAGGTGACACGTGCTCCAGTGTAGGGGCTCCTTGGCCCTTGCCCCTCCTGTTATTTTTTTTTTAAAATGGTTACACGTACTCCAATATCATGTCTCAATGCACGGCCATGGGATCGGCGGCGGATTCATCAGTCCACCAGACTCCAGACAGGCAAGAACAACACGTACACGGACCTTGATCTCATGATAAGGCAGGCTGGTCGCCATATCAGGCCAGCGTAAGGAAACAAATTGGGTAGGGATGTTTCTTACCACAACACAGTGGGATGTGTAGCTAACGAGTGGACCATATTACAAACATAGTGGATATATGTGCTGTTATAATAACACGTGGCCCCACATGTAAACCAAACAATCCCTACCATGTCCATCTCAAACGTTTCCCAGCATAATAATAAAACAAAAACTCGCAAATCGCGGGTACGTAGTACGGCCACCCGATCATATATACGAGTACGGATGATCCCGTACCTGATCCGGTCTCGTGTGCTCCCATTGTCCTTGTCCGGCCGTGCGCAACGCCGCGGTAGCTTCCTTCGCCGCCGCCGGCCGTCGCCGGCCGTGGAGACGCCACGTATCCTGCTGGAACTACTACGATCACGCACGCCCACAGCCGAAAAGACCAACCACTCGCCACTGCGGTTCGCAACCGCCCGACGCTTCCTCGTTCATAATCGCTGTACGTCCGTGCTCGTCGTGCGTCGCCGCTGCCGCTGTCGCGGGTAGCACGCCAGCCAGGCCGTGCCCGTCGAGCCCCGGCCGCCGCCGACATGACAGCGCACGGGAAACCTGCCATGCATGTCTGGATCGATGCGTGCGTTCATGGCCGTGGTATATATATATACGGAGTATGCGCTTGGCGTGTGGTGAGTCCACGTACTGGATCAAGCGCAAGCGCCTGCCTGCCTCTGCGAATCGAGCAGCTCGAACTCGTACGGACTATATACTTGGAGTGAGGTGATAAAATCAGTAGCTGGTGGCCATTGGAGCAGCAGCTGCGCGCGCTGAGGCACCACGTCCTCATCGCGGATAGCCTTAGTGCAAATCTTCTTTTATATACAATGATGCTGATGCGGTTGGTTTCACTTTTTATTTTACTTTATTATTTTATTTTACTGTGTAACTGTGCAGCAAGCATGTTGCAGTTGTACTTGGTTGGACAGTTGTACCTTGTTGGTTGCTCTAAAAGGGAGCGAGGTATTAAATGGGCCAGGCTGCCTAGCCTGTCTTGTTGATCTGCTCAAGTCAAAACCGCTAGGGAACAGGCGCACAGACACTGAGAAACATGGTGCACTTCCAGAACAGTCGAAGAAGCTTTACTGAGCTGTGAGCTCTTGCCAACAAACTTCAGCTTTTCCTACGAACCAATTTCATCTCGTTTGTGTATGGATACGCGTGACGTTGAATTCATATCGGGCGGCTCCCCCTCCCATCGCCCTTGCTCTGTTTCCACGTCGTCCCTTCCGCCGCCAACGTGAAATTTCCACAAGCCCCTGCGGACACCAGGTTTATCCTGGCCGGACGAGGACATCAAGATTCACGCCCGGAACAGGCACCCGGAACAGGAATCTTCGCGGCGGGAGGCAGAGCACGGGGCCACCGCGTTGGTGCCGGCGGCGGGGGCAGGGGTAGCGGGGGAGTAGGCCGACGCCAGGGCCGGGTCCGACGACTGGCGGCGGTGGAGCACGGGAGAGCCGGGGAGACGGAGGACAGGGGGGCGAAGCACATGGGCGACGCGGTGGTGCCAGTAGCAGAGGCGGCAGAGGCTGGGGTCAGCACGGTGGCGGCGTAGGCCGGGGTCGAAGCCGACGACCCGCGGCGGCGGCAGGAGCCGCGACTGGTGCGGGCATCGAGGCCTCGGGGGAGGAGGCGCCGCCACACGCAGCGACACAACCGAGGTCCGAGGAGCTGCCGTGCGCCTGGTTGGAGACGAAGCGATTAAAAATAAAATAAAAGGAGTAGGGCTCACAATAAGATGGACGGCTAGGATAGGTCCGGTGGTCACAAGGGCATGTGGGATAGCTTTTTCGCTTCCCCCGCTAGCGGTAGCAGCCATGCAGACGACTTTTGTCGGATCGCCGACATCCATGCATGCATTCCAGCCAGGGTGCAGGTGGAATGGAATGCTGTGCTTCAGCGACTCGGAGCCGGGAAGTCCGACACACCCTCTCTTGCTGTTGCCGCCGGTGGTCGGTGGGATGGCCAGCCGCTCTGTCAAAGGGAACCTGAAACGGCCCACCACCTTGGCACCTTCTGGCCGGATGGGACCAAGGTTTAACTAATCAGCTTAATTAGCACCTAATTACCTACAGGTGGGACCTGCTTTGAAAACACAGAGGATGTCGCACACGTTGTTTCATACAACACGGTCGCATATAATTTTTTCCCCTCCTGACAGGCTGCAGATTAGGGATGCAAGTGGGCTAGCCCGCGAACCCACATATAAACTTATTTTTTACGGATTCAAACGACAATCATAAAATTAAGCCTATATACGGGTTATGCGGGAGACCGCTTGCATCCTTACTACAGATACACAAAGAGAGGGTGTGGAGCCTTATGGCCTTATGGTCTGGATAGCTTCCCCATAAGCTTGCAGTTTATGTGCACATTTATGTGAGAATTAGCGTAGCGTAGCGTTGTGGTTCGGTTGTTGTACCAAAGTTGATAGGAGGAGTGGTACACTCTCTTCAATTGTATGGTTTTTTGGCCTCGTTTTCATTAAAAAAAAACTAGGCAAACATTTGCATTATTTTCCTCTTTCTTCACAAAGTTTTTGTCATCCTTTCTAAAAAATAATAGCAAAACTTTATTTTTGCATTTGTGCTGCTTGAGGTGACATAAACACATTTTCCTGTTTCCTTGTCTGGGTCCTAGATTTTCTGATGACGCCCTGTGCAGTTTTTTTTTTAAAAAAAACAGACAAGTCATTTATGTATATAGAGGGAGGTAGAGCTGCCTATTAATAGCACTGTATTGTAAATAAAAAGTTAAAATAAGCGCATTAGAGTGCATCACGAGGAAAATATTAGTAGCGAAAGAACTTCACATCACTGCGAGATGAAATTGTACTACGTCACATTCCTTCACCACAGCGGGCGAAAACGATTTACCGTAGCGGGCAACAGCGTCCGCTTGCGCTGCCACGCTACGGTAAATCCAAACGTAACCGCAGCGGGCAATAGTGGCCGTTGCAGTTTATATATTTACCGCAGCGGGTAACATAAGACGCCCGCTACGGTAAATGAGTATTAACTGCAGCGGACGGTTTATGTTGCCCGCTGCGGTAAAGAATTTCCGAAAACAAAAAAAAGGGAAAAAAAACCCAACGGGCTGGATCTTGGCCCGCCGCAGCCAGGAGCTCCACCGCTCGCCCGCCAGATCCACCGCGTGCTTGGGTGCGACGACGCCGGCGGCCTGCTGCAGCTGGTGCCGCTGCACCGGCAGGACGTACGCGAAGCGGCGCAGTAGGAGGAGCCTGCGCGCCTCACGGACGCGGCGGCCTCGACGTGGAGCCGCGCGTTCTGGCAGCGCACGGCGAGGTCGTGTCGTGCCAGGGCCTGCAGCCTAGCCTCCAGCTCCTGCTTCTCGGCGCGGAGCCGTGCCGCCTCTCCGCGGAGCTCCTCCAGCCACTGCTGCTTCCGCGCGCGCGACCGCTGCGCCGACAGCCGGTTCGACATCTTGCGACGCTGACGCCGGAGTCGCTCCTCCTCCGGGTCCTTCCGGTTGTTTCCATTCCATGGAGTCGGATCGCAGCGGCTGGAGTTGATGTTCATTTGCAGCGATGAGCTCGGTGGACTACTAGCCGCCGACCATCGCCGTCGCGTCCATCCTCGTCGCGCGCGGCAGGGAGGAGACGTCCGCCGGCAATCTGGACGCGCTCAAGGCGATCCTGGGCTCATCATGTCCGCAACTAGTGCCTGATGTCTCCTCGTGACCGTTTCGGGAGGGTGTTGGCGGAAAGCTCAATGATGAGTAACAAATGCAGGGACGTGTACTCATGCTACAGGGCGATGATTCAGGAGGACGACGACAAGTCGCCGACACGGTCGACGTCGACGGGGTCAGCGCACGCCGGAGCCGCATGATTCAGAGGACGACGACAAGTCGCCGACGCGGTCGACGTCGATGAGGTCAGCGCACGCCGGAGCCGCTGACGTCCCTCGCCGCCTCGGCCTGGGCCTGGGCCTCCTCCACCACCGCTGTGGCCGGCCTCGACGACGCCAGAGCGTCAATGGAATCAGCGGCGCCGCGAGGATGGATCCTGGGCTCTCGACAACGTTGGTGAGAGCGAGGGTACGGTGGGCCTGCAGCGGCGCCGCGAGGACGGATTTGGCTCCGCTTATGCTGCCGCCGCCGCGTCTGCATAAGAGGTCGGGAGAAGCTGCGGGGCAGGGGAGCGGGGCGTTGAAAACACTAGAAACCCTAAGCACTCTTTTATACTTCCATCAACGGATTGGGCCTCGCCCCTATTTGGGTTGCGGCGTTTTCCGTGGCGGGCAACTTAAAATGTCCGCTGCGGTAAATCGATTTACCGCAGCGGGCATTGGTGGCCGTCACGGTAAGTCTTTTTCGGTCCGTTGCCGTAAATCGTGGCGATTTACCGCAGCGGGCTGAAAAAAACGTCCGCTACGGAGGCCTTTTGGGCAACGTTGCGGTTAATAAATTCTGTAGTACCTTGAGTAGATTGATTTGTTATCATGTTATGATCCATCCTCGTAAATTTATAATCTGCATGACTATGTAGATGTAAGAACAATACTATACCTCCCATCAAATAACCGGAATGAATTTTTATGACTATACATGACAAGCCATGCCATTTACAGCAGGTAATAATAGATGAAGAAAGAATTGAGCCATCAAAGTACGAAAGAGCACAGAAACAGTAGTCAGAGTAGGAGTAGGAGCAACTAGTATTCAACAAACCAAGGACATCGTCTTTTTATTCGATTTGAGGGGCACAAGAAAGTACACTCCAAGACAACCAGCTTGTGCAGTTCTCCAAGTAGACGCATATCCAATGGTGGTGGGGGCTTAAGCCCCCCTACCGTCACAATAATTTTTTAGGACGGTTCTATCGTGTAGGATGGTTATATTAGAGTTGTATTTTTAGAAATGTTCTATGGTGTAGGATTGTTAGAGCATCAAGAGTTTGGTAAAAAATACTTGGTAAATCTTGTGATTTAACAACTCACTAAAATATATGTTAAGTAAAAAACACACTCTCCAAAAGTTTGATATTCTAGACTTGTACTTTTTTCCCGGCCTGTTTCGCCACTACCGTGGTTTCATCTTTTGGCTCTTTTTTGTGCTATGTGTGTTTGGGTGTTGCAGTCCTCAAGCACACTCCAAACGGGAGTACGGAGCATGTACCACGTTAACTGTTGAAGATGGGAGTGTGTTTGAAGACTGTACCGTATACCGCGTTTGCTTTTTGTACATACTCTCGCTGCGGTTTCACGCACGTTAATTGCTTCAGCAGCAGGAGCAGCTGACACGATGCCAACAAAAGCAGGTGCAGGAGCTACATCGGCAAAGAGCAAGACCAGCCAGGCTCTTCGCGGAGCGGCGCGGCCGCTTCACGCGCGGGAGAAAGGAGTCGCCGTGAAAAAGTCCTGTACGCGCTGACAGAGAAAATTTGCCAAGTTGATATCGCTAGGACTGTCATGCCTCACTGCTATTATTATCCTAGGACTGGACGTCAACGAACAGAGCTGGAACGAATTTGACAACATGTTCGATGACATCCATGGTGATCTACTCGCTGACACGTACATACTTGAGGATTTTGTACCCGTCGACGAGCTCCATGGGCAAGGCGGAATGCAGTCACCACCGACAGGGGTAGAGACAAGGGGCATGCCCCCATATAAATTTGAAATTTTCAATATTTTTTTAAAAAAATTTAAATAAAATTTAAAAATTTAACACTATTCACATTTTTAATAGCATTAAAAAAACTTACTTCCTGGCTCTGCTCTTGACAAAAGCCTCAAGTACATGCGCGTGAGCAAGCAGAGCACCTTGGATGTCATAGAGCGCGTCACCAATTTCATTCCGACGCCATCCGCCGATGTCAGCCACATCTCACGAGCCCTCGCGATCATGGCAGTCACCTTCGCCGAGGCATCTCGCTTTTATCCCATTGGAGACCTGATTACTCACAAGTGCAGGAGCGCGTTAGTGAGCTGGGTGTCCTCACCTTTCTTTCGTATCACTCGTAGTGCTAAATCCGAGCTAGGGGACACGGAATCTTACGAAGGAACTCACAGTGATGACGACACGGTGCGGGGACGGTGACCTCGCACCCGGAGCTGACCTTGCAGAACTCAACTCAGGATCTGAGCAAAAATACCACGGTCCAGAACATGGATAACGCGTTGGACTCGGGATCCGAGCAAAAATAACAGGATCCAAAACATAGATAACGCGTTGGACTCTCTCAAGCAGTGGCGGATGTAGAGTAGCTGCATAGGGGTACAACTCATCCCCCCCCTACAATTTTTAGAAAAAAACACGTATATGCATTTTTTTAATACTTTGTATATATATAATATGTTGCTAAATACAATTGCTAGTCTACCTAAGCCATAAAATAGCTCCAACACTCTAAAATTGTTATTTTTTAGAGCCAACAATAGCCCAATTTCAAACTTCACAACAATATTTGAACTATGTTGTTTTTGTCCGAAAACTTAGATCAGCCACTGCTCTCAAGTTGGCTCTTTAGCCAGCTAGAGAGCGTTGTTCTCAGCAGATCACCTGGCTCAAGTGAAGTGAAGGCACGGGCAGCCAAAGAAGCGGGTGATGATCTCAGTACTAGTACTACTTAGTATGTCTGTTTGCAAACTGTTTCTGCACTGTCTTTTTGCTTGACCCGTATCCTGGTCATTTGCTAGCTGGTCTGTAATAATTGGATTCTCGGGTGTGCTGCTAGCTCAAGTAGCTTAAAACTATAGTTTGGTTTCGGTGGGCGGTAGTGATCTGGCTCTGAGACAGAGTTTCAGAACTACTGGAACTTGATCTCCCTTTGTTTTTTCTATGCTCTGTCCTAAACATTCACCTATATTTCCGTTTTGATATGAAATGGAAATGGGGCTTTGCCTCTTCTGAAAAAGAAAAAGAAAAGCCGTGGGATGTTTTTCTTTTCACTACACAATGCAGCAGCACATCCATGTACCCCCACGGTTTGGTTTAGCACATAAATGATCACTCAAATCGAATAAAAAGACGATGATGTCCTAAACAATTTCATCTTGCATGCAGTCAAATTCTTTCACTTCCTCATGATGCGTTTATTTTAACTTTTTACATTACAGTACTAATAGGCAGCTCTGCTTCCCTCTGTATACATAAATGACTTGTCTGTTTTATTAGAAGAAACACATAAAGCAGGAAAATCTAGGACTGAGAGCAAAATATGTTTCTGCCGCCTCAAGCAGCACAAATGCAAAATAAAGTTTTGCTATCGTACTAGGCTAATTTTCACATCTTAAATGTGCACATAAACCACAAGCTAAGGCCATGACCTGCCGCTGTCAGTTTCAGGTTTCCTTGGCCATCCCCTGATGGCCAGCCAGCAAAAAGCCTGATCCACCTTGTCCATATCAAACGTTTATCCAGCACAAGACAACTCGCAAATCGCAGGTAGGTACGGCCACCGGATCATACGGAGGGATAATCCCGTACCTCATACTGTCCGTGCGCAACGCCCCGGCCGGCACCGGCAGTTTCCTCCGCCGTCGCCGGCCGCGGAGACGCAACGTACCTTGAGTGCTGCTACTAATACGTTCACGGTTCACGTACGCCCAGCCGAACCGACCAACCAACCACAAAGAAATGTGTGTTGATCACTTATGAGGCGACAAATCTAAGAAAACTAGGTCCGTCTTCATTTGAGCATTTGGAAGTGCAGATTATCTCTCGTGTTCCATTTTTGTTAACAACATGGCTGTTACTAATACAGATACATGGTCTTTCGAGTACTTATTTTTCATAATTGCTTATCTGAACTTTTAACCTTTTATTTAGTCAATAAAATTGCTTTAGGCCTTGTTTGAATACATATGTATTTACTTCAAACCACATGGATTGGAGTGAAAATTAGTTCAAATACATTTCAACATATATGGTTTGAAGGAGATACATGTGCATCTAAACAATATCTTAGGAGTGCAAACCCCTCCAGTTTTCCCTCGATTTTTTTTCTTCATAAAAATAGAATTATAGGAGATACGGTGCCGGAATACACAGAATGTCTTCGGACCTCATTTCAGCTACCAGTTAAAACCAATAAACAATAGTACAATTTTACATTTGTGGTACGTTATCCGTATGATTCCCAGCTCTTCTTTAAAAAACAACTCCTTGTGCAATATACTTCTTCTAACATTCTGTGTAATCCTCGCTCCTCTATATTACATGCTCTCTCCCTCCGTCCCAAAAAGAAAGATGTTATGGGATCCGTGTAAGTTAAACTTTCTCAACTTTGACTAAATTTATAGGAAATACATACAACATTTATATTTTTAAATAAATTTATTATAAAAATATATTCAACGATTTATTTAATGGTACTAATTACATATTATAAATATTAATACTTTTTATATATAATTGGTCAAAGTTTAAATTTTTTATCTTCTTAGGAAGTGAGAATGACTTCTATTTAGAAACGGAAGGAGTAGGCTCAAATGACCGGGGCATTACCAAGAGCATTAACCAATATATGTGTAAATATAAAACAAAAACTTTGACACCCATATCAAACAGAAAACAACCTAAGGGATGAGGAGCTATAGCTTTGAACACTTCAGCTGATTCAAGGGTATGTAATTCCATCTTTTGTTTGTTGAGTTGGGTTGTCTTCTACCCTTGTTTATTTATAATTTATTAAAAAAAACTCTTATTTCTTTAAAATGGGCTATATAACTTGAGATACTTTCCTAAAATTTCTTGGACACTTCCATGTAAGTATGTATGCACATGTTTTGTGTGTATGGTGTATTCATACTTTGATGGAATCATGAGTTTGGTTGTACGTTAACTTTGGTAGTTTGAATGAATTTTAAGTTTATGCAATTATTATGGCACATGATACCAGAATGACATCATATATATCCAATGACATGACTTGTGCCAAGTGAAGAATACGGAGTTTACCTTAGGGCGTCTGCGGTGGGACCATTTACATATAGCCAACTGACATGGAGCCGAGAGAAAAAAAATAAAGACCACTTTATACATTCTTATTTATTTAGGTGTTACTGGACCCCAATGCTCT